>NW_004624758.1:15870861-16023342 GCF_000247695.1 Heterocephalus glaber
CTTTCCTCTGGGCTGGGAGCAGCGGGAGGGATGGTGACCGGGAAGCCCCTTCCTCTGGACCAGGAGCAGTGGGACGGCAGCTCAGAAGCCCCTACCCCTGGGCTGGGAGCAGCGGAACTCAGTACCTTGGTCTGGTGGTCTGGTGTCCTCTGCGTCTTTGTAGTGTGGAACCAGGTGTCTGCCTGTCTGCAGCAGGGTGATTTGGTGTCTTCCGTGCGACTGGGGACCTCGGTAGGGCGTGGGCAGACCTGCCTGTCTGCAGCAGGGTGATTCAGTGAGTTCCACACGACGCTGATTTGGTTTTTTTGGAGACTGAGTCTTGCAAGTTGCTAAATTGCCCAGTGTGACCTTGAACTTTCTCAATGCTTTTTTTTTTTTTTGTACCAGGGATGGAACTCCGGTCCTTGAGCTTGTAGGGCAGGCAGCAGAACCACTGAGCTAAATCCCTGGCCCCTTTGACCTTGAACTTTCAATCCTCCTTCCTCAGCCTCCCAGAATGCTGACATTACAAGTGTGCACCACAATGCCCAGCTTCATGTTCCTGCTTAAAATCCTTCTTAGCTGCACATGGTGGCACCCACCTGTAATCTCAGCACTCAGGAGGCTGAGGCAGGAGAACAGGTGTGAATTCAAGGCCAGCCTGGGCTACATAAGTGAGTTCAAGTCCAGCCTGCACTACATAGTGGGCCTTTATCTCAAAAAAAACTTTTTTAAAAGGAGGTCGTTATTTCGAGAAAGGAAAATAAGGAAGGGCACAACAGGAGACACATATGAAAAAGGAATCAGAAAATGTAGCAAGTCAGAGAGATGATCAACAGGGGGAGGAAATTAGCATAGGAAAAAGGGCTGAGACAATGGAAAGAAACAGGCATGTGATTTTTTAGAGCAGGTGGAGCTCCTTACAAGCTTCTCCTCCTTGGCTGGGGGGTTTCGCAGGAAGTAGCAGAGAGGAGCATAGACGATGTTAACCACCCCAATGATGACCATGAGCCAGGGGAAACCAATGGCCTGCACAATGGCACCCCCAGTGGACGGTCCTGTGAAGAATAAAGCAGATGCACAAGTATTTACTGAGCCTCAGTCACCTGTAGGATATTACACTAAGAGCACTGGGTGACTCATGAGATGTCACAGAATCAGATATCTTCAGACCCCTAGGATGATCAGCCTTCGGGCTATACCTCCAGCTGGTCAATAGTACATAGGAGTGAGTAGGGTACCCAGGCCTGGGACTCCCCTCTCCCCCAGCCAACATACCAATAGCAAAGCCCACACAAAAAGCCACGTCAGCAATGGCGTAGACACTCCCATACACTGAGGTGTGCCGCAGGTCCACCAGGTGTCCCATGATGGGCATCAGAGAGGAATCCACCATACCTGAGGCCAGAGCACACCAGACACTGTCGGTCAACTCTACACACAGCCGTGGCAAGCCCTCTCCTCCTCCCCCTTTCATCCATTCCCTTGGCCTGCTGTCCTCTTCCTTTTTCCTTGCCACTCTCCTCTGATGAGAAAAGAAGCAGGAAAGGCATTTGATCAATGACAACATTCAAGGGCTTCCTGCTGCCTTTAAGGGGGCTTCTTACCTATGGCAAAGCCAAGGCCGGCATTGGGGCCAATGAGACCAAAAATATCGCGAGCCAGTGGGACCTGCAAGAGGAAGGGGGAAGAGCTCGTCAGGACTCCAGCTGGGCTGGGTTGGGGAAAGGCTTCACATGAACACCTCTATACAGTGTGTGCTGTGTGCCACACACTGAACTCACACCTCATTATGAAGAAGAATCATTACCTTCACATTAAGACATGAGAACAGGACTGGTGGCAACTGCATTAAATGCCCTCTCCAAAGTTACAGAGCTAATGTGCAGCAAGACCAAGTTTGTACCTCACACTTGACTCCAATATGCCACACCAATGGTCCTTTTCAGCTCATGCAATCTTCCTCCTCGTCCTCTACCATTCTCCACCCAGACACCTTTCTATCCTCATTCCTCACTGATGGAGCTGGCTCTCTTTTCCATTACTGACATTATCAAATGCTTTATTTAAATCCCTAACTCGGTAGCCATTGGAGCAAAAAGACAGAAGAGCTCAACATCCAATTACCCCCAGGGGCAGTGGCATGGTTTCAGAACCATATCAAGACGGGAAGCTCACTCCCATTCCCCACTTCCTATTATGCAAGCTCCCTACCTTCCTTTCTAGGTAGCTGTCACTCAAAGCCATTACCCCAGCACACTCACCCCTCGCATGGTTAGCATACCTTTTAGACATTACTGGCTGATAACAGTGTTAGGGTGACACCCAGGAGGGGTTTCTATTTGTCTTCAGTACGGTCTGAGACTCACTGAAGGCCACACATCATGCTGCAGTGTGTGTGGATTACCATAACCATCCTGCTAGCGAATCCTCTCCACTTAGATGAGGGCACCAAGGATATGAGCAGAGAGGAGACTAAAGGTGCTCACAGTCACACAAAGGGCGAATAAAGTTGGGGTGGAGCCTGAACTCCAGCCCACCCTAAGCACAGTACTCAGGGCTTTGTGTCTCTGTTCTTGTCACTCCCCAGCCAAGACACCACTGTGCTGATGAGGAAATGAAGGCTTAGAGGGCTTGGAAGGAGCTCTCGAAAATGGCAAAGCCCTCTTTTTTTTTCTTCTACCAAATATTATGATGCCAGAGACCAAGGCACAGCTGATGGTTCTTTGGTGACTTATGGGGACCTGTCAGAGTGGGTCAGTAAATGAAGTCACAGAATGCACCATTGAGGTGGCTCCAGAAGTAGCTGCTGACACATCTCACTTCGTGTCCTGCATGCCAAGTCTCAGACCTCTGGCTCTTACTGCCCATCGCCCTCTTCACCCTCTCCTTCCCCACCTCCTCTCCACGGTGCACCACTTTGACTGGTGGCTTCTCCTCCAGCGGTGGTTCCTACCTACTCAGAAACAGTTTTTTGGAGCTGTGCTTATTTTGAAGAAAATGGTCCTTTAATATCTGTCTGTCTGTTTCTCTCCTTGCTTCATTATACTTACACAGAGCAAGCTGGTACCAACCACTACCATCCCAACCAAGGAGCACAGCCACCTAGAAGAAAAGAGCCATCACCAGACAAGAGGCAGGGAAGGGAGCCCTTCCACCTGCCACCCCAAATCCACCGCACTAGCCAGTCCTGCCCACCCCCAACTCCAGCAACTCCTGAGGACATGAGAAGATAAGTGCATCTCTACAGGACCAGTTCATACCCAGGTCCTTCCTATCCTTCCCTTGTTCTCATCTTTTGCCGGCCCAGATTCATTCCCCCTTCTGTAGCAGAGGCAGGGATGGTGCAGTGGGACATATTTTTACTTCCCTTAGAAGAACAATTTGCTGATTCAGAAGGCACACGTGGGAGCACCCCTTGAACTTGCTTTGTATGGTTTCCCAGTCTAGTCTACCTTCTACCCATTTACATTTTATTTGATTTTGGAGGTCCAACTCAAAAAGCAAACAAAACATTTCAAATTTTCTATCATCTCTACTTTCCTTTGGCAGTGACTGTAAAAATCTATATTCTGAACTCCAAAGATAAAACTAAAACCAGAGCTGTTTTCATTGTAATAGAGGAACAGAATCTGGATGCATAATACTCAAGCTGTTGCCCTATCCCTTTGATAGTGTCTGAGATCCCTCTGTCAAATCCCCCAGGGTTCCATGGAACATTGTTTGACAACAACTGCCCCCAAAGACATACTGCTTTTTTCACAGTTGTTCTCTCTGGGGTTGTCTTATTTCTTCAGCTGGCTAGCAAATAGCTGGAGAGCAAAGATCATTCCTCACGTGTCCACTGCCCCTTCTCTAGCATTCCACTGAGGACCATCCTTCCTCCATGTCCCCTCACCAAGCGCCCACTACTCTTCTCTCAGGGAGCAGTTTTTACCACTCTGTGTTCATCTGAATCTTCCAGTCTCAGAGAAGTTGTTTGTCATCCTAAATGCAGAGCTTGTCCCTTACATGTTCTTATCATTCTTCCCAGACCCCAGGCTACGTACCGACCCATCTTATTGGCCAGCACACCGAAGAGGTTGGTGCCAATGAGGTAGGACACACTGGCAGGCAAGAAAGCCAGACCTGTGGAAGGACACAGAGCCTCACCTTAGGATGTGTCCAGTTGAATCTGAAACATCTGTCTGCTGTGAGACAGCAAAGTTCCCCCAACACACTGCTTTATGGTTTGGAGATCCTGGTGCAAATGCAGAGCAGAAGTCCCGGGAACCCACATTGCTGCTCTTCCTAAGAGCCTCAACACATTTAATGTGCTTCTAGTCCCTTCTCAGACTTTCTGACAAGAGGCCCTAATGAGCCATCAGCAGGAGAACGTGAAGGACATGCATACTTCTTGGAAATAAAATTCCCACCTTGCTATTTACTTGTTCTATTGCTCTGCTAGTGACCTAGGATGAAACATTCTGAGCCTTGGTTCCCACGTCTGGGGAAAGTAAAGCTATGATTCTCTCCTAACAGGTTACGGTGAAGAGCAAATTAGATATGGTACGTGAAAACATCTTGTAAATGGAAGCCCTGGCCACATGGCTTTGTGTGAGGGTAGAGTGAAGAATTCTAGAAACATGGGCTTGCCACGCAGTTCTGAATTCAAATTGTGGCTTGGCCACTTGTGAGCTCTATGACCTTGGGCAATTTACTTACTGTTTCTGAGTCTCTTTCATTCATCCCTTAAAGTAAACTTTCCATTTGCCAGGCATTCTGGGGATTAGGAATGGAGTCAGAAATAGACGGACACAATTCTAGCTTACATTATAGCAGAGAGAAATAGTAAAACACTAAACAAATAAACAAAAAAATGTAATTTTTAAAAATGCTGCCAGGCCTGGTGGTTCACGCCTGTAATCCCAGCACTTGGGAGGTTGAGACAGGAGGATTACTGTGAGTTCAAGACCAGCTTGGGCTACATAGTGAGTCTGAGGCCAGTGTGAGCTACAAAGTGAGACCTGGCCTCAAAAAAACCAAAAACAAAAAAAGAAAGAAAGAAAAATGTTGGGCTCTGTGGAGGAAACCTAACGTGGCAATATGGCAGAGTGAACAAGAAGAAAAACTGTATTGGCTCAAGGAAAGCCTCTCTGAGAAAATGCTGTAAGCTGAGACTCCAGTAACCAAAGGAGAGCTGTGTGTGTGTGTGTGTGTGTGTGTGTGTGTGTGTGTGTGTAGCACTTCATACAAATGCAAAGGCCTTAAAGGAGAAGACTCTTAGTCTGTTCTATGAATAGAAAGAATGTCTGTGTGGAGCAGAGTGGACAGTGAGACGCTTTGGAGAAGAATGAGACTCCAATTCCTATTTCCTAAATTCCCTTAGTCAAATGGACTCATAGACAAGAGTGGCAGCCAGAAGACTCAGAAGAGTATTTTTAAGCCAAAGAGAAAAGTGACAGAGCCTCAGCATGGAGGTCATAATGGAGAGAAGCAAATGAAATGGGAGGAATTTTAAAATTAGAGTTGGGATTTTCTGCTGGACTGGGTGTGGACATGGTGGGAGTGAGGAGGACAAGAGAGAAAGAAGGTCTCTGAGTTTTCACCTTGATCAGTTGGGTGTCTGGAGATGGAGAGGACTCGTGGGGAGGAAAGCCTGAGGAGAACATGAGAAGTTTGAAACGCCTATTAGGTATCCAGGTAGAGATGTAAGCAGTCAGACACACAAGACTGGAGCTCCAAGGAGGGGTCATAAACACAGATATAAATCCGGGACTCTTTAATTCATTCATGGTTCTTAAAGCCACGGAATGGCTGGTACCACCTACAAAGGTCAGATAAAGAACAGTGATCCCAGATGTGAGCCGGGGGGGCTCCAGCCATAAAAGTTAGCAAAGGAAGAGAAGTTAGCAAAGGTGATGAGGAGTAGCCAGTGAAGTGGGTGGGAAGTGGTAGAACCCAGAAAGCAAAGAGAGTAGGGCTTTGATCCCAGCTGGGATGCTTCAACCATGTTTAAGAAGGCACAAGTGTGGGTACCCAAGCAGGGACGCAGGCACATTTAGTGACAGAGATGTGTGAGTTCCCTTCTTGCTTTGACTAGGTGGCAAAGCCAATAGCTGAGACAATGAAGGTGAAGGAATGGGAGTCAACAGGAAGTCTGAACAGAAAAGTAGAACACTGTCATTTTGGAAAGTGGAAAAGAACACGTGACCAAGGACTTAGCGAAAGATTGTTAGATGGCAGGGACATGCACTTCAGTTTTGTGGCCATAAATACAAGGTGAGTCCAGCCATATGATTGTGTGTTATTCCACTGTCCCATCGCACTCTCCAGGTACCAACAAGGAGCAACAAGGGGACAGGCTTAACTAGGGTCAAGGAACGGGCCAGGTGACACCAGTTCAGAGGAAGAGAGGGTCTCTGGGTAGGAGGCCGACATTAGTGATGAGCTATGGAATCCAAGCTGAGTGAAGAAAGGGGGAGATGAGTCGTGATGGAAATAATGCAAGACCTGAGGCCAGTGGATTGCTGATCTCAGTGTGACCAAAATTGACATGGGATATTAGAACAGCAAAGCGAAGAGCATGTAAGGTAATAACAGGCTGCCTGGAATTGAGATTTCAGAGGTGATGGAATTGACAGAGAGGTCAAAGCCAAGAGTATACATAGGATTGATTGGTTAAAGTAGACAGGAGAAAATAATCCCTGAAGAGAGTAGGTTAAGAAGTAAGAGGCCTAGATGTTGGTAGGGTTATTCACCTGGATACTGCCATCCCTGAAAATGGTAACAGAAGTAAAAGAGAAGAGAACAGGTGTTGGCAGCTTTAATGAATGAGGGGGGGTCACTAAGAGATCAGTAGATGATTGCAGTGAAGATCGGTGGGGTAGCATGGTCTTCAATGGGACAGGGTTTTTGAAGGACAGAGAAGACATAATGTGTAAGCAAGAAAGGAGAGCAAAGCCTGGGGGAAACATGGACTTCCCTCAAGAGGGCTGTGGGAAAGCAGAGAATGAGGGCGTACAGGCCTGCGCCAATGACAGGGAGTCCCACAAAGGCCAGAATTTAGAAGAACAGTGGGAAATTGGGTTCTAATGGGAAATTAAGAAACCCCTGAAATAAGAGATTGCTGTGGTTTGAGTATGTTCTCCCAAGGTTCGTGTGTGGGAGACTTTGTCTCCAGTGTGGTGATTCAGGAGGTGATGAGACCCTTGAGAGCCGAGCTTAACTGGAGGAGGAGCCACCCTCCAAATGGATTACGGTAGCGTGAGGTCCCTGAGCTTTGCTGAGTGAATTGGTATAAGGGTGAGCTGGACCCCTGGATCACTCTCTAGCTTCCTGTTTTGTGATGTGACGCTTTGCTTCTGCCCACACGCCAACCATCTGCCAGAGGCCCTTGCCAGAGCTGACACCATACTGCTTGGATCATTGGCCTCCAAAACTGTGTACTGTATAGAACCTGCCTCAGGTATTTGGTTATAGTGACAAAAATGTACTCATACGAAGGGGTGGCAATGATTCTGACCAGATAGGCTGGTTGTGAGGCTTCGAGGCGATACTCCCTATCAAGCAAGCATTTGACCTGGTGCCTGGCACAAGTAGGTGCCCTATGAGCACCGATCTTAATTATTCTCATCATAAATGATGAGTGACTGGTTTAGGACCAGCACCCAGGCTTCTTACTCCAGTGCCAGGCATTCCCACTATCCAGCCTCAATGGTGTCACAGCACAGATGGCTCCGGAACAAGGACCTGCTTGGAATTAGCAGTGTGAGTTTCTTTGGATCTCAGCAGCCCTCACTACACTACACTTCCCTGGATGTAAAGGAAACAATGGAGCCCAGTAGAAAACATCATGACCATCACCATTAATCCCAAAGTCAACAATTCACCAGGTCTTGGCTGACAGCTTGTTTGCTTTTAATATTCTTTTCTATGGAGCAGAAGCGAAACATAGCTCAGTGTATTTGTCCAGTCTATCTGCACAAGGGTAGCAATTTGTTTAAAAGTGTGTCTATTTGTTTCTGTGTAATTGCTTTGGAAAAACTTAGAGGTTATAACTACTGGACTGTTTATCTGATTTGAGGAAATAGGCATCTCTAGGAGGCTTGCTGGCCCAGATACATCTCCTTGACATCACTGCAAATGGTGTGGAATTTCCAAATGAGATTTTCCTCAATCCCTGTGGCTTGTTCTTTACCACCTGGCTATCTTTACACTTCAGCAGCACTGTGTATTCTTGACTACATGTCCACTGGTGCATATTTACTCTTCTCAGCATGTCTTCAAGGGTGGCAGAGCACACACAGCTGTGACTATTAAGATGGTTTAAACAAAATAATTATGAAAATAGTTAATAATAATTCTTATCAGCAGACTATATGCCATATTCTATGCATGGTGCTAATCTCTTTGGAATAAATACATAGACCAAAACAATTTGGGAAAAACCTCTACTTTTACAAAGGAAGAGGTAGAGTTTAAGGTGAAATTACACATCCAAGGTTATAATCAGGAAGTGGCCAGGTCCTAGTTCAGACCAGGCAAGTCTGTCTCCAAAGCTGAGGCTTCTCTCAGCACTTGGTGGCTGGGCTTGGCCTGCAGTGGGCCATGTGGCAAAGGCTGCATCACAGACTGCACACCATGCCCAGTAACCTGGATGCCTTGGCTCCTCCCAGCAACCTGGAGAGGTGATCTCTGTGTAGAGCAGTGGTTTTCCATGTGCGGCTGTTGGCGACCAGAGAGCGTCACCTGGAATCTCACTGGGAATCCAGATTTGTCTTTACTGACTTGCTATCTGGTGCCCACAACCTCGCAGGGTCACTCTGGTGTCAACATTGGAGAACCTTTGATGTTAGACTTTTCAGATGCAGAGAGCACTGAGGAAAGCTGCACAAGACACTGATAAGTGGGGCTGGAAACTGGGTTGCTGGGGAAGGGCTCCTCCCTGCTGCAGTTGCTCATGGGCACCAGGAGCCTCAGTGGTCAGAGCCTTAGGCAAGGGATGCATTATCCCCACTGAACACTGCCTAACTCAATTAGTTGTCAAGGCCAGAGGCAGTCACAGTCCAGAAAAATTCAATTTGGGGCCAGGAGTGCAACTGGGATCTTTGCCTATAATTGTTCCCTAAAAAATTAGATTTGGTGCTTTTCAGTGCACACTGAGCTATTTCAGGTTCTTATCAGCTTCCCCTCTGGCTCCATGAGCCTCCCCTCCTTGCAGTGACTGAGCCATTTGCACGTAGCAGTCTCTGTCCCCTTTGCCTCTGGCTTCCTGAAGGGGCAGGAGCTTTTTCTCTAAGGTCAGGTGAGTCCTGAGGCTCCAGCACAGAGGCCGGAGCCTCGCTCCTTGCCATAGAGATCTCCATGGCAAGAGCTACAATGTTTCTTCCACAAGAACCTTTTTAGAGGTGAAAAGACAGCCAAAAGGTAGGGGGAGTGGAAAAGGGGAAAGTGTGGATGGTCTTGGTGGTACATACTCTATGTGGTACAAAGTACACCCACACCTTCCATCACTTATTCCTACAATTAATATGGATGGTAATGATGGTGCACAGCGATATTGTGCGTGCGCAACACATTTCCACACCCTATACCATTTATTCCTCCAATTTCTCTTTGAACTTGATAGCGCTTGCTGCCATTTCAGAGAGGAGAAAGGTGAATTGCTCAGGTTTACATCACTAATCAATGGAACTGAAACAAAATCCTAGATCTTTTGATTGGAAAGTTTTAATCACCTATACCAAACAGCTAGGTACAGCTCCTGCCACCTGCTCCCCCTGTCCCTTCTCAGGCTGCTTCTCTGGAAGGCTGCTCACATGGAAAGTAATTCTACAAGGGAAACAGATTCCCATGCAGAGACGCTCATGACCTGGGCTTGATACTTCTTGATTACCTGCGAAATGGCCCATGGCATCTGCTTCTAGCTCAAGTCCAAGGTGAGGCCCAAGGTTACTTACCTAGCTGCCACTCAGGGGAGCACATGGTCTGCATCATCCAGATGGGCAGTGTGGGTTCCAGAATGGCGACTCCCATGTTGGCAAAGCAGATGGAACCTGAAGCGATGGTTCTGTGAGCCACTGTGGCTGCCCGAAGCCCAGACTCTTCTAGTCCAGAAGGAGACCATTGCTAACTTACCAGCAGCCACCAGGATATAAGGGTCTTTGAGAAGCATAAGAATCGGAGTCCCCTTGGCACTCTGGAAAAACATGGACAAGAAAAACTTTCCATGAGTACAGTGTTCACATCTCTCCTGCCTTCATAGAGTCTGAGAACACAGGACCTTGGAGAGCATCTACATCAGCTCCTTTACTGCAGAGATCAGGAAACCCAAGAGTAAGCTGGGGGCACAGCCCACCCTGTAGCCAGGCAGGCACTGCAATAGGCATGGAGAGGGGGCAGCATGTTCCAAGTGCGATTCCTGCCTCCACGTGACCTCCATCAGGTCCAAGTGAATGGTGGCGAGGCCAGGATCAGGCAATTGGTGTTCCAAGGCCTTTCTGCTCTATCTATCTGGCACCAATATTTGTTCTGGGAGGATCACAGGCTGAGCACTGAGTCCCCAGAGTGAGCTTAAAAGTGCTACCTCAGGAAGCTCCTCAAGCCATCTGAATTCTTCCTGCTCGCCAGGTAAGGCATACTGGACTGGTGTAGCAGAGAGCTTGAACACCTGGGTTAAAACACTGGTCTAGGTGCTCAGTTCTAGTTTTCCCTCCCCTCTTGGCATACCCTTATCCCAGTACATTTGGTCACCCTATCTTCCTTCCGTGCATCCCAGCAGTCCCTCCACCATCACTGTTCTCTTTGCCAGAACAACCTTCTTTCTCGTGTCCCGGTTCCTCAAGTTCATTCTTCAAGGTAAAGCTCAAATGGCTCCTTCCTTTCCCTAGTGTTCCTTGACTTGGTAGCTGGAATTTCTTCCTCTTTCAAACTTCCTCAGCATTCTGTCCTAATCTTCTATGGTGTGTACTCTATTTTATTTTGGAAGAGCTTTAATAATTTTTATATGATAATTTTTGCATAGGCAAAAGAGTGGATTAAGACATAAAGAGATCCTAAAAAAAACCGGGGATTTAGCTCAGTGGTTCCGGTGCCTGCCTCAAAAGCACAAGGTCCTGAGTTTGATCCCTAGTACAAAAAAAAAAAAGAGAGATCCTAAAAAGATCATGACCTCACTCCATATATAATTCAAAGTAAAGAAAAAAATGGTAATCATAAAGATAAATATGATGAAGTTCAATAAATCTCTTATCACAACAATTCCACTCCTAGAAATTTGAAGATTACTACCAACATTCTAAAAATGCATGTCCACAAGGTAATTAATTGTAGCACTATTTGTAACTGCAAAGTACTGAAAACTGTCAAAGTGCTCAAACAGGAAATTAAATATAATATGGTATGTACATGGTAAAAATAATGAGGGAAAACTCTATAAACTAATAGGGAGTGATTTTCATGATGTATTGTCAAATGAGAGGAAAAAAGTAGAATGCAAAGAATAATATGTAGTATAAAAGCTTTTACGTGAAAAAAAAGAGGTTGAGAAAATGTACATAAACTATTTTGGAGAAGAAACACAAAAACATTGGGGAGATAAACCAAAAAATCATTAAATTGGTTATTGTACTTATAAGTAGCAAGGGTGAGGGAGGGTAAGGGTAGAAAGGTCATAGAGAGATTCACTTCTAAATGGTAATGTTTGATATATTAAAAAATAAAATTATGTTAGTGTTATGTACTTAACTGTGCCCCTCCAAAACTCAAATGCTGAAGCTATAACGTATGTCCTATTGAAGACAGGGCTTTTAGGGAAATAATTGGATCTAAGTGAGGTCATAAGGATAGAGCCTGGCTGGTAGGACTAGTGTCCTTACAAGAAGAGGAAGGGACACCAGAGATCCCTGTCTCTGTGCACATACATCCAAGAAAGACCATGTGGGGGTGCAATGAGAAGGTGGCCATCTACCAACCAGGGACAGAGGCCTCACCAGAGGCCAATACTGACAGCACGTTGACCTTGGAGGTCCAGCCTCCAGCACTGTGAGAAAATGAATGCCTGTTGTTTCAGTCACCCAATACTTTGTTATGGCAACCTGAGTAGACTAATACAAGTACCATGAGTAGAGAAGCAAACTAAAACTAAATGCCAATAAAAGCAAATGAATACAACTGCATTTTAAATGCATTATGCATAATACAATCACATTCACGATTGGAAAGAGAACCAACACAAGTAATTTCTAAACACTAGTTTGGCTATATTCCCTGAGCTTAAGGGGAAAAGAACTGCAAACATCTTGAACACTGTTTGGTAGGTTTATTTTTTATAGTGGTATGGACATAGAAATCATAACATTACACATTGTTATAGGAGTGCACAAATAGGTAAATGTCTTAATTACAGGGAAACACGAGATTCCCATGATGAAAATGGATAGATACAAATATAGAATGGGGAAAGCAACAAAATGCCTGTGAAGTTGGGCTGGAAGCAGAAGTTTCACCATGAACTCGTGTGTGTGTGTGTGTGTGTGTGTGTGTGTGTGTGTGTGTGTGTATTAGCTCTCTCATTAAGGGGGCCTAGAAAGGAGACCCTAACAGCAGTGAGCAGACCAAGTGCCCATATTTTGGTTTCTAAGCACCATTCTCCATTAAAAGAAACCAAGACTCCTTGGAGAAATGGACGGTTCCAGGGCCATAGTGAGGAAGGTACGAGATGAACACAGGACATGTTTTTGTACCAGAAATTAAAACATTATTCAAAAAATACCGATGGCACACTCAAGTGGCACAAGAACCAGTTTGAGAGGGCTCCCATTTGCTAAATCTAGGACAATTTGACTGTCAAAGTAAATAGACAATGAGGAACTACAATCCACTAATCAAAATAGTGATCCATGGATTCCAACTGAAAATGAACAGGTAAAAAAATAAAGTATATGTGTTTGCATAGAATATGCATAAATATATGTATAATATGTATCAAGATAGAGAAAGGAATGGCTATTTCTTATAGCAAAATGTCAACTGATGATTTGGAGGGATTGGTAAAATAGAAATCCTAGCATTTATCAAATATTATAGTAAGAATTAGTTCAGGCAAGGATCATTGATGCATAATAAACCTGGGGAAGGGTAAAATTTGGAGAAGATATGAAATTAATGTGACGAGATTTCCTCCCGTAGACTATTCATGAGTTACAAAGTGAAAAATAATAACCACAGAATGGAGAAACCAACAATATCTTGGCCCAGTGATAAAAATGGTCACCACTGACAGGTGAATGGGGATTGTGTGCCTCTAGATGTAACACTTTGGAAGGACACAGTATTTCCTAGATGGTATGACAACAGTAGGTATAGGGCCTGGAGCTGATCACCAGGCCAGCCACATTTAGGAATATTCTCTAAAATAACCATATGCTTCAAAAAATAAATGTCATGAAAGATAAAGAAAGGTGGAGGAACTTTTCCAGATTAGAGGAGACTAAAATATGGGACACACGAAGGTACCACATAATCCTGGACTAAATCCTATACTGAAGACTTAAGAAAAAGACTGCTGCAAGACTTTATTAAGACAATGGAAAAATCAGAGTAGGTACTTTGGATATTATATCAATGTTAAATTTCCTGAATTTGATAACTCAATTGTCATTACACAAGAAAATATTTGTTCTCAAGGAAAATCCTTTATTAAGGGATAAGGGAATGACATAAGCAATCTACTCTCAAATGGTTCAGCAAAAGATAAGGAATGATAACAATTTGTGTATGTGTGTGGGAGAGAGAAAGAAGAAATATGTCAAAAATGTTAAAAATTAGTAAAGAAACTGAATGTATGGAAGTTCTCTTCCATAGGAATACATATTATACCTTATGCTTACAACTTTTCTGTAGGTTGGAAATTATTTCAAAATTTAAAGTTTCAGGGCCAGGGATTAGCTCAGTGGTTCCGCTGCCTGCCTCGCAAGCGAAAGGTCCCCGAGTTCGATCCCCAGTACCAAAAAAAAACCAAAAACACTAAAGTTTCAAAAGTTGTTACAGCTTGTGTCTAGATGTCCCTCCAAAGCCTCATGCAGTTGTAGGTGGGGGTTCTTCCGAGTGGCTGAATCTAGAGTGTGTGACTGATTCTTGGTGGAATGCTAGGCCCAAGAGCACTAGGATTAAGGGTGTGACTGCTATCCACCCTAAGTAGCCTGAATAAAATAAAAGGGGCAGGAAGAAGCTGTTAAGGTCCCTTGTTGCTTTTGCTACCAAGTGGGCTCTATGAACTGTTTCTCCTCTGCAATGCCCCTCTGCCATGTGCCACTCTGCCTTGGAGCCAGCTGATTATGGGCCCAAACCGCTACAAACATGAGCTAAATAAACCCTTTCCCCTTTAACTTTGGGTGTTGGGTATTTTGTCTCAGGAAGAGAAAAGTAACTAAAACAAAAGTCTAATGAAGCTCTGATCCCTCCTCCCCCAACCAAGATCTTTTTAAAATATTTGTTGGTATCTTGCTATCCTAGTTTCCTTTTCCCCAAACTTAGTCTGTTGGTTGAGTGATTCGTCACTGTTGGCACAGAGGGCACTCAGTAAGTACTGGTGGAACCATCTGGAAGGAAGTTCCTCTGCCTGGGCAGGTACTGGGACCAGGCCAGGCAGTCTGAGGAGAAGGAATGTGGTGTTCCTTGCTCTGAGGAGTTCTAGTGGGAGTGGGTAGTGGTTACAATTTCGCCCATCCCTGAGTACCCAGACATGTCTGCTCCTAGATCCAGGTCCCAAAGAGTGACATCATCTCAGCTTCAACAGACCACAGAAGGCTCCCAAAGCTACTGTGAGGGAACTGGCACTGTCAAAATGTCAACTCTGTCCCAGTTCCAAATTATTCAGATGCTCCTCACTTTACCTTCAATTTCTGTGTCTGTAGAATGAGACTAAAATATGTGAGGCTAAAATATGTGAAGGCTAAAATATGTGAGGCTAAAATATGTGAAGTATAGATGCCATACTTACTAACCAGACTCCTGGGTCATAAAAAACCACCAATAATGTTTATGTAATATTTAATTACTTTTAGAATACCTTGATAACCTATAAGATGCAAAGTCAAGGTCTTTAGATTAAATTTTGCCATATTTTCTGCATTCTTCTGTTTGTTGAGTAATTCGCCACAAGAGGACTTGATATTAACTTCACACAGCCATCTTTGGCATGGAATCAGACAAATGCCAGCTCTGATATTTATTATCTGTGACAGGATAATTGTCTGTTAGGAATGTCTTGGAGGAAGTCTTTTTTGGGGGAAGGTTGTCTGGAGGCCTCTGACAGTTTTCTCCAAGACAAGACTTCTTGGGGTTTTTTATAGCACCCATCTTTGTCCTCTGAATTGTCCAGTACCAAGCTAGACTCTTGGCATTGCCCACACTGCCTTAAATGCAACCCTATGTGGAACTCTAAGTGCAATGCTATGTGGAATCTGACTCTTTTCCTTGCCCTTTTTCCTGATAATGTGACAGGCTTGCCTGGGGTCCTTCTACCTGGCCATTCTGTGTATCTCTTAGTGAAGGAACTGGTGTCCACTCACCTCAGGAGAGACTTTGGAAGGCTGCAGGATGCAGAGCTGGAGGGCTAAGAAAGAAAGAAACAGAAGACGAGTTCAGCTTGTTCACAGTTAGGCAGGTGTTCCAATAACAGCCACATTGCTACCAACTAATACCTCCTTTTCTAGGATGGGGAAATCCTTGCTCCATCAAAACATGTCCACACTACCCATTAGTGGCAAAGACTGATAGATTGCATTCCCAGTCTGACCCGTGCTATCATCTGCCCAGGACCCCATTGCTGACTTACCTCCATCCAGTAGTGCCAGGAAGGCCAGGATGAGAAAGGGAGCAGACTTTCCAACAAACTCATACATCACACTTCCAAAGGGAGCTCCCACTGGAAAGCAAAGCAGCACATATGCAGAGGTGAGGCCCATCCCAGATGGTGAGATGGGTCCACATTACAAAGTGAAGATTTATTGAAGACCTACTAAGGGCTAAGCTCCAATGGGGGTTCTGGGCCTCAGAGATGAAGACCTCATCCTTGTCCTTGTAGTGAAGGACATTTGCTTGGAGGACTGAAGGACAAATAATGAGAATGTGGTGAAAAGCTCAGGAGTAAAAGGTTGTGTGCACAAAGTGCTGTGTAAGCCCAGGGGAGTGGGTCAGAGAGTTCAGGTAGCCACAGAAGATTTGCCAAGTGCAGCAGCAGGAAGCATGTAAGGACAGAGAGGTGTCAGAAAAGATGGTGCCACTGAAGAAAAAAGCCAGTGGGGAAGAGTAGAGGTGGGGTAGGTTGAGGCCCCTGAACCAATGCCCCCAGATAACTGGATGAGATGTCTACTAGACCTTGTGGCCTAGGGAGAAACATCGGTGCTCTTTAGCAGGAGGGAAACACCACCAGGTCTGAGCTCAGGAACATTCTTCTGGCAGCACCATGCAGGAAGGAGGGAATGGGAAAGAGATCAGGCAGGAGTCTGGCGCCGTGTTCCAACCAAGAAGGGGTGAGGTGACCTTGAAGCACTTGCAAATGATATAATGGATTTGTTCACTTGAAACTTCGGGGATGAAGGACCCAGGATCCACCAAAGTTTAAAGCTGAGGATTAGGTAGATGGATACTAACAAGGAACAGAACTTTGTTCCCTCTCTTTTCCATGGTGGTAGAAGGTGGGCCCATTCTAGGAAAGGGATTTTAGGTGTTGTCTCAATGAGTTTGTGAGCTCCTGAAAGGCAGGGCTTTGTATGTCTGGAGCTTCTTATCTACATGCCCTCTGTGCTAGCATTGTGTTTGACACTAGGAAGCACTCAACAAAAGAAAGTGACTTGTTAGGTCTCATCAGTTAAGAGATATGAAGGATGAACTTCAAGGAAAGTGTACCTTATTGTTTGGAGCTTGGATTCTGAGAGAGAATGTCTCAGTCTTTATCCTGCCTCTTGCACTGCCTGGCTGTGTGACCTTGGATGGTTACCTGACCTTTCTTATCTTCACCTGTATACTGGGGACAGTCATTCCTTCTTCACAAAGTGGTGTGCAGAGTAAAGGAAATTATATCTACAAGAAATCTAGCAGAGAATCTGGCAAAGAGCATGCTTTGACACTGAAAACACTGCCCCTGTGTGGAAGCAGAGGTGAGGCAGGCAATGGATACAAATGTGGGATATTCACTCCTTAGGATGCACTGGTCCTCTGGACTTTCCCCCAGGCCTTTGTGGGCTGCTCAACTTGAGGAACAAGAAACCTTTCCATGGTGATATTTTCAAAGAAGTCAACATGAGATTGGGATAGGGAGGAAAATATTTGTCTTCCATGGCCTTGGGAACACCTGCCTCTGGAACCATCTCTGATGGGTCTGCAGTTCCCCCACCCTCCTGAACCTCAATCTCCAACCAGGTACAACCTACCCAGCACTCCCAAAGCCAGGCCACCCAAAGCGATTCCCATGACTTTTCCTCTCTCGTAGTCATCGGTGTAGACACTGGCCAGCATTCCAAGACCTGAGCAGAGAATGACAGATGAAGTTGGCATATGGAAGGTTTCATTCTGTCCCCTCAGTGTCCTTGATCCCTGCCCTACTATATCTTGAGTAACAATCTTAGTTAGAGTTCCAGTTTGAAGGGTTAGCCCACAAAACTTAGTCCACAGTGTATTGTAAATACTGTTTCCCACTGGTCCCCAAAGTCCTCACACTACTCACTCCTCTGTGCACGAGTAATTTTGGAAGTACAAAGGCTTCTGGGAAAGGTAACATAGAATACCATTGTCTAATTGAGGAAGTAAGGGTAAGTCCTCTTTGTAGGGGTGGCTAAGGGAAGGGACCTCAATGAATACAAACTGTCCTATTCAACATGGTGCCCAAGGAGGAGCATGAACATGCCCAGCACCAGGGAGAGGGTGTGACCTGGCAGTGCATGGCAGCTGTGCTCCCAGCACATTTACTCTGGGCCAATGGCATAGCAGCCTCACAAGAGTCCATGACATATTGTCGAAGCATTTAGCAATACTTGGCAAACTATACTGGTATTTCTGGCAATATTCATATAACTCCTCTCGAGAAATAAGAGGGCAACAAAGAAAGGGCCACAAAATGGCACTAAGTAGAAGCCTGACCCACTTGGGCTTGTTCTGACTTGAGCTAGCTGCAACTGAATATTATCACAGGAAGTTGCATCAGACTTAGGGATCTATAAGCCCCACTAGCAACTCAAAACATGTCCCTGAATCATAATTTCTACCTACCAGGATGATATTTTCCTTAATTTCCTGAGGTAGTAAGAGGTGGTAAAAAAAAAAATGTCTGTCAGTCTTACCCGCAACAGAGGAAAATGAAGATCCAATGCCTTGGAGGGCCCGGGCCACAAACAGCAGGCTATATGTGCCAGAAAAAGCAAACACTGTGCACAGAGAATGGCAAGAATGCTTCGTTACCAAACTGCCTGATATTGCCCAGCCACCAGATGACGCGCCAGATATGGCAAACATGAGTCATTTGTGCATATGTTTATGTAGAGTATGATGATTTTCACTACCCGTTCTTGAAGTTACCTTTCTAATCTTCCCCAGCCTTCAACCAGAGCTGATTTTAATTGATTAAAAGACTGGGAAACCACATGCATATAAACCAAGCCACTGCACAGTGGATGAAAGGCTGACTTTCCCTATATCTTGCTGAAAACCTGACATTCTATCCACTGGAATCAGATGTCCATGAAGCCCAATGCCCCGGGCTTGTAACTACTAGGACCCTACTTAGACTCTGCTCCTGGGATCTCCAAAACATCCAAATTTGGCCTTTTCTGATACTGGGCCACACTGGTCACCTTGAGTACTGTGACAACATGTATGCACACCAGGAACCATAGGCACTGAGTAGAAAATATCTTGTGATGCAGTCAGATTGTTTCCTTTACCTCATGTTTGAAGATCTTTGTTTTTTTGGTTTTTTGTTTTTTTTGATACTGGGGATTGAACACGGGACCTTGCGCTTGCAAGGCAGGTGCTGGAACCACTGAGCTAAATCCATGGCCAACACTGGAAGATCTTTTAATCAAATCAAATCAGTGTTTGTTAAATAATACTGAATGTACAGCTTTGCTAGACTCTGTAGCAGATGGGAGAGAAAGAAAGAGAGAGAAAGAGAGAGAGAGAGCACACACATCTAGGTCATGCCCCTGAAGAGATTCTGACTCTTTGTTATTTGGAGACTAACATACATGAAAATGAGAGTCAAACAAGAATATGATATCAAAAACTAAATTACAGGGTGTTGGCAGTCAGGTTGGTAGGTTCAGACATGCCTCACCGTCAATTCCAGAACAATGTCTCCTAAGAGAGAATTCCTCCCAAAGTGTCTGAATCAGAAGAATTTTAATCCTTTGGGGCATTCATTACAGGTGTCTTTGGTTGTGTTTATAATCTTCAGCAGTTACTTCTCGACATGATCACATTCTACTACTCATTGTCTCCCAAACAAGCACATTCTTCGTCTCCCTCTTCCTGCTTCCAGTGCCCTTTCATGGGCTTTCTGATTTCAATCTGTTCAGTCTACCATCCCTATATCCCTTGAGAATAGAGTGACCGACTTGTCTTAGTTTGCCCAGACTTTCTTAGCTATAAAACTGCAAGTTTCGTATCTTGTGAAGCCCCTCGGAGAATGAACAAGATAGGATGGTTGGTCACTCTATTTAGAAAGATCAATGTAATTTCCTTTTTCTTTTGCTCTGCGAACCCAAGGCCACTACTTAGCTCCCAATTACACTAAGCATGGTTCCTAGATAGGGACCTTTGGCTATTGCAGTGGGCATCAGGAACCTTTTTAGGTTCTAGGTTAACGAAAACCTTTTTAGTTTTTTTTAAACCCTAAATGATGCTACAGAGGGATATTCTAACCACTAAATATACTTTGCTTGTGATAGAACTATGCTAAGTCAATATACAACACCACTGGTGATCTCATGGAAACAAAAATTATGACTTATCACATATTGTTTGGTAAGTAAGAAAACCTTTAAAAAATATGAGTTCTTGGCAGAGAATCAGCTAGGACCTAATGCTAAAGAGTTTTGGGCTCCACTAATATATTGCACTATCTTATTTTGCAGGATGTTTTTTCCCAGCCACCATACCCTCCTGGAGACCTGGATCTATGCCTTTTCTTTCTTTAAGTGACATAATAAAAAATCTGTGGAATGATTTTTAAGATTCATTAGATGATCTTTTTAATTTTTAATTTCCAGCCCTGATTGTAATACATTCATATTAAATAATGGGTCAGTAGGAGTCAAATCCTATGGTGGGAGGTAAGAAAAATTGAGGAGGAGTTGTACAGAAAATAGATAAGTAACAGGAAGATAATAAAGATAAGAGGGAAAAGTTATGTTTTTGGAGGAGAGCAGGAAGTCAACAGAGACTGCAGGATCTCTGGTGGGTCCACAGCTTGCCTGCCCTTAAGTCACACCCTAAATGTGAACTCCCCTTGCATTCTTATTTACTTTACATTTCAGGGTCAACTATATTTTTCTTACTATTTCTATTCCATCCCCATTTAATTAGGAATGTTTAGCTGATACTGGGTAGACTATTTGTCCTTTTCTTTTCTTGCTCCATTAGCAAATTTACTTTCCTAAGCTATAACCTTTAATGCCCTTAGCTGGAAAGCAGTAACCTTTTTGGAATCTTTCAGTACTGTTGTCCAACTTTCATTTTATTTTGTTAGTTGTCTTTTACCAAGGCATATCAAAACACTATGATATCTTCCCAAACATGGGGAGGGGTGCTAAACTTGCTCAGGGGTCTACTGGTAGTAGCACACACATGCACATGTGTGCACATGCACATACACACATACTATAGCATACATATTCATGCAGCTTTCATGATTTCCACTGACACAAATGAAGTATCTGTTCTTCCACAGAATAGACACATTCCAACTAGACTAAGTTGCCACTACTATGCTAGTTCCTACTCCAAAAATTGCAAAGCATTCAAATCAGTGTTCTAGTCCACTTAGTCCAATGCCTAATTACCCTCTGGGCTAAACTGACTCTGTTCTTTACACTGCAGTCACATGAGAAAAATCAAACACACTCAATAAGGGCCAGGGATTTAGCTCAGTGGTTCCAGTGCCTGCCTCGAAAGCGCAAGGTCCTGAGTTTGATCCCCAGTACAAAGTAAAAAAAAAAAAAGAAGCACACAAAGACACTCAGTGAAGGGAAGAGCAGGGGAAGCAAATTACTTACTAGTGGTGGAGAGGAACATGATAACAAAGCCAGCAAACATAGGAATGTGATATCCAACCCTAAAAAAGATTAAACAAGATTCACTCCCAACAGGCTTTCATATACATATATATTTTTAATGTAAATGGGAACAGAAATGCAGTTAATTTGAGTACATGGTAAAACCTGTCTATGAGTCCAAGTGCGGAGATGGAATACAACACGTGAATGAACACAAGTAAATAAAATAAATAAACAAATATGAAATTTACCCCCCAAACTAAGGGCAAATCCTCTTTTCCAGAAAGGATAGCTTATATAGTGTGCACTGCCTTAAAACACCAAGACAATCCCAGACACAAACAGTAGGAAGCCCAGTACTTTAGACTGGATTAGACTCTCCTGCTCTCCCCATTCAAGCCCTGCTCCAGAGCACTGATGAGATATCAACTATAATCTGCTGCTCACTGGTTCTCTTCTTTTCCCTTAGTATTCATTACATCACTTAGAAAACAAGAAGCCTGCGACATCTCACAGATACATCATCCTTCGGACAAACCAGCTTTCCAAATGTCTTACTCCCCTGGGGACCAGAGTCTTCTTTGTTTTTCCCCTTCTAACGACCACTATGAAACCCCAGCTATTAATACCTGAGCTTGTGGGGTACTGTGCCCACTAAGATACCTGTTGGTGAGAGGTCCCACGAATGGGTTGACCAGAAGTTGCATCAAAGCCTTTGAAGCAAACAGAACTCCGACCCGAATGTTCTCTTCCTCCAAGAACTCTGTGCCTTGCAAGCAGTTGTTTTTAGGCGCTGAGCTGGCCACAGCGACTGGAGGGGGGATGGTGCCAGAAGAGCCACTGGGCCATGCTGTGCTCCTGGGAACACTTTCTTCCACAACTATGGTGATGTTGTCAAAAAAGGAGAAGATGCCAGAGAAGGCAAGAGGGGTGGGAGTTTGCAGGGAACTTAGAGAATGACCGGTGTGCAGAGAAGAGTTGCTTTCTTCAAACTCCGTGGCATAGAGGAAGGTGGGCACAATGGGCACTGAAAGTCAAAAAAGACGTGAATGAGGGCTAAGGACAGATCACCTTTTCACCACTACTGGGTTCGGGAGCATTACGAAGGGGGTTGGTTTTGCACTAAAGGAAGATGTACAAGTGACATCAGTTACCCACTAAAGATTGTGCCTGCCTACAAGCAAAAGGACCTAAATCCCAACCATCATACAGTTGGTCTCACAGGTTTGAGGATTCTGTACTGGCTAACTCACTGCTCACTAAGGTTGTTTATAACCGAAAATCAATACTTGCTTAGCTATCGCGATTTTTTGCAGACAGGTGGAAAGTGCCTAAGAATTTGAGGTACCTGATGTGTACATTCTGGCTGGAGTGGAAGAAGGGAAGCTCTGCCCCTTGTCTCAGCCCCACACACAGGTGATCAGAGAACTGGAAGAGGCTTAGGAACCAGTGCGGTGTGGTCCAAGGGGAACCAGCTCTGGGATGGTTTCATGAGATCTGAATTCCACCTGGTTGCAAGTGGCCTTGGGCACATCATTTAATACTTCTGCACTGAATTATTTTTGGTAGAGAAAATACAAACAAGTGGGATGCATTGTTTTGATGACTTAATTTATGTTGGGGAGTATTGTGTGTATGTCTGCCTAGGAACAATGATTCAGTATTGCCTAATTCAGTGTTTGCAACAATTTCATAGACCATAGCTGAACTATAGAACCATATTAATAAGAATTGACAGTATTGGATTAACTATTTTTCTTGGGAAGATTCTTATTTAAAGGCATACATTCTACTCATGAGGGGCAACATTTTAATAACTATTTATATACTAGCAATAATAAAATTTATAGATTAAAAGAGCATCAACCAGAAAAAGCAGGACTCTGAAAAAGTGAACTGTGAGAAAGATAAGCCTTGGTAAGGACTTGGATACCCAAACACAGTATACTATATTTTCAGGGAAAAGCCTGGCAAGGCAAAGCTACCCACTGACTCAGAGGCCACTGGAGTCTTTAGCACCTTGGGAAGACAGAATGAGGAGGAAGAAAAGCGGGGTCATCTTGGCTCCCTGCCTTCCTTTCATCTAGCCAGATGCTCTCTGAACCTTCTTCTCTTTGAGCCTCTGGAGTCAATAGCAAAGGCTGGCAGGCTTTGAACTCATTGCCTCCAGCTTCCTTCAACCCCAGAGATCTCCATGTGTTTTCCATTAGAAAAATTCTGAAGTCTGCTCGCTGCTGAAACTGAGCAGGGTGTGTGCTGCCTGCCAGGCCCAAAGCCAGAGATCCCTCAGTACAAAGATGCTATAACGTACCCACCACAGTAAGCAGCATGTTGTCCAGGAGCAAAGCTACGAATACCACCACCAGCACCAGCTGCCGGGACTCTCTCCCTTCCTTCAGCCACTGCTGGGAAGCATCCAGGACCCCCCAGAGCATGGCGAGGGCGGGGCTGAGGGTCTTCTCCAGGCAAAGGCTGTCACCTTTACAGAAGTGGGGAGCAAGTCTGCCCAGCGAGTGACACTCACTGTTAAAATGAAAAGTGCAACAGGTTTTGGTTGGTAGGATGATGTTTGAAAAATAGCTATGCCTTATCTCCATGCATTTCTTATACCTCTTAATAATGACTCTACCAGTTCCCAGGATGCCTTCCAGGCAAGCACTGCTTATCAGCAATTCATATCTGGAATTATACCTAGCACAGTAAACAAATAGCATGGATCACCTAGCCCCATATCTCTCAAATGGCAGGCTTTTGCCTCTCGATTGCTTAGGTCATAGCTGACTATTACCTGGACTATTTATTACCTCCTTTTCCCCTCTAAATTCACACTTATGAAATATTACTTTAAAAGGTAACTTTATGTACGATGCAAAAAATTACATTCTATGTCTATCTGCCACCCAAAAATGATAGTCTGGGTTCTATGTAACCCCCAAATACACCTTGAGTGGCCCAGTCATTTAGGCAACTCACTGGAAAACATCAGGCTGGACCAGAGCTTTCATCTCACAGTTACAAAATCAGAGGCTCGGGAGCTGAGGAGATTTACCTTAGGTCACACAATTGGTGTCAAGTAGGATGAAATTCCAAGCTTTTAAACTTGCATGCTTCCATTCTACCATTTTCCTTTACTGTGGAGTACTAGAAGAGCTCTTATTCCTTTGTTAAGCTGTGGATCCCTGCTCAGAAAGGTGTGTTACACTGTGTAAGATACTGACTTTCATGATTTCCCATTTAGGATTTCCTATAATTCACCAGCATTAAGTCACAGTACCTTGTCAAATGTCAAGTAAACATTGTTTCAGGGAAGATTTCATTTTCTTTTATGTGGCTTCTGTTGTGGTATCAACAATACCAATAATTTAAATTTTTTTTTGGTACTGGGGATCAAACTCAGGACCTTGCTCTTGTAAGGCAGGCACAGCACCACTGAGCTAAATCTTTGGCCCCCTAATAACTTAAATTTTTAAAATACACTACTGTCATGAAATGTATCAGGTCCTAAAAAATGTTATCTTTTTACATTTGCTATTTTTATTTTTATTAGTACATGTTGGCTTTTGATTTAGTAACTCTACTTCAAGGAACCTATCCTAAAGAAATTATTGGAGGCACAACCAAAGATTAATGATCATAATTATTAATTGCTGAATTTTTTATTAGTAAAAAATGGAATATTTTAAAGTCACATTTTTAAGTAATTATAATGACTTAGAAAATACCCTAAGTATAATGTTAAGCAAAAAAAGAGATATTAAAACTGTATTTACCACTGGACCTCAATTAGTAAAAAATAAATATATAGGCCCTTTTTTATATCCAAATTCTGGCTGTTTATAATTGATGATTTCAATTATCTTCTTTTTCATTTTTATCACTTCTAAATACAACATTCTATAATGAACAAGTTTCCTAATACCAGCAGTAA
The DNA here is from genome assembly GCF_000247695.1 of Heterocephalus glaber. Next base: position 15,896,023 of record NW_004624758.1, read on the forward strand.
ATACTTTTAAGTGATTGTCTCTGGAGTTCAACGTCAGCCTCAAACATAGGAGGAATCCCGAGAGCTGAGCTACTCGGTTCAGAGCCCTGGACTAGAAGAACATTCTCCAAATGGCAGTTCAAGTGATCAAGGTCCCAAGTGGACCAATTTCCAAAATAAGTGTTAACCAAGTACTGAATGCAATTATTTAAGACCCTTCAATTCTCTATCTAACCAAGGGATTTTCAAGTACAAACTTATTTAAGATACACAAGGATTGAAAGAAGAAAAATAATGAAAAGGAAAAGATATAAAGTAGAACAAGATAAGTACTATAAGGAAAGACCCCCAAACAACAAAAACAAAAAGAAAGAAAACCAGGAAGTTTCTAATAATCAGTAGTAAAATTTATAGTTCAATTCCTCTAATGAGGGACCAAAATTACAAGGAAGTATTAAATTTGTCCAAAAGGAGAGAGAGAAGAAATCTTACCTTGCAGCCTATCTTGGTGGGAAGCACCCAGCAAAGCATCAGCAGCTGCTCCGTTCGCCAGGCAGCAGGGACTCTGTTCTCTGTTCTCTGAATGTGCATGTGCTGAAGGATTTATTGCCACTTGTTATCTGGGGATGCTGAGTGTGTGTGTGCCCTTTGTCCACAAAGATTTAATTGGAGCCTCCAACAAGTTTCATTCAGACCCTTGGCTCCCTGTGTCACAGGCCGGTAGGCAGGGCTAGGAGCACACAGGGGAGGGAGAGATGGCTTTGTAACTACAGAGGCACTGGACCGCCTGTTTTTCATTTGTGCTTATCTGTCATCAGATTCTTTTTAACTCTTTCCTGGGTCTGAATATAGAATGTAAGACAAGATAGAACCAGGGTGCATTTCCCGTCATTTGCTACTTAGTCAGAGGCTCCTCATACCCTAATTGCTTCCTGGAAAGAAACAAATCTCTGAACATGTACAGAGCAAAAAATGCAATAAGGTAAAATAAAGTGTGCTTGGTGTTCTCAAGCCATAAGCAATCCAATGTCTGTGGCCTGAGTAAAAGTACAGTCCTCACATCCCAATACCAGTTCAGTATCTGGAACATAGTCTTTTTGTAAATCTTTCTTGTGCAGATCACTGGATGGATGGCTACATGACAGAGTACAGCTCATTTTAGAATCTCAAGAGACTGAATGTGTCGTAGTTCTCTCATTGCTGAGACAAAATACCCTACACCCACAAGTTAAAGGAGGAAAAGTTCATTTTGGCTCACAGTTTGTAGAGGTTTCAGTCCATAGTAGGCTGGCTCTAAGGCAGGGTGGCATGGCAGAGGGGCACAGCCCAGGAGGCAGAGCAGGCCAGAGGCAGCCAGGCCTGTCTTCCATCTTTCCTTTTATATTCCATCCAGGCTACAAGCTCATTGATTGGTGCCACCCACATCCAGGTGGAGCCTCCATCATCCGCACCCCAAACTATGCTGAAGCCATTTAGTTATCACGCACCCTAGATCCAACCACCTCTGAAAATCCCCACCTGTGAGCACATGAGGCTTTAGGGGGACATCTGAATATAAACTATTACAGTATAGGTCTATATTATACTGACACTAAGAGTCATCAGGATATTTGGAAGTTGGTGGGGTGCCACAGGAAATTACAGGACTACATTGTGAATGAGTTACTAACTAGGAAAAACCCTTAAATATTGGCATTTAGAAAGATAAGAAAATCAGCTGAAGCAGTGCATTTCAGCAAGTATATTTAACAGTCCACGTTAGGTATTGCTTCTGCTTCTATAGAGGTAGGGTCTGACCTTGTTTTTCCAAGTTCTCTCCCACTAGGTGTTGTTACTTGGATCTTCTAACTTCATGTTTCTGCTGGCTTATTAATTGGATTCAGTCTTCCCGTATCTTCTCTCACTTTCCATTTATATTCCCATCCCTATTCTTCCTTCTTTCCTTCCCCTCACATAACCTCTTAAACCTATCTTCCCTTCCTCCTTCTTTCTTGGTATGTAATTATGTAATTTTATCATTAAAAACAATTTTTCCTTTCCTTTTTTCCTCTTCATTTATTCTTTTCTTTCCTCCTTTCTCCCTATCCTATATTATTACTATTCCTTTATTTTCCTGGACTCCTGAAAGGGTAGAAAACCTTTTCTTAAAGTTTTAAATTATATATATTATATATCTCATTTAAATTATATCTATGATTGGTTCTTTGGATGTTAATGTTACTGATAGTGATTCTTTCCTCACAATACAGTGGTAGGTATTGAACCTAGTACAGTACCATATATAGGTGGAATGGTGCTTTCATGCTGAATCACACCCAAAGCCAAAGGTACATCAAAGGAAGAAAATCACTTACTAACAAGATGTCCACAGTACTGGTACAGCCTTCCATCCCAACTGATCTATAAACTTCAACACAAAAACACAAGAATCGTGAGAAAACAAGGCAATGGGGAATCCCCAAAAATTCATAACTCCCCAAACACTGAGCCCATAGATACTGAAATGGATGAAATCCCAGATAAGGAACTTCTAAAACTGATAGTTCAAATGATCAAGTCAAAGAAGAGACCAACAAGCAGCTCAATGAATCATTTACTAAAATGTTCAACGAGTCCAAAGAGGATATAAACAAGCAGCTGAACAAATTAAGGGAGGCAATCCAGGATGTGAAAGACCACTTCAGTAAAGAGATGAAAGTTCTGAAAAAAAAAGAGAAGAAATCCTGGAAATGAAAACCTCAACAAGACAAATAAAAAATTCAACTAAGTCTCAGTGGCAAGCAAGCTGAGTCAGAAGAAAGGATATCACAATTGAAGACAAGGTGAACATATGAAAGCATTCACTCAGTAAGAATGAAAAAAGAACAAGAAACAATATAAATATTGTCCAAGAGCTCCTACATTTCTAAAAGAAATGTAAGAATCATACCCTTTGAGGAAAATATTAAAAATTATAGGGCTGGGGATTTAGCTCAGTGATGCCACCGCCTGCCTTGCAAGAGCAAGGTCTTGAGTTTGATCCTCGGTACCAAAAAAAAAATTATAGAGAATTTCCCAAATCTAGGGAATGAGATGGATACGAAGGTAATGCGGACATTTAGAATCCCAAATAGATATGACTAGAAAACAATCTACTCACTATGCATCACAGCCAAAATGCCAAAAACTCAGGACAAAAAATAATATTCTGTTAAGAGAGAAGCACCACATTACTTACAAGGCCAAACCCATCAGAATAACAGTGGATTTATCAATGGAAACTTTAAAGGCTGGGAGAGGTTGGAATGACGTTTTCCATGCCCTGAAAGGAAACAATTGCCAACATAGATTACTATATTCTGCGAGTCTGTCCTTCAATATCAAAGGAGAAATAAAGATCTTCCATAAGGATAAACTAAAGAAATTTATGAACATGAAGCCAGCATTGCAAAAAACATTTATGGGAATTCTAAATAGAGATAATATTTACTCCCATAAATACTTATAGGAATCCTAAACAGCTAAGAGGTGAAGGGAAAAAATACATCTCATTGGGAAGGTAATTAAATGAATCAGAAACAGAAATGAATCAAACATTTAAAAAACAAGAAAATGGGGCCGGGGATTTAGCTTAGCGGTTTATCCACCTGCTGCACAAGCTCAAGGACCCGAGTTCGATCCCCTGGTACCAAAAAAAAAAAACAACAACAAGAAAATGACAGGAATTAGTACATACCTTTCAATAATAATTGAATTAAAAACACGATTGGCAAATTAGATTAAAAACAAGACCTACCTATCTGTTGCCTCCAAGAGCTGCACCTCATCTGCAAAGATATACATTAGCTGAAAATGAAAGAATGGAAAATGAAACTCCAAGCAGCTAAAAGCAAGCAGGAATGGCTGTATTTATATCCAGCAAAGCTGGCTTGAAACCCCATCTTGTCAGAAAAGACAAATGCATTATATATAGATGAAAAGAACACTTCACCAAGAAGAGAACAATTGGAAATATATATTCACTGACTGTCAGCACATCCAGGTTCATAAAACAAACCCTACTTGGTACAAAAGGACAGATGGACACCAATACAGTAATAGTGGAAGACTTCAATATCCCATTCTCACAAGGAGACAGGCAAACAAAGAAACAGAGTTAAACTACACTTTAAATCAAATGGATTTAACAGCTACCTGCAGAGTGCTTCATCCAACAATAGCAGGACACACATTCTTTTCAGTAACTCATGTAACTTTCTCAAAAATAGACTGTATTTTATGCCACAAAGCAAAACTCAGTAAACACAAAACAACCATGATTTGGGGGAACTAAGGGCACGAGAGAGTAGGTATAGGCAAAGAATCACCATACTTTCACATTAATAGGAACAAAGGAACAATGATACTAGCTACCATTTATTTATTGAGTGTCTACTCCTGGCATGCTGCTAATGCGATACTGTGCATGTGTTCACAGGCAGGACAAGCCTGGGTTGTCTTCACAAATGTGTACTACTATTAATAATTTGAATATATTTCTATTAAACAGGAATGAACTCTGGTTAGTTGTTTAATGTAAAAAGAGAAACTGCATATGGTGAAATGGAATTCATATATATTATTAGCAGGTATGGAAATACATACAATTCTTTTAGAAAGCAGCTCTGCTTTCTATCTTTTACGCGGGGGGGTGCGTGCGTGCGTGTGTGTGTGTGTGTGTGTGTGTGTGTGTGTGTTCGCGCGCATGCGCTACTGGAGATTAAACTCAGGGCCTTTGCCCTAAGATACATCCCTAGCCCTTTTTTTATTTTTTATTTCTTGTCAGGGTCTTGCCAAGTTGCTCAGTTGCTTAGGCCGATCCTTCTGCTTCAGCCTTGTAGAGGGCTGAGATTACAGGCATGCACCCCCATACCTGGCTTCTCTTTTATCTTTTAAGTTGCGAAATGTTCATACCTTTTGACTTACTACGAATTTTACTTCTTAGGAATCTGGTCTAACCTAACTAAAAATGTTGGTGGATGGAGGCAGAAATCATAAGTACAAAACTTTTATTGTAGCATTTAGGGAAAACTGCAAACATCTCAAGTGTCCAACTAAAGAAAAATATTTAAATACATGGACTTGAAAGACTGTCATGTTACTGTTAAAATAGGGGTAAAAGATTATTATGAAGACTATATATCAACGTGGAAAAAATTTACACATATACACGCTCACATTAGAGATGAAAATGTAGAACATAAAACTTTATGTACATTTACAGTAGCATGTCCTACAACTAAAAGGTAGATGTAATCCAGACTTCCCCCAACAGACAAATGGATAAACAAAATTTGGTAGACACAGACAATGGAATATTATTCAGCCTTAACCAAAAAGGAAAACTGTGACACATGGCTAACACATGGATTAATCCCCAGGACACAACGTTAAATGAAATGTCATTCACCAAAGGACATATCCTGTAGAGTTCTAGTTCTATGAGGTATCTAGAGTAGTCAAATTCATAGAAACAGAAAATAGAGAAGTAGCTTTCAGGGCTTAGGGAAGAAGGAAGTGGGGAATGGCTTTTCTAAAGAGTATAAAGTTTCATTTTTATAAGATGAAAAACGTCTGGAGATTGCTTGCACAATAATGTCAATATACTTAATGCTACTCAACTATATACTCAAAAAACGGTTAAGATGGCAAATCTTATGTCTGTTTTACTACAATTAAAACTTTTAAAAAACGGTATTTATCTTGTGATTATATGTCTGCATTGTTTAAATAATGGTGGAAAAATTAAAACTAAAACGTCACTGGTAAAAGCAATTGCTCAGTCTATATGTAGACGTGCTGGTTGATTTTTAGCCAGAGAGCCAGAAATTGAAAGTGGAGGCTCTTTAACAGGGTTCTGTTATCTTTCCAGTTAAAATGGCTGGCATTTGGCATCTTCGGACAGACATTTTTCTCCAGGCCAAATAACGTATAACCCAATTACGTTTACCTTGGGCTGAGATTAACATGGCCCGCCGGTGACTCAGATCTGCAGGGCCCTTTTGTTTCTCCTTGCTTCCTGCTCCCCTCCCCTCCGCCCCGTTCAAATATTTAACAATTAGCTCTGACTTCCTCTTTTGTTTAGCAGATGTCAGTGTTCTGGGCTCAGCCTGGAGAGGTCCGAGAGCGAAGGCTCTCACTTCGGTTCAGAAGTCTCAGCTTCTGAGAAGAAGGTGGGGGTGTTACTGTGCACAGCCACTGGCTATTTAGTACTGGGGTCCCTGGAGGAGTGGAGATGTGTGTTCCAGAGGGAAGGAGTCGCAATGCCAATGAGAGAAAGGAAGTGCCGGCTGCAGAGCCAGGAGAACAAAACCAGAAGCCAAAATCAACAGAAGCTGGAACCTCGGAGATCCTGTTGTAGGGACACAGGTAACAAACTCAAGAATATATGAGGAGGCTGAGGATAAAGAAATTTTGCACCCCACTCTAGCAAGCACCCCTTCACCCCAACCCTCATGAAGAGAGAACCCTGCTTATGAAGGTGGCAGATCTGGAAAGAAGACATAGACTCTACCCTGTGAGCCAGCTTCCATAACTGTGGAGCTGGGTTCCGGCAACATCAGCCCGGATTTCTTCTGCCCAGAGTTACTAGAGGACAGGCTTGCAGTTGTTCTATCATCATGCAGAACCTGGCAGCCAGCTGCCCTGGTAGGACTTCCCCTTGAGGGGCTTTTCTGGCTTTTGCCTCTCACCTGCAGCCCAGGCCATTGCCTTTGTTTCTTCAGTCAGACCTATGCCTGCTGTCCACACTTCTGCCCTCCTCTCTCTGCCCTGGTGAGTTCTCTCCTTATCTCTCAGTATGTCATTTCAACAGTTCCCCTCTACTACCAATCTCTTGCCTGACCACTACCCATGATCACCAGGGTGTATCGTCACTGTTCAGTTTGAGACAAGTCTGATCTACTGCGGAAATACAGCCCCAGCTACATTTAGTGCCCACCCTGGAGCTGTGCAGGCATTGGTTAAGAACAAGTCTGCCAAAATCCAGAAGTAGAGGTATAATACAGTACTTTAAGATATCTGTGATATTTTATTTAGAATGACAATTACCTACTTCCAGTCTTCACACTGCATAAGGGAGGAAGTTTTATCACACTCATTTTTGCGGTCCACACAGCACCTGAACCTTGCTTAGTTGAGGTGCTCAATAACTGTTAGACAGCTTTCCGTTACTATGGCAAAATACCTGAGATAATCAATGTAAAAGGCAGAAAGGTTTGTTGTGGTGGTTTCTGATGTTTCAGTTGATGGTCATTTGCCCCTGTGGCTTTGAACCTGTTACAGCACAGTACATCATGGTGGGAGTACATGATGCAAGAGGTCTGCTCACCTTGTGGAGTACAGAGAGAGACAGGAGGGGGCCGGGATCCCAGTATCCCTTTTAGGGTACACCTCCAATGACCTAACTTCCTTCCTCTAGGCCCTAACTCTGAAAGGTTCCACTGCCTCCCAATAGTGCCACAGGTTGGCAACAAAGCCTTTGACACATGAGTCTTTGGGAGATACGTGCCAATCATAGCAATAAGCATTTGTTGCCATTGTTATTACTAATGACACTGAGGAGTCATTCTTGCCTCTCTGGGTTTCACATAAAACTGGACAGAGTACTAGAATCCCTAAAGTACACATTCCCATTCCCAGAGCCTCACTGTCTAGGAATGAGAATTTAAAAATTCCATCTTCTATTTGGAATTCAGCTCCCCAACCTACCTATTCTGGACTGTGTGAGCAGGATTCCATAGCAGAACTGAGTGTGTTGAAACGAATCCCTAATCCTTGGCTTCTCAGCCTCAGTGATGGATCCTCATTAACTTTAATCACATGCCAGATATAGAAGATCTTCTATCCCAAGACCATTGCATTGGACCAGAGAACTCGTAAAAATAACCATGACTTCAGTGGGGCAGGAAAAGCAATGCCTCTTGGGGACAAAAGCCGTGTTTCTCTAAATACTTCTGTACACACCAGGAAACAACAATAACAAAAATGTTATCTCCTGGTTCTGCTATTCACCAGCTGTGAGACCCTGAACAAATTCCTTGATTTCTCTGTGCCTCGGATTGTTAACGTATAGAATTCTCATGAAGATTTAAGGAGCAGATTAACAATAAGCACTGAGTGTGTGGCATGTAGGAGACACACAACACTGTATCCTAACAACTTATGTATCAGAAAAGTGGTAAGACATTGACTCTAGTCTATATGACTTCTATGTGTTGAGGGAATTTCCAAACACTAACTTCCCTAAAATAAATTCCTCTCCAAAATGTAGCATTGATGCTGCTTCAGGGTTGTTACTTCTTGCTAAACAAGAAAATTTACACAGATTGCTCAAGATCTATTTGAAACACTCAATATTGTTCCTCTAATCCACATCTCCAAATTCTAGATGAAAGGCCTATCTTCCTTCTCTTTGCACCCTGAACCACCTGACCTAAATTAACCCTTGCTTATCTTTCCCCTTCCAGTTGCACTCTCCAGCATCTCATTCCATGCTGTTTTGCATGTTATCTCTGTTAAATCACATGTATTAATCTTGCCTCCACAATTTATCCTTTAGCTCCTCAGGAATAATGTGCTGCACAGGAATGTCATCTTTGCTTTACAGAGGTGACATGGGCCCAGAAACAAAGAGCTGTAAGAAAGTGACCTGTGGCTGCTCCCCCAGCTCAGTGCAATGGTTTTCAAGCTCAGAGAAGAAATGTGCAGTTCCTCCCAGTTCTCCAGTGCCCACACTATGTTGAGTTCAGTAGCAGTGCTCACTCAATATGTACTTGGCAACAGCAGGTATCATTCAAATGCTTTTGCTTCTCTAATGAGGAGATCACAAGTAAGCCAAAAAAAAAAAGAAAAAGGCTTTCTGGCCATGAGATTTAGACTCTGAGATAGCACAGGCACATTACCATGACAAGTGGTAAAAAGCAGAGATGATCTAAATGTCCCTAGAATTTTTTCTGAGAATCCCAGCCATTAATCCAGTTTGTTCCTAGTTCATCTTTAACATCAGAGAAATGGCTTCAGGCAATCGCCAAGTTAGAGCCTGCGCCTTGGGAATCTCATTTTAGAGTGGCAGAAGTCTTCTTAGAACTAATCTGGCCTTCTGAAGTTCCCCTAGGTGGAGGTGGAACAGATGGTGATAATTATCCAGTACACATTCAAATTTGTGTAGAGGAGACAGAGGCAGAACTAGGTGACTACAGAGGCTGCAGTCAAGGAAACTTAGATTGCCATCTCATTCCAAAACTTTGAGTTTGAGTTTCCTGAACTTCAGTTTCCTCATCTGTAAATTGGAGTTGATTTGCAAGGCCCATTTGTGGCCTAACAAGTCTCAGATGTAAAACAATGAGCTCTCACCTGGGTTGACTCAGTTATCTGTTACTACCCCCTTTGACCTGATTCCTTTCAGGTCTCTGTAACACAGAACTTCCCATTTACTTGAGAACATGCTTATTGTACCACTATTCATAGAACCTGCTTCCTGTAAAAACCAAAACTATAACGCTTTAAAGTGAAACACTTTAATATTTTTAACTTTACTTCTGGTTAAAAAGTATGATGGATGCGCATGCCAAAAAATTGACAAATGAAAAGAAAACAAAATATCTCATAACTTAAAGATAGTCACTGTTAATATAAATATATACTTCTCCAGTATTTTCTGAGTATATGTGCACACCTATCAATAATGCAGATCATTCTGTATATGTCAATTCGTATAGACTATTGTACTCAATACTATACCGTGAAAATTTTTCCATGCTTAAAATATCTCCTATCTGGCTGTCTTAGTTACTTTTCTTGTTGCTGAGACAAAATATCCAACACCTACAAGTTAAGGGAGGAAAGGTTTATTTAGTTCACAGTTTGTAGAGGTTTTCAGTTCATAACTAGCTGGCTCCAAGGCAGGGTGGCATGTCAGAGGGGCATCACAGAGGAGAAACAGTTCATGGTGGACAGAAGGTAGTGAACCAAGCAAGCAAGGGATCTTAGCAGCTTTTTTTGCCCCTTCTACATTCCATCTAGGCTACCGAGATTAGGGTGGTACCAAACCAATCAGTGGACTGATTTAGTAATCACACACCCTTAATGCTAGCACTCTTAATCCTAGCATTGCACCGTAAATCAATCATATACTAAGGATGCAGCTACCTCTGAAAAAGTCCCACCTATGACCACATGAGGCTTTGGGAGGACATCTAAATAAAAGCCGTAACACTGGCTTAGTGTCTAAATAATATCCTACTAAAAATGTATCAACAGCCAGGTATGGCAGTGCATGTCTGTAATCCCAGAATTCAGAAGGCTGAGGTAGGAGGATTGCTGTGAGTTTGAGGCCAGCTTGAGCTACACAGTGAGTTCAAGGCCACCTTGGACTACATAGCAAGACCCTGCTTCAACAAACAAGAACAACAAACGGTGTATCACCATTTATCTTACTGACGGTTAGAGAATTTGGGGTGTTAGAGGGCTGTCTTGATCTGACAACAAGAGAGAGTACTTGACAAAGAGTACTTAAGAGTTTCAAGGGTACCTTTTCATTCCAGGGAACAAACTCTACAGCAGTACCTGGTCAGTAACCTTCTACCCATTGACCTCTTCTTGGCATTTGTGTTTAAACATTTGCATCCATCGCTTCTTAAGTAGCCCTAGTTCTGATCATAGGGGGCCCTCTGCTGTTCCCTCTCTTCTTCACAACATATTTGTGACCCTATTGACAATGAAAAAAAAAAATGCGGCATATGAAATAGAACCATAGATTGCAGTCCTCAGCAAAAGCAATTCCCAGCCTATGAAACTCACTGTGCATCTGATGGTCAGAATTTTAAAATAGACAACATAACAACAAATGAAAACTAAAACTTACCTGCTTCTCCTATCTTAGGCAAAAAATTTTACATGATGATTTTATATTGGTTTACTTTTTCTTACACGGAAATGTATAGACCTATTTAATTAATCTGCTGTGGCTTGTCTTCATATTTTCCCTGATCAGGCTTTTCCAGTGAATGAGGACAGATACACATTATATGGAGATAATGAGGTCACTGGCATGAGCTTTCCTGCTGTTCCCTTCCTTATTTTTCTTCCTCAACAGATGTGTAATAAAAAAATAAGAATTCACATTTCTGTCTAAAGTGTTGATTTCTGCAAGCCTTCTTTTAAATACTCGAGAACCATGCATGACATGAAATCTTCCCTGCTTACAGATGGAAACTCAAAGGCAAATGGAATTGAAGGTTGCCTCAAGTCATACTGAATATAAAGACACAGTCAACCTTAACACCAGGGTGATGACTCAGAGTCTTGTGTTCTGACCACATTCCTTGCTACTGGGGCCAGCTATTCTTACAATCCTTGGGATTAAAGTAGAGATAGGATTTCAACAAATAAGAGGAGGACAATAACCATTATACAGTCTCAGTAGGGTAACTTCTTTAGAAAAACCCTGCCCTATGAAAGAATAAGGTTGGTGGACAAATGTTTTTCCTTCAGAAAGGAGCAACATATTTTTATTCCTCTGGTTGAAATGTATTATGTACAAGTTATTTTCCTTGGTACTTTAGATAGAAGACAAAAAAATCCTAAGATATAGTTCCTGCTTAGTAAAAACTAGCTATAGAGTTACACTATTTTGCTCTTAGAAAAGACCCTGACCCATAGTAATTAATGTGTAAATGTTTTATCAATCAATAAAAGTATGTAAGAATGTTAGTTGAAAAATAGCCCTTACTATTTGCCAGAACTTTGTATCCCCCCCTGTTTTAATACTTGCAACAATTTTGTGGAGAATAATATCCTCATTTTACAAATGAGATCTAAAGAGGATAAATCTCCATTCAAGGTCATAAAAGCAGGATTTAAACTCAGTCTATCTGGCTCCAAATTGCCTCTTCTTAACCATATACTGTGGTGTCTCCTGTCCCTGGGTGATAATCCTACCTTCTCTGAGTATACATGCCTAACAAATTGCTCTTCTGAATATCATACTAATTATACTCTCACCTATAAAGTAAAAATGAACATTCCTGTTTCCTTATACTCTTGCCAATTTTGGACACTAGGTAATCAAAACTTATAGTCGGTCTTATAGTGTTTTGCCTTGAATTATGAAACATATAAAATAATGTTCAATCTCACTAATCATTAAAGAATGCTGCTTCAGTCATGTGATTCAAAAAGGCAGTGGACATTTATACCAAAGTTCATGGAAATGAGATATACCCAGAATAAACTTCAAGTCACCGAGAAATGTTCACTTTACTTGTAATATCAGTTCATTGTCCTTTATCTGGAAAGCTTGGGGCCAGAAATGTTTTGGATTTCAGTTTTCTTTTTTAAATTTTGTAATATCTGCATATACCTAATGAGATATTTTAGGGGTGAGACTCCAGTCCAAATGTGAAGTTCATTACTATTTCATATACACCACATACACGTAGCCTGAGGTAATTTTATACAATTTTTATAATTTTGTACATGAAAGTGAGTTTCATGGCATAACATTTTCCCCTTCTGGCATCATGTTGACACTCTAAATTTTTGGATTTTAGGGCTTTTGGAAATTTGAATTTTTGGATTAGAGATGGTCAACTCACGTGCCCCCATTAAATACAGTTTAACTCTAAAATCTACCCCTCAGGTACCAGCCAAAAGTTTAATTTTCTTCAAGTGTCTATCTTCCCATCATATCACAATGGCCTTCTATTAGCTATACATAATGAACACTTTAGTCCTGCCTTATTTGTGTCTCTCCTGTTTGGGGTGTTTTTTGTTTTTTGAGGCAAGGTCTCGCTATCCAGTTCAGGCTGGCCTTGAACTCATCTATGTAGCAGAGGCTGGCCTCGAACTCATAGTGATCCTCCTGCCTCAATCTCTGAGTGCTGGGATTACAAACATGTGCCACTATGCCTGGCTCCTGTTTGGGGCATTATACAGTCCTTCCTGAAAATTTTCTCTTCTTTTGTCTTCTAGGATGTATATTCTGGGTTTCCTCCATCTCTGAGAACATTCCGAGTTTGATGGCAGGATACTCTCCCTTCATATATTCTCTAATCTTTGTGATCATTGAAAAGTCGGTTTAGCTAGGCATGGTGGCACATGCTTGAAATCCCAGCACTGGGAAGCCTGAGGCAGAAGGATCACAAGTTTAAACCCTAGTCTGGGCAATTTAGCAAGACTTTGCCTCAAAAGAAAAATAAAAAGAGCAGGGGATGTAGCTCAATGGAAAGCTCCTGGCTTCAATTCCCAGTGTGGGAGTGGGATGGGGTGGGGGACTGGGGGTTGGCTTTGGTATGTCTCTTTTATCTGCACATTAACAACTTGTTGATAAGTCACAAATCTTATCTCAGTTCAGCCCAGATACCTTCTGGGTATTTGCAGACCGGTGCACAGAAACTAAACAGATTCAGAGAACAGAAGAGTTTCTCTTCTCTTCCCACAACACCAGCCAAGTTTCTCCTTCCTTTCTCTGTTCCCCCATGAAGATCACCACAATCGATCCAACCGCTCCATCAAGCCTGGGCTGTCATCTTTCATCACCCTGTGTGAGTCACTCCCTTAGATGGCTTTCAAATCTGGTCCTTGTTGCCTTTCACCTGGGTATCCACACTTTAAAAGAAGCCATGTGTAGGGCCAGGGATTTAGCTCAGTGGTGCTGTGGCCTGCCTTGCAAGTGCAAGGTCCTGAGTTCGATCCCCGGTACCGAAAGAAAGAAAAAAAGAAGCCACGAGGGCAGAATGGATACATGGATGAATGAACTGAGTAGGAAGGCTGTAAAGCCATGTGATGGTTTTATATTTCCTCTGATTTTCAAGGCGGTTTCCATAGCTTCAGTCTGTTTAATGCAATGAAAGGCTGCGCTAAAACGTACATCCACTAACCTTTTCTTGTACGTATCCGCCCACCTCTTCCCTCCCTCCCATCGAAAGCGTCTTTTCCTTGCTTATCCGTCTTCTCAATCCTGCCTTGCTCTACGCCCCTCTTTCGCTTCCCTTTTCCCTCTTGCTGGCCGCGTGCCCGCCCTCCCAGCACGCTGGTCAGCTCCTCTCTCCTGCGCGCTAAGCTCCGCCCCCGCGGAGCCCGAGTCACGAGGCAGGGGGCGGTGAGCCGCGAAGGGGCGGGGCCAGGCCGAGGAGCCGCAGCGCGCATGGGCGGAGCCGGATGCGCGGACCGCCTTGGTATATCTGCGTCTGCGCAGCGCTCCTGTGGAGCCAGTCGGGACGGAGGAGACAAGATGGCGCTCCGGGCGATGCGGGGGATGGTGAACGGGGCCGCACCCGAGCTGCCCGTGTCCACCAGTGGGCCGGTGGCGGGAGCTCGGGAGCAGGCGTTGGCGGTCAGCAGGAACTACCTCTCCCAGCCTCGGCTCAGTGAGTATCGGGAAGCAAGACATTCCCCGCCTTTGCTTCTTAGCCTAGCCTTTGCTTCCACTCACCTGTTTAGCCAGCGAGTAAGCAGTGGGATTTATTTTTCCCTACTGTGTTCCCACCTCCCCAGTCCTGGACCCACGAGTGTCTCTCCAGGAGATTTGCTTGTTGGATTTCCGTGACACACATAGGCGGAGGGCAAGAGCACCGACAGGGAACTTCGCTGGGGTCGGTGGGCTTCTGGATGCGGCCCCATCTTCTCTCTCCAACTTCCCCGGGCTGGAGCACTCTCAGGCCCTTGCCTTTCGCACAGGGTCACTGCCTGTCATTCGGACCTTAATCTTCTGACCTCGTTTGAAAGCCTCGGTCGGAGTCCAGCGAACGCTCTTCCCATCCCCTCCGGCTGCTGAGGACCCGGGGATGGGGTTGGAGAGCCCCTGCCCGGCGCGGACCTTTGGTGACATCGCTGACGTGGGCAGGCCTTTGGTGGATGGAGATTAGGCTCGCTGCTGGAGAGAGAAGGAGCTTGTTGGGCGGAGGGGGTGCTTCACCGGAGGACACGTAGTTATCAGAGAACCTTAGAGCTGAAAAGTACCCTGCGATCCATCCAGTCCAACCCTCTCATTTTACAAGTGAGAAGCCGAAGGTTCTGGGAAGGCGAGGACTCGCAGGCTTCAGACATCCAATTATTGGCAGAACGGGAACTAAAAATCCTGATTTCTTAATACACCTCAGGCTTATTTTCTACTCTTGCTTCTTTATTTATTGACAGGTTAACCAGTCTGCACCCTGAGTGCGAGGTTCTTTGGGAAAGCCAAGCAGTTTTGCCCATTTCTACTGTATATACATAGGCTTGTTCAGGTATTGTGATTATGAAAGGGCAAACTAAACTAGTATGTGTAAGTAGACAGCAGTTCCATAAGAAATGGTTCTTGATTACTAAAGATTACAGTTGGGTAGGATCAGACCTCTCCACAGCTTCCTTAGGGACTGGGGATGAGCTCTGGAAATGTTTTGTTAAAACTTGAAGAGTGCCTGCTGTTTCCCCAGGTAGTTAAACTGCATTTGCACTGGTTGATTGCCGGCCTGCCTGTTTGTGAGTGGCTCATTGGTTAAAAAGAATCTTACATGAAAGGTTTTAGTGGGCCTCTCTCCGCCTGACTAATCCCATCCTGATCTGTCAGCTGGGTCATGTGACAGCACTGCAGTGTGAGGAAGGAGGAAAACACATTCAGTCCAGATTGCTGAGATGCGCCTTTTACATTGGGAATTTGCTTGAACTAGAGAATGCCTTTTGGGGAAGGGGGTTATTATGAGCTGAAGTAATTTTTTAGAAGATTGACGGATACCACACTGTTATATAACCCGTAGCCATACAGTTATTCCTAAGAATTACTGATTCTCTTCTATGACTTGTGTTTGTATGCTTTGCTTTGGGCAGAAGCCATACACATTAGGGGTGCCACTAGAAAAAGGTTTTAAGAGTATAGTAGTTTTCATATAATTAATCACCCAATGTCAGGGCAGAGAACATCAGCTGACTGATAACATTGTTTTAAAGAGTACTCAAGGCACTAAGCTGCTTAGGGAGATGGCTGATTTCTCCACATTCTATGTGTGCTTAACCAAGTGGCTGGAGAACCTCTCCAGGTGAA
Organism: Heterocephalus glaber; assembly: GCF_000247695.1. Next base: position 15,912,041 of record NW_004624758.1, read on the forward strand.
ATTCCTGCTGACAGAACTGTTAGAGCATAATGCTTAAAATGGAATCACGGAGATCAGGGATCCCCTTTATATCCCCAGCACCTTGCACAGTACCCGACATAGGTGTCCTGTAACTTAAAGTGTAACTTGCATTTAGATCCCTTCTACTAATAGTTTAGTAGGTAGATTTTTTTTTTTTGAGACAGAGTCTTATGTAGTCATGGCTGGCCTTGAACTCTCAGCAATCTTCCTGCCTCAGCCTCCTGAGTGCTGGGATTATAGGCATGCACCCACCACATCCTGCAAAGAGTGTAGATTTTTAATATGGATGGAATCAATAGTTAGAATACCTGATTGAATTGTGCATTATCCTAAGAAGTATAAGTAATATACATAGGCTAACAACTAACTGCATTTGAATATCATCTTTTTCCTATTTTGCTACTTTTTTGGTTCTAGTTAACAGTTTTAAATGCTTCTGGGTCAGGCACAGTGGCACACACTTGTAATCCCAGCATTCGGAATGCTGAGGCAGGAGGATTGCCGTGAGTTCAGGGCCAGCCTGAATGAACTACAAAGTGAGACCCTGTCTCAAAAAGCCAAAAATAAATAAAATTTAAAAATAAGTGTTTCTGAGTAAATATTAACATCTTAATTTTTGTAATTAAAAATTGATGATACATCTAAGTTTAAGTAATTATAGTTTAGTGTGGTTTTAAATGAAGGAATGAAGTAATATTAGCAGTTCCACTATATAAATTAGATCCTGTTTAAAAACAACTTCAGAACTATAGGGCTGTTAAAAAGAAATGGAAAGTAAAATACCCAAGCTTGAAATTAGTGAATCTTTTTTGTTTGTTTTTGTTTTGAAGCAGGGTCTCACTTTGTAGTTTTGGCTGACCCTGAACTTACTATGCAGCCCAGGCTGGCCTCAAACTGTCAGGGATCCTCCTGCCTCAGCCTCCCAAGGATTGGGATTACAGGCATGTACCACCATGTCCAGTATGAAATTAGTAAATTTTGAACACTAGTTGAATGTCTAAAATCACAGAGAAAGAAAACTTGCTTTCTTTTAAACCTTGAGCAAGGTTCAGAAATAACAGATTTTTACTGCTAAATATTTTAATTTCAGTGATCCTCATTTTTCTTGAGACCCAAGGTCAGGGGTGGCGAACCTATGGCACTCATGCCCAGTGGGCTGTTTGTATCATTGAAAGCTTTAAAAGGTTCGCCATCACTGCTCTAGATCAGCTAATTTAAGTTTCTTACATCAAAAAGGCGAAGTAGCACTAGCAAAAGTTGATAATGAATCTTCTGGTGGCCACTGCTCAGGGTTTGGTCTCTACTCTTCTTGTGCAACAGAAGATGATTGCTCTAAGTTTTTGTTTTGTTCGCAAGGCGGAGCTTCCAGGGCTAGGACTCTTATTGTGCAATGGCGAGTTTTTTCTTGGAATGTGTCACAATCACTAAGGGTGGTGTAGTGTTGAACAATCTTTGTCCTGCAGGAGGAAGAGGGTGGGATGTGAGAAAATAGGCTCTCTGTAAAACCTTTGTAGAATTGGGGGTTTTTAAAGAATGTTACTCAGTAAGTATTTATTGTCTGCTGTGGCTTAGAACTGAAGATGTGACCTTTTGGTTGTAAAAGGTATCTACTATGTTTTCGGCATTCTCATCGTCCTCCCCAGGCCCACCTGTGCATTCATGGTCTTGTGATGTTTTCAAGCAAAGAGTGATTTTGATAAATAATTTGAATGGGTTTGGGCTTTTTAAGAGCAGCTTAGCATTGTGGTACTTCAGTCTGTTACCTCTGCTGGACTGTGAAGGTCATGGTGAGGAAGGCTGGATGACATCATTGAGGGATAAAAAGTAGTGTTTGATAGCATTTTCTCTGCTCAGTTTTCTTTGCACACAGTTTCATTACCCTGGAAAAAGCTGTGATTTGTATTTAAAATGTCTCGCAGTACCTGTTTGTGGTGTAAGTGCTAGAACTGTGTCATCTTCATAGTTTTAAATTATACTAGGGACTAAGGCAGAAGTGTTGTAGGGTCAGAGTACCAGCCTCATAATTAAAAACAAAACTGTTAGCCTGGCTCTTCCATTTGATAGCACATTCCTCAAGGCTTTAGTTTCCTTAGGTGTAAAGTGAAAATTGAGATTGTATCAACTTTGCTTACCTTGCAAGTGTTGTGACACTAAACGCAGATAATCTGTCAGAAAATGCTCTGTAAAAGCATGATACTCTTTCCAAATAGAAAATTTGGTAGTATTTTTACTTTGTTTGGCTTCTAAGATTTATTAACTTCATTTTGTATGTCAGTTTAATTTATGCTAAACTTGTTTCTCTCCTGATTTGTACACAAGTGGTCTGTTTTCATGATTTTGAATGAAAGAAAACTGCTGCAGTGTCACTCATCAGATATTCCATTCTCTCTGTAGACTTTCAGTAGCTGTGGCTCCATTGGAAAGATTGTTTTACAGTAATCACAAAATGTAGACACGAGCAATATTGCCTAGTTTTAAATAGTAAAAATTACCAATTTTTCATAGCTAAAATTACAGAGTCTTGAAATTATTTTGGGCCTTGTTGCTGCATAGTTCTTGCAAATAAATGCTGAAATCTACCGTATAACAAAAGAAGAAAACCTGATACCCCACTACCGCCACAACCATTTCAGTTTTAGAATTTGTCTGCGGTAGTATTAAAAAACAAATGCCCGGAACCAGACTGCAGACTCATATCCTTGGGCAAGCAAATTTCTCTGAAAATTAATTTTTAATCTTCAGAAACTTTAATAGCTCACTCATTGGTGTGTTATGGAGATTAAATGACAGTTCTAACAAACACTTATTAGTTGTGTCTTGTTGGTATTTATGTTCATCAGTGAACTTTCAAGGTTCACTTACTGACTTGAAAGGATATATATTCCTTGTTGGAAATTTAGAAAAGATGCTTAGTGAAGTGGAATCTTGTCTTTGAGAAGTAGTAGAAATCAGCTCTGTTCACTGTTTCCAGGAAAAGCCGTGACTAATGCTTCTTTTACTTGGTCATACTTTTTGCTTGTGACTGGCAAACTTTGTAGTGCAGAATGAGCTTGAATTTTAAACCCGAGATACTGAAGCACAGTTGTAAATTAGAATTTCAAAAAAGATACTATCTTTTTGAAAAAGTGAATAGAATTTTAAGAATTTGAGGGATTTTAATGATGCTGCATTTTATTCAAGACAGAGATTCTTATAAATTTGAAAACTAGATTTCCTTCCCTACGCCCCACATGTTCACTCAAGGTTTGAAAAGGTCTGTGTTTCTATATTTTTAAAAACTAGATTTTAAGAAGACTTGTTTTGGGACGGGGTGTGGTGGAGGTGCATACCTGTGATCCCAGCTATGCAGGAGGCTACAGCGAGAAGGTTGTAAGTTTGAGGCCAGCCTGGGCGGCTCAGTCCCTGGTACTACCAAAGAAGGAGGAGGAAAATGACAACAACAGAATGTTTGGAGTCTTAGAAAATTAGAACCGGGCCGGGGATTTAGCTCAGCCTGCTGCGCAAGCGCAAGGACCTGAGTTCAATCCCCAGTACCAAAAAAAAAGAACCATGAAGAAATATTTTAAAGGATAGAAGAGTATTTTTTTAATAGTAGTAGATTATTTTTAAATAATGGGGAGCAGTTTCTTAAAAGTGGAAGAAAATACACCAAATGGAGTCTTTATGTAATCTGAAGGAGAATGATTGATCCTTTGACATTCTCATCCATTCAGGTAGCTTGATTTTTCAATTTGTGGTCTCCCTTTACCTAAAGTTTGTAAAGTATCTGTGGGGTCCTCTGTGGAGTCCACTAGAGTGACTGATGCATTCAGCACATATTTGATGTCTGGATGTACAGGTCCTATTAGTATGAAGGACGGGACTCCTTGCCTGCTCTATCCCGGCATTTGCACCAGGACACTTGCTCCCTGCCATGCACTGAGGGAATTGGGTTTTTAAGTTGCACATCCCCCTGAGCAGACAGACTGATTGTCAGATGGTTTCCTTATTCTTAGCGGATAGTGTATTTGTGCCAGGAAGCTCTGTCCAGGCGCAACAGAAGACCTCCAAAATCAAATAAGTAAAAAATTCTGAAATTCTTCATTGGTTAACAGCTTCATTTAAATTATTTCAGGCTGTGTAGTACATTTTCTCCAAAAATTATCTTTTTTGAAGATGTTCTAATTATGAAATTTAGTGAATTCTGAAGTTGTCTGTTAGAATTACTCTTTCCTATAATCTTCTTTTTATGCCTAATCATCATTACTCTTGCCAGGAAGAATGGCTACATCTATCTTAAGTGGGGATTGGGGTCACACCTTATAGAGTAGACAGGCATCAAGTCTCTAACCTCGCACTAACATTTGACTGTTCGACACCCCCTTTTGCTTTTTAAAAGAACATTTTTCTTATCTTAAGTGACTCCTCGCCTCTTTCTTCCATTTCCTACAGTTCTCCTTCACAAGTTCTTTTCCTATAGTTTTTATGACACTATTTCATCATGCTTTTACCTTGAAGGCTACATTGTCTGTATTTTCATTGTAAACTTTGTCCCTTTTGCTTAAAGCTATTAAGGATTCCCTTTCCCTTCCTCATCTACTTAGCTCAGTGTCATCTCTATAAAGATTTTCCTTTTCTTTCCAGGGTAAAGACTATTTTCTTTGCTGTGCTCCCAGGAACCCTCTCTGTGCTACCTTATCTCCCTCTCCGCGTGAGAGCTGAACTTGTTAAGGTTGGCAGCCTCAGTGCCTCATTTTAGATTCTGGTGACTTAGGACAATGGCCTGCTCACATAAGATTCAAAATGGTTTCGGTTGGGTGAAGATGAACTATGAAAAGTTGTAAAGGCATATTTTACACATTCATTGAAAATGTGCATACCTGTTTGAGTGTTCCATATTTTCTTTTTAGGGGGCAGGGTACCGGGAATGGAACTCGGGACCTTCCACTTTCGAGGCAGGTGGCAGAACCACTGAGCTAAATACCTGGCCCTGAATGTTCCATATTTTCATAGGTGTAATAGGAGTTGGTAATATCAGAGAAGTGATTTAGGCTCTTGGGCTATTTGACTAAATCGGACCTTTCTTCATTTCTTTCCAGCATATAAAACAGTATCTGGAGTCAATGGTCCTCTGGTGATCTTGGATCATGTGAAGGTAATATCACTCTGTTGCAGTCTGACTATTTGTTAGTTAAAAGCCTGGCATTAAGGCCTGTCCACCACACTATAAACTTTTGTAACAATTTTTAAAGTTTTCTGTGAGCTGAATGTCAGGGCTATACAGGAAACAAAAGTTTGAGACCAAAAGTCAAAAGACTGAATTCCAGTACCAGATCCAGTATAGATTCTGCTGTGGCCTGGAGCTCCTTGTCTGCAAATTGGAGGGGGAAAAATCCTGCGTAACAGCTTTAAGAGGAAAACAGGAGTAAGAGCTATATGTGTGTTTTATAATCTTTGGTAATACCTATGCAGATAAATGGTATCTTACATCTATTGTCATAGGCTGCTGTGTTTTCTGTTTTTTTTTAATGCTTCCTGTGACTTTATTTAGGTCAGGTTCTTAGTACACAGCAATAATTAATTCCGAATACAATTAAAAAGTTCCTGCATTTGTCTGGAAGTGGATTAGTGGCACACACAAACATGACTGGCAGCAGACTGCTCTCCTCAAGTTTCCTGAATGATTTTTACTCAGAATCAGCTCCCTCTGGGAGCTAAAAAATATAACTGGCCAGATTGCTGTGTGTTATTTTTAATGATATTTGTATTATGTTTTCTACTAACGTTTAAGCTCTTAAGTAAACATTGTTACTAGAAAACCTGATATTGATATTCAAGTAATGAATATGCAAGAACCAATTATCTCAGTAATGACTAAAACCCCAAATACTTACTCGGTTTGTTGTAAGGATCATAACACATTATTTAACCTATATGTAAAAAATTACAAACATTGGCTGTTACCTTAGAAAGCGAGGCATGGATATAGTTTATAATTAAACACCCTGGGCCGAGCTGCCTGCCTGAGCACTTGTCAGAATATCTTCAGAGAAAGCTGTCTGTAATGTACTTTCTAGAGTAATGGCTCTGCATTGGTTGTTCCTGGGGTGAAGCACACAGTCACTTGTTTGTTGACAGAGGCTAATGATGATGGATGGGGGTACATGTGTCCTGTCCCACCCCCATAAACCAAGTTGAGAATCATTCTTTGAAAGGGTGAAGCGCCCAGCAAGTTTACCCCCTGCCCACGGTTTCATACGGCCTGCAGATCCATCAAAGCCTCAGTTGTGTCACGTTTAGGTTGTACAAAAAGAAAGCTACACTTTTTTTTTTAGGAAAATATTAGGAAGCTTAATTTGTTTCTTTATCCTTCATTTCTTCCCCTTTTTTCCCCCTATATTCTTTGCTAGATAAAATTTTAGCTTTCTTTTGGATACAGAGTCTCACTAAGTTGGCCATGCAGGGCTTGAGTTCACCATCCTCCAGCTTCAGCCTTCTAAGTTGCCGGCAGCTTGGCTCATATTTTTAAAATATGGAATTTTTTATAGTAAGTGTTATTGAGAAACAGCTCACCAGATACTTAGGTTTCAGTTTTGTTAAGCTCTGAGCTCAGCTCAAAAAATACAGTGATGAGCACATTGGGCCCTCCCTCACTGAAACTCATAGTGTAGCAGAGAAGGAGATAAGGTATAAATACGTAAGCAGGCAGTAGTGCTATAAAAGGTAAGATAGGGTGCTAGAAGAGGCACAAACTGGAAGGTCTTAGAAAACGTCTCTGGCTTTTTTTGTGGGGAAGGGGTGTATGACCTGAGACTGAACCCAGAGCCTCATGCATGCTAGGCAAGCTCTACCACCGAGCCACAAACACTTCAGCCCTGTTTATTTCTTGAGATAGGATCTCACTGAGTTGCCTAGGCTGGCCTTCAATTTGGCAATCCTCCTGCCTTAGCCTTCCAAGTAGCTGAGATAACAGGCTTGCACCACCATAACTGGATTGGAGAAGTAGTTTTAAGAGAGCAAAATTTTACTGAGTATTACTTGGGAGTATAGCTCGAGGTGGGAAAAAAATCTGATGAATAACTTTTATGTTATTAAAATTTGACAAGTTTGGTGGTATATGCCTGTAATCTCAGCACTCAGGAGGCTGAAGCAGGAGGATCTCCATGAGATTGGGGCCAGCCTGGGCTACATAGGGAGTTCAAGGCCAGCCTGAAGTACATAGTGAGACACTAACTGTCTCTAAAAAACCCCACCAAAAATAATAGGTCTGTACTATGAGATTTAGAGTGATTTGTGTCTATGTATGTATGTGTATGTGTGTTAGTTTGGGGCTTTTATTTTTTTTTTATTTATTGGGGGGGCTTTTATTTTTAATTAATCCATACACATAGAAGCAAGGAACAGATAATTAAATTCTGTTCAAATAAAGACGATGCAGAGCTACTGTCCAACTCATTGTATGAGGTAACATATCTTTGATCCCAGAACTAGTCAAAGGGTAATGGAAGAACAAACAAACATAGTCATTCTCACTAGTATATATTCCAAAATTCTTAATAAAATATACTTATGTGTTAAATATTAGCAAAAATATCTATGTAAAAATGAATAAAACTATGATGAAGTAGTGTTTATCCCAGTAATACAAAGATAACTTCACATTAGAAAATATATCCCTTGGGCTGGGGATTTAGCTCAGTGGTTTCACCGCCTGCTGCGCAAGCGCAAGGACCCAAGTTTGATCCCTGGTACCCAAAAAAAAAATAAGAAAATATATCACTGTAATTCAGGACATTCATGGATTAAACTAGGAAATGCTTCTGCTTTTCTGAATTCTGAAAAAGTATCTAATAAAATTGTTCCTTTCATTTAAAAAGGAGGCCTCTCAGAAAGCAAGGGATAGAGCAAACTTAACCTTTGTATGAGTGCCTGCCTACAGCAGACAGCATACTGACGGAGACTGCAGGAACCCCCCATTTAAAGCAGGAAAAACCCTCTTGTTTCGTGTGTCCCGCTATTCTCAGTACTTCACTGTGATGCCCGGTGTGCGGTTTTTTCCGCACAGTAGTTCAGTTTTTGAGCAGACACTGTGCAGGATGTCCCATGGTTTAACTCAGTTCTCACTAACTGGAGACCCCTAATGCTGCCTGTCACTCCAGGTGCCAGTCACAAGTGACAGGTCTCTACATTACCCACAGCTACTGTCCAACATGGCAGCAAGTTGGGGGTTTTCTTTTCATTTTCCATACTTTACTAGAGTAGCTCACCAAACCCAAGAAAACAGTTTGCTTCCTGATTTTTGCAAAGGGTTTCTACAGGATCCAAATAGACATCCAGATGAGAGATGCCTAGAGTGAGCCCCAAAGGGTCCTCTGCACGGGAGCTTCTGTCCACAGGGAGCTATGATGCGCCACCCTCTTGGCACATGGATTGTTCCTGTTTACCAACTCCAAAGCTTCAGTTAGGATTTTTATAGAAACTGCATTACATAGGTCAATCAAATCCTGGCCAGTGATGGTTAAGTCACACCATAGTCTCTCTCTCCTCCGGGGACAGAGGATGGGGTGACAGGTCCAACCCTTCTGATCAGGAACACCCTGGCAACCAGTGCCTCCACTCTCCCAGTATCCTTCAGGGCTTTCCAGATGTCACTGAGGTACATGAGTGCAGTTGAAAGGGACTTGGTATGAATTATTACAGATGCTCCTTTCACCTTTGTTATTCCTATCACAGGAACTGTGGGCTAAGGCCAAGAACACCTTTCTTGTGTATCGTGTCACATTCAGGAGCAAAATGAGAATGCCTGTTGTTACCATGACTATTATCTTTGTGCTTGACACTTAGTAGTGCTGCAGGGGGAGAAACTGGAGTTAAAAAAGATTGGAAAGCGAACAAGTATCTTTGATTCTTGATGTGATTAAGTTTTCCATTGAATGGCTTGGGTTTGGCAAACTATTAGAAACAATGGTACAGAAGAGAGTTGCTGGGTGTAGGAGCAGTCTGTAGAAATCGGTAGCAGTCTCCATCCCTGAAGTGACTATAGAGAACTGTAAAACTTTGCCAAAAGATCACAAAAGAAGAACCAAAGTAAGTGGAAAATCCACTTACTTTGAATGATTACATTTATTTCAAATGAATGAATGGACTCACAACAGTAAAGGTGTTGATTCTCTCCAGGTTGCACAGTGGGAGGTAATAAATACATTGTGAGGATTCAGTGCAAGAATAAACACATCAGTGGAGCAAAGTAAGATCTCTAAAAGACTCGTCATGCATAGGATTTTCACTTGGTTAATTCAACGTGATGAGGGCATAAGAAAACACTTCGCCTGCTAGGCATGGTGATGCAGGCCTATAATCTAAGCACTTGGGAGGCTGAACCAGGGTCCTTGTGAGTTTGGGGCCAGTCTGAAATATACAGGGAGACCCTGTCTCAAAAACAAAAGACAAGACAATACTTGTGCTTGTCAGAATAGTGGTGGGGCAGTTTATTTCCCATATGAAAAATAAAAATGAGAGAGATTCCAAAAGAAATCCAGTTGTATTAAGGCTTAAAATGAAGCATAAGTCTATTAGAGGATAACATTGAAGGCTATTTTTATGACTTCAGGTGGAAGGTTTTTCTTAAGGTACAGAAGTCCTAAATCATAAAGGACAGTAACTCATAAAGTACCATAAACAAATTTAAAAGATTGCCGCCTGCTGCGCAAGTGCAAGGACCCAAGTTTGATCCCTGGTACCAAAAAAAAAAAAGTTTAAAAGATAAGAGACATTATTTGCAAAAAGATTAATATCCAGTCAGTAAAAGTACAGATGAATAAGAAAATACAGGACTGGTAAAGTTGAAGGTAGTTATACTGATAGGGAGAAGGTGCCTTAATACAGTGCCTTTGCAGTGTAATGTAGCATGTTGATCAATTGAAGTAAATGTTAGCATGACAGTATATTATGTTAAAGTGAGGTGAGAGAAGCAAGCTGCAAAATGATATAATTTAGTACATTACCACTTAGGTAAATGAAAGTGTATTTTTTGAGATGGGTATTTTAAAATAGTAAAAATGAATACATATCTGGTTAAGAGAACTAGATTGAGAGAAACACTTGGATTATTTTATTATAGTAGTAATTATTATTTAGTAACATTTTATCCTCTCATTACCTAGCAGACAGGTGATTACCCAGGCAGAGGCCAAAAAGTAAACATTTCTGAATGGTAGAAACAGGGTTATTTGCAGTTTTTACACCATTCTGTAGTGCCAGGACTCTAAAGCATGCGCATGGAGGAAAAGCAGTCAGTGTAGTTACCATGTCTTCATGAGTTAAGAGCCTCCTCTATACCTTCTGCTGTGTTTGTAGCATATGTATTAGTGGCGTGTGTTGTAAGGACTTCTCTGGGCATAAACTTGCATGTGTTGGAGGGTGGGGGAACCACACACACAACATGCCGCAGTACAGCCTGTGTAGAGAGCAACTTGGGGAGCTTTTAAACTGTCAGTTATTGATCCCTTGTTTCCATCCTGTCTAGTTTCCCAGATATTCTGAGATTGTCCACTTGACATTACCAGACGGCACAAAGAGAAGTGGGCAGGTTCTGGAAATCAGCGGTTCCAAAGCAGTGGTTCAGGTAAGTGTCACTGTCCAGCCTCGGCCAGCTGAGCGGTTTCCTAAGTGGAAACACAGAAGGAGGACTCCTTTGTTTTTTTCTTGTTATCTTTTCTTTAGAGATTGTTTTTTGGCTGTAGGGGAAAATACTATTTTAACTAAATAAAGTGGAAATCACATCACAAGAAGAGAGACAAAAAGCAGAACTCACCGATTATGAGGTGAAACCAAATCAGTAGCAGAGTCAGCTCTTCCTTTAGATTGTCTCTTACAGCTCCTAGTTCCAACGATGGGAAAAGAGGTTTTCTCAGATAACGGCCAGACAGTAAATTTTTTAAGCAAGTCCTCATCATATAAATTACTTTTATGCTTCTGATTCTTTTTCTTTGTCTTTTTTTATATTATCATTATCATTTTATTGGTACATTTTAGATATACATAATGATCACATTCATCATAGGGAATTTGTACCTGTACATCATAGATCTTGATTTTTATTTTTTCCCATTCCTCTACCCTCCCTTTAACTCCTCTTCCCCTCCTTATTTACAAAAGCTTTTTTCCATTTTTTTCCTTTTCACTTCCTCTCCCCTGCCTCCCTCCCTAGTTCCCCTACCCATTTGAACATTTTCTTCCTAGTTCACAATATCTATTATACTTTTTGGCTCTCGCGTACACTTCCATTTTCTCACGCCAGAGTAATTCTCTCTTTTGATAGGTGTTTGAAGGGACTTCAGGTATAGATGCCAAGAAAACATCCTGTGAGTTTACTGGAGATATTCTCCGGACACCGGTGTCTGAGGATATGCTTGGTAAATGGACACTATTATTCTAAGCTGAGATCTGCTGCCTTTAAAATACATTTCCATAAAATCTAGGGTCTGTTCTGCACTGTCCTGTTACTGTTTTACAGGTCGAGTATTCAATGGATCAGGAAAACCCATTGACAGAGGTCCTGCTGTGCTGGCTGAGGACTTCCTTGACATCATGGGTAGGAGCAGTAAATTGGATTTCTATGCTTCAAGGGAAATAGCCTCTGTCTTGTACACGTGCCAGATAGAGTGGTTTTTAGGGTATTATTCTTAAGTATATGACCAGTGTTCTCTGTAGGTTATAAATTACACGATTATTTTTTTACTTAATGAATTTTTCCTAGAAGTGATCCTAAAATTTTGTGTAATATCTTAAGCTACTGTAAAGTATTGCTAGGGAAGATTTGACTGTTTAAGATAAAACTATGGCTCTGAAATTAGGATTTCTCTTTTATTTGCTGTACTTTTTATTTCGTTTTAGGAACTTGAGTTCTGTCACGTTGTGTTTTGTGAGTCTGTAAAGGACTGAGGGAAAAAATTTCAAGTTTCAAATATCAAAAATAACTGATACTTGTTTCTTAAAAGTAGAGAGAAATGCTTTATATAGTTTGGATCTTCTGATACTTTTTCTTCTAATTTGGCTTGATTTCTACTTCATTCATGAATGATCCGCAGAGGTAGTAAAGATTTCCCCTTTGAAATGCATTAGGTCAACCAATCAATCCTCAGTGTCGAATCTACCCAGAGGAGATGATTCAGACGGGCATCTCTGCCATAGATGGCATGAACAGCATTGCTCGGGGACAGAAAATCCCAATCTTCTCTGCTGCTGGCTTACCACACAATGAGGTGAGAGCTAAAATCTGTTTGGTATGAAATCATCTGACAAGGAGAAATTTCTAAATGCACTGTTACTGTGAAACCAAATAAATACAATACTCAGTACTATTTTTCGTGTGACCTAATTACATTGAATCTTTATCTATGCATATCTGTATTCTTGCTTACACTTCCAGATCTTTGCAGAAAGTACACAGTATAGTACTTTTGCTTTGTATGTCCTTTGGATACATCCTGTTTCATTAATAATTACAGTTTGGGCTGGGGATTTAGCTCAGTGGTTCTGGCGCCTGCTGCACAAGCGCAAGGTTCCAAGTTTGATCCCCAGTACCAAAAAAACCCAAAAAAACCACAAAAAATAATTACAGTTTTTAAAGCTAAAAAGTTACTTTGTTATAGAAATGCTATATCACATATCAACTCAATTCTTTTAATCCTCATCAGATTGCAGCTCAAATCTGTCGCCAGGCTGGCTTGGTAAAGAAATCCAAAGATGTAATGGATTACAGTGAGGAGAATTTTGCAATTGTGTTTGCTGCTATGGGTGTAAGTATAAAGTTCTTCTGTTTTAGTATCCACATACATTAATAGCTTATTTTATTACTGCAGCATAGTAAACTATACATCTCTTATAGTTGTTTTCATCTCTACATAGAGAAGTTGCAATTTTGCATTTTGGCCAAACTAAGGATTAACATTTAGCGTTTTCTTCAAACTTGCTAATATTCATTGTGCCAAAGCAAGCTCTTTACTCTGAGTCTGGCTTTTGTGAAAATTTGGGAGGTACTGGAAATTTTAAAAGAAGGAACAAGTTAAACCTGTAGCTTAGCCTTTGTCCCCAGCACTGATGAAGTCGTTACCATTTAGGTGAACATGGAAACTGCCCGCTTCTTCAAATCTGACTTTGAAGAAAATGGCTCAATGGACAATGTCTGCCTCTTTTTGAACTTGGCTAATGACCCAACGTAAGTAAAGAGAGCTATTTCTTTCTGTTTACCCAGGTTCAGGGTCAGAAACATTACGTCAGCCCAGGGAGGTACCAGGGTATAATGTTATGATGAGAGCCTGTGGCCTTAAGAATGAGGTAACCCTGTATTTAAATTTCAGCCCTGGGGCCGGGGATTTAGCTCAGTGGTTTCACTGCCTGCTGCGAAAGTGCAAGGACCTGAGTTCAATCCCCACTACCAAAAAAAAAACCCAAAAAAAAAACCAAAAAACAAAATAAATTTCAGCCCTGTTTCTTGAGAATTATTTGGCCTTGGGCAAACTACTTAGACATTGAAGCTCATAAAATGTGATAAATAATATTTCTCTGACCGGGTTATTTTGAATATTAAATGAGATCTCATATATACTGGGTATAAAGATGTATCTCTGTCTAACTGATATTCGGTAAATGACTTTCTCCTCATCAGAGAAGTCTGGCTTTCCTATCTTTACTCCCTTCTTTCCTTACCAGCATCTCTCAGTTTAAAACTGTTACCTCTGAGAAATCACAGGGCATTTAAAATAATCAGTTTATAGCAATAAGTAATTCTTATGATATAAATACACAGAACAACTGCCATTTTGGAGTAACAGTTGCTCCACTCTCAATTTATTAAAAATGTTAAAAAGAGAAACTACTATCATTTCCAGAATTGTTTTTTGCTTTTGGTTTCAATGAGCCGGGACTTCATTTCCTTTCAGTATTGAGCGGATTATCACTCCTCGCCTGGCCCTGACCACAGCTGAATTTCTGGCGTACCAGTGTGAGAAGCATATACTGGTTATCCTGACAGACATGAGTTCTTATGCTGAAGCACTTCGAGAGGTAACTTGGGATTTTTTTTTCTTAATTAAAGTGGATTAATTTTCAGACACTTATAGACACTTTGTAGCTCTCTATTTTTCTTTCATCCTGTTTTTAAATTTATTGCTCATTTGTTAGTAAGATACCTTAATGAAAAAGAAAATGCAACTTCTTTTCTGTCAACTTGGTAGGAATGTTAGGGGATGAGATTAAAATTATCAGGCTGCTTATCACACTGTCTTCATGGACTGAAAACAGACTGTCACGGGGAATGAATGGCAAGCTCTTCATTCAGTTGCTCCTGGCAGGGTCGGTCTGTCTGTCTGTCTTTTGGACTTTTTTGGCGGGGGTGGGGGTGGTTGAGACAGGGTCTCACTTTGTAGCTCAGCCTTGAACTCACTATGGAGCCCAGGCTGTCTTCAAACTCTTGGCCATCCTCCTGCCTCAGCCTCCTGAGTGCTGGGATTACAGGCGTTTGCCACCATGCCAGGCTCTCTTATCTGCAGTATTAATCTTTAACCCTTTTTAGAATTCTGTTTTTAGTGATGGTCATATTTAACCAGTCTGGCAGCATTCTCTTGTGAACATCTTCCTTCATAAGACTAAGTGCTCTTTACAGAACATTTAAAATTCTTAGCCACTCAGAAATGTTGGGACGTTTGTTCTAATCAAGTTACTGAAGTTTGTAGTAAATTCTTCTTTTAAGCGTGTAAAAAGGAAAAAAGACTTCTGAAAAAGCACATTCTATAAATATCTAGCTGTTTCAAATCCCAAGAGCATATCCTTACCTCATTCTGTTACAGTGTTTTAGACTAACTGGTGAAAGACTACTATTCTCCTAGCCAAAATAGACCAGCACTTGTGTAAAATACAATAAAACTGAGCTACTGGGAAAGTGAAAAATTTTAAAAAGATGTACCATGTTCAAACCCAGGATTTTTCTTATTATTAGATTCAACAGACCTAAATGAATTCTGCTGAATTGCCATGAATGTGTCTTTCTGCTTATCTTACTTTTTCTCTGTTGTCTCACTGCACGTTGGTAGCAAATGGTCTGTTGGCCACACTTTGAGCAGTACTGCTGGAGCATAGTACACTCTGAAGCACTGCATGCTTGGTGATGCTTTAAGGTCAGGAATGGCAGACCTTTTAGAGATGAGTGCCCAAACTGCAATCCAAAACTCACTTATTTATCGCAGAGTGCCAACACTGCAACTGAACCTGAATACCGAAGTTTTAGTTTAGAAAAAACAACTCATGCATTAACATCTTTCATCTTAAAAGAAAAACAAACAACACGCATGCCATAGGTTCACCACTACTTCTTTAGGTTCTTGGTGAGGAGAACCATTTATTATTGCTCTCGTTTTGTGCAGTTGAGCAGACTCCTGGCATTGTGATCTTGAGACACACGTAACTATGTGACCTTGATTCCAGCTGTGAAGGGGTATAACAGCCTTCCTTGTGAGGTTGTGAAAATTAAATAAGGAGGATAAAGTGGAACTTTGATTCCTGGTGTACATCTCCTTCCCTCTTGGTGTTTTGGGGTTACTTCATAAAAGTACGACTAGTTCCACAGCTTGAAATAAGTCTTAGAAACTGGGAATATTCTCTCAGCTTTAGAATTAATTTCTTTTTCTTCATAAAATTGCAAGTGGATTTTATTCCAGCAGGCCATTTGAAGATTTATGTTGTGGCAGCAAAAGAAAAAATGTTGGTTCTCAATTGTCAAATCTTTGCCACAGAATAAATTTGAATTTGTATTTTTTTGTGGCTTTTTCTAAACCATCTCTTCAAGATAGTATCTAACATGAAAGGATGGGATTTTGAACTTTGTAGTTGACACGTTCAGGAAAATGTGTTCTAACTAAGCTCCACGTCCCATTTTCCGGCATGTGATGTTCTTTTTTGACTCGCCATAGGTCTCGGCAGCCAGGGAGGAGGTCCCTGGGCGACGAGGTTTCCCGGGCTACATGTATACGGATTTAGCCACAATATATGAGCGTGCAGGCCGAGTAGAAGGACGCAACGGCTCCATTACTCAAATCCCTATTCTCACCATGCCCAATGATGGTAAGGTTTTGGCCCTTCGATTATAAGAGCTTAATATCGTAAGGACTTTGATTGTAAAACAGGGTTACCATCTACCTTTTTGAGTTTAAATTTGTTTGTAAGCTTACCCTCCAAAAATGTGCTTCAGCTAGTTAATTGTACCTAGATAAATTTTTTTCATTTGAAAATTGTTCCTTTTGTGAACAAAAAACAATTTTTCTTGTAATTTAAATTTTAAATTTTTATTTATTAGGTATTACTGAGTACCTGCTTTTTGCGGGGCTTTGCTTTAGATATAAGGAATGTAAGAATCTGTGGTCTGTTTAGTGTTAGTCGGTCTCGTCAGGGATGTTGTTCATGTATGTGCACCAGAGTATAGATATACCTTTGGTTAAATGCGGGGTGGGCAACATGGACAGTAAAGGCCACAGGACTTAGAGACTGAACCTTTAACCGAGGCCGGGAGAAGTCGTTTCCTGTTCCTGTTTCCACCTGGCCTGTCTGAAGATGTGCTCAATGTACCCCCTGGTTCTGCATGGTATTTGCAAAAATAGTAAAGTCTCAAGATTGAGCAGTGTTCTGAGTGCTTTGTAAGTACGGCACTCACTCATTTGATCCTCACAGCAGCATGGAGCAGGCGCTGTGTTCTTCCAAGTAATCCGCCAAAGTTAGGAAGTGACAGATCCACAACCTGGGCGACCTGAACTCATAATTCATTCTAACTGTTACGCTGCTGTGCCTCTGACATGGAAGTGATTTGTTTCAAAGGAGTAGTGACACAATGGCTTTATGTAATTTTAACGGATGTGAAAATGTGTTGCTTTGTGTGACCTTTTTGACCGATACCTGAATAGTGTTGTCTTACTTGTCTGGCATCCCTATATTTTGCATAGTGAAATGTCACATATCCATCTGAGATAGTTTATGAACTAAGCATGTTCTGTCAGTATATATAAAGCTGGCAAATTTCTGTAAGGGAACTTTGTGTTGAAAGTGGAGTTTTATTTGTATTTTTACAAGAAAGTGCATAAGTAAGAGAGACAGTGCTTTTTTTTTGGTACCAGGGATCGAATTCGGGACCTTGCGCTTTCGAGGCAGGTGGTGGAACCACTGAGCTAGATCCCTGGCCCGAGACGGTGCTTTTTATGAATGTGGCCTATTGACCTTGTGGTACTAACATGTCCGAAACCAAACTGCTGTAACCAAACAAATTAAATTTGCTAATACAGTAGTTACTAGGCACATTTGAGTACTGGAACTGCATAAGTTCCAGTTCATTAAAATTAAACAAAGTTTGAAATTAAGCTCTTGAGTTTCATTAGCCGTATTTTAAGTGTGCAGTAGCCACATTTGGCTGATGACTACCGTTCTGTACAGCCCAGACACAGAACATTCCTGTCATCGCAGAAAAGCCCTGTGACTAGCCTCTTCTAGGTAATGCACATGGGCTTCCTGTGGGCATGGTGGAGAGGGGCTGCATACTTACGGCTGTGTGTCCTCCTCTGGCAGACATCACTCACCCCATCCCTGACCTGACTGGGTATATCACAGAGGGCCAGATCTACGTGGACAGACAGCTGCTCAACAGACAGGTATTTGACACTTGAGCAGCGCTTCTGCGAGGCTCACCACTTCGTTATACCTTAGAAATGGAGTCAGCTTGTCTGAAAGAACATTTCGGGGTAGTCTATTCCATAATGAATGGAATCCTCTAATCTTGTTATTAATAGAATAGCAGACTTTTGATGGTTCTATGATAAAAACTGGCATCTAGAATCAACATTTAGGTGGAATGATTGTTACTCTTTTCGTTTTGTGTATGATTTTTTTCGAGACGAGTTTAAAAGACACCAGGCAGGTGTTGGAAATTTATAGTTTTTCAAAATAGTCTTGCACTGTTTTATAGGTTTCGCTTCTTTGAGTTTGATTCTCAAGAAATATTGCCAGGCATGGTGGTGCATGCCTGTAATCCCAGCACTTGGGAGGCAAAAAAGAAATTTTATGCTGTGAAGTGTTTCCTACTACCATTTGGTCCCAGGAAACAAATGGCAGGAGATTTATATAATTTAAAGGATAATAGTGAGTTCCAGATTCTTCCACCAGTCAAGCTTGCGTTTTGTACTTACAGTTATTTCTCCCTTCCTATTCCACCCAAGATTTACCCACCTATCAATGTACTGCCCTCCCTCTCACGGTTAATGAAGTCTGCTATTGGAGAGGGGATGACGAGGAAGGACCATGCCGATGTGTCTAACCAGCTGGTATGTATGTATGTTCTTCTAAGGGTGGCGTTTGAAAGAAAGAAACGCCTTTTTGTACTTGGTGCTGCCTTATCCCTCTTCGTTCTTTGCAATTCTCTATCCCATCCAAGGAGAATTTTAATAGAGGTTTTATTTAAACCAAAGCAGACTTGTTCTCGTAAGGATAGATGCTGATAATCAAGGTTAAAACTACCAAGCTCGAAAACTGGCCAGTTCTGCAAAAATAGCTTTTAATTAAAAAAAAAAACCCATGCTATAAGGTCATTTTAATTTTTAGTAGTAATTATAGAGTATTCCTGAAAGGATACTCTGACGTATCTTTTTGTTTAACATATTAAGTAACCATCAGAACACTAAAGGATACAGTTTTATATATTCTGTGAAGTCTTGGATTTCTGTACTCATATGAGATTATGCGCCAAACACAATGAAAAATACTTTTGTCCATAAAGTAGAAATGGTAAACGTACGATACGCAAATGTTTTTTGAATGGAACTTGAGATGGATTTGTCCGTGGTTTATGAGTTTTGGTTTTCAGATGCTATAAATATAAACTCATTGACATATCAAAGAAAAATGTTTTTTGTAGTGTTGCTAATTCCTGCCCAATTTACATTGCCTAAAGCCTCCTTACTGAGGGAGAATACTTTATAATGAAGTCCTTTGATACTTCCATATGAGCCTTGTAGGAATTGTGTTGGTGCACTCCTGCGTTGCCTTAGAAAGGAGCCACAGCGATGCATTCATGTATCCCAGATCTCTGTTTTACCGTCCTTTCTCCCTTCCAGTATGCATGCTATGCTATCGGTAAGGATGTACAAGCCATGAAAGCCGTAGTGGGAGAAGAAGCCCTTACCTCAGATGATCTTCTTTACTTGGAATTTCTGCAGAAGTTTGAGAGGAACTTCATTAGTCAAGGTGAGATGACTGTTTTCTTTAAACATAAAGCTTCACGTCCTGTAAGACCTGCTTCCCAGTCTGAGGGAATTTACATTGGTCTCTCTACAATTTTCCCTCTGATTAGAGAAGCTCTTCTAGCCACCTGCCATGTCTTTGCCTTAACCCTGGGGCCGCTTCCCCTCTGTCTCCACTAGTGTCCCACCCCACCCTGCCCCGCCCTGCCCCTATTCCTACTCTCCTGAGAACTTCTCTGTAACGATGTCTTTTGGTTTGGGGGACTTTCTGATTCATCAGTTTTCATCTCGTTTTTCATTTCTTGTCTTCCTGCCCCTTAATTGCTAATATTCTGAGAAGCCCAGTCACCTTTTATTTCTCTGTTTTCCCTCCTAACATTGACTTTTCATTATGCTATGGACCCTGTATTGCTACACATTATCCTTATCCTCTTCCTAAGCTCCCGAGTTTCCACCTGCCTTGGGATGCTATGGTTGCTATGCCACCATCCCTCAGGCTTGGGAGGACCAGGACCAAAGTGTTCTTTCCAGCTGCTGAACTGCCGGTCAACTCTGCTGTAGGCTCTGTCTACACGGGGCAGGATTGTTGTCCTAGTTAACCCAGGCTTAGTATCGGGGCATCATTCTTAACTCCTTCAGTTATTTTCCAGCCATCAGACATTTGCTAGATTGTCTTCTCCTTTAAAATACCCTGCCCTTAGGGCCGGAGGTTTAGCTCAGTGGCGCCAGCACCTCCCTGGCAAACACAAGGTCCTGAGTTTGATCCCCGGTTCCGGGGGAAGAAAAAAAAATCCTGCCCTTCTTTATTTTCAGTCCTGTTACAGTATCTTGGTCTAGTATTTCTCAGACTTCGATTTGCTTTTGAGTCAGTTGGAAATTGTGCTACAGTGCAGGTTCTGATTCTGTTGTGCTCGGTGCGGCCGGAGACTGTGTGTGCAGAGTGCCTGGGAGATGCTGAGCTGCTGGTCTTGGGCCACACTGTCCCTGGCCATCCCTGCCAGCTTCTCCTTCTCCACCATCTCCCATGACTCAGGGGTGAATTTACAAATTTTATTAATTGTTCCTCTGCTAAAAAGTCTGTCATGGATTTCCTCACATAGCACATGTTAGTTTTTCAGGCTCTTTTGCTTGGTCTCTTCCCTGTTGTCCCTTTCAGTACCAGAAACCTTCCCTTCATAGCTCAGTGGTAGTTACAACAAGCATATTACTTTGAAGTTGTGCCTCAAGTGGCATACTTGGGATCTGTGCCCTTTTCTAGTACCTTCTTCATATTTTTTTTTTTGGTACCGGGGATCGAACTCGGGTCTTTGCGCTTGCAAGGCAGGCAGTGGAACCACTGAGCTAAATCCCCAGCCCATACCTTCTTCATATTAAAAATATAAAATCATACATGTTTGCTGGGATTCTTTTAACCTCAGTTCCTTAAATACACACACAGAAGTGAAGTTCTTTAGGGAAAGGAGCCCAGAATTCCAGCCACTCTTCCTTCCTTGGTTGAAGAGTGAGTGAATAATATTTGAGTGATGAGAGTGCTTCTGCTATTGAAAATAACAACTTTGAAAACTGCTGGCTTAGCATGTCATCTGATTGATTGGCATTTAAGGCTTTTTAAGCATTTTTCCAGGTCTCCCTCAAATCTAACCCTGTGTTCTAGGTTGCTTTTCTCACGCAACCTAGTTTCCATTGTCCACGGATCCTACTCAGTGGTGAGCAACACCGGCTCAGACAGCCCCTCCCCAGCACACACACACGGGGCCACCCGTGTCTGTAGACCACGGGCTTCTCCCTCCCTTCTGATTACCTTTGTACCTTCAGTTCCACATTCAGTCTCATCTAGTTTTGAGAGTCCTAACTGGCTTCCTTTCTTGCATTTTATGCCCACAGTGCCTTCTAATCATAACAGAATAAATAACTGAATAACACTGAAAAGCTGGAGGTACTTTGCCATTAATTCAGTACCCTTTTTTTTTTTAAAGGTCCTTACGAAAATCGCAGTGTCTATGAGACTTTGGACATTGGGTGGCAGCTGCTCCGAATCTTCCCCAAAGAAATGCTGAAGAGAATCCCTCAGAGCACCCTGAGTGAATTTTACCCTCGAGACTCCGCAAAGCATTAGTCGGTGCTGCTTCTGTGGCATACCCCTCTTGTGAAATATTGGTTCTGTTTTCTTGATTCCTTTTGCACTCCTCCATCCCCACCTCAGTGTGGGAATTTACCGTGTTACCCTGTAATTAAAAGCAAAGAGTAGGTAACATATTGTGCCAGTGTTGCAATGTCTAAACTGCTAACAGACTTGAAAATATCCTCACTCTGAAAACCTGATCTTCAGGGCTTTAAGTAGCTGTGGGGATGGAGGTAAAGTTTTCTTACGGATGTATGTATTTGTACATAATAGTGCAGTCGGTTTCCTAATAATGTCCTCATTGTTTGGGCCTCCCAGACCTCACCTCTCAGCCCCCTCGAGAGTATCACTGTCTGAAGCTAAGTGCTTTAGGGATCGAAGGGCAAGACTGAAGAAGCCTCCTCTCACAGGAGCCAAGGGGCTCTTCGTCGAGCCTTCTCTTTTGGGTTGTTGGTGTGCCTGTGGTCTGCTCTGCTCTAAGCAGATGGCTTTTACTCTCCACCCGCTCTTTCCAGTGTAATAAATCCTTAGCAGAAGGCGCTTCCTTTCCTCTTTCTCCCTGATAGCTGGGGTTCCTGTGTCGAGTTGTTCTTGAGAACGGACACGCAGGCCCGTGCAGCTCGGTGGCATTCATTCCGTAGAGGGGGACACCTTGCCTCGGTGATGCTCAGTGGGTCTCCATGCAGAGGAGCTGTAGTCTCTGATGGAATCATTGCTTTGTTTCCAAGGTGTCCACCAGATGCTGAGGAAGGTAGGGAGGAGCAGGCTCTTAGGTGTGTGGATATTCTCATCTCTGTTGGAGAACAGCCTTGGGAAAGTCCCCGTTCAGCCCTGCTTGCTGACCCAGCTCTACCCTTTCAGGGTGATCTTGTGGCACAAGTGATAGCGTTTTGCTCCTCCTGGCGTGAGCCTCAGCTGTCTCCTGTGCAGTTCTGCCAAGTGTACGTCCAGCCTCCTCGTGTTCGGTGTTACTCGAGTGCAGTGGCAGCTTCCCTACTCTCTGCATTCCATCTTTCCGGGTGTGTAAACTTCTTCACCTTTCCCTCTGAGGGGCTGGGGTGGGGGGAGTCAGCATGATTATATTTTAATGTAGAAAATGTGACATCTGGATATAAAATGAAAATAAATGTTAAATGTAACTTACCTAAAGTGACTCTGTACCCTCTAATCGGAAAAGCAACAGCAGCAAGCCAGTGGATGATGTGTCTCTTCAGTTCACAGCTTTGACCAAAGCACCCGCTGCTGTGGACCAGGCCCTGTGTTGTAGGGATCTGGCCCACGATTTACACCCTTGTCTTGCCAACTGCCCTTCCCAGTTTTCAGGGATAGCTCTCAACAGCACACTGTACTTTGATCACCAGCTCGGAATTCTCTTGGTGTCTCCACACATGTTCAGCACCTCCAGAACCTCCTTGCTGTGAGTGGAGGGGAGTGATAAATAGAAAATGAAGCACATCTTGAAGCAAGCCTGAACTTGTTTCAAGTCGACTCTTAGATGGTGTGCAGTACAAGAAAACCACCTCCCGGCCACAGCGTGGGCAGCAGCATGGCGCCTCCCTCCCCTGGCTGTCCTCTTCGGGAGACGCAGTGGTGAAGCGAGATCACAGCAGGAAGGAGGCAGCTGAGTGTGGCCCTGCTTATGAAGGATGAAGGGCAGGGCGGGTCTGCTCCTCTGCCTTGTAGGGCTGGTGTAAGACCTGGAGATTTTGTTCGTAAAACTGCAGAACACAGCTTGGTCTGTGGAAGCACTCACAGTTGGCTACTTTTATTTACAAACTTTTGTTAAGACATTTGCCTTATTACTCTTACCTAATACTTGGGATTGGGAGGGTAAGTAGTACTCTTGCTAGTCAGCTCTATATTTTTTAGTGAAAATAATTTTTAGAGAGCCTTTTAATACCAGTAATGACACCTCATGAAAAGGCTAGTTAAAGAGACGAGGATCTTCAAAGGTCACGGTAACCAAAAGACCCAGTAAGCATTCATTGCTCACAGTTGACTGTTACTTAAGAGTGTGAGATTCCGTGTAAGTGAGGAGAGCCTGAGACACCTGTCTTAAATGCCTCAGCAAGGTGTTGCTTTTCCGAAAGGGAATGGGCAGCGGGTGCAGAGGTCCCCAGGTCAATAAAGCACTGTATGCCTTTGAAGTCATCTAACTGTGACCCTAGTGAAGAAAGTGAGCCTAGTCCAGCATAGCATTCCCAGGCTAATGTGAAAACATCATTTAGAGACCATACCAAGAACTTAGCAAGGCAGTTCTTCAAAGGAAAAATTTCTTTTGTGAAGAAACCTAGCTACAAAGAAATGGGTTTTTTAAAAATGAAACAGGCACCTTCCTTCCTTAATCAGCTATGAACAGTTTTCTTCCAAACTGTTTTTCCAGTTGGGGTTGAACACCTGGCTAGCACTCCAGTGGTGTCCTCCACTGCCCTTCACAGCAGCAAGGGTGGGTGACAGGTTTAGGGACAGGGAAATCCTGCCCAGTCACATCCTCACCGAGCTCTGCCCTCACTAGAGCTGCAGAACCTGCCCAGAAACCTTGCTGGGTGTGTACAGGCATGTGCGCAACCTGGGAATTGTTAATCCCTCCCTGACCAGTCTCCTGCAGTTCTTGCTTCAGGGAAGAGTAGAGCATTGGCAGTGGCTGTCCTGAGCCCGAGGCCTGGATGCACAGGACCTGGGGTTGGCCAGCCTGCAGGAGCCTCAGGGTTGCTAGCCTAGAGTGGAATGGTGGCTCTGGGCTGTGGTGACCAGCTCAAAGTAACACTCCTCGTAGCACTTTGCCCCAAAAGATTGCATCTCCAAACAAAGCATGTTACAAATTAATAAATTTGTAGCATTTCGTGTAGCAATGACCTTGCAACTTTTTGTTAACGTATTTTTTTCCTTTTTAATGAATAGATTGAAGATCCCACAGGGAATGGCAGAACGTGAGCTGCATGTGGGGCCTTTAGACCTCATCCAGTGGGCTTTCCATAACACCATGTTAACTTCCCCAGGTTACCCTGTACAGGGAAATGGTGTCCGCACATTGCTACCTCTCTAGCAACCAGGGTTTTATATTGTGACTAAAGATTCAGCATCTTAGGAGACAGAATGGTGGTGTGAATGTAAACAAGATCCCCTCATGTGCGGGAGTCAGAACTTTCGGGCCCACATCAGAAAGTTAAGCTTTTGAGAGGAAGTTAAATGGGAAGTGGGTGTGCAGAGGAGAGCCTCAAACTGCATGCTTCCCTAAGCAGCTGCATTCTTTATTCCCGCCAGAGGGCAGCAGCACCTCAGTAGCTACACCGGTGACCAACTTTGAGCTACAGAGAGGCAGAGGTGTAGCTTTGAGTTGCAAGGGGAAAATCAGTGGTTCACGGAATCAAATGGTGCATTTTGTGGAGCGATGTATTAGCCTGGGGCTGAGGGAGTATCTGCTAAGGAAAATAAACCCAATCTGGGTTGGATGGGGGCAAGGATGAGCTTTCTCCTGTACGTGCAGGGCCTTTGAGTGCAGTCCTTAGCCTGTCTGTTCCCCAGGGGTCTTCCAGGGGAGAATCTTCTACCACTTTGTAGAGGAGCTCGCTGCCTTTCAGGTTTCTTCAGTCTAAATATTTCTAGTTCCCCTAAACCAGCAGTGGTGAACCTATCGCACATGTGTTAGTGGACTTTAAGATGAGATATTAATGCGCAGTGTTTTCTCAACTAAGCCCTCGGTATTCAGGTTTAAGTGCCATGTTGGCACTTTGTGATACACAGTAGGTTTGGGTTTGCAGTTTGACTCTCAGTCTCTAAAAGGCTCACCATCACTGCACCTAAACCCTCAGTAAGGAATTTATTGACCCCTTCGGTCACTGGAAGGAATTTGAACCCCATGTAGCCTTGCACAGCAGTCTCCGTACCTCTGTTCTTGGCTCTGTGCTGTCAGGGAAGAAGCTCTCCCAAATGCAGGGGGGCAGCCCGTGAAGAACAGTGGAGGCCGGAACTGGAGGTGTGCAAGTGTGAACATGGTCTTGGGCCCGCTCATAGAGCCTGGGACTCAGATGCCAGCTCGCGTCACTGGAAACCTCAGTGTGCTCTGAGCCAGGGCATTCTGCCCTCTGCTTCCTTGGTCCCCACTCCACCCCGGGACCTGATGTTAGTAGCCCTCGGGCATAGCCTGAGCACTGGCATTGTTTCAACAATGGATTCCTTAGTAGATATGCATTGTACAGACAGAACTTGAAAAGTACAGAAGTACAAGGAAAAGAATACTGCATCCTACAACTCAGAGGAGACTGATAATGTTTCATCACACAGAATCTCTAACAGTCGTGGCTTTGCCGTTCTGTCTTGTTAAGCCACAGCCCACGGCCCCTCTCTCCCATGGCACATATGTGGATCATGGCAGTCATCTTAAGGACAGAGGAGGTTAAGCTGCCGGTCTGTGAGTACCACATCGACGGAGTAGGGAGCTGTGTGGTTTAATATGAGTGATGTTGATTAGAAAGCAGCTCAGCGGGGCTGGAGATTTAGCTCAGTGGCGCCTCGCCTGCCTTGCAAGCTCAAGGACCTGAGTTCTATCCCCAGTACCAAGAAAAAAGCAGCTCAGCTCAGGGAACCAAAATTGACATTAAAATATAATTATTTTTTAAATTTCATAATTAATTGTCGTTCCCTGCAATACTTCTTAGAAATGTGTTCTCATGGGTCCACTGCTGTCTCTCTCAGCTGCTTTGATGCATGCAAGACTCAGGGTAGGTTCGGGAAACTGGGGAAAACCATTCTCCATTGTACTGCTTTCTGAGCTTCCCTTCCCCTTGTCCCACGCTGAGGGGACAGTGGTGAGCTGAAACCACTGAGAGGATGTTCAGAGCGACCAGGCTGAAGTTGGGCCAAGCCGAAGTCCTCTACCTCCACTGGAAGGCAGGTGGGGCAGGGGCAGGGAAGAGAGGTTTGCTCATTTTCAGGCTGTCCAGACACAGGCAGCCCAGGCAACTTAGCCCTAAGGGCTTCAACCTGTGGCAATGTCAGGTCGTTTCCCGTGCATTTGACTGAGGGTTCTGAAAGATACAGAGAAATGAATCTGGAAGACTTATGTTCTAGGTCAGTGAGGACTGACATGAAGACAGCATGTGTAGTTACAGGGGTATTGAGGCCTGGCTCACACCATGTAATTCATCCATTTAAAGTGCTGTTTAGTGTGAGGGGGTGTTACATTTTGTTTTGGTTTGTTTTGTTTGAGACAGGTTCTCACTGTGTAGTTCAGGCTGACCTTGAACTCACTATGGAGCCCAGGCTGGCTTTGAACTCATGGCGATCTTCCTGCCTCGGTTCCAGCCATGCAGCAACAGGCCCAGCTTCATTAATGTAGTCAAAGAGTTACACAGCCATCACCACAATTTGATAATATTGCCGCATCCTTGCAAAAATCTTGTATCCACCAGAAACATTAGAAGCCCCTCACCACCACTTCCTCCAGTCCTGCCTGTCCTAGGCAACCACGGATTTCCTGTCTTTGTGGATTTGCCTATTTTGAATATTTCATAATGGAATCAAGCAGCGTGGATTCTTTGTGTCTGGCTTCCTTCACCTTGCGTGATGATTTCAAAGGTGATCCATGCTGAAGCACAGTCATGGTTTCTTTTTATTACCTGAGTAACAGTCTATCATATAAATATATATTTTTTATCCATTCATTGGTTGGGGATGTTTGGGTTGTTTACATTTGGGGACCATTACAAATAATGCTGCTTGAGCATTCATATAGGAGTTTCTGCATGGACATGTGTTTTATTTTTCTTGCGTATAAAACCAGGAGTAGGATTGCTGGATCTTATGACTTCTTTTGTTTTGTTTTGTTTTTTGAGACAGGGTCTTACCATGTATTTTAGGCTATCTTGAACGCAAAGTGATCCTCCTGCCACAGCCTCCCAAGCACTGAGATTACAGGTGTTCAGCACCACACCCAGCTCTCTGTTTAACCTTTTGAAGAACTACCAAACTTTCCCAGTGGCCGCATCTTTTTAAATTCCCACTGAAAGTGCTTGGAGTGGGTGTTTTTTTTCTTTTGGTTTCTTTTTAGCGCCAAAGAAGCTGGTGTGTTTGGGAAGTAAATAACTTCTAGAGCTCCCAGAGACGTCATACTGAGCTACTTCCCTAACCCTCTATTTTATTTTTATACAAGATCTCGCTGAGTCACTAAGCTGCCCAGACTGGGTGCAAACTTTTGATCCTCCTGCCTCAGCTTCCTAGAGTGCTGTGAGTATAGGCATGTGCCAACATGGCCAGCTCTCCACAGGGCTTTTAAAGTTATGCTTCATGTCATTTTTCAAAAAGAACAGCCCTTTATTTACAGTGATTCTCCAAGTGCTTTAATACAGTTGAAACTACAGATGCATAAATTTCACTCCTTCCCTTTTACTTAATTGCATGAGATACTGCACTTACTAAGCAGCCAAACAGTTTAATGACTATATTTTACTACAAACACCAATGTTTTTTATTGTTTAACACTGAGGATTTTTCAGCTTTTCACTTGGACTGCAATGAATTTATTCATATGTCAGTATTTGTGCTCTGGAATATTTATCTAAAAGAATTTCAAAGTGCAGGACAAACACTATGAACACTACGAAAGCTCTTGAGTTATACTGGCATAATGCTTTCAGAATATGTATATGTAATATGACAATTTGTAGTCTAACCTGCGGTGCTCATTTATGCCCTGCCCTGCCTCCCTCCACCCTGCCGTCCTCCTGCACTTCCTGGGCTCAGTGTTCTGGTGACGACAGTGAGGTCTCCCATAGTCCTCCTGCTCAGGTGTCACTGCCACGCTGTGCCAAGAGGCATCTGTGAAGTCTCCGCTCCCACAGACGGCAGTGTGAAAGGCCAGAGTTAGGAGCACAAGAGACAGCCCTGCATGCCTCTTCCATCCAGAAGCTTGGGATCGGAGAATGCTACCTGGGAAGGAAGGGGCGCTTCTCCTGCCCGGTTCCCATGTGTGGCTTTGTACCCCTGCCTGCCCCTCCCCACCCCTCAGCTCACCCTCAGTGTCTCCCTCATGTCCCTGAGATGAAGCTGTGGACTGAGTCACACAGGAGCGGGACCCAGGACTCTGCTGTCTTTCTGGCTTCCTCCCTGGAAGGTGCCCACCCAGTCCTGGTCAGAGGTGTAAGAAGGACAGTGGATTTTGAGGAGCAGCAGGGGCCCAGAGCACGTGGTGGACTGTGCTGAGCCCTTCGTGAGTCATGGAGGTGGGAAAGAGTCCGGTCAGGCCTGACTGCTGGCGGACATTCTGGGATAGGGCAACTCCTGGGACTGACACCAGGAACTTCCTTGCCAAGGGCAGACTGGAGCCCCGGCAGGGAAGGGGCAGAGCCAGCCGGGCGAAGGGTTCGTGGAGGCAGGAGTGACAGGATGAGACAGGACACAAGTGCTTGATGCTGGGAGCTGCCAACTAAGCTGTTTTCAGGTCACTTTCATAGTTTTCAAATTATACCTCCAGAACACTGGGGTTGTGAGAGTTGAATTATAATAAAAAACCTTCCAGAGCTATTTTGAAAGTGTCAAAAATGCACAAAGTCCCTGGCACTCTTCCTGTCCAGTGTTCTGATGGGGTGACAGGGTGACTTCCTATTATCCTCGCTTGCCACCAGGATGCGGGTCAAAGGCAGAAGCAGATTCAGCACAAGTTTTGTGAACCATCACATGTTTAATCAGTCAATATTACAAAGTGCTCATGCCACATCCAACCTCAGGACGCCTGTGTGTGTGCATGGGTACCTGCAAAGCGGGGACCCGGCCTCTCCCTTCTACAGATGGGTAACTCAGGTGCCCCACAGTAGTTGCCTGGACTCTTACAATGCCAGGTCCCGTGGGACACTGAAAATCTGCCAGCTGGGAAAACCAGAGGCACAGGTATGGCTGGGCACTGGAGGAAGTGATATGGACCAGGGTGCCACCTGCCAGGGTGGCAGCAGAGGGGCTGAGAGTGCCCAGCAGGCCCCTGGCTGGTCCAGCAGCCTGGGTAGAGTGCATCCTCCAGCCAGGCATTTCCTCCAGGCCCAAAACGATGGAGAGCAGGATTAGTCGACAAGATGAACACCACACAGAGTCCCACTGCAGGCCCAGGACGAGCAGAGACAGGAACCACAAGCCTGGGGAGGGGCAAGAGAGGACAGAGGCAGAGGGAAGGACTGCAGGGGGGGCCACTGGGTCTGGCCGGGGAGCTGGGGTATCAGTGCTGGCTCCCAGGGGCTGAGTCCTCACTGCGCCAGGACGATCCCTGACCAGGGCAGGTAACATGATGACTGAACAGTGTGCTCTTCTAACAGCGACTGTAAAGAAGGTGCCTGCTGCGAGGCACTGCAGCTGCGAGCATGGGGCTGCCCCGGAGGCTTTGGCTCCAGAGGTGGTAGCAGAGACAGGGGAACCCCGAGAAGCCTGTCCAGCCCGGGGACCTTCTGGACCAGCAGTGGGAGCTGCTCAGACTCCGGGATGGGGCCCAAGGTGCTCACCACATCAAGGGCACTCCTGGCTCAGCGTCTTCTCCCTGCTGCAGATCTGAGGGCAGGTGAGGAAGGAGAAAGAGGAGTGAGCAGACCAGAGCCCCAGGGCCTGGGCGTGGCATGGCCTTGGTCTGTCACCCCAGCAGCCAGAGCTTGGGTCCTGCAGTTCTAATTCCTCCCCAGTCCAGCTCTTTACAAACCTGCAGTTGTGAATCCATTATTTCAGCTTTTGGTCCTGGGGTGGAGGAACAAACTGGCCCAGAGGCGCTCGCCTGTCCCTGGAGAGCCCCCTTGCTTCGATATGGTACACTACGCCCCACACGGTGGAGTCGGAGACTTGGTACGTCCTCCGGGGTACAGCAGCCATATCACAGGCAGCGGGCACCAGCCGAGCTGGGTGGGGTTCAGGGACAGATTCAGGGGTGGGAGAAAGGTATGATGCCACAGGGGCACCTGTAGGTTATGCTCCATCTGCAGAGAAAAGAGAGGGCTACACTCGCAGGTGCTACTCACCAGGCCACCCCAGGCCCAGTGACTGACTAGGGTCCTTGCCACCACCCCTCAACCCAGCCTGAGCCAACAGACGCCACTGCAAGGTGCAGGTGACCGCTGTCCCTGGTGCTCAGCCCCGTGGGCAGTGCCCGCTGCTGTCAGGGACGCTGGCTGGGCCAGCATGAAGCTAGCCCGCCAGGCAGGACCACACTTGTTCCTGACCAGCTTCCAGTGCCAGCATGGGCCACAGGGTCCTGGGCTTGGTGCCTGTTCAACTGGCATGGGGCTTTATTTTGTTGCATCCCAGATTCTGGTGGCATCCTTCACCCCCTACCCTCTACCATTTCTTTCCTGCACTCCATCAGCTACCTCCTGGCTTGTCGCCTTGCTGGTCTTGCTTCCCACAGCTCTTCCCTGCTTGACCGAGTGGAGACCAGTTTTATCAATCATGGGAAAGGAGTTCATTTACCAATTCAAGGAAAAAAATTTAGCAAAATCAAACTCTGTGATGTACAAAAGAGGCAGGTGCCAAACAAAGATTCAGAAAGATTACACAGAAAATGATGGCAACAACACTCCCACACCAGTTTCTTTTTCTTACACAACTTAACCATCAGCTTTATTTCCTTGTCGGTCTTCTCTGGCATCACAATCACTGTAAACTCTCACCCTACATTTATTCACAGAAGCTGAGGTCCTCACGTTTATTCAGTGAGTATAAATAAGCAAGTGCTCATTCGCCAATGAGCAATTGGCCAATACTCATTTGGCCAATGAGTATTTTTCCAAAGTGAAAATAGCTTTGTAAAAATTTCTGCCAGTGAAATAAATTAGAACTTAATGTTAAAAAAAAAAAAGAGGGCCAGGGATTTAGCTCAGTGGTTCTGCCTCCTGCCTTGCAGGCGCAAGGACCCAAGTTCAATCCTCAGTACCAAAAAAAAAAAGAATTCCAGCTCAAACTGCAAGGTGTAAATGCCCTGGAAGTCATCATTCTTGCTGTTACATTTATCGTCTTCTAGATCCTTTTACCACTTTGATTTATTCATTTTTTTTCTTGTTAATTTAACTAAATCATTACATATCAAGAAAACCGGTTCTTTCAATTATAAGAGATAAACCCTGCCCCGAAGTTTGCTTATGAGTTATTTTTCAGAGGGCACTTATTTTTTTTTCTTTTTAATTCTTTTATTGGTACATTTTAGGTATACATTTACATTTATCATTGGGTGCTTGTACCTGTACATGATGTATCTTGGTTCTTATTTTTTCCCCCATTACCTGTGTGCCCTTCACCCCCTCCACCCTTCCCTATTTACATAGATTTTGTTTCCATTTTTTTTTCTTTTCTCATAGTTTTTCCTTTCCTTCTTTTCTTTCCCCTCCCACCACCCCTCACCTTTGGACCTTTTCTTAATTCAAATTATCAATTATTCATTTTCATCCTTATTTACACTTTCAGTTTCTCACACTAGAGAAACTATTTGGTATTTACACATGTGTGTCCTATTTATTTCACGTAAGAGGATGGCCTCAATATGCATCCATTTAGCTATAAATGTCTCTAGTTTCTCATTCTTTATAGCTGAGTAGTACTGCATTGTATAGAAAAACCACATCTTCTTTATCCAGTCTCCAGCTGATGGGCACTTGGGCTGTTTCCAAGCTTTAGCTATTACAAACTGTGCCGCTATAAACACAGGTGAACATATATCGCTGTGGTATGAGTCTTTTAATTCTTTGGGGAAGATTCCCAGCAGGGGAATAGCTGGGTCAAATGGGACCTCTAGTCCTAGTTCTTTGAGGTATCTCCATACTGATTTCCACAGTGGTTGCACCAGTCTGCACTCCCACCAACAATGGAGAAGGGTTCCTTTCTCTCCACACCCCTGCCAGCATTTGTTATTGGTTGATTTCTTGATAGCAGCCATTCTTTGTGGGGTGAGGTGGAATCTCAGTGTTGTTTTCATCTGCATCTCTCGAATGACCAGTGATGTTGAACATTTTTTCATATATTTATTTGCTGCTTTTACCTCTTTGTCTCAGAAATGTCTGTTCATCTGAGATGCCCATTTTTGAATTGGGTCTTTGAATTTGGGGGGTCTGATCTTTTTGAATTCTTTATATATTCTCAATAGTAGACCTGTCAGATGGCACTTATGAAACTGTCCGGTTCTTGGTTTTAGAGAGAAGGTACTTCACAGCCGGACATTAAAACAAGATCTACCCCAAAATTTAAAAACTTGACTAAGAAAATAAATATTTAATGTGATTTTTAGAAGAGTATATATGAATATTTTTTAAAACTGTTATGGCAATAAAAAGGCAAATTTAGGTGGCAGTTAAGAGCCTGACATTGCAACCCCTAGCCTATCACTTTAGGGCAGCTTTACTACCATCTACCTCATCTAGCTAGCTAGCTATGTATCTACCTGGTTGGTTGGTTTTTGGTTTTTTTGAGACAGGGTCTCACTATGCAGTTGAGGCTGGCCTTGAGCTCACTTTGTAGCCCAGTCTGGCCTCAAACTCACAGCAATCGTCCTGCCTCAGCTTCTCGAATGCTGGGATCACAGGCGTGCCCCACCACACCCAGTGGCAGGTTCACTTTTTAAACTTCAGTTTCTTCAACTGCAAAGTGGAGACAAAGTTAACAGTCAGTACATGTTTTCTGTGTGCTATTATATTACATAAATATTCTACCAGTATATACTTTAATTTTTCACTCTTTGGTTTATGTGTGGAGAGATTCACCACTTTTTGTTTCAACTGTTTTGATTAAACCCAAACTCTGATTGAAAATACTTACATAAAGGAAATGCATGTCTTGAAGAACAGGGATTGAATCTAGGGCCTCATGCCTGCCGGACAAGCGCTCTGCCCCTGAGCTACAACCCAGTTATTTTTCTTTTTCTAAATTTTATTGTGAGGCAGGCTTTTGCTAATTTGCCCACACAGGCCTCAGACTTGTGATCCTCTTGCCTCAGTCTACTGAGTGGCTACAATCCAGGTACGTTGTAAGTTATATTTCTAAAAAAAAAAGTAATAACTAAAGATCCATCCTCGGGCATCCACACTTCATAACGGCGTTGCTGCTAGCATGTTACTTGTTCCCTGGGTTCCAAGAGCGCGCGGAAGGTACGAACACCCCACCCCTAGGCCCTGGTTCTCAATCTACTGAAGGCGCTTCCTAAATGAGGTTTCCAGGCCAGCTTAAGGAGATCCTGGCTATCAGCCCAGGTTAAAGACATGTCTGTTGTACGGATTAGGACCCGAGGCCCAGAAAGTCCGGTTTCACGGAAGCTCACCGCCACACACGCTGCTGACTCGGGTTCCCTCCTCAGCCAAGGCCCCTTGTGGTTCGCCCACCCTCCTTCCTGGCCTGGGGTCAGCGCAGCCAGCCGAGCCCAGCTCTAGGCAGCTTTAGGGGGCGCTGTGCTGGTCTGACCCTGAGGCTCCAGGCCCCATGGAGCGCAGGGCGGAGCACGAGGGGTGGGCGGGGCGCGCGGCTGGTGGGCAGGACGCGGATGCCGGACCTACACGTGGGAGGCGGTGGGCGGGGCGCAAGGTCGGTGGGCGGGGCGCAAGGTCGGTGGGCGGGGCGCAAGGTCGGTGGGCGGGCGAGGAGGCCGAATCTGCTCCCTGGAACCTCGGCAGCATCCACCAGAGAGCGCAGCCCACCAGGTCGGCAAGGCCAAAGGCAGCCTTCCCCCCCGACGCTTACTCTTGTGGGAGAAACCGCCTGTTTTACCCTTCCAGGTGCTCTTGTTTAATACTCAGACTTACTGCTTTCAGGATGATTTCCCGGGGATGGCTCTTCGACTCCAGAGCCAAATAACCACGTAAGAAGATGAGAACCTTGGGAATAAGCTTTGTTGGAGAAAGTCTCACCCATGTCCAGAGCTTCGAGGTCAGAACAGTGCCGTGGGGATGGTTCTGTGTGGCAGGGGAAGGGTCCCCGAGGAGCCAGCGTGGCCACTGTGCCAGCCACATCGATGGCCTGTGATTCCCTTTTCCCTCATTTTGAAAAAATTTTTTTTCTTGAATTTTGCATAAAGGCTTCTTAATATGGAGCAATTATTGCGTGGAATTTAGAAAATTATTTAAAAGAGGTTCCAAAAAATGAAACTGAAATCAGGATGACTGCAGCGTTCGAAGGCAGTTTCCATGGACGCCGTGGCCGTTGCTCATGGAAATTCCCCAAGAGGAGAAGCAACAGCTATTGTGTGGTCTCAGAGACAGGGGGGTCCCCAGTATGTTATCTATCTTAGGGCTCCAGCGCCATCCGCCTACATTTTCTGTTCCTTTCTGACTTTTTCTTTTATTAATCTGCAGGTTTCCTAGGGATACACTAGCGGATATTTCCAAAAGAGTCTTTTTGACAGACTTCCTTATATCACTGCTCTGCCCTGTCCGCGTCAGTGAGCTGCCGCGTTTCCACTTTTCACCACAAGATGGCAGTGTACCGCAGAAGAATAGGTGTTCCCAGCAGTCTCCGTATCTACTCCAAGGGATTCCCAAACCTGGGCTTTTGGGGCAAAATTCAAAGTGCTCTCTTGTATTTAAGGCCTGGAGCTTGAGTTGGAACCATCACGGGGACACCAGGGCAGCCAGCTGGGTGTCCCTCTGCCAGGGCAATCTGGTCGCTGCATCCCTATCACTGAGCCCTCACACTTACGCCACCGAATGTCCCCTGCGTCCTGCCTGCTGCCTAGGGCTCAGGGAAGTAAGCCGATGGCAAACAAAGGGCCCTGAGTGCGGCTCCCATCCCCAAAAAGCAGCCGGGACAGCAGGCATCCAAGCAAATGGGGGAACAGGGCGGCAGCTGCGGCCGGCACTTTACACCCTCCGTTTTCTTAATTCCCTCTCCCCGCTAAGTGGTGATTACCGGGTCTGCCTGGGGCCTGATCCTCACAGCCACCTGACTTCGGGGAGGGGGCACCCAGAGAACCGAGCAGCTGGCGGGGCGCACTTCCGGCGGGCCAGCCGGGGCAGCAGATGCGAGGCCCTGATTATTCCGGGAGGGCTGCTCCAGGGGTCGACATTTGCACTTCAAAGAGGGCTGGGCCTCAGCTCCCTGCTCTTGGGACAGGGTCTATTCTGGAGAAAATCAAGTTGCCGGGAGTGAGTTACCCGGCGGGGCCCACCCCCTCGCTAACAGGAGGGCGGCTTTAAACAGCCCCTCGGAGTTAACGCACACTCGCCACACCCCCTGGGACCCGCCTCTTAACGGGGTCGTTTCCATCTGGCCTGTGTGGCCCCGTGCTGCATTTCCATCTTTCACCCATCCTCCCATCCCCTCGCCCCGTGTTAGGGGTCGAATTGTGCCCCCCCCCATCTGAAGCCGCTCTGACTCCCAGGTCCTCTGCCGCGGCCTGTTGTGGAGATGGGGAGATGCACAAAGTGCCTGAGTTAGGAGGGGGAGCCAGCGCCCACGAAGGCGCAGAGGCCCTGGGAGAAGGCAGGGAGAATTGGAGTGAGGCCGAGGAACACCTGGGGGCACCCACAGCTGGAGGAGACAGGGACGGATCCTCCCCTAAGCTAAGAAGGGAGCTTTCGGGCCTGACAGCCTGACCCTGGGCTCCTGGCCCCCAGAGCTTCAAGAGAACACGCTTCGATTGTCTGGGGGCTTGCGTGCTGTGGTGCTCCGTATAGCAGCCAGGAAAGGAAGACGCCTGAAAAGAAGTAGAAGGTCTTCCTCTCCTTATGTGTTTAGAGAGGAAGGCCAGGTGTGATGGCTCGCACCTGCAATCCCAGCCCTTGGGAGGCTGAGGCAGGAGGGTTGCTGCAAAGTTCGAGGCCAGCCTGGGCTTCCAGAAAAAAAAGAAGAGAGGCTTTGAGAGGCTGCCTGACCTCCTCCAGGGACAGAAAATGAAAAGTCACAGGGCCTCTGCTGTGTTCACAAACTGGACCTCTGGGCAAAGTTTCGCAAGGCCCTCTCTGTAGTAGGGATCTACCGTGAGGCTGCCTTTTGTGGTTGAGCGATCAGCCCGTCCCCCTTCTCCCCTGCTCCCTAAGGAAGCCGAGCCCACTGTAACTGAGGTGCGGCCGGAGCCCTGAAGCCACATAATGAAATGGAAGGGGGATTGGGCAGCCTGGAAGGCGAAGGCCCCACCCCCGTCTGCCGCCCCTCCTCTTGGTCCTGCAGCCCTGGGGTGTAATTACTTGTGTTTGTTTCTTCTTAATCAGACGTGAACTCTGAGGGCAGAGCCTGGAGCTCATCCCCACCCCCACTTGGCTCTGCATTTGCCCGTTTAATTCGGGAGCCTGGGGCGCTTACAGCGCCGCACTGCGCCCTTCCCCGGGAGGCAGCGGTACCCAGCCTGGCTGCTGCAGAGCAGAGCTCAGCCTGTGGCCGCTTGTCTTCGGGCTGAAGCTGCCCTTCTTGCAGGCCTCGCACAAGGAGACCTTTGCGCGCTGTGCTGCCACCGTGGACCGTGGGGTGCGGTGGCCGGAATGAAGGCTGCTGGGACCCACGGCGGGTGAATGTTGCCAAGCCCTCCAGTGACCATTGAGCCGCCCTCTTCAAGCTGCCCGCTGCGCTCCTCTTCCATAGATCCTGCAGTCAGGCTCCCAGGAGCAGAAGCAGGCTGTGGATACCCGAACCTCCGAGACAGACGCGGTTAGCACCTTGGTGGGCCAGGGGGCGTTTGCCTGCGCTCACTCTGAGGTCAGGTGTCGCGCGCAGAGTCTCTGCCTGCCTGGTCTGACCTTCCTCCTAGGCCCAGGCAGACCGGAGCACAGCGAGGGGGAGACAGGCACTGGCGCTGTTACTGGCACCTGTGAGCCGAGGGTAACAAACCTCCCGGCACCAGGAAGTCACGAGGCTCCTAGGGTGTCTGGCCTGAAGCTGCTTTAAAGACTCCACACAGTCCTGTGCTTGCTCCAAGGTCACCTAATTGGGACACAAAGCAGGGGCGTCCACCCCCCCCCCCCCCCCCCCGCCCCTTGCCAAAGTGGCTTCCTGATCTCATTGCTTGTTAGGCTGCTGAATGCAGAGCTCCACGCCCTCCCCAGGCCTCTCCACTGCTGTGTCCTTTTGTCTCCGCCTTTTCCCTGTCCTCTCTGGAGAGCACAATAGCCTGGAAATGGCCACTTCCTCTGTCATTCTCCGCCTAGGAAAGCCTCACCGAGCAGCCCAGGGCTAAGAGCCCTGCTTGCTCATACCACCCAGGCCACAGTGGGCAGAGGGAGCTGGGTCCCTGGAGATCAAGGGGCTTGCTCAAGGTCGATGGAGAGAACCCAGAGTGGAGTGGATGGGAAGATCAGTGTCCTCCTCAGAGCCCTTTCTGCCTCAGTGCTGAGCACCTACCATGGCTGTGCTGGAGTGCAGGCTGGGCCAGCTTCCTGGGAGGCACTGAGGAACGCTAGAGTCTTGGTCTGGAACGTCTCCCCCTGTTAAGGCTTGGTGGCACTATTGGGAAGTGGTGGAGGCCAGGCTTAATGGAAGGTCTTTAGGTTATTGGGGGCGTGTTCTTGAAGGGAATTGTGGGACTTCCTGTTGTAGGGGAATAGCTTTGCTCTGACATAAGCTCCCACCATGATGCACTGCTTCTCTACAGGTCCAAAACAATGGGGCCAACTGATCATGGAGTGAAACCACTAAAACTGTGAGCTAAGATTAACCTTTTCCCTATGTTAGTTGATGATCATCTCAGGTATTTGTTATGGTGATGGAAAGCTGACTAGCACAAAGGAAAGATGGGGCCACTGCTCTGAGGTGGCTTACAACTGAACTGGCTCTGGGAAACTTCCCCAAAGCATTATAATCAACCACCTGACCTTGGCCAAGCACCTCCCTGGCCAATTCTGACTGGTCACCTGGGGACGCTGGAGATATCCCACAAATACTTCTTCTCCGCCCTGTGCTTTCCCTGAATTCATGCACCACTTTGGCTCTGGGCCGTGGGGGTCACTGCACACCCTCATTGTTGGATTTAGGGACAGGATGAGGGGAATCAGGAGGGGAACTCATACCTCAGCTGTGCCCCAGAACTTCCGGATTGGTCGTGGTGCCATCCATGGAGGACTCAGAGGGCGGTGCTGAACCCTGCACCACCACCCCCCATCAGGATGGTACAGGGTTCACAGGTAGAGGGAGACAGTAATGAGAGCACACATGGGACACAGGAGAAGAGAGGCACAGGGAGGTGGTGCAGGCCGTGGTGAGACTCGCTTCAAGATGAGGCTCTCCTTCCCTTCCTGTTGGGAGTGTAGAGGAGGCAACTCAGTTGCTTCCCTCGAGGGGTGTGCTTGGCTCCCTGGTGCAGGCATGGCCCTTCCCAGGGTGGCGCACAGGCCATGGCTGTGCTGTGGGATCAACATAAGTGTCGGGCCACACAGACCGCTCACCCCAACCTGACCTCTGTTGTGACCAGGTCACGGCTACCTCCACCTTCTGCCCAGCCTGCTGGCTGCTTGTGCCTAGGTGCAGGCAGGACAGCTCCCCAGGAGGCCACACGCCAGGATGTCCAGGCACTGTGGGGAGCTGGGGACAAAGGGAAGGTGAGGGAGGAAGTGAGCCCCTTCCCTCCTTGGGAACGTGCTCCAGTCCCTCCTGCACCCACGCACTCCCCCCACATACCCGTGTGCACTCAGGCCAGCAGCCAGGCATGCATGCACACCCACAGCCGCGTCAAACCCGCTCACGCCCACACCCACCTCCCACGTATACACCTCTCTTAAGCTCTCCTTTTCAATATCAACTCTGTAAGGCGTCTAAAACCTAGAGAAAATGAGCGCTATTTACTGTTGTGTGGGCATAAGGAATTGGTTTATTATACCTTTTCCTTTTCGATATAGCTGTGCCTGTGGGTGCCTATAAGTAGGAAAATCCTTGCCCGTCAGAGATGTCTCCAAGATGGCCATGTGCAACAAAGCCAGAGAGCAATCACTTCCCTTGGCCACCAGCTGGGGTGGGGAGGAGAGCAGGGCTTTGTGTTGGGGCCCTGATCTGGTTTCCCTGTCGCTTGCATCTTTCTGCAGTGCAATGCCAGCTCTCACTTGGAGCTGGCCAGTTGGCATTGCTGCAGCCCCTCCTGCTTTCTAAGTTTAGCCCTTGAGGCCCAGTCAGATGGCAGCGGGAGCCAGAACTTCCCTGGAAAGCGTCGCCTGCAGTGGTGGGCGGGAGGCAGGTTGAGTGCGGTAGAACTGGGAGGGCCAAGGTGCTCAGACTGCCCTCCTAACCCCTCTCCACCTTGGGCCTGGTGCAAAACGACCTTGCCCGTCACATCACTGAACAACTGCTTCCCCATCCCGGGCCACACCGAGCACCCCCAGGAATGTAGCCCAGCAATCTCTTCGTCTCTGTATGGGGAGCTGCTTCAGGGATCTACTGTATTGCTCCCCATCGTGGTCACACTTGGGAGAACTCAGCCCAAAGAGGGGGCGTTTTCAGGACTGTTGAGGGGAGGGTGGGGCTCCTCAGACAATGTCCCTGGGCTGGGCACATGGGGCGGGGCTGGAAGGAAGGCAGGCAGAAGCCACTTCCTGTGCGCACCAGGGACAGCTGGGCCCTGGGGGGAAGCAGTGAGCTCGGAGGGAAGGGGCAGCCTGGCACTGGGCAAGATCTGGCCTCGGGACTGGGTCCAGGTGACACAGTTCTCTCTGAGCCACAGCTTCCCCACATGAGAAGCACAGAGCTGTTCCACCTAAACACAGGGGGCAGGGCCGGGCAGCGCGGCCCCAGTGACCCTGGGAGTTCCTGACCAAAGAGCCAACCTGGGACAGGGACGGGGGGAGCTGGGATCTAGAACTGCAAGCACCTCACTGCAGCCCACAGCCCCAGCGGGTGCCTCTAAGTGACGCCAGGCAAGCAGGGGAGTCGCCTGTTATTTTTGGAGCAAGGAATTTAATCTGCCTCACCTGTCACGGGTCACTCTTGCTGTCTGTCGGGAGCCATCTCAGCTCTCAATTAGCTGTGCTCAAGGCTGTGGGGGTGGGGCGGGGGAGCAGAAGAGAGGACCCGTGAGCTCTGTGCACACGCACACGCGTGTGTACAAGGTCTGCCCAGCATTGCAGCATTGCAGGGGAAGAGCTGAAAGGGGATGGGGAAGGGAAGCCCTCAGGGAGGCGGGAGTGCAGTTTCAAAGCCACTCCGGGCCCAAGGCTGCTCCTCCACACCCCTAGCAGATCCTTTGGTCCCTTTCTTCCCTGGCTGTGCCCTTCTAGGGGGTCCCCAACCCCACCAACCACATTCTGAGGTCCAGAGCGGAGGGGCAAAGGCTGCAGGATGCTGGAGACAGCTGATGCACCTAAGGAAGCAGTAACAGTTTAGGAACAAACGGCAACAGCTGCAGCAGCGCTAAATCGTGGAGTAGTGTTAACAGTTGAGGCAATACCTTAGCTAGCATTTTTAAAGTATTACCTCATTTAACTGTCAAACCTCTGAGGCGGCATGGAAAGGTTAGGTCACTTATCTCATGCCACACAGCTCAGCAGCAGGGGACTCTGGAGGCGAACCCAGCCAGCTGGGCTTCTTCCAGTACGGGTTTCACCCTTGCACCGTGCTGCTGCTCAGGGTAGAAGCCAGGACTGGGTGGCAGGGTGGGATGTGGTCTTGAGCACTGTGAGAGCAAGAGGAATCCTTCACGGTGCTCGGGGCTTGATGGGGGCTGCTGGAGTGTTTTAGGGAACCCTCTTGCCCCTGTGCTTAGATTCCGGTTTGCCATGATGGCTGCTGGAACTGCCACACCAAGAGACCCTGAGCACCAGTTAGGGGACTGAGCTTCATTCTGAGGTCAATGGGGGGGCACGGGAGGCTTGGAGTAGCAAAGGGGGCCTTGTGGGAGAGGCACTAGGGCTTCACGGACCAGCGGGCAGAGCCACCAGCAGGCTCCTTAGAGCTGTCAAGGTGACGGGGTCTGTAGCGGAGACCTTGGGGAAGTTCTCTGTCCTGCTGGACTCTGCGTTTGTACATCTGTAAAGTTCAGGCAGCTGGATTGAAGCCGGCCTTGCTGTGTGCTTCTTTAGATGACCTCAGCTGGGACAACAGGTATCAGAAGGAGAGGGTCTGGGGAGGGCTTTCCAAAGGGGAAAGATCCTGGGTTCAGGCAGAGCTGGGGGCAGGGTGCTTGCCTAGCACATGTGAGGCACTGGGTTCAAGCTCAGCACTGTGGTGGTGGAGAAGAGGGTGAATCCTACAGGATTTGGGATCTGACTGCATAGAGGATGATGGACAGGTAAAGTTCAGTCACAGTGCCGGCAGGCAGGTAGAAGGGAGATACTGTGAACAACGTGTGGATTGTATGGCAGGCCAGGCAAACTTCTGCGTGCAGACCTTTCTCCAAATGAACAGCTGCAATAAACTTGTATGGACAAGTTCCTTGAAGCCAAACATTCTTTTTTATTTTTTTGGTTTTTTGAGACAGGGTCTCACAATGTAGTACAGGCTGGCCTTAACTCACTATGTAGCCCAGGCGGGCCTCAAACTCGAGGCAATCCTCTTGCCTCAGCTTCCAGAGTCCTGGGATTGCAGGCATGTGCCACCACACCCAGCTGAAGTTATGATTGATTAATCAAGTCATTTTGATTTCAGTATTTCTCTAAGGATTTTGCCATTTCACCTTTAATTTTCATGTATGGAAGAATGTTTAATTCTTAGGGTTTTTTTTTTTTTCTTGCTGGAGATGAGACCCAGGGCCCTTGCACTGAGCTCCATCCCCAGGATCCCACCCTACCCTTTTGAGACAGGGTCTCCCTAAATTACTAAATTGCCTGGGCTGAACTTATGATCCTCCTGCCTCAGCCTCCTGGAGTGCTGGTATTACAGGTGTGTGCGCCGCCACACCTGCTTTAGTTTAGTTTTTCACAGGCCTCTGCTGGGAGG
The DNA here is from genome assembly GCF_000247695.1 of Heterocephalus glaber. The sequence continues at coordinate 15,954,224 of NW_004624758.1, forward strand.
CGGTGGGTGTACCCTTCCCTTGCTTTAGCGGGGAGGAATGTGATGTTCTAGGTTGCCAGATTGGAGACATTCAGGGGTCAGCAACGTGGGAAACTGAGGTCAGAGGCTGAAAGCTGCAGTCTGTTAGGAAGACAGGTGCTGGGGTCCTGAGAGGAGAGGGGATCCCCGAGAAAGGGCTTGGGCGGCATCCGCCTTAAGAAAGGGGGGTGGCTGGCTGGTTCCCTCGTAATGCTGACATCAGGGGACACGTGTGGCTTTCTCTCCCTGTCCCAGTACCCCAGCACACCTCTGCAAACACGGCACTCACCCAGCCCGCACATACCACCCTGTTTGTGTCCTGCGCCACACCCCGTATAATGGAACAATATCTTGTTTAGTGTGAGCTCCATAAAGAGACAGGGTCTCGACTGTTTTTGACCATCTCTGTATTTCTGGTCTCTACAATAGGGATCGGCAGAAAGCAGTTCAAGAAATGCTTGTGGAAGCCAGATATGGAGAAATACCCCTGTAATTTCAGCACTTGGGAGGCTCAGGCAGGAGAATCACAAGGAGGATCCTGCCTAGACAACTCAGTGAGACCCTGTCTGGGAATAAAAGATAAGAAGAGGCAGGTGTGAGGGTGCATGCCTACAGTCCAGCAGTCCGTGAGGCTGAGGCAGCAAGACCACAAGTTTGAGCCCAGCCGGGGCAACTTAGTGACTAAGCAACACTATCTCAAAATTTAAAAATAAAAGGGGAAGGAGTGTTACTCACTGTGAAGGCCTTGGGATTGATCTCCAGCACCACAACACACACATAAGCTAACTAGTTAAATTAAATTAAAAGGGCTGGGGAGGTATTGTGTGAAGACCCTGAGTTCAATCCCTGGTACTGAAGGAAAAAAAAGTTTGTTGAATGAATGCACGCGTGCAAGGCTGAATGAAAGGCTGATATTCCAGGCCTGGCGACATCTGGGTCAGGGGGGAATTTGGGGGCCTGAAGATCTTCCTCAAATAACTGGAGCACCTGCTGTGAGGAGCCTCGAGGTCCGCCCTCCTCACAGGCACCGTTGTGCAGTCTACGGCTCAACAAAAATACCCGAGACGGTGCTGTGGAAGCAGCAGCTGAGGACTGATCTGCCTGTTGCCAGGGGAAGGAGTTCTCCCTTTCGGTTTCCCTTGTTATTAATTTTATTTTTCTAGAAGAAGAAGAAGGTTGGGGTGCTCCGGAGAGGCTTGGGTCCCCAACAGGATCCTGGAGGAAGCAGTGGGGCCGCCCAGTGGGGGCCTGGCCAGAGCCTCTGCTTTGATGGGGTCCATGGACCCCATGGGAGGTGCCTGTCCTGCTCCCTCACCTCTGCCTGCCTGACCTCCCGGCCGCAGCCACTGCCTGTCTGGCTCCATCCGGGCGCCTCCTGCTCCTGGTGCGATGCCATCTTCTCCCTCCTCCTCGCACCTGTCCCAGCCTGACCCAGGTCCTCCCCTGCTTGTCACCCCCACTCCCGACACCAACCCTGTGGCACTGGCCCCTCAAGACACTGCCACGTGCCCCTTCCCAGTTCCCTCTTCATCCACCCATTCTGCCTCCAGTTACCAGGCAGCCACCCTCTGAGCCCGGGGCCTGAGCCCAGGGGAGTAAAGAGCACATGTCAAGGTAGACCAGGCAGGCTGGTACCAGGCAGGCAGGACAGACGGCCACGGTGGTGACAGCACCTCCCGACTTGGGGCCTGAGATGTGGTGACCATGGCCACTCTGGTCTCCTGCCAAGACACCGCATGCAGCAGGCCACGCTTTTGCCGGGAGCTGAGCAGCTGGAGGTGGGAGGACAGCGGCCTTGACTTCGGAGGCACGTGTCCCCCAGCCACCTCCCTCCTGCGCCTGGGCCACCCCGGGCCCACTTCACAGGTAAGGTCACCAAGCTGGTGAGGGGCTGCGGCCTCTGCTGGACTCCGCTGGACACCAGGCCATAGTGTCCCCTGCCCCAGGTGGCGGTCGGCGGCCTCCCCAGCGCCTCTGTTCCAAAGGGAAGACCTGCAAGAAGCTGCCCCCCCACAGCAGGGGGGAGCACAGCAGCTTGAGGAGGCAAAAGTGGCTGTGAAAGGCATGAGAAATGGCATTCTTTATTCATAAATAAATCACAGAATTACCAGAAATAGTTTACATGACCAAAAAGTGACATCAAAAATAAAATAAGAAGTCACCGAAAGCAATGCAAAGCAAACCAGAAACAGAGAAAAATAACTATGTACAGCGTCTTCAAAGGGCCAGGCACCCAAAGCCAGCTTCTGCCAGGCTCCAGCTTTGCCAGAGACAGCACAGAGGGCAGGTGCCATGGCCTTTGGGAGGGCAGGGCCACAGGGAACCCCCGGCCGGAGGCTGCTGCTCCCATGGCCCAGCCTGGCTTCTCCTTGGGCAGCGCTGTCACCTGAGATGGCCCTGGCTGGGGTCAGGGACACAGCTCAGTGGATGCCTTCTGGGGAGATCTGCCAATCGCTGGCCCCCACCCTCGCTCAGTGCCATGGGGGCTAAGTGCACCTGGCTGGAGCTCACAGAACACACCCAGGAGGTGCCCGTGGGGTTTGGTAGCCCTGATACCCAAAGTGACCCCCTCCGTGGAGAGGGGGTGCTGATGCTCTCTGCGGAGACCAGAGCACCATCAGGCCCAGACCTTTTGGGGAGCAGACAGTATAGGTCTAAGTGAGCAAGCACCCCCAGGCCGCCTTGCTGAGCTCAGCCTCCCCAGGCCCTGCTTGGCCTCTGCTGCCCACAGCCTCCCTTCAGAGGCTGGGTTTGGTGCACAGGTCCAGTAATAGCGAGGGTGCTTTCCGATGGCAAGGAAGGAAGGAAACACACAGGAAGGTGAGGGGCAGCACCCTTGCATTCTGGTGCCACCTCGGCCGGGGTGGGGGGGGGGCATGGCCCGGGCAGGTGGATGTCTGAGATGGGCAGGGGCCACAGGGCCATGGAAAGGGAAGGCCTAGCTCCCAGTGAGTGTGTCTGATGTCTGCCCTGCCCTGCCCAGGGTACACCTGGGGGCAGGGGGCCTCAGGCCAAGGAAGAGCAGCTGGCTCCATTCTCACTCTCCATGGGATCGACTCAAACAAGGTACAGGGCATGTCTGATCCAGGTCTGCAGCGTCCCCAGTGGAGGGGACACGGAGGGGCCCTTGAGCCTGGCCATTCCAGGTTTCAAAGCAACCTGTGACTAAGAACAGTGGATTGAGACTCCAGGGGATGCCCCTGTCCTGGGAGCACAGCAGGACAGGCACGGCCTGAGCCAGGGAACAGGTGACTCGGGCCTTAAGGATGGTGCCCCACTCAGGGTAGGGCTGGATGCGAGTTCGAGCCCCATTCCTGCCCGGCCTCTGGGATCAGCTTGCGGAAAGAAGCCAGGACCGGGGACTGTTCTCGGACCACCAAGTACCTAGACTCTGGTGCATCTGTCTCTCCTCCACCCTGGGCCCTCTCAGCAGGCAGGCGTGAGGAGCAGGAATCCAGCAAGGGCTGGCTGTCCTGCCAACGGCAGCTGCAGCTATGTCAAAAATATAACTCGGAGCAGCCTGGCTGCCTGCTAGATCTGGCTTGCTTCTGAGAAGACCAGAAAAGAAAGAAAGAAAATTCCCTGAACCAAGCAACTGAGAAACTGCTGTTCTTCCCCCCTTGCTCTGGACATTTCAAGAGAAAGCCTAACCTTCCACAGGCACTGGCTGTGTCCCTGGACGGCCACTGCTCTTGGCAGGGACTCACAGCCCACGGCTCCTGAGGGCGAGAGGTAGCGGGAGGGCAGTGATAGCCCCGGCTGTCCATAAGGCTGTGTGTGCACCCCACACACCCAAGGACGCTGGGCGCCCGTCCCGACCTGGGCAGACCCAGAACTGAGTGCTGAAGATGTTGTGGGGAGGAGAGGACGCTGACTTGGGCCACAGGTGAGGGGCGAGATTCCCAGATCACAAGGCACCCTCAGCCCTAGCTGGCACATGCAGGAGGCTCCCTGGGGCAGCTGGAAGGCCAGGCCTCAGTGTCCCTGTCCCGGCACCCCACCCAGAGCCTCTGTGTCTATGGCTTTGAGAGGGGTGGTCACCGAGGCAAATGTCACCAGATGTTCAGGGGCTGCACAGCTCAGTTAGATGTCAGACCCCACTAATCTGCTGCCGGTCCTCATTCCTCAGCCCCGCTGTACCCCAGCCGCTCCCCGAGCCCCATCCCGACCCCTACACCTCCGAGGCCAGAGGAGAAGGGCTCAGGTCGTGAGGACAGATCAAGGCTTCTGGGCACACATGGCTTCTTTCTATTCCCAAGGCATCCTGAAGTGTCCGGGTCGGGGGTTTGGGGAAGTGACGCAGAAGGGAGCTTCTGTCCTTGGTGTGGCCTTTTGGCCTTCAGGGCAGGCACTCGGTTTCACGGCAGAGGGTCTCTCTCACTTGAGCAGAGGCCAAGGTTCAGGGAGCCCTTAACCGACCACAGGGACCCTGTGCCGTCCCATCTCGGGGAGAGCTGGGGAGTAGAGCCCAAAGTCCCGTGCTCTGTAGAGTTGGGGAGGAGGGGTCAGAGGAAGGAGGCGATGTAGTGACCCCTGCCCACAAGCAGCTCCAGGGGCTGAGCTCGGGAGGGCTGAGCTCGGGAGGCCGGAGCTGCTGTGCAGGGCAGATGGCACGGGGGCCTCCTCGGGAAGACTCAGCCCAGCCCCCGCCACCAGGTCCCCAGCCCCCCTCCCCCAGGTGGCCCCTCAGATCTCCGTGGCTATGATGTCCTCGTAGGGGATGTCGGCCCCTTCCAGGTCAATCTCAAAGGGCTCCCCGGCCCCTTCCCCGCGGGCCAGCTGCTGCAGGGCCTTCTCCAGGCGCTGGTTGCGCTGGTACATGGCCAGGTAGCTCTGCTGCAGCTGCTTCTGGTACTGGATCACCTTCTCCTTCTCCTCCCTCCACACCAGCCGCTCCTGCTGGAAGCCGGAGGACATCTGGTCGTGGCCTTGCCGCTCCTCCTTCAGCTCCGCCCGCAGCTGCTCCAGCTCCCTCTGCAGGGCGGGGATGTCCTCTGAGAAGGTGGGTGCAGCTCCCAGCCTGGGCCCCAGGGCTGCGCCCTCCCGCTGCAGGGTAGCCTGGGCCCGCAGCTCCAGCAGCTCTTGCTCCAGGAGGTTCACCTTCTCCCGCAGCAGCTCCGCCTCGTTCTTCTTGCGCTGCAGCTCGTTCTCACACACCTCCAGCTCCAGGCCCTTGGTGCGCAGGGCACTCTCCAGGTCCTGCGTCCTCAGCTCCATGCCCTCCAGCTTGCCCCGGGTGTCCTTCAGCTGCGCCTTCAGACTGAGGATCTCGCTGGCCTTGGCGTTCACCTCGGCCTGGGACTCCTTGAGCTGCTGCTTCAAGAGCGAGATCTCGCCTGACTTCTGGCACACCTGCGGGGTGGAGGTGGAGGGAGAGACACAGGTGAGTGTCACCCCAGGTGAAGGAACATCTGGGCCTCCTGAAGGGATCAGGCTGCACCTGACATGGCGCCCTGGCCACAGTGCCCAAGCGTGCCAGTCTGGGCAACTGCGAAGGCCAGGCAAGCCCCTCTTCGAGGCTCATTTTCCCATGCATCTTTGTTTCTCCATGCGCCCACCTCACCCCCGATGCAGAGGCCCCACCTTCTCTCCCCTCCCTGCTGGGGTCAGGCCACCTCACACAGTCCTGCTGTGCTCAGTGGCTCATCTGCCAACGCTGCCCTGCTGCCTCCCTCCCTGCCTCTTCACCACTTGCATACCCGAGGTCCACAAGTCTGGCCAGGAGCAGTGAGGAAGAGCAAAGCCACTGACTCAGAGACCGAGGCCAATCAGGCTGGCTGAGGCACAAGAGTCATGGAAGGCCAGGACCAGGGACCTGCAGCAGGGACTCCCAGAACAAGACTGGAGGCCTCTGTCGAGTTTCCTCTCCCCCCTGATCCCAGCGAGACACTGCACCTACTGCAGGACACTCAGCCCCAACCACCATGCAGGGCTGGCCTAAGAATCTTTCCAAGGCCAGGCGCTGTCATTCAGACCTTGAATGTCGCCCCGGGTCCATGTTAAAGGCCTGGTCCCGCGTCACGGACAGTGTGTCCTCAAAGGGCACTGTGGGACCCTGGCCTCCTCCTCACTCTCTCTTTTGCTTCCTGGCCACGACATAAGCAGGTTTGCTTTGTCACACACTCTTGCCATGATGTGCTCCCTCATCAGAGCCCCAAATCCAATGGGCCAATTGATCATGGACTGCAACCTCCAAGACTGTAAGCCAATCAACGTTTTTTCTTAATAGGTCAATCTTCTCAGGTATTTTGTTACAGTGACAGAAAGCTAACATCACACCGGCATTTGTTTCACGGAGGGAACAGGAGTCACGGTGGAGACGTGGGTTGGCTTTGAATCCTGGCTCCACCGTCTAAGACCTGGGTGATCCTGAATACTCACAACGGTGGCAATATGGTGGGGGTAGTGATTGCAAATGTGAGCTCTGGGCCCACACTGTTAGAATGAAATCCTGGCTCTGATCTGTAATACGCATCAGACCTTGGGCAAATCCCTTACCCCCTGGGCCTCCCTGTCCTTAACTGTGAGTTGCGGAATAGGAATACCACCTACTTCATAGTGTGGCTGCAAGGATTTGATGAACTTGGCACTTAGCAAATTCTCTACGAATTATTAGGATAGTTTTATAATGTATTTTGAGGGGAGGGGACTGGCACCACGCACTGAACCGTGGCACTGCCTCACCTCCCACTGGGTCTCCTCCAGTGCCGGAGCAAAGTTGGTCTTCTCCCGCTCGTATGACCGCAGCTTGGTCTCCAGCAGGTCCTGCTCCTTCATGAGGCTCTCGAGCTCCTGACGCAGCTGTCGCTTTTCCTGCTGCAGCTGGAGCACTTGCAGGTGCAGGACCTGCTGTGTGCGCTGGCTCTTCTGTGACGCTGCCTGCTTCAGCTTCCCGCCACCACCTTTGGGCTCCACGCCGTCCACCTCGTCCCGGCTGCGCCGTGCCCGGTCCTCGAAGGCCTGGCTGGAGGTGAACTCCTTCTCCTCAAAGCTCCGCTGCAGCTTCTGCAGCTCGCTCCCCCTCTGCAGCAGCTGCTGCTCCAGCTCCTGGACGGCACACTCGTCCGTGGAGATGGGGGAGCGCACGCACGAGGCGCCCTTGTCCACCTTGCCTGCATGCGCCAGCTTGCTGCCCCCATCAGAGAAGGACAGGGTCTTCAGGCTGGTCATGTTGCTGTCCTGCAGGAGGATGCCCTGCATGATGTTGTGGGCTGAGCCTCCGAAACGGCTGGCAGGCCCCACGGGTGTGACCAGCGGGTCCAGCTGGTAGCTGCTGCTGGTGCTGTGCGTGGGCAGGCTGGACATGGAATTGCGGCCAGAGTCAGACAGTGCCCCGGAGCACAGGCCCGGTTTCACCTCCGGATCCTTGGACTTGTCTGGAGGGGCTGGGTGCAGCTGGTGGCTGGCACTGTCTGGGGAAGAGTGCAGGACAGCTCCGGACCGCGGCAGCACCGGCTTGAAGGCTGTGGGCCTCACCGGGCCCTTCTCTGAGCCCTGGGGAGGTAAAGAACCATATTGATCCCAGATGCACCCCACTCATCCCCGCCTTGGGATGTGAGCCAGCTTGAGTGCGAGTCCGAGCCCAGAGCTCATGTGGCAGCCTTCTCGCTCAGCAGCCTTGGCACACCTTGCCCTCCTGGAGACAGAGCCCTCTGTACCCGAGGAATGTCCTGAATGGCGGCTGGGACACCGTGCCAGCCCGTGCCAACCCCCTGAGATGGCAAACCCGACCTAGGTTCACAGGCTGAGGTCAACACCACGCTCATCGTGTCTGTGTGGTAAGGGAGGGGTTTAGGTTGGACAAGCTCAACCCCTGCTGTACATCAGTCCCTTCTTCCCCTTCATGGCCTCTTCCATCAAGCCTGGAGCCAGAAAGCTAAACATGGCTTCCTCCCAGGGTCAGAGGATCACCAGATATAACCACTCATTTTGTATGTGTGCGTGGAACTAGGAATTGAACCAGAGCCTTCACACTGATCTACATCCCTAGCCCTTTTAATTTTTTTGAGCCTGGGTCTTGCTAAGTTACCCAGGCTGGGCTTGAACTTGGACCCCTCCTGTCTCAGCCTCCCAGAGTGCTATAATTACAGGTGCACATCACCATGCCCAGCTAACCATCCTTTTTAAAACTTGTAATTTCCACTGTTAAGGCACTCTGCAATTTACAAGCCCTTTGTTTGGAAAGCTGGAAGCTGGTGCCTGTGGTGGTGTATGTCTGTCATCCTAGCACTTGGGAGGCCGAGGCAGGAGGCTCATGAGTTACACCCCAGCGTAGACTACAAAGCAAGACACTGTCCCCCCAAAACCCAAAAAATTTTTAAAGAAAAATCAAAAGTAAAAGCTGGAAGCTCTGTGCAAACACAGCAGGCTCTTTTCTGATACAGGTTAAGTATTCCTAATCCAAAAATCCCAAATCTAAAATGCTCCAAAGTCCAAAACTCTTATGAGCTCTGACATGATGCCACACATGGAAAATTTCATACTATGAAATTTTGTTTTGTGCACAACCTGTTAAAAACATTGCATAAAATGATCTTAGGGCTGCGTGATATGGTGTAAATGAAACATAAAATGAATTTCCTGTTTAGCCTTGGATCCTAATGTCAAGATAACTCATTATGCATAGGTAAATATTTCACAATCCAGCCAAGTGGGGTGGCACAGGCAGGCTGGATACTAGGGAGGCTGAGGCAGGAGGATTGCAAATTCGAGCCCAGGCCTGGGTGACTTAATGAGACCTTGCTTGTCTCAAAAATATAAAGGGGTGCAGATGCAGTAGTAACCCACTGGTAGTACATCTGGATGCGATCCCCGGTGCTACACAGACACACACCCGGATCCCAAATCCAAAACAATCTGAATCCTGGCCCAAAGCATTTTGGATAAGGGATACTCCACCTGCCCATCAAAGCCTGGGCTCCTTCTCACAGGATGGGGTGTGGGGACTGAGTAGGAACAACGTTTTCACATCCTCTGGTGGCATTCATGAGTACCTGAGCTGACTTAAGGGCTGGATTTCTGAGCACCACGGACTTTGGGCTCTTTTCCGGCAGCCTTGATGATGCTAACAAAATCCCAGCCCTTATTCAGCCAAAGACACCTCCGGCCCGGATGGAACCAGGAGTCACAGCACTCCAGCAGCAAACAGCACTCGCCACCACAAGTATCTGCAGGCAGAGGCTGCTAACTCCCCCTAAATGCTCAGGCCACCCCTCCCCTCCTCCCCTCCTGCCCTTTCCTGTCCATCTGCCCTTGCCAGAGCCACTCCACTCACCATGTCCAGCTGGCTGGAGAAGGGCATGAGCTTGGGTGGAGTAGACGGGTCAAAGTCCACCCCGGCCGGGCCCCCTACGTCCCCACTGGACAGTGCCGTGTAGTCCGGGCGGTGGGAGCCCCGGCCCTTCTGGCTGACCTTGATGTAGAAGAAGTCTTCGCTCTTGCCCATTTTGGAGCTGGACTTGCCATGACCAGAGTCCTGGGAGAAGCCGAACCTCAGCAGCCCATCCGAATAGCGGTTGAGCTTCTTGAGGTGGGAGGGCTTGCGCAGCTTGTACTGCGAGGCCCGGCAGTGTTTGCTGTGGAAGCCGTGGCCGGAGATGAGGCTGCTGACACTGCCCATGGTGACAACAACACAGGGACCAAGAGGCGGGGGCCGGGGGTGGCTGTGGCAGCGAGGGGCAGACCTGGCTTTCCAAGGAGACTGTGGTCATAGCAAATCCCTCACAGAGCTCAGACAGCCATGGACCTGGAAGGAGACAGAAGACAGAAGTCAGCCCGGGCAGAGCAGGCTCTGCAAGGTCCACACAGTGACTTCCGGAGTGTCACTGAGTGCTGGGGCCGGACTCGCTCATCCAGAGCCAGCTCTGTCAGTGCTGCCCAGCCCCCACTCATTCTCCACCACCAAGTGGCTGCCTGGGAACAGGCACCATTCCATGCCCTGGAGATCCGAGACCTGCACATCCACACATCAGCGTGGCCTGTACCAGACGCTACGGAGCATGGTGGGTAGGAGAGGAATCTGCAAAGGGCCTTGTTTGGTGCAGCAAGTGCTGTGCTTTGGGTGCGTCCCTGGAATTTCATTCTCAAAGTCATTATGTTGGTGGTATTTGGAGGGGAAGCATTAGAAGTTAATTAGGATTAGGTGAGGCCATGAGGGAAGGGTCAGCTTTATAAGAAGAGGAAGATCACCAAGTAATGCCCTCCACCACCTCTGGAGGCTACAGAGTCTCCACCGACAAGAAAGACATCACCAGAGGTGGGTGCCCGATCTTAAAAGTCCCAGCCTTCAGAGTCACGAGCCCAACCTAACTGTCTTGTTTATAAATTATGTAGCCTGGGGTATCCTGTTAGAGCAACAGAAAACAGACTCAGAAAGGAGTAGCAGGGTGGCTTCTGAAGAGATCAAGAAAATGAGAGGGGAAAAAAAAGGCAAGCCATGTGGGAATCCGGGAGATAGAGCTCACCAGAAGCTCGAGTCCCCGAACCCTGAGTCCCTGAGGTGGAGCATGCTGGGCTATGTGACAGCAGCCCGGGGACCAGCAGGGGTGGAGAAGGTTAGCAAGGCAGGTGGAGAAGCAGCAGTCAGGAAGGCAGCATGGGCCTGGGTGGCAACAAGGGCTTTGGCTCCACTATGGCGGACAGGAAGAGTCCAACTGGCCCTAAGCAGCTGAGAATCCCATCAGATTCTCAGGGGCAGGGACACGGGGCAGTGTTCTCCCGCTGCAGGGTGAGGAGGAGGCTGCTGAGGGGCTGGGGTGGAACTGGTGGGGCAGCTAAGTAAGTAACTCATATACCTCCTTGCTTGGCAAGGCTGGTAGGTGTGGGTTAAATTTTAGATGCAATTTGAAGGCTGAGCTGTAGGATTTGCTAAAGGATTGGATGTAAGGCAGTAGAAGAAAGAAGTTAAGAATGTCTCAGAAAGGAGAAAAATTAAAGTAAAAAGAAAAGCAAAAAAGACTAATGTTTTAATGCCAGCAATGAGAAGCAGAAATGTGCCATTTTACTGAATGGCCACAAATGGAGCTGGTGTAGGGCGAAGCAGGTTGGAGAGTGAGGGGTGGCTGGGACTGACTGAAGACATCAAGTTTGCAAAGCCTGCTGGGTATCCAAGGCGTGACGGGGAGTAGGCAGTAGCGAGCAGGGGAGGCGCTGGGGCTGCAGATCTACAAGTGAAGGATGCCAGTCTCCAGAAGCCAGCTGGGAGACCACACACTGTCACTGAGAAACAAGTGCAGAAAGACAGGAGAAGCTGGAGCACCGGCTGAGGAGCAACCCCAGGCGGTGAGAAAGGTAAGAGGGGATGGAAAAGGGGAAACTCAGCCGGCTCTGATGGTGCAGTCGGAAGGAGAGCAGGAAAAGAGACTTTTCCTAAGGGTGGTGTTAGTTGCTGTATGAGATGACAACTGATTGTTGATCAACGGATGTGGCCATTCGGAGGTCGCTGGCAACTTTGACAAGATGAATACTGGTGGAGTGGTGGGAAGAAAGGCTGTGTTGGAGAGGGTTCAGGAGAGAGAGCAGGGGGAGGCGACTGTGGCCTGACTGTTGAGAAGTACAAGATCGGCTTGCTTTGGATTCCCATTCACACCACTGCCGGTTGTGCCGTGGGAGGTAAAGATATGCAAACTCATTCTGCAATGCACTTAACAATTTGTAGAAAATAGGGTCTTCTCCTCCAGTCAGTGCTTAAGCACTAATAATCACCGTGTCATTCCCAGACAGGAAGAAGTGGAGATGTCAACAGCACACACGTTTGGTAGGGGGTAGGGTTAGGAGAATCTCTACTCACCGATAACACAATTTCCACACCTAGGAAGGTGTGCGTGCATGTGTCAGACAGAGAAGGGAGAGATTTCCCAGTCACAAGACCTGTGGCCCAATGAAAGGGAAAACAATCACCAATTTAAAAAACAATAGGAGATGCAGAAGGAACTGGGTGCTGTCTGTTCTTCCCTAAATTATCCTGTTGACCCTAAAGGGGTCAAAGAAGCCCCGGAGCGAGGGGGGGGTTGGGGGGTTGGGGGGGGCACGGATCCTGGGGAGCAGCACTGACAGTAAGGCCGAGACAGTCAGAGCCTCTTAGACTGTCACCACCTGGACCCAAACTTGCTCTGTTAGCCTGGAGAATAAAGAGACTGGGCTACGAATAAGTGTGATCTCTGTTCCCTTTGTCAAAGCATGAGACAACCAAACTTCGTTGTGTACGTTTAATTATGTTTTCGAGTGTGTGAAGAGCTTTTATTAAATTAATGTCCTCTTAGCCTCAAGGAAACACAGCAAAGCCTGCCCCACAGACTCGCTAGAAATGTGTGCAATACCACCGTCAGATGAGGGCTCTGCTAATTGAACAGTCAGCAGGCACTCAGTAAGTGGCAGGTATTTTCACTGGCCTCCAGTTTTTCTTTTCTTTCTTTTTTCGTGGTACTAGGGGTAGAACCAAAGGCCTTCAAGCTATGTTCCCAGGCCTTTTTCACTTTGAGACAGGGTCTTGTTAAGTTGCCAAGTTGCCCAGGCTGGACTCACACTTGTGTTCTTCCTGGCTCAGCCTCCCAGAGTGCTGGGATTACAGGTGTGTGTCCCCTTGCCCAGTGCGTAGCTGCTATTTTTACCATGACCAGTGTCCTTGCCACCATTCTTCATTTCTGTGGGATCTTCAGTCCCACAGTGCACTTACCAGAACCAGTCCTCTGTGCCAAGCACCTTCCAGCATGGAATTCCCACACTGCACTTCCTAGGCGCACAGGGCTCCTCTGCCAACCTAACGGTGGGCACAGACAAATGTGCTTTTCATCCACCTAGGACACTGATCACCAGCAGGACACTGATCGCCAACTCACTGAGGTCCGAGAAGGTGAAATTCTACCTGAGGAAGCAGCTTTGGGCCAAAAGCCTCTCCTGTCCTCTCTTCATGGTACCACTGGGGCAAGGGGCTTCTTCCTATTTGTCCATTTGTGAGCACTACCATGCAGAAGCCAGGCCACTGGCTATGGAGCCAGCCAGATCTTGGTGTAAAAATCAACTTCTCTGAGGTTTTTTCATTGCAAAATGGAAATGTCCAGTCTTAAATGGGACCAGTAAGAAGATGAAACACAAGGACAGAAATAAAGTGGGATGCTCGGCCAGGCTACGTGTTCTCTGATGTGTGGGTGACAAACACAAGGGTAGACACGCGTGGCACCTTCGCGGAGCCTGTGTCATAGATGGGGTGCACCTTATGGACACTTTTATAGCCTGGATCTGGGATGCTCCCCAAACTCACGTGCTGAAGGCCTAAGTGGGTGGACGCTATTGGGAGGTGGTGGGGACTTTAGGCGGTGGAGCCTAGTTTGAGAACTGGGTTGCTTCTCTCTCTCTCCCTTTCTGCTTCCTGGCCATCATGAGCCTTTGCTCTGCCACCATGATTGCCTTACTGTAGATTCAAAATCCTCCAAGCCAAGCAACCATGGACAGTGGACCAAAATCAGTCTTTCCTCCTTTAAGTTGATTTCTTCAGGTATTTTATCACAGCAACAGAAAGCTGACTGACCCATATGCTAAACGAATCTGTTCTTGGCTCTGTGGCTTCACCGCCATCTCCTCTCACGTGACCTGAAAGAGCCTCCAAAGGAGACTTCCCCCACCTGTTCATCACACACACCTGAATGTCCAGGCCATGTCCCCTCGATGCAAAGCCTGGAGGTCTCCTGTAGCTCTTAGCATTAACAGATTCCTCCACATATTCTGGGAGCCCGAGCAAGTGGGACTTGGTTCCTGAATATTTCTCACTGCCGAACTTTAGCTCGCAAGATCCCTTCCCTGCTCCCGTGTACACGGCAGCCACACTTGTTGACGCACAAAGCCCTTCTCCACCCACCTAGAGCTTTGGCCCTCCTGCTGCCCCGCCTCTTCCCTTGGTTCCTCCTCCCCCTTACATCTCACCTCCAGCCTCACCTCCCTAAGTGAGGTGGCTTTCCCTGGATACCACAGAAAAATTCAAGCTCCTCCACTACTTCTATTACACCAATCTGTTTTGTTTTGTTCTTTTCTACAATCTCCTTGCCTTCACCTACCAGACTCTTATTTTTAAATGAGATTGTTTACTGTGTGTGTCTCCACCAGAATATGAGCTTGGTGACAGCAAAGACTTTGCATCTGCAGCTCCTAAAACAAAAACAAGGAACACAAGACACCAACTCAGAGAGGTTCAATGCTATGGGCCCACTCAACTGACCAGTGAGCAATGCAGGATTTGAACTCAGACCTGAATGCTACCCTCTTCATTCTCCAGTATGCTGCTGGGGATGGTAGATGTTTGGGCTCCTGTCCCAGAGAGCAAAGCGAGTCTCCAGGGTTGGAGAAATCAAAATCTGCTGACCCCAGCCATTTCCCTTGTGACAAATGCCAGCAAGGTTTCAGGGCCCCATATGCGCGGGCATTCTCCTGAGCAGCAGTGTGAAGGACTCTCATGCAGGGGGGCTGTGCCGGGAGCTCAGGGATTGAGAGAGAGATGACAAAGGCTGCTGAGAGTAAAGGAGAGGAGTGAGGGGAGGAGTGGCCAAAGGACAGCCACCTCTGGTCCCCTGGAGAGCATTCCTGTCTAACCCCAGATACCTGCGAGCTAACCCCAAGTCTTGACACGCACAGCTGCTCTGTGGTTACCCCGGGTTCTACTGCGGCTAAGCTTTAAGTGTCCGGACTTGTTCACAGTGAACTTGGAGAAACCACCGAAGAAAGCTTGCGGGGGAGCCCTCTCAGCTGGGCTCCCAAGCCTAAATCTTCTCACCCACCCTACCCAACTGCTGTCTCTGTCCCTTCTAAAGGTGGGGTGAAGGGGGCAGATCTTAATTTCCGTGAAGCCAATGTCCATGGGCTAGGCGTAAAGCCAGCCATGGCACAGATCTTGGAGATTCAGGAGCAGTGGCAGAGCGGGAGGGAAGGAGGAAGGGGTCTCACACTGAGGGCAGCAGAGCAGCCCACAGAGGAGGCAGGCAGAGGTAGATACTGAGTAGAGAAGAAAAGGAAGTCAAGGCCTTCTGCCTGCACTTCTCAGAACCTCGCCCCAGGGAATTCAGACACAACCTCGACCTTTTCCCCAGGCCCGCCCTGCACTGGGCAGCCACTTCCCTAGGACCATCCCTAGGGATGCTATCACTTCCGAGAGGCTCCTGCTCCCACACCCTTAGGTGGGAGCCTGCCCAGGACATGGCCCCTCACGTTCCATTCTGCATGCTCCTTCCCAGACACCAGGGCTCAAACCAAACAACACCTTCCTCTCATCACCACCTTCCGCAGCATGGAAGGAGAGGCATGGAGCTGAAAGGGGTCTGTCTGGACTCAGGGAAGTGAGAAATAAGCTTACCGTCCACTCTGAGTTCTGGGGTAATGGGAGCGACTGAGCAGCACTGGACAGACAGGGCACAGAACACGATCTCCCCTCAGCCCTGCACAGCCCGCGCAGTCCCCTCCGGTCTATTTCTGACCACGACGTGGGTTCCTTCTGGAGCTTGGATTTGTGAGTACCTGAGGATTTAATGAGACAGATCCACCCCTCCAACATTGGGAATGCACCCCTCTAACATTTTGGGTATGGCCCCCGAAGGCTCCTGGGCCTGATGCCCATCCCTCCACTGACCAAGTTTGAGTGACACGAACATTTCCTGCTCTGGGGGATCCAACGCAGACTTTGGGGAGGGACGGAGACCTTGTCCGAGGTTACTGACTGGACTTTAAATGACTCCCTGCTTCTCTAGGGTCTGCAGAGACGGCAGAGAGGGTAGGTAGTGAAAGCACAGGCAGTGAGAGGTGAGCCCAGGCCCAGCGCTCCCACTCCCACTCCAGGTGCAGCTCCGCAGCATCCCAAGACCTGGGCGGCTTTGGGACTGACTGACAACATCAAACGGGTCCCCAGGTGGTCGCTGGGAGGCCACCCAGACAGTGGACAGAGATCAGGCCAGAGCGCCTCTTCTTGGTTCCCCCAGGGCCCAACGCGCCACTACTACACCGTCCTTCTTGTGTTTAAACATTTTAAAATTTACTTTAACTTTAGTACTGGGGCTTGAACCCAGGGCTTTGGCACTGAGCTATGTCCCTAGCTCTTTTCCTATTTTTCATTTTGAGTCGGAGCCTTCCTAAGTTGCACAGGCTGGTCTTGAAGTCGCCATCTTCCTGGCTCAGTCTCCCAGCGTGCTGGGGTCACAGTGGCGCACCACCACTCCCAGCTTAACAAAAATGTTTAAAGCTGTGAAACTTATAAAAACAACCCAAGGCTGGGGATTTAGCTCAGTGGTTCTGGTGCCTGCCTTGTGAGCAAGGACCTGAGTTCAATCCCTGGTACCAAAAACAAAAAACAAACAAAAACAAAACAAAACAAAACAACAATCCAAGCACCCGATGCAGCACTGACAATTACGACCATGTTGTGATACTGGCTTCAGACAGAAAACATCTCCGAGGTGAAATCCCCATTGCCTGTCCCTTCCCAAGCCCCACTGCAATTCCTCTCCCTAGGGGAACATTCTCATGAATTTGGTGGGAACATTCTGGGGTCATAAAACATATTTTAACACGCCCTATATGACCACCATGTATATATTATATAAATGGTATCACACTGAATGTATCAGTCTGTAGTCTTGATTGCTTTACTCAATCTTATTTCACACTGGGGACCCACTCGAATGGACAGGGGTAGCAACTCCTTCACAATACAGGGTCTGTGCTGAGGTCCAGAGAGGGGAAGGGACTTACCCAGGCCACAGCTCAAAGTCCAAGCTGGCAACTAGCGTTCCACGTGGTTACCAGTAAGACAGGGCCACCTGGGGCCCATTCCTGGACAGGGAAGAGGAAGCACTACCTGCTGTAGCCACGTGGGCCCCCATGTGGGAGGGGGCTGTGTGCACAGCTGTCTAATACAAATGGGGTTCCAGCCCATAGGGCTCACGGTGCTGCTCCAATCAGAGAAGACTGGCTTGGGGTCTTCAGAGACCCCAGAAGGCAGAGCAGCTACTGCAGGTAGCCCAGGGTGGGAGAGCTGTCCCACCTCCAGGAATAGCTGGCTGGTGGCTGCTGGGAGGCCACAGGGCTCTGTCGCAGCTCCTTTCCTTCCAGGTGGCATGGCCAGCCCAGAAGAGTTTCTCATCTGGGCCATGGGGCCACACCCACCCTCTCTACTTAGTTCTATCTGTGGAACTTGGAGGACTTCACCCTCACCACTACCCAGCACATGGTCCCTCAGACAGACCAGGGGTGACCATCAAACCCAGTTCTCAGGAGAGGAAAGTAGGACTCTCGTGAGCCTGATTCTGGCCCTGCATCCTCAGCTTCCTCTCTACAGGAAGCAGCAGCCCACTACCCAGCTTGACTCTACTCTCACTATTCTGAGCTGATGACAGGAAGCTCGCTCTGGACCCATGGGGACCTCCTGGTGCTCAGCTCACTCGACCTTACAGATAGCTCTTACAAAACTTTTCAAGGTGATGGTTCATCTCCTCAATTATCTTTCATCTTCCTTGAAGGCGGAGATGGAACTAAGGCTTCTTTGTATCAAACACACCATTGAGCACAGTGCTAAAAACATAATACATGCTCAATAAATATTAAGAAATCAGCTCCCAGGGAAGCATAAGGATTCCTGACCTATGCCCCAGACAGGAAGGTGAGGTATGCGGGGAGAATGTGCGACTTAACCTCGATCCTCACTACATGCACATACTGAAGACAAGTTGACAAAATTAAAAATCCAAGGCTCATTTCCAACCAAGGTTTCGTGACTTTAAGACTTTTGAGTCAATGGTTTACTCGGGGGAGAAGTAAATGAACCCTCTTTCCCAATAAGCAATCCTGTGAAAAGCTTTTGACCAAGATGAAGAAATATGAGCAGGGTCTCTGATTCCAAGGATGTGTTTGAGAGATACGACAGGTACAGGCACCGAAATCAACAGAGTGTAAATAGCAGCCCTAATCAGCGGAAAGCACAGGATGCTCAGGAGTTTGCCTGGTTAGAGTTCATCCTCTCTGTCCCCAGCATCTGAGTGGTTTTATACTTTTTCTTTCACAGAGAAAGAGGCGAGGGCCGGTGATTTAGCTCAGTGGTTCCGGCACCAGCCCCACAAGCGCAAGGTCCCGAGTTTGATCCCTGGTACCAAAAAAAAAAAAAAGAGGCAAAAGTTCTTGTGACATCCTCTGCCCCATCTCTCAGATGCTCTGGTAGGAGACGCTATGTAGGTCACCCCGTTTGTGGCACTGACCTTTCATGCTGCCCTCTCCTCCTCTGCCTGCAGAGCCGCATGGCGGGGGGATGCTAGGCTGGGTGGGAGTCAGGGAACTAACGGACCTAATTCTGGTTCTGCCCCACTCCAGCTCTGGGACTCTCATTTCCCTTTCTGAGCCCGTTACAATCGCTTGTAGCTGGGAGGTTTAAGTCCCTAGGAAGTATTGCAGATAGCTAAGTTAGAAATTATCAGGCAGCTGGTCAAGGCTGTGCCCTCAGCATAGAAAACAAGTGAGGCACATTCATCGCAGGTTAACATTAAAAAGAGAGAAACTACAACACCCACCTACTTCCCTAGGGTTGAACAGCAGTGACTGATATTCTAAGCAGACCTCAGTCACCTTAACTGGGGACCCAACCATCCCTACCTAGCCCATTCCTGCCAGGAAATCCAAGTATGAGCTGCGTGAGTAACTTCCCCATTTGATCTCCATTTAATCACTATCACCTGGGTGATTTACTTATAATCTTACTGGTTGATTGCGGTTTTGTCCCACCTCAGGCCCACCTTGTGATTTTGCCGTTGGGTATTACAGGGTTGTCCCGCTTTGTACCCACCTCACCTCGTGGTTCTGCCCCGTAAAACACCTTTGAGAAGCAAGGTCGGCGGGCAGCCCACTTTCCGGTGCCCCTCTGGTCTCTCTTAGGCAGAAGCTATCTTTCTCAATAAATTTTCCCTACTCTTAACCTCTGTTCTTCCTAGAATTCACTCTTCGATTTTAGAGAAGATGAACTTGTGTTTCGGTATCGAGCAGGTTGGGAGTTACAATATTTCCCTTGTTTGGATTAGTTTGCTTATTTGGATTACTTGCTGCCCTGTATCAAGGGAACCCTAGGCACCCTGCATCAGGCCCATGCTGTCGCTCACTTTCCCTGCATCATCACATCAGGCTCTCAACAAAGGGTCACAGGTTGAGAGGCCCGTTTTGTCATGTGGCCTGATTCCACCTCTCACCATCTCTACTTCCTTACATGCTAGATAAGCACAAGCAATGCAATACACAGCCATTGTTGGGATGCAGTGAAATCAGATGTATCAAAATGCCTGCCCACTGTAAGGGCAGGACATGTGCACAAATGTCAACCAAACCCGCTGAAACTGTGAAGTAGCTCGGAAAGCTGCCGGAGCGTCATTTTTACACATCCAGTTAAAATAAAAGCACTCACCAATCTGCAGGTCTTTTGGGAAAGGGCCCCGCCCCCCTCCCAGGCCCACCTCTCCGGGGCTCACAGGGATGCGTTCAGGGGGACCTTTTCCTCAGGCAGACTGGCCTCAGCTCAGGGCAGGACAGCAGCTGGGGCTTGCAGGGATGTGAGAACAGCCCCGAGGCGCCTGCCAGCTGGGGCTGGGGGCTCCACTGCACCAGACTGGTGGGCGGGCCCCCAGCCAGCTGGGGCAGAGGTCTCTGTGGCTGAATGGGGCACGTGCCTAGGGCTAATTGAGTCCCCTTTTAGGACTACCCTCCCTGCGCCCTCCCCGCGCCCTCCCCCAGTCCATACTTAGCCAGAATCAGCTTCCTTATCTGGAGTTCCTCCCAGCCTTTGTACTTCTTGTTCTTGACCCTTCCTCCAGAGTGCTGCTCTAGACTGGGGGTCAGGGGGCCGTGGCCGGGGCAGGGGTGAGCCTTTGAGCTGGTTAATCATCTCAGTTCGGTTTGCAAGCCTCGGCTGGCCGCCCGAAAGGACTCGGTGTGAGGAGTTCGGTACACATTTTCTGAGTGAATGGCTGAAGAGGCAAGAATGGAGGAGGCCGTGTGGTGCAAGGAGAGGCTGAGGGTGCTGAGGTGCTAAAGGGGTTCAGGCTGCTGGGGTGTTGGGAGCCAGGGCCCACGCGGCACCCAATTAAGTGCCCTTGGATTCGGAGGAAAGGCAGAAAGTGAAAGCGCAATCGCTGGCAGGCTGAGTCACTCCACCGGCGACAATCGGAAGCAATTCCCCTTCCCACTGCTCAGGGAGGAATCAAAAGCCGCTCAGCCAGGCAGCCTTTGTGTGCGGGCTGTCAGCGCTCAGCTGCCGGCCTTCCTCCTTACCGGTGGGCAGCTTGTGTTTTAGCGGTGCTGATTGACAGTTCTCCCCAGGAATAAGATTACCCACCAATGCCGACCTGCCCTTCCCCCCTTCCAAAAATAAGGCCCTAGTTACATGCAAAGCCCATGCAGATTGAACCCGCTGTGAGTGCAGGCGATGCCCACGTGTGAGAGCAGAAGGCAGGCTCATGCACATTCATGACTCGGGCATGGGCCTCGTGAGCTGGCTGGGCAGCAGTGACGGACACGGGAGCTACTTCTGAAAAACTGTGACTGAAGCTAGGCAGGGCGGTGTATGTCTGTGATCCCAGCACTCTGGCTGGGAGGCTGAGGCAGGAGGATCGCAAGTTCCAAGTTCGGCCTGGGCAATTTAGTGAGTGAGACCCTGACTCACAGTAGAAAAATAATTCAAAAGTGGGACTGTAGCTCAGTGTAAAGCCCTGGGTTCAAGCCCCAGTAGCACAGTAACAACAAACTGACTGAGATCTTCTGGGAGGAAGGGGGTGAGAGCTTCCGAGGAGAGCGGGCATCCAGCTGGACTCCTTCGCAGGTGGAGCTAGAATGTCTGGGCCAGATGGTGCCCTGCCAGCCAACCCCTTCCTGCCCTGGACTGAAGCCTAAGTGGGTACCTGCTGGAAAGGGAAACTGAGTCACAGCCGAGTCTGGGTGAAGAGGCACCAGAACCAACAGGGTCTCCTCAGGCAGGACGAGAAAACAGGTTTTTGCTTACTTATCAATTTTGCAGCTCCCTGAAGTATTCTGAGGTCAACTTCAGCTTCCTTTGGGAAGTCTTGTGAAAACCATGCCATGCCCGCCATGTGGGGAAGGAGGGTGGTGACATACTGTCGGCTCTGTGATGTGCTTGGTCCAGGTACCCAAGGCTGGTACCTATCTAGTTAGCATTTGGCAAATCAGACAACCCTCCACTCGGAGGGGAGATGTCTCCAATTCTTAGGGTCTCTGACTCAGAGTAATGGCTCTCAGGCTGGCTCCCTTTCCCCCAAATTCTGGCCCTTCATGCACCTGTCCCCAGGTCTACACGGAGATCCTCTTTCATACTGCCCACACAGAGGAAATACACCAGGTGAGCCAACACACACTGCATTTCATCCCAGCAGCCAGGGGCAGGGACATGTCTATAACTGTACACCTTGAACACTGAGGGTGCCGGGGCCCATCAGTGGTGCCATGGAAGCAGACACCTCCTTATTCCCCAAGGTCTGCCTAGCTGGCAGGGTCCAGAGACTACAGAGGTTGACAGGAGGAGAAAGAACTTGGTCCATGCTGCACTGTAAGAGGTCACGCAGGCCACAGGGGCTGGGTGACTTGGACCAAGCCACACAGTAAGGCAGGAGCAGAGCTGGGCCCTAAGCCAGGCTGTGGGGCTCCTCCCAGCGCTTCCCACTTCAGTCTTTCTTCAATAGTGAAGCAGGGAGGAGGAAGCTGGCGGGTGGGGAGTCACTCTCTGCTGAGGGGCTCCACTTTAAAAATACTCAGACCAGATCAGACCAAAGAAGAAACCAAGTGCCTACCCTGCACCTCTGTAACCTGTGACTTCCCATTTGACCCCAGCTAGGAATGGGGACTGGGGCCAGGTGATGGGGGCATCTTTCCCTACTAAGATAATCCGGGGAAAGCTGGAGCTTGGAAGTGTGGTTGGTGCTAGGGTGTGGCCAGGGAAAGAAGGGAGAAAGACGCAGAAAGCACTCTGCCACCTACAAGAGCCCAGGCAGAGCTCTGCTTTCAGCAGGGGAAACCAAGCAGCACTCCAGCAGGTGGGCAGAAGGCTGCGGTGGGGAAGGGTGGATGAAGATGCATGCACTGCCTGAGAAAAGCTCCTCGCTCTTCCTCATCCTCACAGCCTAGCTCCTCCTTCATATCCACTGAGAGAGAGACTGCTCTGTGTAGTAGGGACTGGGATTTGGGGATGCCCTGGCAAAAGGCACAGCTCAGATGGGGAAGGAGGTGGAAGATATTGTTGCTGCTTCAGTTATGTTGCAAACTCTTCAAAAACCTTTGAGGAGCCAGGTGTGGGGACACAGGCCTGTGATTCTAGTAGTCTGAGAAGCAAGAGGGTGACAAGTTCAAGCCCAGCCTGGACAGTTTTTAAAAAACGGTTGGGGATGTAGCTCAGTGTGGAAGCTCTAGGTTTAATCTCCAATATCACTAAAAACAAAAGCAAACCTCTCTGTGAGGACAACTCAGGCCAGAAAGCATTTCAAAGTGCAAAAACACAACTCTAACCTGCTGCACACAAACCCCTTCAAGGACACCCCGAGCAGCCTGCTCATTGTAACCTGTGACACCACAACCAGGTGGATGAGAACAGAGGGTGCAGGACTTCCCCCTTACACTGCCCCTCTTCCCTCTACCAGCTACAGAGGTTCCTCCCAGGAACAAGGAAGGTGCGGGAAGGTGCGGGTAACTGAGGCCAGCGGGATATACGTGCAGTATGAACACAGTCCTGCGCTGTCCCAGATCTCTGTGCGAACCGAGGACACTGACTTTGCAAACTCAAGCTCTCCAGGAACACGAGAGCTGTGGACACAGCGTGGGTTATCGCCAAGGCAACCAGGTCATCTGGATGCTCAAGAGTGAAAAGGGCCACAGGCTGGGCTGTCTGGTCTCCTTAGCACAGTAGAGCAGCCATGTTTCTTCTGTGGGGCCAGACCAGGGGTGAGGAGGTAGAGGAAGGTTTGACATCACCCAGCCCCTTGTCCCTCCCCTCAAACACAGTGCCAAGAAACCAGGGAGCAACTAGGAAGTAGAGAGCCCCAGCTACATGGCCCTGCTTGCCGAGTGCTTTGCCTACAGTGACACCAAGAGTGCTGTTAGCTCAGGTGCTTTCATCTGTCCTTGCAATAGCCCCGGACACACAAGTATGACAAACTCTACTGGAGACGCAGAGTTCCAGGGGCCCCAGCTGCAGGAGCTGATTCTAAAACCCACGACTTCTGGCTCCCAGGCCAGGGCCCCTCCTTCCCCACACACGGCCTTGTCAAGGACAGGCAGGGTGAAAGATGGGGCCTGTGCCAGCCTCAGTTCTGGGGCAGAGACCTGTCACTGGAGGGGTGAGCCGCTGGGTGCGCTGTGCATTAATTCAGCATTCAAGTACTTACTGAGCATTTACTGAGTGCATTCAGCAGCAGGGCCCGGTAGACAATCTGCCCGTATAGTCATGAAGTCATGCCAGAAAATGAAATTAAATTTGGCATTTAAGATTGGGTCTAAGCCTCATCTTTCTTTCCCGCTTATCTCCATTACTGCAAGCTACATGGACTAAGCTGGCTCTCAAATGATCCACAGGACAGAGGCACTGCCACTCACTCCAAGGTTCCATCGGCACCTAGGGTGACGTCCTGCGTGGCCAGCATCCCTGACCACCACTCCAAAGGCCCTTTCCCTCCTCTCTGCCTTTGCTCATGTCACCTTCTCCGGCCTGAGGTCCTACCTCCTTCCTTCCTGGGTCCGGTCCTCACTGGTTTCTCCTGCTGTGTAGTCTTTGTGGTATCAGGTAAAGCATGCTGATAGGAAACTCTCTGGAGCCCAGCTTCTGATGGGCACACGCAAGCACCATGAGCCCCTTGCTCGCAGGGACTTCCGCTGTCCTTTATTATTTCTTAAGTCCTATCTGTCCAACCTCTCCTATTCTCTAAGCACCTCCAAACCCAATTCTGCTCCCAGACTCCCTGCAGGCAACTTCATCTCTACAAGGCAGAGAAAAGGTGAGTCAGTGGGAGGGAACTTGCCCCATTTCCTGAACTCACAAACCTGCACTTGCAGGGATTTCTGCCTCTGATGTGTCTGCCACCATGAAAGAGACGTCTGTTCTCAATCAGGCTCACCCTTCCAGCATGACATGAATACCCTCAGCTCTAGACTTCTCAAGGGCTTGCTCCAAGATTATATCCTCGTCCTTGTCTGTCTTCAAGTTCCTGCTTTCCAGTTAACATGCACAAGTCTTCCCATTCAAAATCAGCATACCATCTCCCGAACTCCACTTCTCTCACCAGGAACAACCATCTTTCTTTTTTTTTGGTACTGGGGATCAAACTCAGGACCTTAGGCTTGCAAGGCAGGTGCGGGAACCGCTGAGCTAAATCCCCGGCCCCAGCCATCTTTCTTATTCATGGCCAAGTTCTTGAGACAGAAAGTGGTATGCACATGGCTCCTACTCATTTCCCACTCCTCTTCAGTTCACAGAAGCCTGGCTTCCACCTTTGCTAGAACTGCTCGCCACGGATGCTGTGAAATCCAACAGGTCTTTTCAATGCAGGTGGTCTTAATGCAGGAAGGTTCAATTTATGACAGTTCGAGTTACAATATAAAGTGGGAAGTACTCTGCATTTGGTAGAAACCAGAGTTTGCACTACGAATTTTGGTCCTCTCTTTCTCCCTCAACTTCTCTTCTCCTTCTGCCTTTCCCTCTCTCTTTGTGTGTGTGTGTATGTGTGTGTGTGTCTGGTACTGGGGATTGAACCCAAAGGCTTTTCACTGAGATTATCTCTAGCCCTTTTTTATTTTGAGACAGAGTCCTGCTAAGTTGCCCAAACTAGGCTCAAATTTGCAATCCTCTTGCCCCAGCCCCCTAGAGTGCTTGGATTAGAGGTGTGCACTACCAGGCCCAGCTCCAGTGCTCTCTTCAGATGCTGGGCAGGTACAGTGGACTGCAGTTCCCAGTCAGCCCCATGATCACCAGGAGAAACAACCCATGTCCTACAGTGCACTGTGCTGTAAGCTAGGATGTTCAGGAGATTTGGTATTAAATGTCTATTTAACTAGTGATAGTATGAACTTATGATGGGCTTATTGGAAAGTAACCTCACTTGAAGTCCAGGTGCATTTGTAGGTATCAGACAAGATTTCCCAGTTACTCCATCTTTGCTTTTTTTTTTTAAACTCCATTCTTGCTTCACAATGATACTACTATGATCTCTCGGTGTTCCTCCTCCTCCTGTCTCCCTGGCCTCCGCTCCTCTGTCCCCTTGGCCTTTCTCATCCATCAACATGGATGCTCTTCGGGGTCTGTCTTGGACCCTGGCCTTGCTCCTACTCTGCTGAAGCCTTCCACATGGCTTCAGCAGCATGCAAATGTTGATGACCTTCTGACCTTCAGGTCTAGAGGTACAACTCAAATAATACAATATAATAATATAATACAATAGTTAGAAATAATACATAGAAATAATCAATAGGACATATGTATTATTCCATGGAATATCCTGTTACATATATGTATACATACAAATTTATTATATTGGCTCAAGTGCTCAGAGGCTGATGAGTCCCACTGTGGCTGTCTGCAAGCTGGAGAGCCAGGGAAACCAGCAGCTGCTCAGTCCAAGAAGCTAGAAGCCTCAGAATGACAGGAACTAACAATGGAGCCCCAGTCCTTGGAGAGCTACTGGTGCAAGCCCAGCTCCAAAAGCTGAAGCATCTGAAGTCTGATGTTGTCAGGGGCTGGCAGCAGCCAAGAACGCACCAGCTCTAGAAGAGCTGAGGAGTCACACGCACAAGCTCCTTTCCCCACTTTTTATCCATTCTGGCCCCTGCAGACTGAATGGCATGGCCTACATTCAGGGTGGGTCTCCCCCTTTGGGTATGTGATGCAAAAGCCAAGTATCTCTGGAAACACCCTCGCAGGCACACCCAGAAGTGAGCTTTCCCAGTTCTCCAGGTGTCTCTCAATGCAGCCAAGTTGACAACCAAGATCAACCATCACCCCATCTTCCCCCACCATGCTGTTCCTTCTGGGCTCCCTGCCTCAGAATGGCACGGCTGGCAGCCAGCTGAAAGTGATCCAAAGCTGTCCAAGCCTGGTCAGCCTTGATTCCTT
This sequence comes from Heterocephalus glaber, assembly GCF_000247695.1. The sequence goes on from NW_004624758.1 coordinate 15,980,352, forward strand.
CCTCCCCTTCCTCCTTGCATCTGACCCATCTCCACGTCCTCTCTCACACTCATTTGCCTCAAAAGCCAGTTCCCCTCCATCTCCACCACAGCTGATGTTGCTATCTTATTTCCCTTGGGATACTCATAGATCTGTTATTTGCTCTTTTCCACGCTCTCCCAAGGATTCCCTACTGCCCCCAAAATAAAGTTCAAATTTCCTACCACGATGAGAAGGCTTTCAGGACTGAACTGTGTACTGTCATATCCTGTAACATCACTGTCTCCTTTCCTGCTCTTCACCCCTCATCTGCACTTTCAATGACCAGGCTTCATTTTCTCCAGGGACCCTCCCTGGGTTCCCTACACTTCTCCCAAACCCAACAGAGGGGAAGCGGTCCTATGTCCCTCGAATTTGCAAGGCAGCCTCTCTGCTCATTCCTATAATGGGATTAACCACACCACAGTGCAGCTCCCTACTTCATTCAACATTGTATTTCCAACTTCGAGCTAGTATCTGGCCCAGGGCTCAATACATGTTTGTTGAATGAATGGATAAAGATGCAGTTAAAAATCATTTTCTATTTTATGGCGTGTGGCTTCCATGAGCAGGTACTTACAAATCTTTTCATCCTAACCCCTGCCCTAGGGGGCTTCTTGGGGAATACACCAGGCAGTCCCAGCTTGCCACAGGGAAAGCTTCTCCGTGGGGCCCTTGGGCCTCAGTGGCACCCTCTTGGGGGCACCTCGCCATGGCTGACAGGTGCTGGAGTCCGCCGCTGGACAATGGGGTCACACACAGGGCGGTGGTGTGAGCTTTCTGTACTCGACACTCAGAGGATCTGGGCTGCACACAGCAGGCACCCTCCTGATTCTCTGGGGCTGGGGGAACTTCTGGGACGTAAGACTTCAGTACCAGGAACGGGGAAAGTCGGTAAAACCTACTGAGGCCAGAGAAGTTGGGATGTGTAAGAAAGAAAATTAAATGAGTCCTCAGTGACCCCCCTGACCTGACCTAGTGGCTCCCCGGGGTGATGTGACCAAAAGTAGTCAGTGGCTGCATGTGTGAGGCTCAAAGGGGCTACCTCTGGGGGTGTGAGCTTGGGTTTGGAGCACAGAGTGCTGGATAAAGAATACTGTGCAGGGAGGGGGTGGGAAGAATTGCATCTCCCGGGGGCCGATGGCATTCCCACACCACCCTGCCCGACCTGGAAGCCTCACTGGAAGACATAGGGGGGCGTGGAGGTGCAGGAGGATCTGTATGGAAGGGAGAGGGCTGAAAGGGTACAGGAAGAGAGGGAGGGAAGAGAGGGAAGCAGAAGGCATCCCAAAGGGTGCAGGGAAGTGTGGGGGAGGAGCAAGAGGCAAGGGGAGGAAGCTGCAAAGAGCTGCTAGGTGTAGCAGGTGGCAGCTGAGGGAGCGACCAAACTGGGGCTCAGGGGGAGAGCTCATTGTGATGTAAATGGAGGGACTGGCAAGGAAGTGGGCTGAGAAAGAAGGGTGAGGTGCACCCCCAAAGCGGGGCGCAGGGCGAATGTGAGAATAGAGATTGTATCCTGGCACCTGGTTATGGAGATCTGATTTCTTTTGTGCTGACTTCATGTGCAGGCTGAATTGTAAGTAAGGAATAAGAGTCAGGGTTGAGTAGCAAGGAGGTGTGGGGTTGAGTGCACCACAGGATGGGAACAAGGAATCAAGTAGTCTACAGAAATGAAGGCATCAGGATTGGAGCACTAGCTATCTCTCTGTCTCTGTCTCCATCCATCCATCCATCCATCCATCCATCCATCCAACCATCCATCCATCCGATGAATATAACACCACTTGAGTGCTAGGCAAGCACCCTATCACTGAGCTACACCTCCATCCCAGAGCACATTTTAAAGCAAACACAAGTCTGGTAAGCTACCTTACCCATTCCTCCATCACCCTCATCTTCAAATGGAAAAAGAAGATAAATATTTTTAAAAACTTCAGCGTATGTAGAAGTAGTAGAACCCTGGGGTAGAAAATATTTAATATCCTCCAGCTTATGGAGAAATAATAGACTCTTGGGGTAGATTTGTTTTGGTCGATTCATCTGAAGATACAGCAGTTTGAAGAGCAGATAAAGATGTTCCTGATAGTGGGCATTGGGACTGAATGTGGGCATATGAGGTTATGTGGTTGAGGCTGGCCTTCCCTTTTGGTTTAGGGTAGGTACCGGGGGTGGAAACCATGTATGCTGTTCCACCAAGCTATATCCCCAGCCCTTTCTACTTAGGTTTGGACAAAGGTCTCCTTAAATTGCACAGGCTGGCCACAAACTTTTGATCCTCCCATCTCATCTTTGGCATTTTTCCCAGTACTGGGAACTGAATCCAAAACCTCCATACTGAGCTATCTGTCCAAGCCTTTTTATTTTTTTTATTTTGAGACAAGGCCTTACTAAGTTGCCCAGGCTGGACTCGAACTTGTTAACATCCTGACTCAGCCTTCCAGAGGGCTGGTATTACAGGCATGTACCACCACATCTGGTTTTGACAGCCATTTGAACAAAAGAGCCCAAGAAAAAAAATGGTCTAAGAACTTGGCTTTTGCTGTGGATTTTTACCCCAAAACATACTCTATGAATTGGAAGGAGGAAGGTAAGGCACTAGACCATCCCAGCAATCCCCACAATGGAAGTGCTGGAGAGTTGTCCTAAAAGCACCCTTTTCTCTGTTTTTATCAGCACAGAGCCAAGAATTGAGTGCAGCATCTAAAACAACAGGATTTGTCAGCATCCTGGCAATTTCCCAGCGGGGCTGTCCATGTCTGCTGCCAATCTGGCTCGGAGCAGAGTCTGGAAATTCTGATACTGGAGGGAATCTGGGGAGAGACTGGGAGCTGGGACAGACTATTAATTGTGTGTACCAGGGGCCATAGCACTCAGCCCAGCGTTGTTTAGCTTGGGACTTGGCACATGAGTGGAGCTCAGTACATGTTCACTAGATGGATGATGGATGGATGAATGGATGGATGGATGGATGGATGGATGGATAGATGGATGCATGGACAAACTTCCTGCCTTATATGTCTCCTTGCTCAAACATCTACTCTGCAGAAGCTAGAAGCTTCCTACCTAAAAAACAGACCCAATTACTTCAGCTTGAGGTTCCCTGCAGCCTCTCCTCTCTGAAAGAGTTGTCTAACATCCTTCCTCAGAACTCCACTCATTCCTCCCAGCACCCCCAGACCCTCCTTGGCCTGGCTTCCAACTCCTCGCCCTCCTCTGTGTGATCTTTTCCCTTTCACTGATTCTCACTATTTCCTCCCTGCACCAGCCAGTACTGACACCCTCACTCTTGCTCAGGCTGTGGGCTCAACTGAGAATCTCCTTCACATCTTGTCCCATGGCCCCAGCCTCCAGCCTGTGAAAACCCATTCCTCCTACCCAGGTCAAGTATTGCTTGGTCGAGGAAGACTCCCTGTTGGTGCTTTGTGTGATGCTTCTCAACAGAGGCCTGAGACTTTCACAGCATAGACTACATCCCATTTCTTAAGTGCTTTGTTTTTTATCCACCTTTCCCCCTCTTTGGGCTTCTTGAAGATGAACACTGATTTATTTGCCTCCATACACCCAGCTAAACTGTCCAGAGAGGGAGGGAGAGGACTCAGGGAGACCCTGAGAGATTAGAAGAAATGTTAGTGGGAGGCTATTAGAAAAATTAAAAATGGCAGATACTACCTACCTGTGGCCTCATGAATTGCACCAAACACCCCTGAAGTCTTCTTTTCCTTATTCAGCCCCAGTCCCAAGAAGCAGAAGAGCCACTGATAGAAGGACTCATTAGCCCATCTCTAGAGGCCAGGCTTCCCCTAGGCACTGCCACCACCCTCAAGTTTATTAAGAGAAAAGACAGCTTGGATTTCCCTCCTGATTTCAGCCTTTCTTTGGAAGCACTGGCCCTGACCTTGGAACATCCCACAGTAATGGATGCTCCCTTCTGCTTCCTCTGCCCAGTAATCCTGCTAATTGGAGGGACTTCAGCTCCTCCTACAGCCTTGCATCCTCTGGATTTCTGGATGGGCATAGTGCCCCCTCCTTGGGAGCTCGCTTGTCATTCAGGCCTTGTGAAAGGCCCCCTTACAACTGGCTCATTCACTGTACCTCTTTGTTCCTGCCCATTCATTGATGTTCATGGGGATAATTCTTCCTCCTGCCACTTGCACCAGGGCGCGTGCACGTGTGTTCAAACCCTAGGTCCCATTAGCAGTCAGGACACTTGAAATAAAGGGCACCACCGCCTGCATGAGCATTGCCCTCCCCTCTAATGGCTGGGGAGTCTATTGCACTAATGTTATTTCAAGAACCACAGGAGAGTGGGAGGTGGTGGTCGCAGCAGAGCACGGAACGGGGAGGAGCCTATCGATCTTGGCAGCTCCATTCTGTAAAGCACTGTCAGGAACACTATAGGCTTCCCTCCCCAGCTGTCCCAGAACCAGCCTGCCTGGAGCTGCACCCTGGCTTCAGCCCAGCCTTCAGGGCCCTCCAGAAGACTGCGGTCTAGTAAGTACCTCCAGACATCTACCTTCTTGCCACACTGACTCCTGCTCCAGCCAGCCAGCCAGCTCTGCTGTCTGTCTCCAGCTCATGTTTTGGTTATATATTCTCTCAAGTCATTGCTTAGGAGCTGGGTGCCTGCAATGACAGGAAGAACAGGTGTTCTCTCTGAGCAACTCAACAGGAACAGCGTCTTTTCAGCAGTGTTAAGGCGATGATGGTTGACAAGTCGGCTGTTAGGACTATGAAGCAAGTCACTAGAGGAAGCAGAGCAAAAGACAGACGTGAAATAGAAGCCAAGAGAGAAAAGCACTGTGGAAGGGAGGTAGTAGACTATCATTATAGTCTATTTTCCTACTGCCCCTCTACACCTGCAGACTTCTTAGCAATACTCTCCTGGCACTTGCAAAGCCCTTCATGATGTGCAGTTTTGTTTTGCTTTGATTTTTTTGAGACAAGATCTCACTATATAGTCCAGGCTGGACTTGAACTAGGTATGTAGCTCAGGCTGGCCTGGAACACATGATCCTCCTGCCTCAGCCTCCCTATTGCTGGGATTATGGATACATGCACAGATCATAACTACTCAAAAGAAAAATCTCCTGCCTCTGTAACCTTGCAGAGCACTGGTGGGAAAGGTTGGGTTCCGAGCAGCTGTTTCCCTGAACCTGCAGGTGCAGTTCAATGTTTGTTTGTCTAATGAGAAACAGTGGAATGTGTTCTGTCCCAGGACAGAGTGGGCCTGATGGGCAGTTGTTCCCAAACATTTCTTTTTCCTGCTATGTAGCTCAGGCTGGTCTCAAACTCAAGACAATCCTCCTGCCTCGGCCTCCAGAGTCCTGGGACTACAGGCGTGTGCCGCATGCCCAGCCATAGCCAAACGGCATTTTTAAGCAAAAATCTACACTGGCAGAGGGTCTAGGGGAGGCCACTTAACTGTTTCCAACTGCAGATTTTCTTTGTGCATTTGTAAATTGTGTTGCGTGTGACTGACAAATTGGGCTAGATACCCTCTTATGGCCACACAGCTAGGCTTGGAGCTGGGGTTGCTGGCACATGCCTGTAGTTCCAACACTTGAGGGGGCTGAGGCAAGAGGACTGACTGCAAGTTTCAGAACAGCATACTGAGTTAGCAAGACCCCATCTCGAAATGAAAAATAAAGAGTTGGGAATCTAGCTCAGCTTCGAGGCCCTGGGTTCAATTTCCAGTACCACAACAAAACGACAAAAAACTCCAACATTTTGGCCAATAATGGACCACATATACAATGTGGTCCCATAATAATATCCTAATGGAGCCGAAAAATTCTTATTGCCTTGGGCCGGGGATTTAGCTCAGTGGTTCCTGCGCCTTTCTCATAAGCACAAGGTCTCGAGTTCGATCCCTGGTACAAAAAAATAAAATCTTACTGCCTACCCATGTCCTAACCCTAACAATGCAGTATAACACACAACTGATGTATTTGTGTGACACTGATAGAAACAAAGCTGCCATGTCGCCAGTCATATGAAAACATGGTACATACAACTACGTGGTACAGTCTCCTTGAGCATGAGGCTAAAGACTGATATATGCATTTATTATATTAAACTTCTATCAGTATTTCAGAGTGTGTTTCTTCTACTTGTGAGAAACATTTTGCTGTGCAACAATACGCTGTATTAGGACAGCAGCAGCCTCCTGTGTCTTGTGTTCACGTTTCATGACTGCATCACGGAGGGACTGACCTGTACTTCTCAGTTGGTGTGAGCACACTCTGTGATGTTCAAAATGGATGATTCACCTACGGACACATTTCTCGGAATATGTTGGACGCTGGATGTAACAGCGCATGAGTGTAAGTCTTTGCTGTGAAGGGCTGTCCCAGGCACAGAGCATATTAGCAGTGTCCCTGGTCTCTACACTCTGGAGGCCAGTTGTGCTCTCCCGCCCCTCCCTTCCCTGCCCCCATAGCTGGGACATTGAAAAACATCTCTGGAGACCCAGGTGTGGTGGTGACACCTGTAATCCCAGTACTCTGGGAGGCTGAGGCAGGAGGATAGCAAGTTTAAGTCCAGCCTGGGCAACTTAGTGAGTTAGCAAGACTTTACCTCAAAGATAAAATAAAATGGGCTGGGGATGTAGCTCAGTGAGAAGGTCCTGGGTTCAATCCCCAGTACCACTAAATAAATACATCACAGGGAGCTAGAACTTTTACAAGAGTGAAAGAAACCAAGAGGTGGAGGGAAGTGAGAGAGGAAGGTATTAAAAAACAAAGAATTAAGATATGTTACGTACAAGTACCAATGGCCTACAAAGAATGTAATCATTATGTACTGCAAACTCTGTGTACTAACTAGCCAGCTAAATAAATAAAATGTCTCTAGAGCCAGGCGTGGTGTTGCACACTTGTTATCACAGAAGTAGGCAGGAGGATTGCAAGTTTGAGACCATCCTGGACTGCACAGAGAGATCCTGTCTCAACAACAACAAAATCTACACAGCTAAATATTCCCAAGGGAGTAAAGTCCTGCCAGGTTAAAAACCACTGTATACACACTTTGGGGTTTTATCTACAGATACAGATTGGATGATAGGAAATGCAAAGTGTTTGAAACAGCTTCTAGCACAACAGTAGGTGCTCAGTAAATGTAAATTCCATTTAATTTAAATAGAATATGGCAGTTTCCCTTCCAGATCACTGCCCAGGGAGGGCCCTGGGGGTCAGGAGTGGTGTGAAGGGTTCTGGGGGAGGGGTCTGAGCCCAGGTCCCCTCCAGGGGTCTCAGGGGTGAAAAGTGAGCTATCTCACAGATGCTCAGCCTTGTTTGGACCTGAGTGCTGGGAAGAAGTGGGTGTGGCCAGCTGTCTGCCTTCTGCACGCTCAAGTCAACCAAAGATTCATATGTTGAAACCTGATCGCTAATGTGATTAGGGGCTTTGGGAAATGATTAGTTCATGAGGGTAGAGGCCTCAGGAATTTGAATTGTATCCTTAGAGAGGATGTCTTTGTCCCTTCCACGTCTTGGGGACACTGCAAGAAGACACCATCGGCGAACCAGATTCGGGCGCTCGACGAACACTGAACCTGTTAGCACCTTCACCTTAGACTTCTCAGCCTTCAGAACTGTGAGAAATAAGTTTGCTATCTGTAAGGTCCCCAGTCCCTGGTGCATTTTAATTACCATCAGAACAGACTAAGACATAGCCGGGGGCCCAGACAAGGTCGTGGTTTCTGCAGTTCACATGGAGAGCCTTTTTCTAGGAAAACTGTCTGCTCTACTTCATTTCTTCTCACACCCCTGGCTGTCAGGGGAGACAGATGGCCCATTCTAGATGAGCGTGTGGCTCCTGCTAAGGGGCACCCTGCATCAGCAAGGAGTGTGTGGAGACTGCTGAGATGCTGGCCTGGCTGGGTGGGGACAGGAGGGAGGACTTGGGGCTGCAGGCTGCCATTCCAGGCCACAGAGGAGAAACTCTGTCCAGCTGTTCCCTAAGCACATCTGCCCTGAGCAGCCGTGATATCTTGCCTGCCCAGAGTCTGGCTACTCCATAGGCAGAGGAAGAAGAGGAAAGAGAGAATCCTTTGGAAGTTGCACTCCCTCCCATCATGGGATCAGTTGAATCCTTCCAAGACAACAATTGTAATACCAACTAAACACAGTAGTCCCTGGGTATCAGCGGGGATAGGTTCCAGGACCCCAAGGATTCCAAAATTTGCACCTGCTTGAGTCCCTCCATACAACCTATGTACAAATTCCTCTATATTTTAAATTTTCTCTAGATTAATTACAATACTTCATCTAATGAAAGTTTTATGTTAAGTAGTTGTTGTACTCTAGGGAATAATGAGATGAAAAAGTTACATGGCAGTATAGACACAACCTTTTCCCCCAAATATTGTGATCCACAGTGGTCAAGTCCTTGAATGCAGAACTCACATATAGCAGGGCCCACTGCACAGGCAACCTCAGAGTGGCTCAAGCTATTGATGCCCCAGCCCCGCTCTGGTGGCTGTGGAGGAGCAATGACAATGGGGATCCTGGGTTTTTTCAGCTGGGCCACCAGCCAGCAGCAGCGTGGGCTTCTCAGAGTCATTCCCTCTGGGGCTTCTGTTATCATCTGCTCATGGGCAGCAGCATCACAGCTCCTTCCAGTGTAGGCACTTTGCGGGGCACTGGTGCGATCAGTGACCAAACGCACCTTGAGCAGAGAGGAAGGACTGCAGGGGAATGAACGCTCACTGTCAAGCTCGGCCTCACCCCGAGGGAGCAAGGGCGGGCAGGAGCCACTTAAGAAGGAGTCCTGGGATGAACAGGCTAAAGTGACAGGATGGCACTGACCGAAGCCGGCTGCCTCCAGGAGGCTGAGGGGGAGGGCGTGGCAGGAGCTAGGACCTGCTGCCCTCAGGAGGTGAGGCGAAGAGTCACTGGTTTTGTTTTAATCATGAGATTGGCGGAGAAAAGTTTTAAAATGGAGAACTGAGAACCCAGAGCAACATTCTTCAGGGGTATGTGTGGGATTGAGGACATTCTGTGGCTCTTGCCCTCTGGCATTTGCCTCTCTGCTCAGAGCCACATCTCAGGGCCTGCAGCATTGTCTTTGCCAGTAGTGACAGTCTCTGAGCTGCCCCACCCACCTCCCCTGCCCCCAACTATTCTGCACACAGGTCAGGCCCAATGATTTCAACAGGAGGGAGGGAGCCACTTATCTCCAGATAACCTGTCCCACTCCCTGGCTTATCTCCTGGACCCACTCTACTATCTGACAGTGTCAGAAAACCTCTCCCAGAAGCTATACGAATCAAAAGGCAGTGTCCAAAATCTATCTCACCGCATGCTCACTTCCTCTCTGGGTGACCTTGACCGGGCTTCCAGAGGCCCTTTTCTTTACCTCTGAAAATGACATGTGGTGACCCCGCAGGAATTCAGCACAGATCAATGACACAGGAAATGCAAAGGGCTTCAACAACTGGAAGGGCCTTTCATTCCTGTTGTGGAACCTCTCTCAGGCCCATTCAAGCTGAGATTTTTATGGCTCTCATCAACCTCCCCATTTCATGTCTTCCTTCAGTAGTGAGCTCATCCCTGCCCTCCTTAAGCTCTTCCGGTGCACAGGTAAGGGTGGCTGAGCCCTGCTTACCCATGATGGTAATCCTCACGGTAAACACAGTAAGGTCTCTGGATACAAGGTTAACATTTAAAATGCAATTGCACTTCATGTGCTATGATATGAATAGTATCAATACATAGAAAAAGAAACCATAAAAGCATACCATGTACAGAATGCTTATGCTTGGGAATAAATATGGAGTTATATACGACCTCTACCCTTAAAACTGTGAGGTATTACTATGATAAAATAAAGAAGCTCTAAATGAATACTAAGATATGTGAGGTTCATCCATGGATCAGAGGACTTGATGTTCTAAAATATTAATTCTTTCCAAATTGCCTTATAGGATCAATAAACTCTCAATCAAAATCTCAGCATCTTATACCTTAAAATGCAGGGGGCCAAATCCATCTTGATAAAGAGCAAAGGTGGAGGGTGTCAGTTACCAGACATCAAGACTTACTATGTTTTTTTTTTTTTTTGGTACCAGGGATCGAACTCGGGACCTTGCACTTTCGAGGCAGGCACCGGAACCACTGAGCTAAATCTCCGGCCCTCAAGACTTATTATGAAGCAACCATAATGTGGATAGACTGGCCAATCACTTGACACAGATGGTCATTTGACTTATGAAGAGGGATAGTAGCAGAACACTGGGAAAAAAACTGCTGTGGGGTCAATGAGTATTCATTTAGAAAAAATAAATCCTGACTCCTACTTTATATCACACGTAAGTCATTCTAGATGGGCTGTAGATATAAATACAAAAGATAAAATTCTAAACCTCCTACAAGAGAACGTAAGAGGGTATTTTCTTGACCTTTGCATAGGTAAACACTTCTTAGCAATGACATAAAAAGTACTAAACATACCTGGGGATTTAGCTCAGTGGTGCCACCACCTGCCTCACGAGCACAAGGTCCTGAGTTCAATGCCTGATATATAAAAAGAAGTACTATGCATCAAGGTAAAATGTTGATAAATCAAGAATTTCTTTGCAGAGATCTCCAATGAGAGTAAAAAGGCAAGCCATGGGTGGGGGAGAAACTTACATACACATCCGACAATGTCTTATATCAGAATACAAAAAAGAACTCCAATAAAAAGACAGATGTCAAATTCAAAATGAGCAAACAATCTGAACATAAGATTCATAAGCTAGGCTATGCAATGGCTAAAAAGGTCTAGAAAGATTCTCAGCATGATTAGGTACCAGAAGAGATACATATTCAGAGATCATAAATAAATACCCGTAGATAAACACTGGAACGGCCTGAAGAAGCCTGATCATGCCAAGTGTCGTCAAGATAGAAAACAGGTGAGCACCCATCCACCCCGCTAGGGGAAGACAGGCGCAGCCCACTGGGAAGTGCTGCAGGGTCTATGCAGGCCACGCATGTGCACCCCGCAGACCCAGGAGTCCCACGTCAAGAGGTTTCTCACATGGTATATAAGAAGAGGTGCTAAATTAGAGATGTCGGGAAACCCCAGTGTCTACTGACTGCAAGATAAATGATGGGTGTATGTTGCAGAGGACATTACAAAACAATGAGAACAGTGGAGGGCGTCCTAACCATTCACAAAGGAGGGCACACAGTGCAACTCCATTAAAAGAAGTTTAAGAGGAGGTAAAAGGGGCCAGGCATGTTGGTGCACGCCAACTCTGGGAGGCTGGAGCAGGAGGACAGCAAGTTCAAGCCTGGCCTGGGCAACGTGGTGATACACTGTGTTTCAAAATAAAAAAAAGTGCTGAGGATATAGCTTAGTGCAAGGGTCCTGGTTCCATTCCTAGTTCTAAAAGAAAAAAAAAAAGAGTTAAGAAGTATGGCGTCAAGATGGAGAGAATTTCTGGGGTGCTTTTAAGTCTCTCTCTGCTCTCTGTTTTTAATGAGATAGGATCTCGCTATGTAGTCCAGGCTGGCCTTGAACTCACAGCAACCCTCCTGCCTCAGCTTCCTGAATGCTGGGATTACAAACGTGAGCCCTCCATGTCAATGTACTTTATAAAAACTTTGTGCACACCCATGATTTGTGTACATTCTATCTGTATATAATATTTTTTTTATTTTAAAAAAAGATTCACATAATAAACCTGTAAGAGAATTCTTTCTTCCTAATTTACTACTGAGGAAAGGCATCTAGGGACAGAAGCAGATCCAGGATTCAAACCCATGCCACATGAGTTCTTAAGTCCCAGGGCCTGACCTTCTTTAGAGAGCTCTCATTCTTTCAGAGGCTCACTCCTACCTGGGGTTTGCAGGTCACTTGGGGTCTCTCATAGCTCTGCGGATGCTCCATAGGGCCAGAAGGGCACTGTTCCTCTCCCCCTGGCCCTAGGGCGGCTTTCTGAGCTCACCCAGACTCTCCGTTACCACTGGAGCTGGGCTGGTACCCATGCACAGCCTGGGGCCTGCTAGCTAAGCTGTGCTCCCCCAGCACACCCTGCTGTGCCCTGGTCCCTGCTCCTTCTCATCTCCCTCCTTGGTAGAACTGGTGCCATCTGCCGGGCAGCGGTGGCAGGGTGGCTTCAGCCGCGTTCACTCAAGGTGATGCAGAGGGAGAAGAGAGAAGGCAGAGACTGAACGCAGGGTGGCTCCTTCCTCCCTCGGGCCACTCTCGCAGTGGCATCAGCTCAGCCCCAGTGCCTTCCCTTCTCAGTTCCAGCCTGGGCTGCTCCCTTCTCTGTCTCTGGAAAGCTGATGGCCGCCTCCCCCGGATCAGGCAGGGGGTCAGAAAGGACCCTGGCCAGAGGCGATGCCCCAGCAGGAGCAGCAGGATGTGGCATCCAGCAGGGAGATGGCTCTCTCGGAGGCTGCCTTCCCCAAGTGCCTCTGGTGCCCGAGGCCTGGGACTAAACAGGGCACAGGAGACCTGGGGCCAGCCTCCCCCCAGGCTGTGAGGAGGCACAGGGGTCACCCTAGAAATGGCAGCACCCTGGTTTTGAACCCAGGCTGCAGTCAACAGTGCCCAGTGACACTTGGTGCGCAGTGGCTTCAGGTGCCAGCTCTGCTCAGTGCAGACCCCCCCAGAGAGGACCCCTGCAGGCCCTGGCCTCTGTCCCCTCCACTCTGGGACTGAGTGTCACCCCATTCCCCCTTGGCCTCATGGCTGACTTGCACAGCTTCCATTTCTTTGCCTGTAAACTAGAGCTCTCTGTGGTCCCTCCAGCATAGGGTTTTCGTGAGTACTGAGTGAAATCTCTCTTGTAAAGGAACCAGGATAAAATTAAGAGTTCAATGCATGGCATTTTTTTTTTCAACATATGGGACTTGGTGACTCAGGACATAGTGGGATTGCTGGGGCTCAAATTCCTGATATATTTTTCTCCAGCTTCACAGGTTCACAGGGCCCTGGACTCTATTTCTTGTCCTTCCCGGATCTAAAAGAACAGAGAACATTTCTATTTCAGAACATTTCTATTTGGGGCCTTTGGAGATTAGACTAAAAAAGATTAGCATCAGAAGTACTGGGAGTCTGCAAGATTAAGATCAATTGTTTGCAGGAATTGCTTTTTTAATGCCTCAAAATCACATAAGTAACAATGGATGCAAAGCTCCCTAAGGACCGGGCTGGGGCTGTTAGGTTCCCTGTGGTGTCCCCAGCCCTCCCCAGCCTCCGGGAAGAATGGGGGGGCACCTCCTGCCCCCCAGTCTCCGCCAAGCTGCAGGAGCTGCCCAGCCTCAGGGCTGTGGACCAGACAGGTGGCTTCCTGTCTACCTTCCCCGGGAGCCCTCATCTTGTGTCTCTGGCAGACACCCTCTTGTCCAGTGGCTGACGCTCTCCTGGCCACTGCACTCATAGGGTTGGCCACCTCCTGTCCCTGGACCCCAGCATTGCACCCAGTCCTGCACCCTCCTTGAAGAGGCCTAAGCACCTTGTGGTGGCGTCTTTTCACCTGGGTCTGGACTGTGAGGGAGGAGGGCAGGGTGGAGGAATCTAGGGTCTCATCTCACCTCCAAAGCTTGGCTGGGAAGAATGAACAAGGAATAAGTACGTAGCTCAGGGTCAGTTACGGCGGTGCACACCCGTAAACCTAGCTACTTGGAAGGCTGAGGCAGGAAAACCGCAAGTGTGGTGCAGCCTGGGCAGTTTAGTTTTGTATGTTAAAATACAAAGGCAGGGCCGGGGATTTAGCTCAGTGGTTTCGGCACCTGCCTTGCAAGTGAAAGGTCCCAAGTTTGATCGCTGGTACCGGAAAAAAAACCCCAAAATACCAAGGTAGCTCAGTGCTCCCTGGCTTCAATTCCCATCATGGTGAGAGGAGAAAGAAGGGAAAGAGGAAGGAAGGTCTGCTACTGATTCTGGGTCTGCTACACACTGAATACCATGGTCTTCCGGCAAGAGAAACCCGCAGTCACCACCTTAGATAGCGGACTCCACTTTCTTCTGTCACGCAGAGTAGAAGCAGATTTGCCCGCCAAGGCTGCGCTCCCGAAGGCCCTTCTCAGGGAGAGCGGTATCGGGCAGATCCCGGTGCTCACCGCCACGCTGTCCCTAGGGTCCCGTCCTGACTGCCTCACCAACTCAGGTCAGAGCAGGACCTGGAAGGGCACCACAATTAAACCAGACCACCCCGCCTCCTGGTCCCTTGTGCCTAAGCTGCTCTGGGACCAGGCCATGGAGCACAGAGGACAGGGAAAGAGGCTGGGCTGTGGCTTCTGAGTTCCAGGCCTGGGCCGCACCTCCCCTGGGCCCCTCTGGGTGTAGACAGTTGCAGCCCAGGCCTCAGCGTAGCACATTGCTTCTCCCCGAGAGCATCTTACACCCGTGGGAGCGGAGCCTAATTCTAGGCTGGCTGCTGCTTCTTTAACAGGTTCCCCCTTTCATCAGCTTCGGAGTGAGTCTGAGGCAAGGTCCAGCGGGAGTTTAATAGCTGCCCGGACTGTGCAAGGGCAGCCCTGTGAACTGTCGGAGCCCACAGGTGGGAGGTTCCCACCCAGGCATAATTGAAGGGGCAGGGCTGACAGTGCCCGAGGGAAGTGCCACAGCTTCCTTTTTTTCTGGGCAGCCGTGGGAGATCTCTCAGATCACACTGGTCCAGGTCCACAAATGAGCTCGCACAAGTATCACAGTGATCCCAGGCAGAGCCACTGCCCTCTCCCCTGTAGATGCCAGCTGTTTGAACAAAGCAACCACCACACACTGACATACAGGTTCTAAGGTCAGAGCGTAGTCACACTGGACACCCGGATAGCTGTGTGCCTGCAGGAGCCACACCACTAACAGGGAAAAGCTGCCTCCACCGGGGAAAACAAAAAGGGCAAAGCCAGGCAGGATGGCACAAGCCTGTAATCTCAGCACTCTGAGAGGCTGAGGCAAGAGGACTGCGGGTTTCAGCTGGGCCTGGGCAATTAAGAGACTTAGTAAGATCCTGTCTCAAAATAAAATGTTAAAAAATTGCTGGGGGGGGTCCAGGGATTTAGCTCAGTGGTTCCTGTGCCTGCAGTGCTAGCACAAGGACCTGAGTTCGATCCCTGGTAGCAAAAAAAAATTGCTGGGGATGTAGCTCAGTTTGGAGGCTCTGGGTTCAATCCCCAGTACAAAAACAACAAAAACAAAGAAAAGGAAGGAAATAAACATGGAGCCCTCCTGGAAGGTGCATTAAATGCCAGCCTGCCCTTTATGTGGGAAGACTCACCGATGTGGATATGTCCCCCGCAGGAAAGTGTGTCCCAACAGGACCAGCTTGGCTCCTTGGCCCACCCGGGCTGCCCCACCTTGTTTAGTGTCAGTTAGCTGAATAAACGTTTCTCAGGTTTCCTGTGGAGAATCACTCTCCAACCCGCCTGTGCGAGCACCGAGCTTCCCACTCCAGCCACCCCCAGCCCCGAAGCCCCTGCAGGCTGAGCACACAGGAGAGGTTTCACTTGATTTGTTTTCCTTTCTCTCTCTTTCCTGTCTTAGGTGCTACACAATCCAGAGAGCCATCCAGCTGGGAAAGACCTTGCCTTGGAGGCAGGCGGCAGGAGGAAGGAAGAAAGAAGCAGGAACCCCCTTCCGCCCAGTGCCCCGAAGTCTTCCTCCCCTAAGTCTGAGCACGCGCTGGCTGCCAGTGGCGTCCAGGTCTTTCCGAAGCATGGCTGGTGCTCCTCCTCCTCCTTCTCCTCCGGGCTCCAGCGTGCACGCTTGGCTCAGGCCACTCTGACAGCAGGTCCACTTCCACGGACATTCAGGGCTGCCCCAAGCACCGGTCCTATGTCCACTGTAACCGAATGACAACACAGATGGAGACCCAGGGAATCAACGCTGGACCTGATTCCCCTCCATACCGGTTTCAGTCACAACCACCTCCCTCTGCCAGAGTAAGCCAGTGAAAAGGCAGTTGTCAAGGCAGCACAGCCTGACCCTGGAGTCCTCCCTCCGGTCCGCAGGCAGGGGCCTGTGCCGAAGGCTCAGGGTTCACCTGCAAAGGCAACTAACTCAGTGTCATGTGATTTTACTTATATTGCCTCACCTCATTTCCATAAGAATGCTACCTGAGCCGGGTGTGGTATCCCACACCCACGATCTGGGGACTTGAGAAACTGAGGCAGGAGGATTGCTGCAAGTTCAAGGCCAGCCTGGGTATGTACAGAGTGAGTTTAAGGCCACCTGGATTACATAATGAGATCTTGTCTCAAACAAATCAAAAATGCTACATGAGACACAAAACAGTTTACAGATGAGAAAACCAAGGTTCAGAGAGGCCAAATGACTTGCCTAGCATCACACAGCCAAAAGAAGTCAGAGCTGGGATCCCAACTCTGATGCATCTGATTCCCCAAACCGTGTTTTTTTTCGACTGTCTACTCCCAAGCTTCTCTACGCTGAGAAACCCCATGCTGGGCCTTTATAAAAGTTCTTAGCGTTCTCTCTGTTGGGAGGCAGGCTGCTGTCCAGTGAGCAGGAAGTCTTCCTGGAGACCCCGGGAACACAGCATGGGCAGCATGGCTGCCAAGTGGGCAGCAAGTAGAGGAGGAGCCAGCACTGCTCTGGCACTCGCTCTTCTGAGACCCTGGCAGCCACATCCAGCTCGGCACAGGGCCGGCATCTGCCTCCTGTCTGGGGATCCCTCCCTGTGTGTGCGGCTGCTCTGGGGGGGTGGCACCCCACAACCGCCCCCCCTCCATTTTGTTTGGGTTTCGTTTAAGCTGTGCACATGAGACAGAGGCAGAGAACCATTTTTTTCATTTTTGAAAAATACCAACTGGTGGCAACTGTGACTGGCATACTAAGCCTCTGCTGTCACATGATCTGGGCACATCTCAGAACACTGAGGAGGAGAGAAAAGGCAGAGGAACAGGAGGAAAGAGATGTCTAACACCCAGGGAAACAAGAAACCTGGAGACAGAGGGGACCGGCTGTCACTGCAGTCCAGGGCTCTCCTGACTTGGGTGGGGAGGAAAATCCGCAAAGACTAGAAACATCTCACTACCCATGTGTCCTCCTGTGTCCCCAGGGAAAACCTGCCTAACATTCAAGGACTGAGGATCTGGGCTCTTCAGTCCTAGTCCACAATTAGCAGTGGGGTGTGGACCAGCCCTGGAGTGGTAACTCCTGTCCTCCGCTCTGCCATTCACCAGATGAAGTAGCCTGAGCGAGTCCCTTCCCCTCTCTGTCTTCATCTGGGTTTTTTGTGTGTGGGGGGGGAATGCACCCTGCTGTGATTTCTTACACGTCCAAAGTGGGGAGGCAGGATCCACCTAGCCTGTTACAGAAATAAGTCCTGAACCCAGCACCTTGACCTTGGTCTCAGAACGTTCCACTGCTTGAAGCTGCAGCCACAGTAGAGACTTCCAGGCTACACTGCATCTCTGGGATGTGCTGTCAACCGGGAGACAGAGTTGGAGACAGAAAAGCATTCTATTAAGTCAGGTTATTTCTAGAAAGAAGTCTTCCCACACTCAAGTCTATTCTATGTGCCACTGCTAGATTAACTTCCTTCAACCAAGGTCTGCTCTCTACCTCCCTCCCCAGCTGGGAGGCGCGGGGCTCTTCCGATGCCTCCAGCCAGACCCCTAGGTTTGTCCCCCCCCAACTCAGTCCACCACACCATCTGTGTCAGTGATATGCTCAAGCTTTACATTTCCTGGGAAGGCTATACTAATTCTGTTTCCCAAAATGATTTTTAAAAAAATGTATTTGTCTCCTCCGCAATACCAGACCAGTGACTCCTTGTGGCTGATCTGGGTTCACACTCTTCTGTCTAGCACAGGGCGTGGCACAAACTCTATGACTTTAAGAGTGGAACTAAAAATAGAAAAAACTGCTCTGAGACTACTAAGAGGTGAGGAGAGAAAAGATAACAACTTGGGGAAGAAACTTTTGTGGACAGAGGAGGGACAAGGAGAGGGGGGTGTGGTTAGAACCACATTCAAGGTCTTTTCAACCCTGAAGTTCGCGTTTCTATGCAGGCTGACATTTCTTCAATGCAGGCTGTAGTTTCCTGACAAATCTTGGAACTCCAGCCTTGAACCTAGACTCCAGCTCCTGTATCCAAGTAAGTACATCATCAAGAAAAAGTTTCTAAGTCAACAAATGTCTGCAGGTACTGCTAGAGGGCTCAGGGAAGCTGAAAGGCTGGCAGATGAGAAAATCTAGTCTCAGGAACAGCCAGGCATCCTGCCCACACCTGCCCCATCAGCCACCCGCCGGCTGGGGCTGGGGCTGGGGCTGCGGAGCCTTTGAGCAGGGGCAGCTGCAGGCCTGGCAAGAGGAGGGGCCCGAGGCAGCTGGGGACGCCTTCCTGGCCTCCCTTGGCGGCCAGCTCCCTTTACAGCACAGGTGGAGGTGGGGGAGGCTGGAGGGCTTCTCTTGTTTTCCCCACCTGGCGGCAGAGAGGTTTGTCTGCTGGCGCCACAGAGGCGTTGGGGCTGGGGGAATCTGATCAGCTAGGGGGTGAGGGGTTGTCTCATCAAGGCATGAGCACAACCCAACCCTCCCTCCCTCCTGCCCTGCACTGCTGGGATATCTTTCCAGGGGGAGCAAGGGGAGTCCAAGTGTTTAAAGGTTGCAGTAAATAAGGGGAGCTGTTCTGAGTGCTCAGCTTGTCCACGCTACTGCCCATGACCTGGCTGCTCAGAGGTGACGCAGCCCAGGCACCCGGCAGACACAGGGGCCCAGTCTGCCCTCGAAGGACTGGCAAAAGGTCAAGGGCATCCTGACCCCCTCCCCTGACAGTCTCTTACAGCATGGTCCCCTCTTGGCCCTGCCTCCCTTGCTGTGTGGGGGCAGCTGTTCTCTGGGTCTTCTCATTATTGTCTTCAAGTAGAGGGTGGGAGGAAAGGAACCCGGGTTGGGGAGCACACCAGCTTCTAAACCAGCTTGAGCTGGCACTGTGTTCCTCTTCCAAACGCTCCCTGAGTGACCAAACAAATGTTATCAGTGACTTACAGAACCTTCCGTCAAGGTCAGTCTGCCCTGCCTGATGCTGTCCCTGGGGCCTGACAAGGAACCTACTCTGTTCTCCACCCCCTGCCAGCCCCAGTGCCATGCCCAGGCATTGGATGTGCCATGGGGAAAGCCCCGAGCTTTGGGCGGAGGTCAACGGGAGGCCAGGACTGTAGGCTGAACCAGCCTGTCTGTCGTGTGTAACCCTTTCCCTGCCGATAGCTGCCTTCCTGGTATGGTAGATGAAGCCCTGCAAATCCCCTCTATTTGTTCTCCTCTTGCCTGCCTGGCTTCTAAGTTATCTGTCCTTGGGTAGCACAGGGAAATCCAGGATGGCCAGTCAGGAAGGGCCCCTGTGGGCCTTATAACCATCAGTCTCTGCCAACAGGAGCTGAGCCAAGATTGCATTCAGGGCCTGGTGCTATGCATCGGAGGTCCAGCACACTTTCTCTTTAGGGGCTGGAGGGAGGGTGGAGACGGAAAGCTAAAGCCCAACACAGGGGAACAAACGCTCAATAGCAGTGACAAGTGGAGACTGTAGAATTCAGGGAGCAGGTGTTCGCAGAGGGCAGGATCCTTCTCTCCCTGGCTGGCATCCTTCCCTCCTCCCAGGTCAGCATGGGCAGCCCCTCAGAGTTGAGCAGACCTCACCATCCAGTGTCACTGGGGTCACCGGCAAAGGCTCTGGCGAAGCCCCAATCCTTGCCTCTCAGACTCCTCCACTCTTAACCTCCTTCCCTCTCCCTACTCCTTGCATGTCTATACTCAATTCTCTCTTTACAGCAGGAATATAATGTTCAGCTGCTTTTACACCCACTCTCTGAATGCTGCCAGTGAATAATGACTAAGGTGGTGGGTGGAAGTACAGCAAGTTTAGACCAATTTAGCAGTCCAGGGTGCCAGGAGGAGGGTGATCTAGCAGCAAATGGCTTTGCAGCAGCAAGGGGTATGAAGCCCTTGCCGAAGCCGGCAGGCCAGTGAGCCTAGCTCACAGTCCCGCCCTTGGGCAGGGGTTGCCTCGGCCACCTACGAGTCTGCAAGGTCAGACGCATGCACACGGATGGGGCAGCTTTGAGAACAAAGCCTACCACCACCCCAGATCTCAGCTCCACTCCTGGTGACCCTTACGTGGCCCCCTTTTTTGGAGGCCCCTGTGGCTGGGAGTCCCACTTAGACTGGTCCTTCTGGCAGATGCTGCTCAGCTTAGAAGGATCTGCAGCTCTTCAGGGCTCGGGGTTACTCCAGACTGCTCTAGGTAGAGGAGAAACTGAGGTTGTGTGGGGCTGGGGAGGGGAAGCCTGAGCACACTATGATCATGGCACAGGATGCCAGCCAGGGGGCCATGTGTGGCTCTCCTCGGGGCTGGGAACTGGAGTCTCTGCAGATGCTATGTGTGATGCCGGGATGGGTGTCACAAGGAAGCAGTTCTCAGAGAGGAGAGTCAAGACAGTGGATGAATGAACTGCGGTGTGCGCGTGAGTGTGCACAAGCTCTGGCAGCCGGCCCAAAGGCAGCGATCTTCTCCCACGGTGATTAACTGACGCAGAGGCAAATCTATTAGTGATCCGCAGAGGGGCAGGTACCAGACACAGACCATATCACATCTGTTCCCATAGCCACTTGGCCTGTCACTTAGTAAAAAAAACAACAAAAAAACATGCCCTTGTGCTGGACTGATGGGAACAATTAGCTCTAGCTGTCGGCTAACACGTGCTTTCCCTCTGTTCCCTGTGACCTCCTCCCTCTCCCTTTGCTACCTGCTTTGTCCTCCTTCCCTCAAGGCTACCCAGGCCTGTCCTCCTCTGGGGGAGCCTGGCCTGAACTCAGGTTCCGTGCAGGGCTTAAGGTTCACACCAAGAGTGGGCTGTGCAGTTTTAGTTTGGCACTGGGCTGTTTATGGAGCAAGAGAAATAGATTATAGAAGCAAGTTTGTTCAGTATGTGATTAATTCAGATTCTATGGAGAGAAAATCTGCTCTAATTTTTATCTGGAGTGGACTAATAAACCTTATGAATTGACTAACTCTAGAGAAAGAACTGACATATGTCCAATCTCATTCCTTAAAGCAAACCCCACGTACCACTGCCCTACATATATAATACATATGTATGAGGCACAGAAAAAGTGAAGAAAATTATCATGTCCCCATATGCTTGAATTACAGTAATTATGAAAGTAACTGAGTTCTTATAATTTTTTTAAAAAACTCTTCCTTTTAAATAATTAGCAACTCAGTGAACACAGCCTGTTTAATTTATAAGGCACAGAGCAGGAGATGTAGCTCAGTGGTAGGGCACATTCTTAGCATATTCCAAGACCTGGGTTCAATCTCCAGCACCAACACCCCCCAAATGGAAAAGAATCAGTAAGGCTTGGTGGACGTAGTGTGACTGGGTGTCAGGACAACTGGATTTAAGTCTTAGCGTTCCTATGACGACTTGGTAAACGCCTTCACCTCTGATGGGTTTATCTGCCAAATGGAGTCTTCTCAAGTCTCTGTGAGATATTAATAATGACGATATATCCTTTTTAATGTGTAAAGTCCTGTGCAAATGAAAAGGGCCCTTAAAAACATCATTCCAGCCAGCCTGGTGGTACATACCTATAATCCCAGCATTCTGCAAGGGTGAGTCAAGAAGGTCACAAGCTTCAGCCCAGCCCGTCAACTTAGTGGCTTAATAATACTGTGTCCCCAAATAAAAAAATATGCTGAGGAATGTAAGTTAGCATGAAATGCCCTGGGTTCAACCACCTGTACCACATACACACAAAAGCATCATTCCAGGCAGTAACACAGAAGTGACTTTGGCAAATGGCCTGTGAGGCCAGCCTGGCCAGGCTTGAGCTCAGCTACCATGTCTCTACCCACTCTTGATCCTTTTGGAGGGGAAGCTTTATGGGGCAATCGGCACATGGGCTGGGCGGCATAGTGGTGAGTTACCTCCCACTTGTCATTCACCAGCTCTTGTGAAGGGAGGTGACAGACTCTCCCTGGAGATCCCCTAGGTGGAGAATTCCCTCAGCTCGCACTTTGCATCTTTGGTCTAGACCTCGGTGTTTGCTCCACCCACTCCCTACTCTCCTTAGGTTCGACTTGCAGGTTCAACCCACAACCAATCCACGACCTCCTTCCAGTGTCTCCAGTTCAACCTCCCTCCTGCTGGGTGGCTGCCTCATCCAAAGTTAGTGCGACAAGGGACTTGTCACTGATTCATGTGTGCAGGTTCTTTTTTCTAATTAGCATCACAAATTTTAGCTTCAAAGTATCATTCAGCCTTTTGTTAAAATCACCCATTTCCCTGGCACCTCACATAGAGAAGATGTTTAATAAGCAGTGAAATGCAGAGTTTTTCACACTTGAATAATGATCTTTGAAAGGAAAGCTAAATTCATCACTGACCCCTGAGAGGACCTGGGGCCACTGCAGGATGGGAAATGGTGAGATGAGGCAAAGACACATGAAGAGATCCACCAGAGTGTGTGGCTGCGGAGGGATCATGGCCAGATTACTTCCTCTAACACGGCAGCAATTCATGCTCTACTGCAGTGCATAAAGGCCCATTCAAGAGCAACCTCAAAGAGCAAAGATGAAAATCCCTATCCAAGTCCCTCAAGCACTTGGATACTTCTTTGTTGGCAAAACCCCAGAAACACCTCATCATTACCCTGGAACCATCTGCCCTTGAGGTCCTGAGTACACAATTAAAAACCCCAGGTATAAATCATGTCTAGCACCTTCCCCTTCTGTAAGTGTACTTCTAGTGCACAGACTGCAGAGGGAGGGTAGGGGCTAGGTTCCCTCCTGCTCCAGAACTGTTGGGGGAAGGGCTGGGCCTAGAGCAGCCCTGTCTAGGCAGAGGCCCTCGGACAGAGGACAGGAAGTGAGAGGCCACACCAGCAATGTGTGACCAGACAGAAGTGACCCTGGGAACAGTGCTGGCTGCCAAGGCTCTGGTACAGCCCTCTCCTCTTTCCCATCGCTTTTTTAAACAAGTACTCACTTGGGCCCTGCTTGGGGTAGCCAGACTCTGTATTCTGAGCTGGGAATTTCTGGCATCGCCCCACCTCTGCAGTTCACGAGAAGCCAGTGACATGGGAGAATGCTGGTAGGAACTCAGAGGAAGGTCCCTAAAACTAAGGAAAGGATGGAGGAAACTTTCTTGGAGGAGTTGATCCTCATAGTTAAAACCAAAAGTGCATGTGGGAGCTGCTTAAGGGGAGAGGGTCAAGGGGCCGGGCAAGAATATTCTACACAGAAGGAAGAATGTGTTTCTTTGTTCAGAGGCAGCAGGAGAATCTGGAAGGAGCCAGGGTCTGAAGTCTTACTGCCCTGAGTTCAAATCCCCACCCCTTCATCATCCAGCCTAGCTAAGTTATTTAATTCTCTTTGATGATCATAGATGCCCTGCAGGGCTGAAGTGAGAATTAGAGGAGATAATGAATAAAAGTACTGGGCACTCAGTGTACTTACTGGCTGGTATTAAATCTCATTACAATATTATCCATGACACTAGTCTATATGCTGCTTAACCACAGGTTTTTCATCATCACCTTAGTCATCCTTGTAGCCTCATTGCTTAGCCCAGAGCCTTTTGATTTGCAGGCACCAATGAAAACGGATTAAATGAATGTTGAATAAGCCCAAAGGCCTATCAATAAGTTCTCAGGATTAGAGAGCCATTTGCAAACTGCTGGAGCCCACCTGTCTCTTCATCCACACATGCAGACCCTTGGCTTCCGAACAGTAAATGGTGAATCTGGTCCTCACTCACCTGAAAAGCACCAGCACTCTCCAGAAACACGCCATTCAGCACCCTCCTCGGATGGCAGCCCCTGCTACCATCTACACATAGACAGACAGCCACACAGTCAGACAGGGCACCACCTACAGACACACAAACGCACACCCTCAAGTGTTACAGCTGCTTAACTTCACCAAGTGCATAGTGACTGCTGTAAATGCTAACTAACCACCTGCATCCAGAGCAGACATCTGGTCTCCCCCTTGCTGGCACACAGGCTCCTTCCTTCTTTTCCTACTGTTTTTTTTTTTTTTTCTCACCTCCAGCAGGGTAAGCACTTCACACTCCTTTGTATTCGGCTGAGCCCTCTTTCTGGGACTCCTGCAGCCTGATTTCACTCCCATTAGCCCTGGGAACACCCTTCCCTTCTGCTGTCTCGGTTCCTTCACTGGCAGACAGAGAGTAAATGGTCTCATGCCAACCTGGTAGTTATGTTGTGAGGACAAAGGAGATAACAAATGAGATAATGTCTATGATGTGTAGAAACCGCCTCAGAAGAAAGGTGCTGGATAAATACAAGGTGCAGGGCCACACCGGATTAGTGGGGATGCTCTGCCCACAGACTCCTGCCCACAGATGATTCTCCAGGCTCGAACACAAACACTGTAAACGCTAGCTCTAATTCTCTTAGGGACACGTCCTACAAACACCTCCATGTTCCCTCCTCCTGCCTGAAGAAAATTGTTTTTGAACTTAGAGGAAGCTCAGGTTACAAACCCTGTGTAGCTCCTACCCAAAGCACAGGAAGGACTGCCAAGCAGGCAGCTCATCTCCATAGCAGAGCTCCTCTGGAGGCGCCCGCAATTAGGAGGCTGCACTTTCAGTAGAGGGGACCCTATCGAGAGCAGCCCACTGTCCAGAACTCTGTGCTTTCCCACTAGCTTGCCAGCCCTGGGAGACCAGAGCGAGCGAGGGGCTGAGAGGAGAGTGGGTAGGTGCTCCAATCTCTATGCATCCCTTAATCCTGGGAGACTCGGGAGTCTGAAGCCATCAAGTCTGTCTGCAGCACTTTCCCAAGGCCTCACCCTCGTGGGCGAGCGGAACGCTCCTGTGCTCGCTCCACAGTTCAAGCCTTTCCACTTGGAGCAGGAAAGAGAAACATCCCCGGCCCTTGCGGTGTCAGTGCCTGTTGCTGCCCAGTTTTGCTGCAGGGAGTTAAGCCAGGGGGTGAGGGGCTGAGCGCCTCTGGCGAGGAGGGAAAGGAGTTCCTGAGACACTGCCAGGGCCGACCCTGGGAGACCTACAGCTCCGGGAGGCCCTCCCGTAAGACACCCTGGCTCCTCTTCTTCCTTTCTGACGACCTCATCTCCATGTGACTTACTCCTTCAGGAAAGAATGCCAACCCTCTAACTGTGTCCAAGCCACCCGCGCGGTCACAGCCCATTTCCAAAGTTCCGGACGACGGAGTTGAGTGGCCGCTCCCCAACTGCCCGACAGAGCTCCTCTCCCGGGGCCCTGTAGCCTCACTCCCCACCCCACTCCACCCCTGCTTCCTCACCTCCGACACCAATGTCACTCAACACTCAGGTCCTGGAGATCAGACTCGGGGCTGGGAGTGGATAACCGTGTCTGCCCGAGACGGAGACAAAGGCAGAAGGACTGACTGACGCACCATCCTCCCCTCCGGGCTCGGGCCAGGTCGGCGGCACCCACGGTGGCAGCAGAGGGTTAGACCCTGACAGCCACACGCAGAGACAAAGACACCCGGACAGACGCGGACCCCGACAGACAAAGACGGAAGGACGGACGGACGCTTGGACGCACGCCCGAAGAGGCGGGCGGGAGCGGGTGCAGCTCCCCGAGCGCGCGGACCCCGGCCACCGCACCTTACCTGCCCCCTGCGCCTCGCGGCTGGCTTGGGGTTTTGTTTCCACTGTATTTTGCTGTGCGATCCTCTCTTTTTGCGGAACTGCTCGGCCGGGCAGGGCCCGCAGCGGGCGACGCCGGCTCGCAGGACGAGGCGGGCGGAGAAACTTTCCGCCTCCCCGCGGTGCGGTCCGCAGCCACCCGCAGCCCGCCAGTTCGCAGCTCGCCGGCCTCTGCTCTGGGTCCAAAGCCGCGGGCGGGGCGGGGCGGGGCGGGGAGGGGCGGGGCCAGGACCGGCGCCGCTCATTGGCCGGCGCTGCCGGCAGCCAGGTCCCTGGCGCTGCGCGGCCTTTGTTCCCGGCTGACAGCTGTGGCCCAGTGGACCTCCCCGCCCACGAGCGCTCCGGCCCAGCGGCCCGGCTGCCCGGCTGCCCGGCTGCCCCATCTCTCCACGCTGGCTTCGCTCAGACCCCGCCCGGCGGCCCTGCGTGCTGAGTCTGTCTCGCCCTGGTCTGACTTTGCCTGTCGTGCTCTTTCCTCTTTCCTTACCTGCACTCCCTTCTTGCTCCTTCCGCGTTTCCTCTCCTGCTCCCCTTTCTCTGCGACCCCCTTCTTGATACCCCTTTCTCTAGCTCACCAGTTTCTTTTTCCCGATAGATTCCATCTCCCCACCCCCTGCGCTCGCTCGGAAAGGCTGGGCTTCTCGGGTCTAGGACCTAGGTGGGGGGTTTCTTCCCCACGTCGGGGACCCCGGCACTCCTGTCCCCGGTTTCAAATCAACTTTTCCACCTCTGTCACAGGGGCAGAGTTTCAGGTGAGGGCGAGGGCCTACTTCCTGTATAGCTGTACATCCCACCCAAGCTTCCAACCTCATTTTCTCTTTCACCATCACTTAATGTCTAGCAGTGGGGCCAGGAGGGAGCTTACAGGTTGGGGCCTGCGGACAAAGGGTTAGTGAACAGCGGGTGGGATGGGGGGGGTCAGGTGCTGCCGGGGCTGAGCCCAGAGCTGAGGCTAATCCACCAAAACCAAGGGTTAAGGAGGTGGCAGCTCCACATCAGGGTTGCGGTTATGGAAACGGAAGAGAAAGGGAGGGAATAGATAGAATGGGGAAAGACGGGTCAGAGGGTGAAGTCATTTTGTTTCTGCCACTTCCCTCTCAAACCCCCACAGGAGATCCTTGCTGCCTTCTGGACCGGACCCCGAACCTTCAGTTCCAGGCCTCCTGGAAGGCAGTGCAGCAAAGGGTTTAAAAACACAGGTAGACTTTGCTTTTTGTTTTCATTATTTATTTATTTTTTGGTACTGGGAATTGAACTCAGGGCCTTAATACTGAGTTATATCCTCAGCCCTTTTTAATTTTTTTTTTTTTAATTTTGAGACAGGGTCTCCCTGAGCACTAAAGGTGGGCTCGAGCTTGTGATTCTCTTGCTTATCCTCTCAGGAACTTGATACTCATTATTGAAGGCAGTGCTTTAATCTCCCGTACCCCAGGTTTTTCATTTGTGAATCAAGGTGACACTTCCCAGAACATAAACTCCTCGGGGGCAGGGATTTGTTCTCCTCTGTTCACGTAGGAAGACTTGGTCTGTTTTGTTCATAGATGTCTCCCCATCACCTGGGACTTGCACATATAGTAGACCTCCATACATTTTTTGTTAAATGAATGAATTCCTAGATTATGGATTTGTTGTGAGAATCCCTGGCTTATGCTAAGCACCTACACATGGTAGCAATTACAGCCCTACAGTTTCCATGTCAGCTGCAGAGTACTCAGCCTTCGCTGCAGGACAGCACTTCCTCACCTGCACCTGAAGAGATTTCCCCCTGCTCTGGTAACTACCTCCCAAAGTCTGAGGCCTAAAGTACAATCTCCACACACCTTCTCTGATCATCCTTGGCAGAATACCTCCTTTCTGGAAAGCCCCAGATGTCCTTGTGTCCTGATCACCGACACGGGCTGGGTGTGCTTCCTCACAGTGACGTGAGTGTCTCAGGAATTTTTGCTGAATGAGTGGACACAGATCCAACATTCTGGCACACCAAGGTAACAGTACAGTAGAGGATCGGTGGGCCCCAGACTTCAGTCAAACTCCTTTTTGTGCCTTTTGATGTGGAATTTCATGGAACCAGGCAAAGGATCCTGGGTGTCTTCTCCTGGTTCTGACCCTATCACTGGTTGTTTATTTAGATGTTTTGGACAAGTCATATCCCTGGCAAGGCCTCAGTTTCCTCATCTGCAGAAGGAGTGGCTAGGATGAGCTGCTCTTCAAGGCCCTCCTGCTGGGTGACATGCCTGTCAGAGGTGCTCTGGTAGGAGACTGGGCATGAGCTGAAGCATTCGAGTGACTGAGTCAAGCTGGTGTGGGCAGTGTGCTGGTGTGGGCAGTGTGCTGGTGTGTGCGTGCAAGGCAGACCTGGGATATACTAGAGATAACAGAAACACCCTAGAGAAGGGATGCTTCAGGGCCAAAGTGGGGTGCATTGAGATTGGGGATGGGAGTGAGGATGCACAATGAAAGGAGGAGGCCTGTGACTCATAGTATGGCTCTTGTGTATTGTGATCATGTGTACGTGTGGGGACACGTGTGTGTGAGCAGAAAGGCCCCAGGAATGTGATCTCCAGCAGGACAAAGCCATAAATACCGCCGGATTCAGCAGTGGAATATGGTACTGCAATGAGTGCATGTCTAGTCCTCCCCTTAACACACACACACACACACACACACACACACACACGCACTGGTGAACTCTCAACATAGCCCCTCCCCTTTGCGGTCTATGAAAGTGTGCTGCCCTTTCTGGGCATCTGGCTCCTGAGAAGGTGTCCCATGTGGGTCTCTGCATCCTTCAGGCTCTCCGTTGCCTGACTCAGGTCTAGAAAGTGTATTCTTGCAACAATCCCTGACCCGCCTCATCTAGTCATCACTGGAGTTGCATTGCCTACTGCTCTGGCTCGTAATCTCCTTCATCCCTAGGATGAAGGCTCCTCAGTAAAAGAGGCCTAGTAATATTTACACGATGTATCTTGTGGCAGTGGTGGGTAAGGAAAAGAATTAAGCTGAAGGTGGTATGAAAAATAGAAAGTGTCACTTTGTGTGTGTGTGTGTAACTGGGAATCCAACCCACCGTCTTCTCACTGAGCTACATCCTGAGTCCTTATTTATTTGCTTCAGCCTGGGCAACTTAACAAATTATTCAGATCCTGTGTCAAAATAAAAATTTTAAAAAGAGTTGGGTATGTAGCTCAATGAGAAGGCTCTGGATTCAGTCCCCAGCACACAGACCCACAAAAACAGCAGCAACAACAACAACAACAAAACAGTTCCCTAGGATTTGTCCTGGCTGTGCAGCTCTTTAACCAGAATTTAATTTTCAGACCTGTAAGTGCTGGGGCACCTCACACCTCCTGTCTGTGAGCTTTGGTAAACTCTGCTTTGAGTGGGAGAAACACCTCTTCCCTGCCTTCTCCCAGCATTCTGAGGATAAAGGAGATAAATGCAAACAGTACTTCTAATTTCCTAGAAAGTATTGCCTGACTTCAAGGAATTGCTTTGCATCATCACTAGCCTTATTATCAGTAAATTCATTCTAGGAACTTAACTGGAATCCAGGCTAGAGAAGCCCTAGAAGGAAGAAGCACTCTTAGGTCCTGGGAGAACTTGCTAACATCAGAATTTCTATCCCATGATGACTCCGCTCCGCTTTGATGCTCACCCCACCTTAGGAAATATGTCCACCTTACTCTTCCAGTGCAGGAAGGCCTGCCACAGAGCAAGATGAGCACTGGCTCAGAGTGGAAGTGGTGCACATGCCTTTGCTCCCAGCACTCTGGGATACGGGGGCAAGAGGATCAAAAGTTCCAGCCCAGCCGGGGCAACTTAGCAATTTAGTGAGATCCCTGTCAAAATAAAGAAACAGGAAAGGAACTGGGAATGAAGCTCAGTGCAAAGGCCCTGGGTTCAATCTCCAGTACATACAAAGCATTGGTGGGGGTCGGGGGGCAGCTTCACTGGAGCTGGGATACACCAGAGTTTAATGGCACATGTCCCAAGGTTTTGTTTTGTCCTCCAAAGCCTTGTAGCTGATGCAGTGTGTGACTGTGGTTGAATTTGGTACCCCTGGCCGCAGCAGGCAGAGTATAGTGACCCAGCCGATTTGTCCAATGCAGTACCAGGGCTCAAATGGCCGTCACAGACTCCTAGCGTGGACAGGCTTTTCCCCAAGACTCCTGAGATACTCCTGGAGTCTTGAACTAAAGTAGTTTTGAACTAGACTAAAGAGAAATATTTAGGAAGTGTTTGGGATTGAAACCCCCACCCCCTTTTGTAATGGCTATAAAAGACCATTTCTAATTCAACATCCAATCTTAGAAAGGTCCAAGCCTAGTATCTGTTCTCAAGTGCATCTCTTTTGTGGTTTTGACAGGCTGCCCTAAAACTGTGAATCATGAGGCTGCTTCATTTATAAGTAACAGAAAGGCCAGCTCAAACTGGCTTAAACTATGGCAAAACAGATCTGCAGAGTTAAGAACTTCAGAGATCAGCTCCCAAGGGTGCTCGTACCTTGGCTTCACAAGAGCATGGGGCTTGGGTCTTTCTTCTTTTTTTTTGGTACAGGGATTGAACTCAGGACCTTGTGCTTGTGAGGTAGGCAGTGGAACCACTGAGCTAAATCCCCAGCCCTAGGGTCTTTCTTTCTCTCTGTTCAGCCTTCCTGGGAGCACAAGATTTGGCCTCAGGATGGTTGCTTCATGATAACAAATTGGAGCTATCAGTCCAGATGTCACACCCAGAACCAGCAGTGGACTGAGGAATAAAGGTTCTTTCTGCATTTCCTTCCTCACAGCAGAAAACCTTTCCTGGAAGGCCTTGAACTAACACGGAGTAGGCCCGGCCATGTCATCCAGCAGCCATCGGCAGATTCGATGAAATCACCTTCCTTGGTTTGTGCAGTTGCTTGGGGGTAGAACAGATGTTGGGATGCACCTGTGCATCTCACCTGTGAATGCAAGAAGGGGCAAGTCCTGGAGCTGGGGTAGTGGCAAACGCCTATGTCCCAGTGCTCTGGAGGCTGAGGGAGGATGATTGCAAGTTCCAGCCTAGCCCAAGCAAATTAGTGGCTTAGTGAGACCCTGATTTAAAATATAAAACATGAAAAAAGACCTGAGGATGTAGCTTAGTTTAATGGCCCTGGTCTCAATCCTCAGTACTCTGACAACACACACACACACACACACACACAAAGAAGAAAGTGGGGAAAGGAGGAGGAGGAGGAACACCCTGGAGAGAACTAACCGTCACCCATTTCTGATGAACACTACCCACAGTATCTTATTTAACAATCATAGACGTTACAGTTTAGCATGGCTAAATAATTTGCCCTCATTCCCACCCTTAGTAAGCAGAGGTGGAAATTCAGGCCCACCTGACCCTTTGCTCTCTCTCCCTCTAGCCAATCTCTCCTGAATCGACTCCCATCTACTCTACCCACACTATAAATGAGAGTCTTCCAGAGCCACTGGAAGCACAAATACAAAATAGCTTCCCTCTCTACCACCGCATTTACACTGCTTCTCAACTCTCAAACACTTCCCACTTGCCCAGGATGGGTCTCTTCCGGTCACGGTCAGCCCCGAGCACCCCACTGTCTTCCCAGGCCCACCGAGGCCACTTCCTCATTCATACCCTCACCCTCCTTCAAGCCAGAACTTCAGAATTGTCTTGTAAGACTTTCTCCAAGCCCTGGCTGGCCCTCCTTTATGTCCTACCGCACTCCACTGATGTCCTATTGAATAGCACACCCCTGTACTGTTCTCCATTCCTTTCTTGTGCAACATGTAGCTTGTGTACAATTATTTCAGGTGGACAAATCTTACTTTGCTGTAGATTAATAGCTCAATATTCAGCACATGGCAGGCGCTCAACAAACATTTAATGATAAATTAGGGCAAAGACCATCTCTTATTTTTCTGTATCCTTAAAAACACTCAGCCTGCTCTTGAGCACATGGTTGGTGACTAATGGACTAATTGACTTCAGGCTAATTTCTCCCCAGGGCTGGGGAAAGGCAGGCATACAAAGCAGTTGGCATGACCCTTTGCAAATGGGCCCTGTTATGCTTGCATTTGCTCGAAGCCCTAAACTCCTTTAAACAAATAGACCATATGAGACCATGGCTTCTGGGAAACCACTTGGCTCCCCTATGGGGAATGTGGCACATTCATTTCCTCCCCTGGGTGGCAGAGAAAAATAGCAGAGGCTTTGGAGACCCTGTGTGCTGCAATTTAATTTACTCATTTACTCAGGCCTGGTGTCTCGGGAGCTGCTCCTGGAGTCCTAGGTGGAGAGGTGATATTGTTTCCTGAGGGTTGTAGGTCAGGGGCTGGCACTTGGGAGGAGGGATTGCCATGGCTGGGGCTCCTGCTGGCCTGCACAGTTTGCTAACTGAGCCCTCCAGATTCCCAGATTTGCACTCCTCGGCCTCTCTCCAATCTTCTCTGCAGCCTTCTGGTGTTAACTGCACTCTGTCTACTCAGCATCCCCAAGTCTCCATTTGGTAATTATATATTTCACTTGGGTTCCCAACCTGAACTGTCATCTCCACCACATGGACTCAAATGATGGCCTGCAAAATCAGGGAGGAGCAGAAGGAGGCAGTGTTCGAGTGACAGGTCAATGCCTGAGGTTGTTCTCAACATTTTCCCAGCAATTTTAAGAGAAAAGACTCTGAAGAGGCAAGTGTGGCAGCCAGGTTGAGTAGTCTGTCCAGGAGAGGCTCTTGGTTAAGGTTGACTGATTTTGCCTTCAAGGTTCAGTGGAGACAAAATTGTGAAGTAGCATCAGTTTGCTTGAGGCTTGCTAGTGATAATACTGTTGTTCTTGGGTACCTGCAGCTTCAATCCCTGGATTGAAAATATTTTAAAAAGTTATGGGCTTGGGGTATATCTCAGTGATACTGCACTTGCCTAGCAATTGTAAGTCCCTAGATTTGAGCCTCAGCATTGAAAAAAATATATATCTGTATTGTACATGTACTGATTATGTTTTCCTGCTATTATTTCCTAAACAATAATGTATGAAAACTATTTCCATAGCCTGTACATTGTACTAGGTGTGTAAGTCATCTAGAGAAGGTTTAAAGTCTACAGAAGGATGTGCCAAAGCTATATCCAAATATTATGCCATTTTATGTGATGGACTTGAACATCTATGGATTTGGTTATCCTGGAATCTTGGAACCATTTCCTGTGGATTGGAGAAATAACTATACCTGCCTCAGTACTCTGTGCTGGTCAAATGGTGTGATGGTGTAAAGGGCTAAACAGTGCCAAACAGCAGATAGAAAACCTCCCTCCCTCTCTCAATCTCTCTCTCTCTCTCTCTCTCACTCTCCCTTTCTTTCTTTCTTTCTTTCTTTTTTTTTTTTTTGACATAGGGTCTTGCTCTGCAGTTTAGTCTGGCCTTGAACTCACTGTGTAGCCCAGGTTGGCCTTGAACTCACAGCAATCCTCCTGTCTCAGCCTCCTGAGTTCTAGGATTACAGGCATGCAGCACCACAACAAGCCTGAAAAACCTTTTCTAAATGTTAGTTGTTAGCTGGGCATGGTGACATACACCTTTAATCCCAGCCCTCAGGAGGTTGAGGCAGGAGAATCGCTGCAAATTCAAGGCCAGCCTGAACTGCATAGTGAGACTCATCTCTGCCACCCACTTTTCCAAATCAGAACCCTATTAGAAATGACCTCAAGATTTGGCCTAAAGCCCACCAGCATGATGTAACAGAAAAAGCACCATACTTTGAGCCTGCAGACCTGGAGTGTGAGACATAGATTTGAATTCTACTCTGTATGTATGTAGCAGCTGTACAACTGTGGCCCAGTCTCCTGCCTCTTAATGCTCTGTCTCTTGACTTCTTGAATGATATTAATGATATCATTCCAGGGGATTGGACAGAGGAAAAAAATAGGGTGGACTAAAACAGCACCCACCACAATTCTAAGGAGCGGTGATTGCTATAAAATCAAGCACTTCCCACCAAGGTGTGCAAGATTCTGACAGCTCAGTGTTGCCGCCTTCCCAGCTCCATTCCACCCCTCCCCAAGCTCTCTGGATTTGATCAAAGGAGATAATTCATCTAAATGAAAGAAGCTGGCATTCATAGAGGTCAAAGCAGGCTCTTGGCGGGACAATAGGACTTCATTTTGTCCTTGAAATCCCAAGGTTAAATTTAGAGCAGAGCGGGCTACCAAGCGGAGTGCAAAAGCCTTAAGTAGAAGTTAGAGGGAAACAGCCAGGGGAACTCATCCAAAATGGCAGCTTGGAAGGAAGTAGCCGGCTGCTTGTTCTGGAACCTCTCAGAGCAGTGTTTAGAATGTTCTCGCTCATTAATCCTATTTAAAGCCTAGTTGCTGAGAGGGGAGGTGGGGAGTCCTGTTTCAACTTGCAGCAGTGAGGTTCCCTGCTGCCACCTCCCACCTCTGTTGCTCTGCTGCTGCAGGGCTAAGCTCAACCCTGGGAGGAGCAGGGGGCCTGGGGGCCAGCACTGCTGGCTGTCACCTCCTCCTAGGAGCTACTCAGGCTCTCCTTTCCCTTAGACCTGCATTTGACTGCCAGGATGATGGCCTGGGTCTCTGCTTGCTAAGAGGGCCAGAGGTGTGGGCTGGCAGGCTGGCTGCTGTGGTAATGAAGGGGTGCTGGGGAGAAGTGACTCTCCATTGAAGTGCAATGGAGGTGGGGACATGCTACAGTGCTTTTGGGGAAAGTCCTTCTTCCTCTGAGCACGAGGAGCTCTCTAGCTGATCTTTAAAGCTGAGAACAAATATTCCCAGCTTCTGTCTCTGGGATTCTCTTGGAAAAGCCAGATCCAGGGAGGAGACACCTTTCCCTGGGAAGGCAAATGTGTGAGCCAACCTGTTATTAATAATGTAGGTTTAGCCTTTGGCAGAAAAAGAATAATGGATAGTGTTGATCTCTATGGTATTATTTTTGGGAGGTCAAAAAGGGACTTCTTTTTCTAAGCATCTCCTTGTGATGGAGAGTTAATGCTTGAGATTCATCTAAGAGCAAAACACAATCTCCCAGTGTTGCTTACAGACCAGAGTTCTCAGATAGCTAGCTCTAACATTTACTAGCTGCATGACCGTGGATAAATCATCCGACACTAGCTGATTTAAAGTAGAGTACCAGCCTCATCATATATATCTATATCTCACTGGGTTTTCGTCAAATCCAAATGAAATGAACCTACTTTAAGTCACTGTGTACACAGGGAGAAGCACTTCATTCAGGGCCTCCTCCTCCCTCCTGCCCTTGCCCCTCAATATCCCATAAGCTTTAGGGCAAAACATTCACGTTGCACTGGGATAAGCTTACCCTTGTGGTTTCTTCTTCCATGACCAAGGTCAGAACCTCTCCCAGCAAGGGTGGCCGGCTGTTGAGCGACCTCTATGCCATGATCAGGAAAGCACCTTGGGAGTAGAATCAACCTATGAGAAAGGTAGAATCTTCAGCAGCAGGTGTACTATGGCAACAGGAAACCAAACTCACTAAACTCAGGACCCATCCTGGTCCAGCCGAGTGGCCTTTGTGAAGGCACTTAATTGTTTTGTATCCTGGTTTTTCCTCTCAATAAAATAAATCTCTTGTCTCCATTTGGCTTGCAGAAAGGTGGCAGGAGACTGAATGAACCGCTGCAAATATAAGGTAATTTAGACCCCTGGGGTTGTCAGGCTGTCCTTGATAAACACTCATTTGGCGGCATTCTTGTTATCTTGAAGCACAGCCAACTGCACTGTGATTTGCATTAAACTCCCACAATGCCAGGCACCATTCTCATTGCCTTGAAAGCAGTAAAGCGTTTGGGGGAAATATGCTATTTTAGGACTTAACATTGAAAAGCAAAAAAAAAAAAAAAAATCAATGTGCACATAAAGGGATAATTTAACAGGATGTTGCTGCGAGGGAAGGGGAGAAACAGTATATGTTAACTTCTAGTCAAGTGGAACCTGACATTTATGCAGCAAGTAAAATCACCACCACTGTAAAAACAAGTTAACAGCCCAATTATGACCAAGCAAGGACAGAGAGAGTGCCTCAAACTATCTCTGAGTTGTCTCAGGGGTTTGAGAACAAACACTTGTTTCAGACAGACAGAATCTTGGCCTAGGCATCAGGAGATGTGTCCTGTGTGTTTCTTTTCTTCCCAAGAGTAGAGGCAATAATTCATAGAGCACTTCATATGTTCAAAGTCTGAACATTCTCTCATTTGATCATTGGCAATATTAAAAAAGAGCAGGTGTCAGTATTCCTACTTAGAAGGTGGGCCAATTGAGGCTCTGTAAGATTAAGCCACATATTGAGCCACAGAATTAAGCAGAAATCACTTTTTTCTTTGGTTTTATATTCTTGACACCCCAACTGAAACACACTGACTTTAATTAGAATTGATGGAGCTAAGTGTCATCCTGACCAGCATCTTACCCAATGCAAGAATTCTCACCACAGCATGCATAGCAGGTGGTTACCCATCTCTGCTTGAAGATTTACACAGACATGAACAAAAAACCCTGCTTTCTGAGATAAATCATTCTGTCCTTAACACCTGTAAATGTTGGGGAGTTTTGGTGAGGTCAAATTAATAATCTCCCAGCAATGACTACCCAACAGTCAATAGTTCCTTGTATGTTGAAGCAGGAGCAGAGTTTAGAAAGAATGCAGTGATGACCCAAGTCTAAGTGGTGGGTCCAACTTGAGCTCATGGGTGAGCTTAGGCCTCTGCCACCAGGGTGATTATCTTACTCCACCATGTCATGATTCTGTCCATTGGAGCAATCCTAATAAGCCTACTCCCTCTTCCACTTCAAAGTCTTGCAGATATTTGAAAACCACAATCCAGGCTGCTTGAGTTTCTTCTTTTCAAATATAAGGTTCCCACTTCACTTCACCATTGCTCACGTGATGTAATTTGTTCACTCACTCAACAAATGTTTCAAGAGAATCAACTTTGCTTGATACCATGCTAGTAGCTAAGAACAGAGTAGAGAGCGAGACAAGATTTGTCATTGTTTTTGTGAAACTTCATGGGACAGTTTGGTAGAAAACACAGTCATTGAACAAATAAAATGAGGTGTAGTGAGTGAAACACTATAGCAAATAAAGTGAATGAAGGTTTATGCAGTAGCAGGTGCATGGACATCTAGGTCATATCAGGGAAGGCACCTGATCTGCGACACCACCAACCATCCTTGGTGCTTCTTAAGATCTCCATAAAGTGTTGGCTCTTGTCTCCATAAAGTCTGGGACCCCAAAGAGGTCACATTAATCCAAATATTTGTTCAAGACAAGCAGAAGTCATTTCCCTTTCCTTCTCCCTCTTCTCCCACACTAAACTATTGTGGAGGCAAGTGAAGGCTGAGTTTACTTTTCCACCAGATACACTGTGTTGCTAGCTTCTCGCAGTCTGTGGACACCTAAAATCCATTATGATCTACTGTCCATTCAGACCTGTTTAGTGCTTTTAATGGAAATGAAGCAAATCACAATTTACTCCTCTTCCATTTCATCTTTTGGGCTTGGGTCCAAGATGTAACATTCTCTTCTTGTGTCTGTTTCTATTAACAAAGCTATGTTTGCAAGACCTAGAAACATGCTTGGGTTATCTTGGTTCATGGGAGTTTATTGTTAAGGACAAGAAGAGCTTCTGCAGGGCCCAGGGAGGGATTCGAGAGAGGGTACTACTGTTTGTACCCAAGGAGGTGACCATGGCAGCTGTAAAATGGGAATGACACTGGGCCCATCTGCCGCGAAACTATTCTCCCTCCTCTACCTCTTCTTCTCCCTTTTCTGCTCTTCCTCATTCTTTTGCCTGTGGTTTCTTTCTGTTCATGACTTCTCCTTGTTGTCTTTTCTCTGTGTCTTGCAGTTCTACATTATCTCATCAGCTGCACTTTCCACTTCTGAACACCCAGAAGATCTGATAAGCCTTCCTTATCAAGAATCTTGTGCTTGCATAGCCCAGACTATTTGTATCAGATACTGCCCCTGATCTAATCAGCTGTGGACAGGACGGCAGCATCATGTCGAAATACATATACTCATGAAGCACAAAGAATCTCTCCTGAGAGAGGTGTGGATGTGCAAGTCTCAGAGCACAGATTCTTCAACTCACCAAACATGTTTGGGGTCTTGATAACTAGCTCTTCATTCATATCAAGATTTCATTCCCTCAAGTACTTGTTTTATATTTTCTGGGTCTTGTCCCTTTGTGTCTTAGTTTCAGACCCAGTACCTCCCTCACAAAGTGAGCTGTTTCACTTTTCCTCTTCATATGTGTACTGAAAGCAAGAAACATGACCCCAGCCACATGTCACTTGAAGCAGAGATTTATTGCCTTTAATCTAATTGATATAATGCTTGTTATAACAAGAATGTCTTATGCATCAACAAAGGTATTGTCCAAACTTGTAGTGGAATTGGCAGTCATTCAGTGTCTCGCCATGTACCTTTTCTTCTTGTTTCTATATCTAGCTTTTGATGAGCAACCAGGAAGGGAGACTCAGAAGCTGCTCTCTGAAAGGGTAGAGATATATAGATCTGTGGCCCTGGTGGTCAGACATTCTGGCATCATTTTTTTGTTTGGCAGAGCTTTATAGGAACTGTGGAATGAGAAGGCTGCCATTCAACACGACACCTGACAAGTGTTCATTGTCTACTCCCAACTACACACATGGAATCCAAGTACTCTCTCAGTTGCTTGCAAGTGGAGTCAACTAGTGCTGGCCTCCATGAATTCTGAGCTCGGCTCTAGTCACTACAACATAAGCTGGGATCAGTAAAGAGGATCTCAAAGTATGAAATAGAAGCTTAGTAGTCCCCCTTATCTACTAGATATGTTCCCCAGTAGATGCTGAAACTGCATGCACTGCATATAGAAAATATTCTTCTTATCCATGCATAGATATGATAGAGCTTTATTCATAAATTAGGCATAGTAAGAGATTAACAATAACTAGTAATCAAATAGAGCAATTATAACAACATACTGTAATAAAAGTATGTCAGTGCAGTCTCTCTCTTTCAAAATATTGTATGGTATTGTGCTCACTTTTCTTCATCTCCTGGTGGTAAAGTGAATGATAACAATGCCCATGTGAAGAGATGAAGAGAGGCAAATGGTCTAGGAATTATGATCTAGCATTAGGTCATATATGATGTAAAGGCTCCTTGAACACAAGTGCTGTGATACCACATCAGTCCATCTGATAACCACAATGGCTGCTAAGTGACTAACGGGAGGGTAGCACATACAGATGAATGTGCTAGGCAAAGAGATGATACATGCCTGGTGGGGGTGAGGGTGGTGGAATGACATGAGATTTCATCACACTACTTAGTACTGAGTACAATTTACAATTTGTGATTCTGTTTTTTGAGACAGGGTCTCACTGTGTAGTTCAGGCTGGCCTTGGACTCACTGCATAGCCCAGGTGGGCCTCGATCTCTTGGGAATCCTCCTGCTTCAGCCTCCTGAGTGCTGGGATTACAGGCATACACCACCATGCCCGGCTCAATTTGTGAATTTTTTAACGGAGTTTTCTGTTTAATATTCTTGAATATCAGTTGACTTTGGGTAACTGAAACTGCAGAAAATGAGAGGGAAAATGTGAGGGACAAAAATATTTGGCTGCATGATCGATATACCCTTATTGTCTACTCTGTGATTTTTAAACTATGGGGATTTGTTAAAAATGCAAAGTCTCTGTAACACCTCCAAGCTACAGAATCCAAAACTCAGGGTGGGACCCAACCATCTGTGTTTTAGCAGGCACTCTAGGTGGTTTTCATGCCTCTCAATTTGGAGATTCCTTGCCTTCAATTTGAGAAACCAAGGTTATTTTTACTTCTTACACGTGACTAACCAAGGTAAAGGGCAAGTGACGTGCGTTCTAAAAGTTTAGAATAGCAAATGACACAATTTTGTATATGTAAATGTTTCTGTATTTTATATATAAACTTCATATGTGTATATGTACTTATGTATTACATACTGTATGCATAAACATGTGAATATACCTTGTAAACTACCATGCAATTTAAAGATTCTGTTCTTTTGAGAGTTTCTTTTCTGCTTTGCACTCAGAACTAATTAATCAAGGGACAAAGAACCAGTGGAAGTGTACCCCCCCCCAAAAAAAAATCAAAACACCACCTTTATTACTCACAG
This sequence comes from Heterocephalus glaber, assembly GCF_000247695.1. Next base: position 16,020,149 of record NW_004624758.1, read on the forward strand.
ACTAGGTGGCAGGGATAGTTAGTGGTAGCTATCCCAAGAAAGCCACTTGTGAGGAGACAGGGAATCAGAAATGCCACACATCACAGGAAAGGAAACATTAAGAACAAGTAAGAAGCATTTTTCCATAGCAACTCCTGGACGCTTAACCCTGTCTGGTCATTGAGCCAAGAGCCAACCAAGAGTGTGGCTCCTCTTGTGGCCGGAGATCCACACTAAACCAGAGAGTGCTGCTTCCCCCACTTCCTGGGCACTGTCTGTATCTTTGGTATTTTCCTGGGGTCTCTTTACGACAAGGTACCCTGGAGGTTCTGAAATGGGTCATAATAGTCCACTAGTTAAATAAATTCCAAACCACTCTGTACCCATGGTTAAAAACTAACTCCCTTCCTCATCCCCAAATTATGTCTAAACACATTTTCTAACATAGCACATCAAAAGTTCTTCAATTGGCCGGGGATTTAGCTCAGCAGTTCCGTTGCCTGCCTGGCAAGCTCAAGGACCCAAGTTTGATCCCCGGTACCAAAAAAAAAAAATAAAGTTCTTCAATGAAATGAAATGAACTGCTAAGAGCTTTCAATTATAAACTACACAAAGACAAATCAATAATCAAATGCATACAATTTGGGCACATCCCCAAATAATATAAAATATATTAAATATAAATTCCTCCTCACTGTTGGATTCCCAGGGAGAATTTAAAATTCAAAGACTTAAATTCCTTCACCAAGTCAAAGTTCAAATGCTCTAATCTCCACAATCAAATTCTCTTACTTTTGTGAGTTATAGTTCAAGGAAATGAAAGTCTGAAATTTATCCTCTTCAATTTCTTATTCTGCTCAGACTCAGCCAGAGGAGATCCTGATGGTCAGGTTGAGCTGGGATTCCTTCATTTCCCACAAGCTGGGCTTCTGCTAGATGGTGTAATTCCTTCAGGGGCTCAGAAGTTTTATTAATGCAATGCCAAGTCTCAGACACCTCATTTTGAAAGGGCTTGATCAGTTAAGAGGACACATAAGATAATCAGTACAGCTTCATGTACTCCCACACTGCCAACTAAGTCTATTAGACAACGTCCAGCACTTAGCCCAGGCGAAACAATCTCAGGCTCCAACATTTAGTGCTGTCTCAAGCCCATTCTTGGGAAAGGACCTTGGCATCCACTTCACCACCATACCTTTCAGCTGATTTCCAATTTTCTGGAATCCACAGCTGATGAACTTAATCCCAGTTGGAAGAAATCTCCTAGCAATAGGTTATTTTTGGAGCCTTGTATTATTTTCAGCACTATGAATTTACCTAAAAAGGACTGAGATGCCATCTGTGTAGAAGGTCTGTGCTCTCTGAGGAGGGCATAGAGGTACCACCGCCTTCTTACAGAACTTGCAAACCTGCATTAGTGTCATCCCTCCGCCCTGAGTTTCTGGAGTCTTTGTGCTTCATGAAGGGTGAGCCTTGTCGGGCAGCTCCAGCCTCTGCTCTACTGAGTGAGTAGGTTTTTTTCAGTTCTGGATCACAGAGAAAATAGCTATGCCCTTTGGTTTTGTAAATTTTTTTAGGAGCAAGAATCTTATAAAGAAGGTTTTATTTTATTTTTTAATTTTTTTGGTACCAGGGATCAAACTCAGGACCTTGTGCTTGCCTGGCAGGCGTGGTGCTCCTGAGCTACATCCCCAGCCCAAGAAGATTTTAAATTTAATTTAAAAAATGGGAACAAGATCTAAATAGCCATTTCTCCAAAAAGAACACAGAAATGCCCAGAGACACGTGAGATGATGCTCAATATCTCTATTAATTTGGAAATATAAATTATAATACAATGATATGCCACACTCACCGGGACAATGATAATAAAAGACACAGTGTTGATGAGAAAGTGGAGAAATCAGAATCTTTTGTATTGCTAAAGGTAACTTAAAACGACATAGCCATTTTGGAAAATAATCTAGAAATTTCTCAAACACCTGTACATAAAGTCACCATATGACCCAACAATTTCATGTCTAGTTACATACCCAAGAGAAAACAAAGTTACATCCACCCAAACATTTGTACGTGAATGTTTGCAACTGCACTCTTCAAAGAGGTTGAGAGGTAGAAAGAGCCTATGTCTATGGTTGGTTCTGGGTAATGTAAATGTGGTATATCTATACCTTGGAATACTATGATTCAGTACAAAAAGGAATGAAGTACTGATATGTGCTGCAGCACAAACCTTCCTGCTAAGTGAGAAAAATCAGTCACAAAAGACCACATATTGTGCTACGGTTTAGATCTAAAATGTTCTCCAAAGGGGTTATATGTTTAGAAGCTGGGCTTTTGGAAGCTGATTGGATCACTGGGGCACTAAACTCTTCAATGAAGAGCTCAGGGCTGAATGTGCTGTAGCTGGGTAGGTCTGAAAGGAAGAAGTGGATCACTGGGGGAATGATCTGGAAGGGTATATTTCTCTTCCTGGCTCCTCCTTCTCCTCTCTCTGCTTCCTTGCTGCCAGGACCTGCCTGTCTCCCTTTCGCTATGCCCCTCTGCCTTGGAGCCAGCCTACTATGGGCTGAAACCTTTGATAACTGTGAGCCCAGATAAATTTCTCCTCCTTTAAATTGTAGGTGTTGGGTATTTTGTCCCTGCAACAAGAAAGTGACTGAGACATATTGTGTGATTGTGTTTATGTGAACTGTCCAGGGCAGGCAAATGTATACAGACAGAGATAGACTGGAAATTGCCTAGGGCTGGGGACCAGGGATGGTTTGAAGGGAAATAAGGAGTGCCTACTAATTGGCTGGAGTGTTTCTTTCTGGGATGATGAAATGTTCTAAAGCTGACTGTGGTGATAATGTCACAATTCTGTGACTGGACTAAAAAACACTGAAAGGCATGCTTTAACTTGGGGAATGATGTGGTTTGTGAATTATATCTCAATATAGCACCTAAAAAATGAAACAAACTGAACAAAAATTGCATGCTTCTTGAAGGCAGAGACCATGTTTTATACTTCTTTATACAGTGAAAATGAGTAAAGGTGAGTAAGGAGTGGGCTGGACTGATTTTCCTGATAGTTGGGTTTCTACCAAGCAAGGCTCGGTAGCATTGAAAACAATAAAAGATCCCCTTTCCCTCTTCCTCTCCTCCCCTTTCCTTTCCTTTCTTCCCCTTCTATTTCATTCCTTCTCTCTCTCTCTCTCTCTCTCTCTCTCTCT
>NW_004624758.1:16023442-16057965 GCF_000247695.1 Heterocephalus glaber
TCTCTCTCTCTCTCTCTCTCTCTCTCTCTCTCTCTCTCTCTCTCTCTGGGTATTGGAGATCAAACCCATGGCCTTCACACTGAGCTAAATTGCACCCCCTTTGTAAATTTTGTGACAGGGTCTGGCTAAGCCTCTAAGTTCTAATCCTCCTGCCTCAGCCTTCTGGAGTGCTAGGGATGCCAGCATATGCCATCCTCCCCCAGCTGAAGGTTCCATTTCTTAATGATTTTTTTTCTGAAGATCACACTGGGTAGAGGTAGAGTTCATCTCTCCAGGATCATCCTCCTCCTTTGCAATTTCTTAAGGCATTTAGAGAAGGGTGGCTCCAGAAATACCAAGAGAAATAGGCACCAGAAAGCCAGTTTCATTCTGTATGTGCTTGTGGCTGCTGAACAATCCATCACAGCTGATTGCCCTGACCAACTCCTTCACTGTCAGTCCCTTCTTATTGTCAACCTTGCTCACTGTGGTGCAGGGGCTCTGTGCAGGTCCTCAGTCTACTCTTCTGTCCCAGAAGTTAGAGTGTGTTCACAGCTCCGGACCAGGAAAGGGCTCTCCCAGGGCCTGTGTCTGCTCTCTGGTCCTGGAGAGTCTTTGTCCAGAACCTTCTCTGTGCACATAAAGATACACAGGAGAGGCCCCATGCCTGTGTGCTGACTCCCAGCCTAAAGGCCAACTCTGGGGAGTGAGTTTGATCCTGTTCTAAAGCTGAGGCTCTCACAGTGTTGGACCCAGATCCTCAGCCCTCCTGCCCTCTGCCTCTGTTGTAACTCTCCCTCTCCTCCTTCTTCCTGGGGTTTCTAGCTTCTGTTCTGGCAAGTCCTATCAGCACAGAGGACAACAGCATTTGTAGTTAGAAAAAACCAATCAGCTTCTCCCCTCCTCTTCTTGTTTCTGTAAATTTGGCTGAGTCCCTTAACCCTTGTGAACCTTTACTCCCATCATTAGTAAATGGAGATAATTACGGCTCCCTGGGGAGTGGGGATGGTGGAGCAAAGATTAAATAAGATAGTGCAAGCATCACATTTGGTGCAGTGTCCAGCCACTGGGAAGTGGTCTGCAATTGGGAGCAGCTGTTCTTATTTCCTGCTTGCACTGGGCAGAAAATGCACCCTGGACAGTGGGGTGTTGAGGTGCCCTCGCGTGCTGAATCCCCAGCCTCTTGTCTCTGCTGTCCGGCATGGTCCCAGTTGTCTGGACTCGAAACCTCTTCCCTCTCATCTTTTCATGAGTCGTCTCCCCTGAGCCCGGTGATAGGGGAGAGACAGCACATTCGATTGTGCACACTGCCTTGGCGCTTCTAGGTTTGTTCCTGAGTTGAGGCTGAAGGGGAGAGGAAGGGGCTGTGCAACTGTGGCTTTATACATTCCTTCTGCCTTGCTTCTTTCTGAGAATACATTTGGTCCACCACACTCATCTACACCCTCCACATCATTCCAACTCGGAGAAGGTCAGTTTCAACATGGGAACAAGTTTAAATGCATGAGTGCACTGAGGCCTCTTGGTCATAAATGCTTTCTGGCAACCTCTGTCCCAGGCCTCTCCCCACCCTCACGCACTCCAGCACAACCCAGGTGATCTTTCTCAGGGCTAGACGCCTTCTTTAAGGAAGTCGGGGCATGACAGCCTCACCAAGTCCTCAAGCAGCTCTCAAGCTTTGGGCTCTGGAGTTTCCTCCTGTTTGCCCACAATGCACAGTACTTGGAAAGTGCTCAGCCAGTATTTCTTGACTGGCTACTCAGTGTGGGCTGCTTTCCTTCCCTTTCCTTCCCGAGAGCCCAGCTGAGTACAGAAGGAAAGGGAAATGAAATAAACATCTCAGGCCCTGCAGCCCACCAGGGTCACAGTATTCACAGCGCTGCTGTGAGTCAGAGCTGGCCCTTTGTCACTGACTGAGGCTCTGGAACTAAGAATATAAACAGAGGCAGGAGAGGAGGAGGGTTTGGGAGCAGAGGGATTTGTCCCTTGGTAACACTTTATCGAAACTCACAGCTTTCAACAGTCTACCTCCAGTGGGAACTCTTTGGAGCCGGAGTGTGGTTTGTGAATTCTCCCTCACAGAATCACACTAACCCTCATAAGCCCCTGCCAGGGAGGGCTTTTGACAAGTTAAAATTGAGCCATGAGCAAGTCCCCAAAATGATCTATTTCAGTTTATTTTCAGGCAGTCACACTGCATCAGAGAGGAGGCATATGGTTTGTCTTTTCCAATATGCAAGCAGGGATTGGGAAAAGGGAGCAGATGTTACCCCCATTAAGTATCTATATTAGACAGCCTAGGGTCTGGCGCTCAAAATTAGGGTTCCAGTTTTGGCCACCAGCACTAAATGAAGCAGGGTGCTTCCTTGGGGACTGACAGTGAATATTGAATTTTAACCTTTTCCTTCTGCGGTGGTTGGGTTAGAGTGCTAATTTGATTGGTTTGGAGGCATTGGTAGAGTGTATTTCTGGATGGGTCTGTGTGGGTCATGGTGGTATGGCCTTGGGGTCTATCTGACCCCTCTTTTTCTCTGGTGCTGCTCCCCTTCTCTGCATTTTGGTCTCCATCAACTGAGCAGCTTTGCCCCACCAGTCTTTTCCACCGTGATGTTTCCGCCTTGCAGCCAGATGACCAGGGACTGAATCCACTGAAACTGTGAGCTAAATTAAATCTCTCCTCCTTTGAGTTGTGGGTGCCAGGTACTACATCCCAGCCATGGGGAAGGTGACTAATATACCTACTCACCCTGTCTTACAGATGCCCCAAACTAGGGCATCCTGCTCAACACAATATGGTGAGTTAAAGTCAATGGAAAGACTGGACTGGGGTCTCCTGATTTCCAGTTCATCCACTTTTCAGTTCGTCAGGCTGCTTCCTCCTTGGTCTTAGTTCCCTCCAAGTTCTGTGTGTCAAGAATATAAAATGTTTGTTTGTCTCTGCTCAGTGGGAGGGGCATGGTGAGGTAGCTCAACTCCTTGTTGTTTGGCACTGTGGGTGGGATAGTCACAAAGGAATGCAGATTAAATCATCTTTCACAGTGAACTTTGATGAACTCTATTTCTGAGTCTTGGCAAATGGGTCAGAAATGCAGGGTTCTGTTGATCTGCTTGCTGCCAGTTCTCTATAGCAAAGAATCCCATGCAATAAGTGATTCTTTTGGACCAGGTCTATGAAATATTTTGTAATGCAATACCATGAACGTTCGAGCTTGCACCCAAGAAGATGCATTTGCAGCCTCCGTCACTAAGCGGGCACGGCCATCAGTGCCTCTGGTGTGTTGATCTTTGTGTCCTAAATAGATCATCACTTCTTGACTGCAGGGACTTTTCCTCAAACTTCTTTGTATTTCTCACAGTAGCTAACAACACTGGACATTGTGAATTTTGTATTGTACAGAGCTGGATTTTGTTGCAGAGTAAATGCTGAATAAAAATGAAATAAATGGCTTATAAAGAGAGCTGAGATGTACTCTCTTGTGTCCCACTATCAATTTGTGCTACTGATGCACTTCCCTTACTCTTCTCTACCTCATACATCCCAAATGCAAACCACTATCTAAGGATCAATTCTGAAAACCTTGAGCTAGGTTGGAAGAGGAAAAAGAAAGCTAAGGGCTATCTATGGAGATTTATAGACTTAGAAGATGTTGGAGGTTGAAGACCCCATAGAGAACATCTTGCTAGGTGCTTCTCAAATATTTCTCTTTTTTTTTTTTGGTACCGGGGATCAAACTCCAGTCCTTGAGCTTTCGAGGCAGGCAGCAGGACCACTGAGCTAAATCCCCCGGCCTCAAATATTTCTCTTGAAGACAGATGTCTTCAGAGGAGTGTCATAGGTGAATTTCTTTGGGTCCGTGTGCTCTTTATTTTAAAAATCCTTGTGTGTATACCCATTGTTCCACTCCAACTACTGGATCATAGGACCAGTGTCTTAGTTTGTTTGGTGTTGCTCTACAGAATACCTGAAACTCATTGATTTTTAAGGAAAAGAGATTTATTTAACTCACAGTTCTGGAGGTCCAGGAGTAAGGTGATGGTGTCAATTGACTTCTCATGAGGGCCTCATGGCAGATGGCATCACAGTATGGGATCACGCAAGAGCACGAAAGAGTAGCAAGCAGTACATATGGAAGACAGCAAAACACCAAGGATAAACTTGCTTTACAGCAGTCTGCTCTAGTGATAACTAATACAGTCCCAGGAGATCTAGCTTGCTTCTGACAGACTTAACTCAGTCTCTAAAGAAAGACATTAATCCATTTAGGAGGGAGGAACTTCTACAGCTGGTTATCTCTTAAAGGTCCAACCACCTAGCTCCATCATCACACTAGGAATCAAATTTTAATATAAAGTTTGATGGAAAAAAACCTTATCCGAATCATAGCAGCCAGCATCTAAGAAGCCTTCTTCCCTTAAGTAAAGCATTGGCAGACCCATTGCCCAGGCAGCATCAAGCAGATACCCTCCATCAGGGGCTTGGGATTCAATCTGAGGCAGACTAGGAGTTAGAGCTATAGAAGGAGAAGCAAAGGCACTCAGCTCACCTGTCTCCTCCTCCTGCCAATTCCACCTGTTCAGGCAGTGAAGGCCCCCAACATCCTGCCAACACTTGCCTTTCCGAAATTTTTATTTTTGATGAACTTGCAATAATTGTACATCTTAATGGGGTACAGCATGATATTTTAGCCTATGCATACAGAGTGCGCTCGTCAAATCAGGGTAATTAGCATTTTTCTCTCCTTATCATTTTTTTATGTTTGGCAACTTCAAACATTTCTCTTCCAGATCATCATAAAATAAGCTAGCTTGGCTCGAGTGGATGCACATTTTTTGCATGTACAGGCTCTTTAACAGATATAAGCCTGTTTTACACTCAGTTTTCCCACATGTAGTTATCTGTGACAACATTTTTATTTAATTAATGAGAATCCTTTGTTCCAGATTACTGTAGGTATATCTTTGAATGGAATGATGTATTTTGTAGAGGGTAGTTTGGATTAAAATGGTATACAGAATGTATAAGTTTGAACCATTTGAAATTCCTGATAGCTATTTTTTTTTTTTGGTATTGGGAATCGAACTCGGGTCCTTGCTCTTGTGCAGCAGGCGGCGAAACCAATGAGCTAAATCTCTGGCCCCAGCTATTTTTGACCTACAGCTATTTCACATGGTTTAGATGAATGCATTTTAAATTAACTAGCAGGAAAAACAAGGAAGATAAAGGCGTGCAATCATTCACTCACTGGTCCCCTCCATAACCTTCAGTGCCCACTCTTATGTGCAGCTCCATGGCCTAGATACTTACACAGCCATAACGACGTATCCAGTACTGACTCTGAGGCTTCCTGGAATTGTTATAAGGCACACAGTGTTACATATAATAATAAGGTTCAGAATAAATACAGCGAGAGAAGAAAGAGTTCTTCCAACTAAGCATAGGAAAATTTCCATGAATGTGATAGTGTTAGAGTGGAACATTTTGGGATAGGTGATGTTTTTATGTTCAAATATTTGTGAAAAGGAAAGTATTTTAGGGAGATGGAAGAAAGCATGAGCTGAGACAGAAGGAAATTCTAGGTCATGCACATTAACCAGAAACAAGTCTTGGCTGGAATGCAGTGAAGGAAAATCACGGGACAAGACATTGGAAGAGAAAGTTAGGGCCAGATTATGGGGAGTTTTGCAGCAATAAAGAATTACAAAGGTTTTCCAACTAGAGAACAATATAATTAGATTTGAGTTACAGGCAACATTAGCAAACTCGAGGAGTCCAAAGTGGAGTGGGAATGACTGGTGGCCACAGCCTGGGAGTAAGGTGGTAGAGAGAAAGCAGGGCGGCAGCAATGACACACTCTTGATTTAACCAGCCCAAGCAATCACACATAGTGCTAATTGTCTGATAATTAAGAAATGAAGATTGGTTGTATCTCCTCTGTTCTATGGGATCTTTATAGAGAAGGGGATTGAACCTCGGGCCTTCACACTGACCTACAACCTCAGAACTTTTTAAAGAAGTTTTTTGAGATAGGGTCTTGTTAAGTTGTTAAGTTGTCCACACTAGGCTTGAACCTGTGACCCCCCTGCCTCCGCCTCAGAGTGCTGGGATGACATGTATTACCACCGTGCCTGGCTAGCTTGATATCATTTTAAGCATTTATTTTTCTTTTGTTATTCTTGGACCTTTCCAAATGTTAAGTATTTTGTGTTTTATCATTTGTGCTATCAGGAAAAATAATATAGAATTTGTTGAAGAAAATTTGGCATAGTATATCAAAAATAGGACTGGGGATTTAGCTCAGTGGTTCCACCGCCTGCCCCATAAGCAGGCAAGGATCCGAGTTCGATCCCCAGTGTCAAAAAAAATTAAAGTCATGCACACAAATACCAAATTCATTTCTAAGATCAAATTGTTATGAATTACCTTTTTCAAATTGCCATAATAATCTATAAAGAAGTTTCCACAATGGTGTTTATAAAAGCGATATATTAGAAACTACAGTATGGGAAGGGATTGAAGAAAATGAATTCTGGAGTATATCACCTAAAATAGTGGTGATTCATGGGATATAGGGTACTTCTAATGAAAAGATTTAAAAATATTTACAGTATATGTTAAATGAGTCTGTAAAACCATATAATTAAAATATTTTATTTTTATTAAAATGTAATTTTTAGCCAGGTATGGTGGCGCACACCTATAATGGAGGACCACTGCAAGTTCAAGGCCCGCCTGCACTATATAATGAATTCAAGGCCAGTCTGAACTACAAAGGAAGACTCTGCATCAAAAAGAGACGTGATTTACATTTTTTAAAAGACTGAATCATATGCAACAAACTACTCATAGCAAGAGTGACAGGTGATTTTTTCCTGTTTTGGGCCATGTAGATAAGTATCAGTTAAGAATGTTCTTATCTGCCCGCAAATCACAGAAACCTGACCCGAGTGCTTCATTTAATAGGGTCCCGCATCATTCTCTAGAGGTGTGGTGGCTTCCTGACCTGAATGCTTCATTTCATAGGGGCCCCCATCATTCTCCAGAAGTGTGATGGCCTCTGGTTCAGGGTTTTAACAGTGTCAGGGGAGATGGCATTTCTGGGAGGATTAGGGCCTTTTCTTTATGCTTGTCACATTAGCCACAAGATACCACAGTCCTAGCCATGCTGTCTGCATTCCAGCCAGAAAGCAAGAGGAAGGGGCAAGAGTCAGTGTGGCAAATCAGTCTTCGGTCTTACTGATCAGAATTGGAATGTGTGCCCTCTCCTCCCCAGGTTTAGGGGATGCTGGGATTGAGCACCTTAGTTTTTCTAGCCTTGTAGCTAGGGAGGGGCAGACAAGGGAAAAATTGTGGAGAATGTTGGGTAGGGTCAACCTCTGGCGTCCAATAGAATATATACTAATTTGACAATAGGATTAATTTTTAAAAGAAGTTGTTAATAATCAATAGATTATTTTAATATAGGCCAAATAAATACTGTAGACAGTAAGTATTATACCCATGGATTATTCTGTTAATAATATTCGCCATATGTACAGCACTTTACAAGGTCCTTGTAGAGGAAAAGGGGATTTGTGACATAATCAATCATCAGAAGACTCATAGTCTAGTGCAGACAACATGTCCCGCATTCAGAAAAAAGTACAGGATAGAACACAACTGGGAAAAAAGTGTCAAAGCCAATGGCAGAGGCAGGGATTGCCCTGAAATACCAGCAAGGACAGGTGTGGCCAGAGCCACTCCCTGGAGGAGATAGCACCTGTGTGTGGTTTTAAAGGATACGAAAATTCAGAAGGATGGACACCAAGAAGGAGTCTTCAAACAGGGCAACAACCAGGCTGAAGCCCAGAGGTGGCAATGGATGTGCCACATGTGGACTACTGCAGAGACTGGGTGAACCTGAGGACTAGAGAGTGCCACAGTGAACTTGACTAGGCTTTCAGACATCAAAGTCTTTTCCTTCCAAGGTAAGGGGAAGGCCACATGTCCCTCCAGGGAGCTCTGAGCTCATTCCTGTGACATTTGTCTTGCTGAGTCAGCTCCTCTGCAGGCCTGTTCCTGTTGTTTTTAAGGTGTCTGGATGCCAAGAGTCTGGTTCCTGCCATCAGGCACCTGCCTGCACTTTCCGTCCCACCAGGGGCTGCCCAGCTCAACCCCCTGCCTCCCCACTTGGTGCACCTGCTTTGCTAACTCCGTCATTTGCTTTTAGGAAGAGACTTTGCCTGTGCCTTTGTGACTCGAGGCCACCTCAAGTGCCAGCATCTGCAAATTAAGACTTGTGATACATGGCTGGGATGCTTTGAGAGATGCTTGGAGAAGGTGATCCTAGGTCCCCTGGATAGAACAGATGAGTGACAGGTGTAGTATTAGCCCAGGAGGTGTGAGGAGAGGCCGTGTGGATGTGCCCTGGGAACACTGCCAATGGACTTGCATGCAGGAGGACCCGTGGGTCAGGGCTCCTTGATGATCACAGAAGGAGCACTGGATGGGGAGCAGACTCTGCCACCAACTTGCCTTGAGACTTAGGCCTCGGAACCTCTGAAGACCTCATCTGTTGAGTGGCAACTGCAACACCTGCCTTCCCTCATCCTGGTTTAACTGTCCGTATCAACTGAACACACTGTGTGCCATACCATTTCTACCTAAGGAAAAGACTGAGAAAACTTCAGGACCACAGACTGACACACGTCCATGCAGAATGACCTTCCCCTGTGGGCCTGGGTGGTGGATCAGGTGACTGTAGGCAGAAGCAAAGCACAAAGGTCAATGAGCCCTGGGTATCAATTAATCACAGATGAGGCAGGAGTAGGAAATGTGGGGTTTCTCTGCAGAGACTCACCTCAGAACACAGAACCCACCCTTCCCATTCCTCTGCATTCGGGATGCAACTCTGACGGGACCTGGGGTCTGCTCTCAGCTGCTCACAGCCCAGCGAGCAGGCAGACACATTTAGATAATTACAACCTAAGTGACAAGCACGGAGACAGCTCTAAGTCAGAGAGCAAGGGAGCGTGGGCATTCCGGAGGGCTCCCAGAGCGGGTGATGTCTGAGCAAAGACTACTATGAGGGATAGCAGAGCGGTGATCAAATCAATCCCACAGTTTTCTTGAAAATAGCTGCCAGGGACAAGGACCATTGATCATTCGCTCTCTGTGAATTGTCCTACTTTGCCTCTTTCGTACTAGTGGCTTGTTTCACACCTAAGTGAGTGGAAAGAGGATGAGTCATGGAGCTTAGATTCTTTTTTTTTTTTTGGTACCAGGGATCGAACTGGGGACCTTGCACTTCTGAGGCAGGCAGCGGAACCACTGAGCTAAATCCCCGGCCCTGGGGCCTAGATTCTTATTCTGTCACTTACAAAGTGACCAGAAGCATTTACTCCATCCGTCTGGACCACCACTGTGTGTGCGATGGTATGAGGAGGACAAGGACACAGCCATTGAACCCATCTCCTGTTTGGGAAACTTCCCTTCTAAAGAATGGGGGTCAGAAGCAGAATCCCATCTCACTAAAGAATGTGAAATATGCATTTTCCTGCCCTGCTCTGCAGCCAGGGTGGAGACTGTGACCCATGGTGTCCCAATCAGATGCCACCAGTCAATGGTGAGGCCTCTGGAGGTGAATACTGTCACACCCAGGGCTGCATCTCTCTAATATGCAGTCACAGAGCCCAGGGTCCATGAAAATGGCAGTTGTTTTCTCACCTGCCATCTTATATGGCCTGTTTCTGGGCTTTGCTCCTAAATGCTGGTTCTTGGGCCCTCTCCCTGCCCTTTGGCTCTGACTCTTTCCTGGCTGAATTAAGCCCATGCCAGTTTCTGTTGCCTGCAACTGAGCACCATAATTGATATGAGGGCTCAGGCCAGCTGCTATGCAAGCTTCTTCTACCTCAGGGACCTGTGATTCCAGTTTGTGATTAGATTGGTGAGTGCAGTGCTGGACCCGGCATGGATGTTTACTAAGTGACAACCTGTGTAGCAGGATCCTTGCCCAGTCTTTCTCTCTGCTGTGCTTTTCATTATCTGTCCCAGGGATCTAAGAGACACCTACAGGGAGGTAGCAGGAGCCACTTCAGCGAGAAGGAGAAATGTTCCACACTGCCCTCTGGTTTTATTTATTTTCTGACAAACGATCAGGGCAGAAGCACCATCTCCCTGCACGGTATTCATCTGCAGGGGGCCGCAGAAGATGTGGAAGGTATGTTTCCTGACCCTAGAACTATAGTCTGACTCGGAAGAACAAACTAGCATGTTTTAACCTCTTGGTACTAAACAGTGTGGAAGAGACATAGGACTCAGAGAAAGGAGAAATTGGTGAATAGATGGGAGCAGGTGGAATACGGAGTAGGAAATGTGGTAGGATGTAGATAAGCTGAAGGGCATTCATATTTGGTGAGGACAGCACCAGCCAGCACTCAGAGGCAACAATGAGGGGGAAACAGGTTTGTGGTTGGGGGGCTTTGGACTTGCACAGGGGAGTGGCAGGGATAGAGGTGCAGCCTTGTGCTGCAGGCCCTTGATCACACCACAGGATGTGAGGAAGGAAGAGCAACTTCTACAGCTTTCTTATAGGTTTAAAAAACAAATTCACAAACAGCGTTATTAACAACAACAGCAGCAGCAAAGACAGAAGTCACCAGCTTGGTTCAGAAGGTGTCTTAGTCCACTTGTGCTGCTTTAATCAAATAGCCCAAACTGGTTAATGAACTCATCATCCTGCAGACTGGAGAGTCCCAGAGCAAGGTGCTGCTGAGTTTGGTGTCTGAAGTTCAGTGCTCTCTGCTTCCAAGATGGCTCCTTCGCCCTGCATCCTCACGTCAGGAGGGACAGAGCAGGTGAGCTGGCCCTGTCAAACCTTTCACAAAGGCATTAATCTGTTCCTGCGGGCTCTGGCCTCATGACAATATCAAGAATGCTCATTTATTTTTGTTCACTAAGTTTATTGGTACATTTTTAGGTATACATAATGATCATATCCATCATTGGGAATTTGTACCTGTACATGATATATCTTGGTTCTTCTTTTCTCCCCAGTCCCTTCCACCCCTCCGCCTCTCCCTATTTACAAAGTCTTTGTCTCCATTTTTTCCTTCTTTTCTATTTTTTTTCTTTCCCTTCAAGAAGGCCTCATTTAATACTATCACATAGGGGCTTAAGTTCCCACATGGAACTCAAATGCTCAAACCTTAGGAGAAGGAATCTTGCAGAGCCTAAGGGGAGATCGTTCAATCCCATTAGTATTTTGAGTGCCTACTATGGGCCAGGCACGTGTAAGGCAGAGAGACACAGCAATAAACAAAAGGCAGTCTGTTCTCACAGGACTTGAGCTCCATCAGGATCAAATGGATGATACATACACATGCACACATGTTTATATATACAAATACAGATATTGGGTGGTGATAATCATCTTGAGATACAGAGCAGGGCTGAGAGTACCCAAGAGAGTGGGTCTGAGCGAGCATGCATTGTTTTGGGGGCACTCAGGGAGATCAAGGTGATGGCTGAGCAGAAACGAAAAGGAAGAGAACAGGTTATTTGGCTATCTGGGGAGAGGAAAAAGCAAGTTCAAAGGCCCTGTGGCAGGAGCATGCTTGATGGATGCTTCAAGGGCAAACAGGCCGGTGTGGCTGAAGCAAAATGGGCCAGTGTGGCTGAAGCAAAATGGGCCAGTGGAGAGCAGTGAGGGAGAACATCAGGGAAGCAGCTGTGGGGAAGGGAGATCCTGAGAAGCCACGGAAAACACTGGAGGAAAATGACTCACATGGTTACCAAAGAAAACGTTACTGACGACAAACCCTCCTGCCCTGCCTTTGGGTGCTTCCCAGGGGTGAGCTGCATTTGCAGCAGTTGAACCTCAGAAGGGCAGGAGGGTGCCGAGAACTTGGGGCACTGATTGTGGCCCTTTTGGTGTGGAGCCGTCCTCAGCCGTGCCCTAGGCAGCTGCTCTTTAATCCTGGTCCCATAGCATCTGGTCACGAAGCTGCCTGGGGCTCCTGCTCCCTCTGAACTTGGGCTTAACTTTGACTGCATACAGTAAGTGCAGACCTCTCACAAGCAGCTGGAGCACTAATGCTGAAGTTTCTCCAGGAATTATGCTTTTGGAAGTCAAGTTGGGCAGCGCTGACAAGAGTGGGAGAATCTCCACTCTCACCGGCGTTTGCCGGTGTCGTTCTTGTGTCCCGTTCATTCTGCTCCTTGCTGCTCACTTGGCTGTGTCTAAAGGCAGTAGCCTAGCACCCGGCCTGCATCAGTGACAGCACCAAGCCTGACTTTGAGCCCAGCTCTGAGCTCTCCCCTTGCCCTGTTTAGGAGCCCCTCCGAAGTGCTGTTTCCCTCCAGATCAGGGGAGGCGGGGCCCTTGCCTGCAGCTTCCATTTTCTCTGCAGCTAATGCTGCACATCATCCCCTTTCCAGTGGTGTCTGACTCTCTGGTCCTTGCTGGGCTTCTCCCTCTGCATTACCACCACGGAGATGCCAGCAGACAGAGAACACAGACTCTGCAGTGGTCACTGTGCAATCTGAACGTAGAGGCGTGGTCTTTGAAGATTTTACAAGGTCAGTGCAGAGCAAAGTTGCCCTGGAAATGAAAGGGTGGTGTATTAAGGTTCTCCCAAGAGCCAGGACCCATAGGATCAATTGATGAATGGATAGACGGAGAGATGAAAAGGGATCTTTAGGGGAATTAGCTCATGCAGTTATGGAGGCTGAGAAGTCCCGTGATATTCCAGGTGCAAACTGGAGACCCTGAGAGTCTGGTATTGTGGCTTAGTCCAGGTCCAGAGGCCTGAGAATCCAAAGACACCAACGGGATGAGTCCTGGAATTCAAAGGTCAAAAGCCTGGAGCTCTGATGTTCATGTCCACCTTTGCTGAGAGTCCAGCTTCCCCACTTAGACACACGCCAGTCTCCTCTGGAGACACTTCACACACACACACACACACACACACACACACACACACGCACATGCACATGCACACCAATAATGGCTTAGCAGTTATCTAGACTCATTAAACCAGTCAAGCTGACACCTGAAGTTCACACCATCACAGGTGGGTTTTGCAGAAAGCAAGGATTCGGTGTCCTGGGCCTGGTTAGTTATAGGCTGAGTTCCAAAGATGGCTTTGGGAGAGGCTCAGGATGTTCTTGCAAGGAGAGGGCTCTCAGTGGGCAAGGCAGAGCAGGAGCTGGGCCACTCCAGAGGATCCGACTGAGGAGTAGCCCCCTCCAATCTCTCCTGTCCCCAAGGTCCCTCAATGAGTCCTTCCCTGGGTCTCTCCAGCCTCAGACACACAGTGGCTATGACCTGAGCCTCAGGTCACAGTGGGATGCCTCACTCAAGGTCCTGGCAGGCTTCCCTCCTGATTCTGACTCCCTAGCACGGGGCCTGTTATCTCTCTAAGTCTCAATTTCATTATCTGCAAAGTGGGGGTAACAGTGGCTCCCACTTTGAAACACAGTTAGCAGTTCCCCAGGTATGGATAGCCAAAGGCAGCATTGTACTGTACCCTCTACATGGGTGAATTATATCGCAATAACCCTGTGTTTCTAAAGGAGGGCTTATATATGTAAAAATACAAAATCTCTTAGAATCATTGATGTACACAAAGTGTCCAGCACTGATTATTGATATAAAATGACTCCACAGGATTTGTTGGCTCTATCTCAAGATATGAGAGAGTCTCTCAGGTTTTTGCCAACCTCTGGCAAGAGTCCTTCCAGCATGATTTATGCCTGTGAGATGCAGGCATTCCCCTGTCCTTGAAATGAAAAAACAAATAAAGGAATAAAAATAGGAAACCTCAAGTCTGTCTTCAAGCAAGTAGACAAGTCCTTCTTTATACACATGTCTTTGGAGCTATAGCTCCATTTCGCCTCTACGTAGAAGAATCTCTAAGAGGAGAGTTTAGGGTGAGAGAGAGACAGGAAAATGGCCACGTGCAGATAGAGACCCCCCCCGCCAACTAAACATGTACTTGGTCTTGTACCAGACCATGAAGGAGATTTTAAATTAAACTAGGTATGATTTTTGCTCTTTAAGAGGTTCCAGTCCTGTTAAAAGACAAGGGGGTGGGGGCTGGGGATTTAGCTAAGTGGTTCTGCTGCCAGCCTTGCAAACGCAAGGTCCAGAGTTCGATACCTAGTACCAAAAAAAAAAAAAAAAAAAAGACAAGGGGGAAAACCAAGGAGCTGCATCACAAGAGGAGTTTAAGAAGGAGGAGACAGACAGGGTTAGCAGATCCTAGGGAAATCTTCACTGCAGAGTGGCACCTTGGGAATGGGAACATGAGCAGGTGGAAGGGAGTTCCTATTAGGGGAGCATAGGCACTGTAGGACGGACAAATGCCATCTATTTATCCACAGAGAGAGCCAGAGCAAGCACCTGTCTCCAGGCAGGTCCCAAGCCCAGGGAAGATGCGCCAATTCTCTGTGTCTACCGGCCTTCCAAGTCTGGGTCTCCAGGATACTGCAGAACTCTTCACAATCCTCAGATGGAAGCACAGTACAGGTGGCAGGTTTGACACGGAGGTCAAGGCAGTATTGCAGTTACATGGATATTAACCTTATCCTCCTCCATGGCATGCTGGGGCTCTTTTTCCTACATGTATTCAACCCAGAGAATCGGGAGGTCACAGGGCTAAAGCTGTGTATCCAGGATGCAGGCCAGAGGATAACAGAGCTCAGCTGCCCTCCCCACCACACTGCCTCAGTGCCCCAAAGGGTGCAGTTTCACTTATTTCAGGAGGGGAGAGGGCTTTAGGGGCGCTCCTGCTACCCACGGGTGGAGACGCTGTCACACAAGGACAGGACTATCTTCCACGCAATTCTCTTGTTCTCTCATTTTCCCTTCTCTTCCAACATAGAAGAGTATTTGATAATAGGGAAACTGAGGTACGGAGCTATAGGGATGATAAAACCATGCTGACGGAGCTGGACAGTGAATGGCCACAGAAGAAGAGGAGGAAGGAGGTGCTTTCTGCCATGAAAGATGGTATGTCACCATACCATCCCCTCTCTGAGCTTTGACTCTGGCATTTTGCAAAATCAAAGCCTTAGACCAGCCTGTAATCCCAGTGCTCTGGGGGGCTGACCAAGACCCTGTCGGAGAAAAAAAAAGGGGTGCCTCTAGCTTGGTGTGAAAGTCCTGGGTTCTATCTCACCAAAAAATAAAAGGGGTGGGGTAGGGGGGTGGGGGAGCTTAGGTCCTATTTTTGCTCCAGAGTCCTGTGGCGATTTATGGTCAAGGTGACAGTGGACCTGCAGGACCCTATTCTTTGCTCCATGTCCTCACTGTTAGCTGACGCCTCTTCTCTGAGCAGGGAGCTGGAGGCATTTTCCTGCTTCCTGTCCCTCACCCTTCCTTTTCATCTCTCTGGTGTCACCAGCCTGAATTGTCTGGGTACGGGAGCTTCGAAATCAGCAGCCACAAGCTTCTTTCTCTCTAGCCATGGGCTGTGCTTTCCCAGGGTGGGCTGCAGGAAATCAGCCTGGCTTGGCACTTGCTCTCGGTTCAGGCAGGTGGGGAAGGGAGGGGAATCGCTGGTTATTTTTAGTGTCACGGGCTGTAGGGGAGGTGCGGAGGACTTGGCAGAATCTCCTCACAGCTTGGAGGCCCCTGTAGGCCCGGGGCACTGCTGCCCGATTCCCAGATTTCAGTTCAGGCACAGATGGTCCCCATCAGCCCTTAAACAGGGGCGGGGTTGTCACCCTGTGAGTCTCCTGGGAGGGGTTTCCAGAGAGAGGCCTGGCTCAGCTGGTGGCTCCTGGCCGAAACTGTTTAGTGCAGGGAGGGGGGAGGGAGAAACACCAGATGGGGCTCAGCTTTGGGACCTCAAGGTGCAAACTCTGTCCAATCTCAAGTCATCTTGGGCAGGGAAGAGGGCACCCTTTATTGGGCAGGATTTGTTTGGCGATTAACCTGGGGGCTTGGAGAGGTCTCAGGATTGATGCCAGAGTGGGGCGGGCTCTCTGCTGCTGCTGTGCTCTTTGTGGGGCTGGGAGGAGCCTTGAAAGCAGGCAGTCTTGGGGCAGTGGAGACCATGAGCGGGGTTCTGTTGTAGATGAGGGACTTGCTTGGAAGGGATGTGCTGGGGGTGAGGGAAGACAAGGGCTGGGAGCCAGCACCCTCAGGACTTCCCCAAATGCCAGCATTCTGGTCCCAGACTCCAGGAAGCTCTGTGCAGCCAAGTCCAGTCCGAGAGACACCGCTCAGGGCTCAGGCTGCGCTGGCCAGGACTCTCTGGCAGCCTGCATGCTCTGAGGCAGCCATTCTCACTGCCCAGAGGGCTCGGGACAGGAAATGGAAAGGGACCTGTCCCACCATCCCAGGGGCTGTCACTGCATATGGCAGTGACATGCGGTGGGAGGCAGCCTGTGCTACCAGAGCAGCCTGAAACTCCCGGGGGAGGGCAGTGGAGCGAGGACAGCCACCCTCCTGCCACAGCCGGGCTCACTCTCCCATGCACGAGCCGAGCTGCCTCAGGCCAGCTGCTCCAACCTCAGGGAAACTCAGCTTCATGGAGAAAATGGCGGGAATGATGCTCACCTTCTTGGGGGCCGTTTGAGAGGACTGAAGTCAATGCGCTGTGAGAACTGTCAGGAATTTAACAGGTGCCTATTGCTGCTGGGTTGTTTGTTGTCAAGAGGAGAAGATCTGGTCAGAATACCTTAGGGACCGCTGTGAGCTCCCCAGGCTGAATGAGGCAGCCAGGAGGACAGGGCTGGGCAGTGCTGTTGGCTTCCATGGGTATTTAGCCTAAAATAAACAAGAACAGAAAAGATCCACCCTAGAACCAGTTCTCCTTGGTCTGGTAGGTGGAGAGAGTAAGGGATACTTAGCCGTGTCCTCAGTCAGCCCCAGGCAGGCCCTAGGGATATCCGCGTGAGTTATTGCAAGGGATTTTAGTCTCATGGGGAATTACTATTTAGTGAAGTAAAAATTAGTGAATTACTGATTAGTGAAGTAAAAATTGATTTTAAAATGTCAGAGTCCCTGGTGGCCTTGGGGTTTGAGCAGTTGGTTTGGTGGGGGTGCTGGATGATACAAAACTTGTAAGAGACTGGGGAGCACTACAGAAGGGAAGAAGTTCTTTACGAAGGCAGACATGACCCATTTGAGTAGAGAGGGGCCAAGTGGAGAGTGCAGGGATTGGGTGCTAGGGGTGGAGGCTCACTGATGGGCTGCAGAATGCCAGGAAGCCACCACAGGAAGAGCCTGGGCTCTGGGCTCAGCCTGGGCAGCTTCAAATCTCAGCTCTGTCCTTGTATTGGCTTGGAGTAGCAAAGAGGCCATGCTTGGCACTGTGGGCTTCATAGAATACATGAAGATCAAATGAAATATTGTTTTAAAGCCATACAAACCTTGAAAACGTGGGTTGAATAATGAGAAGATGGCGTATCGGCCAGCTTTGCTGTTGCTGGTACATAATGTCTGATATACACAACTTAAAGGAGAAAATTATTCATTTAGTTTATGGTTTCAGAGGTTTCAGTCCATGGCTGACTGGATCCAAGGAGCAACACCATACCAGAAGGGTATGGTGAAGCAAAGCTGCTCTCTCTGTGGTGGGCAGAAGAAAAGCACAGGGCAAGAGCACCAGCAAGACATATCCCACAAAGGCCCCCACTGACCCACCTCCTCCAACTGGACCCCACCCCCTAACAGTGCTGTCAGCTCTGAGCATCAGTGAATTAATCCATGGATGGGTGCAGTATCCTGATCCAGTCACCTCTCCAGGGGTCTCTGGATCCAATCTGGTTGACAAAGTTAGCGAGCACAGATGGCATGCCTTTGCTGACAGAATATTTTCCTCCTTGCATTTTCTCTAGTCTACTCTTCTTTAGATGGGGAACTCAGAGGAGCAGGTCTAAACTTAGAAGGTTTAATTAAGAAGAAAAAGGATCTATTATTATTTTTTCTCTCTAAGAAGCAGAGAAAGGGAGGAACAGCAATTGCTTCACCATCCCTTCTCCTTTCTTGAAAGAGGATACTGAAGGATGATAAATGGATTTTCTGGCTATGTCTGGGTTGTTGGGGTGACTGTTGAACTCCTAGATGAAGCATCTCTGCCATTATCAGGAACCCATCAGGGTCAGCCATTTCTCAAAGATGGGCTGCCGTCCATCTCTGGAATGGAGTCCCCCGCAGTGTGACTATGTGAGTGAACGAATGAGTGATTGGAAGGACAGCACATGCTTGTCTTGACCCTGCTCTCTCGCACTCCTTGGAGATGCTAGGGATTTGGAAAAGTCTCTCTCTCCTTCTCCTGCCTGCTTGGTCACCCAAACCCACTGCAGATGCCAATCTCTTTCTCAGACATAGGCCCTGAAAGCAGGATGATTAGGAGGAACACTTTACTCTGCACGGCCCTAGGGCAGGAATCTCACATTTGAGAGGGGGCTGGCATCTTTGAGAGAGGAGCTGACATATCTCCGGCAAAGTCAGCCCTCTCCCCTCTCCTTTCTGTGCTTTTTGCTAACTCGAGTTCAATTTGAAAGAAAGAAAAAGAATTGTGTGTTAACCCAATTCACACCAATGAACATTAAGGTGCTGGTAACGTGGAGTTAGACCTCCCAGGGAATATTTGCGTTTTAACAGCATAATCTTAAAGCCATTGAAGCTCCAATAGAAGGAAAGGTTTTTTGATTGGAATCTGAATATTTGGTCCCATTCTACAAGCAGTCCCGCCCTTGAATGCACATCCCTCTCTGGCAATCTGCTCAGTTTCTTCACCCTGCAGATTTCTTAAAGTTGGCCTAGATAAAGCAGCCAATATAGCAGAGAATGGAGTAGCCTATGTATTTTTTCCACAATTTTATGTGAAATGGACTATTCACACTACCATTTTATAGACAGGCAAACTGAGGCAAAGAGAAGTTAAGTACTTTTTCTAAGGTTAATCACTGCTGAGGAGCAGAAGCAGGATTCAAACCCAGGCAGTAGGATGCTGGTATCAACCTACCTCATGCCATTCAGCCTCTCTCTGCCACATTCCCTCCAATCAATGGTCCTCTGCAGCTGCAAGAAAGCTTGGTGTGGGGTGCTCGCGGAAGGAAATCCTGTGCTTAGGACCGAGCCCGGTGCCTTCTCTCCTCCTCTTCCCTTCTCCATTCTCCCCACCCCTAGACTGTACAAGCTGGTTGGGTGGTTTACTAGACCCAGAGGTAGTATTTATGGACTCCTGAGAGGCAATGGTCTCCTGACCGCCTCTCACACCCTCTTCGAAGGGTCAGGTACCATCTGCACATCTATGGATTTGGCAGCAACAGTTTCTGCCTTATAGATGGCAATAAGTTTCATGAAAACAAAGACCTTCCTCAAATCCTCTAGATAAAAACAGTTACTGGCTGGGTCTGAGGGTCCCTGAGGCTGAAATGAGGAACTTGGTCCAGCCTTTTGTAGCAGGTTTGCTGACTCTTGTTGTGGAAAGAGTCAGTAAGAGACAAGGGTTTATTAGGCAGAGATTTTAGAACACACTCAAGATTGGAGTGCAGGTCCCCCAAGAAATGAGGTGCACTGCAGTTTGGAACTTGGAATATTTATACCTCTCTTGAAGGGGTGGAAAGGCCTGAAAAAAATTCCTCCTCAAGTGTATTAGCCCCTTCTACAAGTATGCGTGGTTTGTTTGTTTTTAACAGGTAATTTGGATGGTTTTTTTTTTGGTTCACCCAGCCTGCTCTTTTATCTTGGGATCAGGTGCCTTCTCCTTACTTTCTCAATTAAGCCAATTTATAGGCTTTTAGTATTCCTGAGGAATTTTGGGTGTGATGTGTCTGGTAGGGAAGTCACCCAAATTTAACCCGAAGAATGCTGATATGGATGCTTTGGGTAATTTTTGCTGGTTCCTGGAAGTAGTAGTCTTCTTAAAACTGTAATTTTTTAGTTACAATTTCTTTCTTTCTTTTCTTTTCTTTTTTTTCTTGCCAGGGATCAAACTCAGGACCTTGTGCTTGAGGCAGGTGTGGTCCAACTGAGCTAAATCCCTGGCCTTTAGTTACAATGTCTTTGTCTCCTTTCTGCGTATCTTTTATATCTTCTATCCTACCTCAAAAACTAAATAATAATGTACAATATATTGGTCAGCTTTTCAGTTGCTGAGAGAAAACACCTGATGGCTGGAGCATAAAAGAAGAGAGGTTCATTTGACTTATGGTTTCAGAAGTGTCAGTCCATGGCTGGCTGGCTCCAAGGCAGAAACTTGAGGGTGGAAGGTCATGGCAGAGCAAAACTGTTCAACTCCTGGCATCTAGGAAGCAGAGAACAAGGAAAGAGCCCCAGAGAAGAAGGGGTCAGGGACCAGTTGTAGCCCCCAACAAAAGGCCCCATGACCCACTTCCTCCAACGCAGCCACACTGCCTAATAGCCCATTAAGCTATGAACTAATCAGTGAGTACTATACCAATTGATGGGGTTAATGCTCTCATCATCCAATCCCCCCTCCAGGACTCTCTTAATCCCTCAAGTTGACAATCAAGATTAACTAGCACATGCACTAATAAAAAATAATAATAAACTATGAAATGGTAGAATGGAAATAAAAATGCAGTTTCACATTAGATATGCTAAGAGTGGGAAACAGAGATGCATGCTGGGTGGCGGCTCTCTGCTCTGGGTCCTGGGGAAGGGGGTGGGAAATGCTCCTTCTCTGGCTTCCAGTGCTTGGCTGTGGGTGGGAGTGTGGATGTGGGTAGAACTGGGCAGAGATAGGGATAAGGGGCGTGAAAGAGGGAGGGAAAGTCAAGCTCCTGGGAGATCGGTGGCCAGTGTTGGGGATGGTGTTGTGATGAACTTGAGCATAGGTTGGAATTCCAGAGCCTGGGGGATCCCAAGCCACAGAACAAACTTGTGGTTGGAAGGGAACAAGCTGGGCAACATGAGTGAAAGGAGGAGGAGCATGAAAGATGTCTCCTCCCATGTGGACCTCTTCAGACCGTGGTTCCTGTGGTCCGAGCTGGGTCCAGGGTGCCAGTCAGTGTTCTAAGTGTTTATGCCACTGAAGTCCTGAAGCTTAGCTGTTACTGTCTCTGCCTTGGGGGGACCCAGAGAGCACAGGGTGAGACACCCGCTCCTGCCTACAGCTAGAGCCTGTGTGTAAAGTGGGCCGCTGCGCAGGTCCCCTCTTTTGTGATGCAGGGAGCAGAGGGAGGACAGTAGACATTAGAGGGATTTCCTCTGTGCAGACAGCTGAGCCCAGCTCCAGAAGACCTAAGCTGGGTCATCTGGTCCTTAGTCCAATCTAAGAGGGGAGCTGGGCTTGTGGTGCTGAATGCTGAGTTTCATCCACTCCACCTACTCTCAGCCTCTCCTCGTGAGGTCCAGAGCTTCTCAGGAGGTGTGGGCAAGTTGTCTCTCATCTTTCTGATATTCCTCTCAGCAGGCCTTCTAAGTCTTTCCCATAAGTCAGTTGCCATTGCTCCAGCTGCTTGGAGCCTGCTCTGTGACACATTGTGACATGTATATACACCCATGAAGCCATCAGCACAACCAAGACGGTGACTATGCCCATCACTCAGGAAGCTCTGTGCCCCCTCTTTTATCTTCTGCACACCTCCATGTACCCCAGACCTGCTTTCTGCAAGTCTAGAATGAAGGTGAATAGAATCATGCACAAAGCATTTTTCATCAGCTCCTTTCATTCAACATATATGATAACTTCAAGTGTTTTAGTTTTGGAAAATAAGGTATGCATTTGATTGCTAAGAAGTATTACAATTGGGTCTACATCAGAGAGTGCAGTCCTTACTGTGGTTGCTACTAGCGAAGAACACCTTATTACTTTGAGATTTCTCCCTTCTGAGGTATACACCTATAAACCTTCCTTTTGGCTGAGTGTTCCACTCTATGGATGGACCAGTGAGCCACCTAGTCATGTCCCCTTGGCACAAGACAGACCGCAGTATGTCTCTGTACAAGCTTATACTCTCCCCACACCTGTTCACTGAGGGAGAAAAGCCCGACCAAATCTCCTGATTCACCTTTGGAACCAAATATAAAAGCTAGTGGGTACCTAGGGACAAATAAATTCCTGGCTTGGGCTGAGTCATAGCCCCCCCCCCCCCATTCATATGTGAAAGCCCTAACCCACAGTACCTCTGATTGGTATAGTACTTGGACATAAGACCTTTACAGAGGTAGTTAAATTAAGATGAGATCCTTAGGATGGGTCTTAGTTCAATGTGGCTGGTGTCCTTCTAAAAAAGGCAATTAGGACACAGACACACACAGAGGGACAACCATATGCAGACACAGGGAGAAGATGGCCATCTATGAGCCAAGGAGAAAAGTCACAGGAGAAACTTATCCTGCCGATTCCTTGATCTTGGGTTTCCAGCCTCCAGAACTGTCAGAAATTTCACTGGTTTAGGCACCCAGTGTGTCACATTTTGCTGTGGCAGCCAGAGTAGACTATTAGGACCCATAGCTTAGTCGTGTCATTTTGCACATCTGCAA
The DNA here is from genome assembly GCF_000247695.1 of Heterocephalus glaber. Next base: position 16,045,870 of record NW_004624758.1, read on the forward strand.
AACGAGGCTCAGATGAATGTGCTGACTGGCTTGAGACAGTAACATGAATATAGATTGTTATGGATTAAGTGTGTCCCTTAAGGTTTCCTGTGGCAAAATTTAACCCTCATTGAGAGGTATTCAGAGGGTGGAGACTTAGCTGGATGTGGTGCTATATGCCTATAATCCCAGCACTCTGGGAGGCTGAGGCAGGAGCATTGCAAGTTCAAGCCCAGCCTGGGCAACTTAGTGACTTACCAAGACCCTGTCTCAAAAAAAGAAAAAAAAGGCTTGGGGATATAGCTCAGTGCAAAGGCTCTGAAGGAAAGGGGAAAAAAAAGAAAAAAAACCAGAACACACACACACATGCACACACACACACACACACACGATGCTCTGTGCCACTGAGTCTCTGCCATTATAAAATCAGGACCAAAACTGAGCCAAAACCAACCTCTCTTCTTTAACTTACACAGCCTTTGGCATCATATTACAGGCAACAGAAAATGAACCAATACACAGACTTTCCTTGAATCATGATGGGCTTATGTCTCAACAAACCCACTGTAAGTTGAAAATGCCATAAGCCAAAAATATCTTTAATGTACCTTACCTCTTGAACATCATAGCAGAGCTCTTCCTAACTAAAGTGCAAGTACAACAATTGGTGTGGCCAGAGGATGCTGACCACCATGTATAACGCTGCTCAGAAAGAGATCAAGTCAAAATTCGAAGTGTGGTTTCTATTGAATGTGTATTGTCTCACATCATGGTAAAGTTAAAGACCATAAATGAGCCATTGTAATTTGGGCTCCTCTTCACTCCTTTTGCCTCTTTCTCCCAGACATCACAGGCTGAGCCTGTTTGTAAGCTGTGAGAACAGTTTGACATTGTGCCCTGAAGAAGGAGCCAGGAAACCTAAATGCTGTTCCAGCCAGACTCTATTCTTACAAGTTTTGTGTCCTCTGGCTTCACTCGGGCCTCGGTGAAATGGGCATGATTATCCTGTGCAACCTTCTCCACTGCTGACCATGCAGACCAAAGGAGATGACACAGGCCAAGAACCACTAGGAGGAATAATGATTAGGACAGTACAGGCCCCGGGGCAGCCTCCTGGGCATGGTCCCAGATGTGGGGCTCCACCAAACCTGCTGCACTGTGTGTGTTAATGACATGGGCTGGCACAGTCCTCTGAGATCACTGGTGACAGATCGAGGCACCGGAGCCCCTAGCTGCAGAGGGCATGACCCTCGTGACGTTTTAAAGAAGAGGTATGTTTTGTGTCTGCCTCTAAAGTGTCCCTGATAGCTGTGTGACCCTCCAGTCACTCACCTGTAGTCAGCCCCCAGCAGGGCTGATTTTGTGCCAACCTTGCCAGGTCACAGTGCCTAGATTTTGTTTTTGTTTTTGTTTTGGTACCAGGGATCGAACTCAGGACCTTGTGCCTGCGGCGGTACCACTGAGCTAAATCCCCGGCCCACAATGCCTAGATTTTGATCAAACACCAGGCTAGATGTTTCTGTGAAGGTAGTTTTTAGAGGAGGTTAACATTTAAATCAGTACACTTTGAGTAAAGCAGATTCCCACTTGCCATGTGATGGGCCTGGTTCAATCAGTAGAAAGCCTTAAAAACAGACTGAGCTTCTTCAAAAAAGAAGGAATTCCGTCTTAGCCTGTTTTCAGATGTGAGTTGCAGCACCAGCTGTTCTCTGAGGGTCCACCTTGTTAGCTACCTGCTGAATTTGGCCATTTCAGCCCCCACAATTGCAAGAGCCAATTCTTGAGGATAAATCTGTCTCTGTACTCTTCTCTTAAATACTATAACACACACACATCCTTTTGGACGTTGTTTCTCTAGAGAATGCTAATATAGCCCTTGTATTAGTTAGCTCAGGTTGCTATAATAAAATACCGCTGATTAGGTGGCAGAAACAAAAGACTTATTACTCATAGTTCTTGAGACTGGAAATGAAAGATCGAGGTGCCTGCAGATTCAGCTCCTTGGAAGGGCTTTCTTCCTGGATTCAGGCAGCTGCCTTCTTGCTGAGAGAGAGAGAGAGAGAGAGAGAGAGAGAACCCTTTGATCTCTCTTCTTCTTCTAGGACACTAAGCCTATCACAGTCCCTCTACCTTCATGACTTAACCAACTTACCTCTTAAAAGTCTACCTCCAAATGCCATCACATTGGAGGTTAGGGCTTCTGCATTTAAACTTTAGGAGAACATAAGCATCCAGTTTATAACACTTCCTTATCTCCATCTTCAGTGAACTCTCATCTATTGAGTGCTTACTGTGTTCAGCAGACCTCGTTCTAATCTCTTCATATATGTTAATCCATTTGATTTTCAGGGCAACCATATGAAATATTATTGTCCCTATGTGACAGTTGATCACACTTAGGCACAGACAGGGAATTTATCCCAAGCCAAGAAGGTGGTCTGCTGTCAGGACTTTTGTGCCAGGCTGCCTCTCAGGTGCAGAGCCTCATACCTGAATACAGTAGAGCAAAAAACGAGTATCACACAGCTGTCCACAGAGCAGAAACGGTGCAGCTTCCTAGGTGAGGGCACTGGTGATGTGGGTCACAAGAGGGACACGTTCCCGTGATGTTATCACTTTCCTGTTCAAGGATATCAGTTGAAACAAGGGCTCCTCCTGTCCTGCTCCTGCTCCTGCCCTTGGTGATGCATGGTGGCTGGGATCATGCTGCATGGACACTGGCCCTCAGGGGCTGCCTGTGGGCCATCCAGCAGGTGGCCTGGTGGATACTACCAAAGCAAACCTAGTGCAGCCTCCCATGCAGGCTTCCATATGGGGAAGAGAAGCAGGCCCTCTATAATCTGAAAGATTCTGGCAGGAGCCTGAGTTCATGCTTGCCTCCTGAATCCACTGAAAAGATGTCAAAGACAGAGAAAGGAAAGCAATCCATAATTTTGCTGAGAACAGCAGGGGCGGCCCTCTGTGCCCAGAGATTCTGGTGAATTTCTGAAAGACAAGAAGTAGACAGGAACATATGGGAGGATAAACTGGGGAGGAACAAGCTACAGCTTGGAACATATTCAGCAAAGTGCTGCAAAGGATGTAGGAGCAGAGTCCCCTTAAATACTGCTTGAAAAATATTTATGCCATGTGTAGGGTCACTTTTCTGATGATGACGATAAATATAAGAAATAATGTATTTCTCATTTTGCTCTGCGGGGAGCCACCTTGGTGACATTCAGACAGTCTTTCTGAAGGTATGGTGGCCAAGCCCCGGGCTGCTGTTGTCTGGTCCCATTGGCAGGTGTCTCCCACCTGGGGATCTACAGGTTTGCTGGAGGTGCACAGATAACCCTGGAGAGGCCAGCAAGCTACTGAGGTCCTATGCAAATGCCACTGCTTCTGTGAGCATTTTTTTGGGTGCATCACTTTGTTCAGATTTGCAAAAATCTGACCCATGTCTGTCATTCCCTATCAGAGTTTTAGGATGATTTTTCTCATTTCCCAAGCTGGGTAGCTGATGGCTGAGGAGTGGTTTCTCTCAGCACTTTGGATCATGCTTTCTGTCCCTACGACCAAAATTTGCCTCATGGAATGTTTCTGTGCACGCTGTTCCATAGAGCCTCACAGTAGCCCAAGGAAAAGGACAGAGGACATATCATAATGCTTACTTGAGGAATGAGCAGTCTCAGGCAGTGCAGTTCAGAGTTTACCCAAAGTCATGCGGCAAGGCCGTAGTGGGGCCATTGTGGGGCTTAGGGCTCAAGGCTCCCGGGCCATGCTCTTTGCCGCTTCCTGTGTTCTCATAGCTGAAAGGGACGCATCATTCTCTTAACAAGCACAGCAACCCAAAGTAGCAGTGTGTGAAGATGCCTCAAAAAATGTCCAGTAACTAGGGTGTGACCTCAGAATAAATTCTCTCCAGATTCCAAATCTTTCCCAAGTCCCTGTCCCCAGCTGTTATTACAAAGGGGGTGGCAGAGGCTAAGGAAATCCCACTTAGTTCCTTTCCCATTGCCTTTGGCATCCCGAGCATTTTCTGTCTGCAGTGTCCAGTAAGAGGTGAACTTCTCCTCCCTCCCCGAGAGCCAGTGTGTCCCACAGAGCCCCTTTCCTGCTTTAATTGATATCGCTGGGTAATCCTTAATGACCTCCCATAGCCACCCAGCATGTAATGAGTGGTTAGCCAGGGACCCTGGGGTCCACCAGCAGGCCTTACCTATCAAAGCTGTGCCCAGGGAGAGCCAAAGCTGCTCTCTTTCTCTCTGCCCACCCCTTCTTGTCTTGGAGCTGCCTCCTGTGAGAGAGATTTGCCCTACAGCAGGACGCTGACTCATGGAGGCTGTCAAAGCACATCTGTTGGGTGTCCCTGGCCAGAAACCATAGCAATCAGCTGAATCGGGCTTAATTGTCTATTCCTTGTCTCACTCTACGGGCACATCTAAAGATTTGGCTTTGGGAGGTTCCCAGCTAATTGGCTAACAGCTGGTTTTTGGACAGACAGCTGTCTTTTGTGGTTATCTCATTCCTGGTTTAGGTGGACATTTTCAAAGTCCTTTTGAGTTTTAAATGACTCACCGGCATTTGGTGGGAGTCAAGGGGAAATTATCTATAGTGCTGTTTTTGCTGCAAGTTCCCATTTAAGGCAGCTTGGTGCTGGAGGAAGGGCATCAGCTCTGGATCAGACAGACGCTGGCTTGTTTAAGCGCTAGGAATCCTGGCTGTCCCACAGTAAGCCGGCTGGGTATAAATATCATCATGGAGCTTAGATCGTGGGGCATAGCTGTAGAGCATGGGCCGTTATTATAAGCCTAGGTCAGAAATTTCCCAAAGCAAAAATTACCCCTCCCCTTTACCCTGAACTCCTAGTCAAGCTTGTGCTCTTTGGAGACAGGTTAAAAAGTGCAGAGCTGTTGGGGCAAAAGGCCTGAACTCCAGGTTCAGCTCCGCCATTCACTGGCCACAAGACTTGGGCCAAACTACTTTCATCTTTTTTTCCTAATTTAAAAAATTTGTTATTAGTACATGCTGGCAGTAGATATGATTTCCTCACAAGAGATCTTTTGTCGTATTTCCCTCAGGTGGATTAACCAAGGACCCTGTATGGGTTAGAGTGCTCCCCAAATTGAGGTCGCCTCAGAACCTCAGAATGTGGCCTTAGTCCGAGAGGGGCCATGCAGATGTAAACAAGTTCGGATGGGTTAGGGTGAGCCTTAATCCAATATGCCTGGTGTCTTTCTAAGAGGAGGAGAGGACACGGGTGACTCAGAGACAGAAAAGTACCCAGAGAGAGGCCTTGTGACAACAAAGGCAGAGACTGGAGTGACAGGTCTTGGCCAGGAACGCCGAAGGTTGTCAGCAATCACCGGGAGCTGGAAGAGGCCGAGAGAATCCTTTCCTAGAGGCCCCAGAGAGATCAAGACCCTCCTGCCCCTTTGCCTGTAGACTTCTGGCCTCCAGAACAGGGAGGGAATGAATTCTCATACCCAGAGTTTGGAACTTTGTTTCATTATCTCCAGGAAAGTAACACAGGCTCTAAGAGCCTTTTGTCTCCAGGACTAATTTATTGTGGCATAGAAAGCTCTCTTTCCTCACTTGACATTATCAGCTCGCTCTCACTGCCTTGATCTCTGAAGGTACCTTAGACCTGGCCTGTCCCCAACAAAGCGTAGAAGGAAAGGAGGCAACCCTGGAGATGAGTGGGGTAGGATGGAAGCACAGGTCACAGTGCCAGAAGCAGCACTGTGGAGCTTGAAAAGGTGGGCTGGACTGCAGGGCCCGCATGGCCAGTCCCTCTTCCCTCAGGGGATCCCTCTCAGGGGCCAAAGATCCTTGGGAACTTCTGCAAGTGGATCGGTTAAGTGGGATAGAGATCCAGGGGCCTCACAGTGTGGAGAGGGCTCAAGTTTTGTCAGTAAATCAGTTGTGAGGATCTGAGGGTGCTTTGGCCCTGATTTGCTGTGAGCTTGCAGGGAAACGGAAGAGGCAAATTTGTATATGAGAGGCAGGAAAGGAAGTAACACTGTGTCCCTAAAATATACACTGGACATTGTACTGGACATTTCAAAACATATCATTTTCCCATTAACTCTTAAAAGTAGCGGTATGGTAGTTGTTAGTAACGTTAGTTTGAAGATGAGACTCAGCTGTGAATTACTTTAAGGTCTAATAGCTTGTCAGAGACTCACCAGGAGCAAAATTAAGGTCAATCCAACTATAAAGACCAGGCTCCTGGCATTCAGTGTCCCGCTTCCCTTTGGGGGCCCACTGTCCTTTCTCCTCTTTCCTCAGACTCTTATCCACACTTTCGAGCGCTCGGCTAGGGATTGTCACTTGCAGAGAAAAGGCCGGGAATAAAACTTGCCCACCTTTTAGTTTTCGGAATGAAGAAATTCTTCCCACCTCAGCTTCTCTAAGGAGAGCTGTCTTTTCAGTCCTTCAAATCTGTCTCAGTCTCTGGAGAGGCTGATTCTCCAAAGCCATACAGAGAGGAAGTGCCGAGGACATGGCCTGCCTGGATGAGCCAGGCTCCAACACTTCCAGAGACCACACCAGTGCGGGGATAGCTCTGATCAAAGAAAAGCCAGGAGCGCAGGGCTTTCTTCTGCCTCCCTCAGATTTTTAGGACCCAGATGAAGTTTTTTCAACTCCTTCTCTTTGATGAGAAAATGAAAAGAGACACACACAAAAGCTAACTTTGCCTACCTGGCCTACACCAAGACACAGAAAGCAGTTTCTGGGCATGGAGTGTACCCGTGTCCTAATCTCACTCACTCATTTAATTATAAATTCATGATCAAAATGTCATTTGTTGGCAAGAATCTATTTCATTGGTGGAGCACTTGCTTAACATGTATAAGCCCTCTCTCATCCCTTAAGGTCCTGGGTTTGAGCCCTAGCGCTACAACAAAAATTAATTAAATTAAAGATCACTGATAGGGCCGGGGATTTAGCTCAGTGGTTCTGCTGCCTGCCTCTGCAAGGGCAAGGTCCCAGGTTCGATCCCCAGTACCAAAAAAAAAAAAAAAAATCACTGATGTCCAGAAACATTCATCAGAGGCAAGCCAGGCATAGAATGTTCATTATTTTGGAAGGGGGATTTAAAATTATTTTGTAACATTTTGAGATATTGATTATTCACAGTAAATGATACCTATGTACATAAGAGCACCATTTAATGAGTTCTGACAGATGAACTGTATATGCCTGTAAAACTGTCACCACAATCGAGAGGCCAATCATTTCCATCCTCAGCTCCCAGAGATACCCTGATGCCCATTTATAATTCTTAGCTTTACTTCCAGGCAATCGCCAATCTGCTTGCTTTCATTATAGATTAGTTTTCATTCCTTAGGGTTTTTTAAAAAAATAAATTCATTATGCAGCATTCTTTTTTAATTCTTTTGTACTCTTTTTTACCCAGCAAAATGATTTAGTGTTTCATGCATTGTGTTGTCTGTATCGATTGTGTGTTCCTTTTTTTATTGCTGAATAGTCTCCAATAGTATGGACATACCACAGTGTGTTTATACATTTGTCTCAATAGGCTCTGGATTGTTTCTGGTTCCGCTGTTGTTTTCAGCATACACCACCGGACACACGTAACACGGGTCTTCCCTGTGGTACCTAGGTGTGGCAGAGCCTCTGACCAGGCACTCTGATTGACCTCCGGCTAACACCACCAGGACACCATTTCCCAGGTCCCAGAGAGCCGGTGGTGCAAAGTCCCCTGGCTCTACCTAGAAAACTGGAGTCAGTGCTGGTATGAGCACATGATGAAGCCCACGTGAGAGAACCAGGACGAAACGACTCTATCACAACTTCAGAGGGACTGAAACGAGAGGATCGTTTCTTCCTAAATCCGGAAACTGGAAAGCCAGCCAGAAAGGTAATTATTTCCCAAAGTTTGTTTTTAAAAAGTACTCTTTCCTCAGGATGATAATAGATGTTTTGCAGACAAAAACAAAAGCAAAAGCCCTAGATTTTTTGATTACATAAATTTTAGGAGCGCTGTGTTAAACGAAGTTAAATAGTTTCTTTTTTGTAGGACTTCTTTGCACCTTTAACACGTTAATGTTTGCTGTAAATTTTAAGCAAAAGTGACATTAATCTTTCCAATGCATTCAATTAGCGAATCCTCTTTTCCTTAAAAATTTGTTTTCTACAGCCCAATTTGAAAAATACTCTTTTAGTGATTTAAACATCCTCCAAACAATTTTAATGTAAAGAAAAAGGCAAATACACAAGAAGACATAGAAATTAAGCTTGCATTCAGGGATCATGGTCCTTGGAATTCCTTGAATCTTAAGTAGATGGCTGTCAGTGCCTACATGCAGTACAAATGTGTCATCTTCCTTTTCTAAGTCGATGGTTCCTATAAGAGCCCAATATTTGCAGCATTTTTTCTCCTCATAAATGGCTTTTTGGGGGATTCCTGTCCATATGGTCTCAGAATTGCCACCGGGGTTGTTCTTCACTGTTGCAGGTGGGTGGCAGTGGCACTGTGGGCCACCCCTCCCTGGATGCAGGGGCCACCAGGTGCATTGGTGATGTGACGTCCAACAGGTGTGTGCTCAGAGCTGAGAAAGCGCCAGTGTTCATGGGGTTCCATAACGCACCATCTTTTTGCTTCCTGAGCTCTCTACCATAATCCAAACTACATAAATGAGCAATTCCTTTGCATAATGAACGGATGAGGCTGTTTTATGCACTTTTATGTGGTTCCAAGTCTGTGGTTTTACTAAATTTCCACCTCAAAGATATGTAATTAGAGCCTCAGCAATCTGCCATCCTGGCCCTCCCCACCCTCCTCTGGAATCCACAACAATCTTGCAGGCTGGTTTCCAATGGGACAAACACAGCGTAGGGTGTGTGTGTCTGTGTGTGCAACCACGTGCATATGTCTGTCTATTGGTCTTGTGTGGGTAGAGGGACATGGGGATCTGGTCTTCTAAAAAGTGGGATGGGTGGGGCTTGAGTACAAGTCTCTCCCTTTCGCTGACTTCTGGCTTCCCAGTCCACCAGGAAGTCATTTAGTGCTCTGCCTCTTAGGCCTGGCCTTCAGGAATCTCTCTTGTCACTGTCCTCGCTTGTACCTCATCTTCACTCACTGTCTTTGCACTGTGGGGGTTTGGGCAGCTTCTTCCTCAGGCCCAAACACTTCTTCCTTGGAAGCCCAGCTCCAACTCCTATGTTCCAGGGAGTCTTCTGTTTCCCCTCCTGTTCTTAAGCCTCTTTCTCTTCTCCTCATTGTGCCACAAAGCTCATGTTTTGTGAATATTTATGTCAACCAAAGGTTAAACCTTCTTGGACTGGGGACAAGGTCTTCCATTTCCCCACAGAAATGCCCAATCATCCGAAAGCTTTTGGTTTGTGAGGGAAGCCCGGAAGTAGGCTTCAGAAAGGGGGCTCCCGATTCGGTACTCCCTTATATATCTTTGCGAGCTGGAATTATACAGCAGCTCAGTGTTCTAGAGGAAAGCGACTCGGGATGAAGCGGAGCTGGCCCAGGTCCTCTCCATCATGAAGGTCAAGCAACAGGACGAAGCAGCATTGCTCCTGGCCGGCTCCTTTTGTAGTAGCCCAGTGACCCAGGTGCTCACTGGGTCTCCTGAGCAGAGGGCCTCCTCTACGTGCCCTTGGCTCCTGACGAAGATCCTGGCAGGAAATAGAAGATGGTGCCGGTGGTGGTATGGCTGAGTGGGAAAAGGTCAGGAGTTTTGGAGTCAGATGAATTTGGGTTTAGTTCTTGGCTTTGAACTTCCTAATAGTGTGACACTGGGCATTTACCTCTCATTCTGGGCCTTGATTTCTTCCAATTTAAACTAATGTCTCCAGTGTAAGGCAGCTGGAAAAAGAGACCCTCCGTGTGGGCTGACTGTCACCATTATCAAAGGGTGGTAGGAAGAGAGGGAGGGCAGAAAGAAAAGGGATAATTTGTCCCTTCCTTATTCCCATCAGAGGCACATCAAGACTAGTCATCCTCCCTACAGCTACTTCTGAGGCCTCCTCAGAATCCTCTTATAAAACATCATCTCCTGCAAATTCCGGCCAGAGCTTACTAGGAGATCACAGGACACACACCAGGCTTGGGAGACACATCAGCACCAGCTGTCCCCGGTCAGCCTTCAAAATGTGGCTCTTGTGCCAACATCCTGCCTCTGTCTCCCCAGCTTCACAGTGTGACCTGGTGGTCTCATCCCCCACTCTGAGTCCTGCTTCCTGCCCTCGGAGGGAATCACCGTCCTTATCATTCTGCATGCTGTAAAACAATCTTCAAAGGAACCTCCCAATGAAAAGGGTTAAAACATTCTCATAAATGTCTCTGATTATTTCCATTCAAAGACAGCCCAGGAAAATGTTTGGTCCCAAACAACCCCAAGGACTCAGGGAATGCTTTAGGTGACAGAGGGCTTCAAGGGTATCTCACTAAAGCTGCCACTCACAGATAGGGAAACTGAGGCTCAGAGGGACATCTGATCGTGCTCAAGGACAAAGCTAGTGAGTGGCAAACCCAGGACTCCATCTGCCATTGCCTGGATTCCAGCTCCCTTCCCCAGAGGGAAGACCTTTCCCACACTTTGAATCTTTCGTACATCCCAGAAGATCTAACAGGTGGGGCCTTCCTCTACATCTGAAGAATGAGGTGAGTTTCTCTCAGGTCCTGGTTGCTTTTCTCTCTTGCTGAAAGAAAAGACAGAGAAGTAAAATCAGCTCTACCCAATGCCTGGGTCAAGTGATCAGAAGGGAAAATGTAAGAGTGGACTAAATTAGGGTTTTACACTTTCAATCATTGATTTACTCAGCCAACAAGTCCAAAGCTAATGTGTACACAGCATCCAGTTATGCATACACAGAAACACACACACATGATAATCTTAGCTTTGTACCAAAACCACCCCAAAACTTGGTGGCTTAAAACAATGGCTTTATTTCTTCACAAGTCTATGGGGGCAGCAGTTTGGGTTGGGCTCAGCTCTGGAAGAAGAGCCTATCAGGAAGTAGAGGAGCACTGGATGGTGCTGAGGGTGATGCCCGTTCTGGAGCTCAAGAGCACGGTTGCAGTCATTGCTGAACCAGCTGGGTCAGATGGTCCAAGATGGCCTGGTTCCTATATTTGGTGGCCAGTGCCCACTAGGTTCCAGGCCTCTTCTCTTGATCATTCATTCTCAAGAAGGCTGGAGCAGCCTTCATCATGCACAGGGCAGAATTCTAATCTAAAAGAGGAAGAGTTGAACCTACCAGTCCTGCTGAGACCCGAACTGGGAGTCACATGAGGCCTCTTCTGCCATATTCCCATTGCCATGTCTAGTTGTGAAAGCAAGTCACAGGGCAGCCAAGATTCACAGAAAGGGAAATAGCCTCCACTTCTTGATAGATTCAGGGGAAAAAGTCATATTCAAAGGGTATATATGCAATGATGGGAAGGATTGTTCTTGAAGCCTCTCTCTCTAGATCTGTATCTATGTCTGCACTCATATGGCTATCTATAGATATGGACATAGACATAGGTGGGTAGAGAGTTCTATATTCTCGAGTATATAGATACTCATAAACACACACATGTTCTTGATCGTGTGAGGCTTATGGTCTGGTTGCACAGACTCAGCTTGATATTTGAAAAGTGGCTAGAAGAAGGTAACACATAACCAAGAAGCAAAGTGAGTGGAGCCCCTGGGTGCTGCATTTGGGGAAGGGAAAGCTCTCTGTGGGCAGAGGCAGGTGGGAGAGCTGCAGGTACTGGGCTTGCTTTCTGGCACACACAGGAGGGGGGAGGCAAGATGTGCTAGGGCTGACCAGACATTGGTGGGCACATTGGCCTGGAAGAGGGGAGGGAGATGTGTAAAGAGGGAAATAAATAAGAATTGAAATTAAACTAGGTCAAGCCAAGGGGGAAATTCCCATGATGGCTGAGGAATTCAGGCTTGGATAAGTGGGAGCCATTGAAGGATATTGAACAGAGGTGTGACTCTTTCTTCCATTCTTTCTTTCTTTTTTCTTTCTTTCTTTCTTTCTTTCTTTCTTTCTTTCTTTCTTTCTTTCTTTCTTTCTTTCCCTTTCTTTCTTTCTTTCTTTCTTTCTTTCTTTCTTTCTTTCTTTCTTTCTTTCTTTCTTTCTTTCTTTCTTTCTTTCTTTCTT
>NW_004624758.1:16058065-16088504 GCF_000247695.1 Heterocephalus glaber
TTCTTTCTTTCTTTCTTTCTTTCTTTCTTTCTTTCTTTCTTTCTTTCTTTCTTTCTTTCTTTCTTTCTTTCTTTCTTTCTTCTTTCTTTCTTTCCAACAAGATTTTAGATGATGCTTTTCTTTTTCCTTTGCACACCTACCTACCCTCTTCCTCCCAAACAAGCCTCATGCCTCAGGGAAAAATTCTTTCCCATTCTTTTTGTAGAAGGTTGACCACTAATCCTGGCTAAATCAGCTGAAAGTGTCCATTACTGGAGCAACCTCTGGGTTGCCGAAAAGCCCAGCTCTTCATTGGTCCAGAGATCTGAGAGTGGTCCATCAGTCTTACTCAGCTCACATATTGTTTGTCAACTCTTTATATTTCCTTATTTAAGACTCAGAACAAACATCACCTTGACCTTGATAAAGAAATTGAGGTCTAAAGAGCTAAGAAACTTGTTCAAGTTCACATAGCAAACCTGGACTTCAGCTCCCCTACTCCACCCCAAGGCTAAGCTCTGAGGAGCTGGCTCTGCGGAGCAGAGTTTCTGGGATCTCAGAGAGCATCAGGAGAGAGCTGCTGCTGAGTGGGTACTGTCCTGGTGTGTTCCTGGGGCACCTCAAGGGACACTGGGCTCACCTTTCCCTTCCTCTCTCTACTGTGGTGGCCTCAGCTTTGGCTCCAGCGCTGCCTGGGCTGCTGTGGGATTGAGCGTGGGGAGGCCCATCAGCTTAGGAGGAGGAGGCTTCTGGACCCTGAGGAGAACCTGGACAGCATTTGGCTAGGTGGCATGGACCTGAGCCGGGGCAGAGATAAAGCAGCTACAAAGAGGCTGATGGGCCAGGCAGGCTGGGTGGGGCTGAAGGCGCGTTCTCTTTTGAGGACTCAAGTGTTAATTTGACCCGGTGTTTGCATTTTCCTTTGCTATGGCTTGGGCCTAGATGTCCCCCCCAAAGCTGCATGCAGTCATAGGTGGCTGAATGTAGGGTGTGTGATGCTGGGATTAAGGGTTGGTGCACCACCCTAATCTCTCGGTAGCCAAGATATAAAATAAGGGACTGAAAGAGGCTTGTCTTTGCCCCTCATTGCTTTTGCTATTTTCTGCCCACCCTGAACTCTTTCTCCTCTGCGATGCCCTTCTGCCAGGCCACCCTGCCTTGGAGCCAGCCAATTATGGACTAAAACCTCTACAAACTGTGTCTAATTTTGGGTGTCGGGTATTTTATCTCAGCAACGAGAGAAAAGTAACTAAGACAACCCTTCACAGCACCTCTACCTGTATTCTTCTTTGCCCTTCATAATATCCTGAAACCAAAGCTGACTTGGGCATATCGTTCCCATTTCCCTGACCGAGAAACTGAAGAAGAAAACCAAGAAATGGCAGAGACAAGGGAGAGGGAAGTGGATACAATAAATGAGCAGCTATTACGCACCAGTGCCAACAGTAACTAAACCTTCTCAATGAGGCCATTTCAAGGATTAGAAGACAGAGGGGTAGAGAAAGAGGCAGCTCCTCAAATGACAGTAAGCTCGTTAGTTTCAAAACCAGGGCAAAGAATGAAATCCTGTCATTTGTGGCAACAACATAGATGGAACTGAGGGAGGTTGTATTAAAAAAAAAAATAAATCCAGGAAGAGAGACAAATTCCACATGATCTCATTCCTGTGTGGAGTCTGAAAAAGCTGAGCTCACAGAAGTTGAGGGTAGAACGGTGCTCACCAGAGGCTGAGGGATGGGGGAGAAAGGTAGTTAATGTGTAGAGAGTCCAGCTGGGCAGCAGCAGTGGGTTTTGGTTTTCCAACGCAGGAGAATGTAGTTAATGATATTGCATCATATAATTCAAAATAGCTACAGAGAGAATGTGTAATGTTCCCATCACACAGAAATGATAAACGTTTGAGACGATGGATAGTATAAGGTCCCTGAGTTGATTGATACAGTGTATAATCCAAACATTACATTCTACCCCGTGAAGATAGACACTTACCATCTGCCAGTAATAAAGACAAAAAGCAAACCAGGGCAAAACTCAGGCCTCAGGCACCTGGACTTTGGCCTTTGCCTCCTCTAGGCCCTGCCTGGGGGTTTTGTCTGAGGGGGCTGCCTCCATCCACACAGGGCTTGGGGGTGGGAGAGGGCTGCTCTGCCTGTTCAGGCTGTGGACACACCTGCCGCTCCCTTGGCAGAAGGCCCCTCTATTTATAGTACTCCCACCTGCTCCTGCCCTCTCTCCTCCAGAGTGGCGCCTGTCTCCTAAAATCCCATCTCTGCACCGAGGAGGAGCCAGATGCTTCTAGCTCACAGGAGGCTCACTAGCTCACAGGCTCCAGGCTCAGGGCTAGGGCTTTCCCGGCTGGGAGGCCGCCCTCCTTCCTGCTCAGGATTGAGACCTGCGCTGCCCTTCCTACAGGCCAGAAGCTCTCTGGTTGCTCTGCCCCAGGGGCTGAAGTCTCCAAGTCCCAGAGTTCTGATAACTCAGATCCCCAGACACTAGGCCTGCTGTGGCTTTGCAGGAAGATCAAAAGAACCTTACCCTCAAAACTTGTCAAAGTAACAGAAAAGAAAATGAGATCAAACCTAGAGAGATGCCATTCATTCTACAAGCTTTTCCTGAGCATTTACCTGTTAGGTAGGAGGCTACCTAACACTGCTCTGTGACAGACAGGAAAGCTCCTTGCCTTCAGGAACTTGACAACATGCTGAAGAGATCAAATATCTGCACAGATGATAGGAATACAGTAAAGAATAAGTGGTCTTATCCAGCTTTCTATTGCTGCAACTAAATACTTGAGACAAAGTGATTTATAAAGGATGGAAGTTTATTTGATTATGGTTTGGAGGCTGGGAAGTCTAAGAGCATGCATGGCAGGGCATCTGCTCAGCATCTGATGAAGATCTTCTTACCACCTTGTAACATGGTGGCAGGCATCGTATTATAGACGGGTAAGTTAGGTAGAAATATTATAGGCCGTCAGACAGGGATAGGCTCTCCATGGAGTAGGCACATCAAGATAAAGACAGAATGACCAGGCCTACATACCTTCCCAGGAGATAAGATAAGTAGTATCATCTGGTCCAATAAAGTCTAGGTAGACATCAGTCACCCAAGTGTGGATGACAAGGACCTCCTGATCCATTCCTTCCTAAAGAAGGTCTTTGTTCTTTTCATGTACACTTGCCACGTGACCTGCTTCCTCATTGGATCAGTATTACTTAAGGGGCTATACTTGTAATCTTATTGGTTGATCATAGTTTTGACCCAGATTGTGACCTCATGATTTTGCTCTATAAAACTTCCTTTGAGAAGTGGGCTCGTTGGCAACCCACTTTTGGGTTCCCTCCTGTCTTTCAGGAGCTAACTCAATACATTTGTCCTACTCCTAACCTCTGCTGTTCTTTCAAATTCATTCTTTGATTTTGGGGAACATGAATTTGGTGTGTCTGACATCTAGCAGGTTGGAAGTTATATTATTTCCCCTATATCAATTTGGTGCAACAAAGCAGGAGTCCTAGCTTGAGTGTCTTTGCCTCTTCATAAGGACTACAAATGCTATCATGGGAGCCCCTCATGCCTACATCTGATCCTGATTACTTCCCAAAGGCCCCATCGTCAAATACCATGCACATATGACTTTGGAGATTAAGTTTTTGTGAAATATTGGGAGACATATTGAAACCATAGCCCAGGTCTTCTTCTACCATCTCATCAAATAGTCTTTCACTTCCTTCTCTTTTTGAATAGATCCGGTACATTGTTTCATTCATTCATTCATTCATCATCCATCCATCCATCCATCCATCCATCCTTCAATCATTTGTGGAGTACAAAGTATAAGGTCCTAGTCTAAATACTGGCAATATGAAGAGGCTATGACATAGAACTTGTCCTGGGGAAGAGAGGGCTGACTAGGTAGTGGAAGGCAGCAAAATGAAGTACATTAAAAACCCTTGTCCTCAGGGAGAATGGAGACTGACCCTCCCCGGTCTCCGCTGCAGTGTCTGTGTGTGTCATCCCTGTTCTCTGAGGCCTTACATCATAGGTTCAGCAACCCTATTGCTTAAAACCCTGCTGGGCTCAGTTACTCAGTCAACGCTGAATGCAAAATAAGTGGAATGAAGCAGAATGCCGTAACCCCTCTCTGTCTACATTGTCGAGTGAGAAAATGGGTGTTAGTGACAGCCTGGTAGAGATAAAATAAATTCAGCACTGTGTACGCCTAGAGGGACACAGCATTTGGATCAGACAATGTTTCCTTTTGGCTTCCTGCTTCACCTTAACCCACTCTTTCTTTTCCCACTCTGGACCTGTTTTTTTTACAACTCTACAATGAAGGGGAAGGACCACTATTTAGGATCCCGACCCAGTTTGAGTCCATACCTTGGATAATAATCCAGTACTTGGCGTTGTTCCTGAGGAAGCCTCTGCTGTGCTTTTCATAGCTATTATGCAGCATTCACTGCATATTAATTATCAATTAAATATGACTCATCAGTGGATTGCTTAAGCTCCTCAGAGATCATACCTTAGATGCCTAGAAAAGCAGAGTAGGAAATTTTCCTAACAGTGAACATAACACCCACAGCAGACACCCCCCCCCCCCCCGCCTTTTCCTTTGTCTGACTACAGACCATTGAATTTATTCTTTGAAGTACAGCTTTTATACTATTGTTCCAGCCACAGACCCCAACCCAGAGATGCTCAGATGAGATTTTGGTATTAACCAGTATGCAGGGAAGGGACTTGGTGGTCCAAGATGGCATTTGGGGGCCCCCTGCTGTTGGTCACTAGGGTTTTGGACAAAAAGCCTTGGTACTTGGTCTACATTGCCCCCTGGTGGCAATATTTATGTTTGACAGTCAAGACAAGCCATTTGGGGCAGAAGGGTTGTGTTCACAGGAACTGTGAAAATAGAGGGCACACAAGTTCAAGTGAACTTGCTGAGTACTTGTAACAGGGTCCCAGACACTAGGTGGACGTATTTGAAGGAGTGGGAGCCAGTCCTGTCTCAGGGAATTTGTGCCCTTGCCTTCTGATCTCTGGGAGAATACTTCTTTCTTCTGGACCTGTCTTTACTGTTTGCTTGTTCACAGTTTACTTAGCACTGTCTGAATTCCAGGCACTATACTGAGTGCTGGGTTTACAGGATAAGCAGTCAAACAAGCCTCACCCTCAGGGACCTTTACTCTGGGATCCCACAGTAGGGCCTGCCCCTCAAACTCACAGTCCTATTATTTCTGGAAAATTTGGCTTTTTTGTTTTTTGAGACAGGGTCTGTCTGTGTAGTCCAGGCTGACCTTGAACTCACAGTGATCCTCCTTCCTCAGCCTCCTGAATGCTGGGATTACAGGCGTGCACCACCACACCTGGAAATCCTGGTTTCTAATGGTGGCCAAGGCATCTCATGGTTCGAGTTCAGGACAGTTTCTTTCTAGGTGATATTTAGTGTTTGATCAAACAGAACTTCAAAAGAGAGAAACTTCAAGGGGAGAAAGGGATGTACCACCAATGGTGGAATTTCAGGTATTATATTGTAGTTTGAGGGTGGAAGATTTAGGGACACAACAGGAGAATTCTTTGTGTTCTGGAAAATACCCCTCCTAAACCACTTCCTGGCTCTACTAGCTGTGGTCAGGGTAGGGCTGGGGTCAGCTGTGGGCAGTGGGACTGAGCCTGACCCTGGAGTTCAAGGATTTCTTCCTGCAAAAGGAAGGAGAAAGATCCCAATTTTAATTATTCCTAGCCGGCTTCAGTCCTCTGGGAGTTTCTGAGAGGAGAGAGAAATTTCCTACAGGTGGGAGGTGAGTCGCAGGGTCTAGTGGAGCACAGGTGAGGGCAGAAGTTCTGAGTAGAGGGGCTGTGTACAGCTGGAAGGCTTGGGGGGTTCAGCAGGGGGGTTCCATTCGTTACATCGCCCTTTGGAAAAGGCAGCTTCATGCTGGAGATAGCTTGTACCTAGAGCAGATCAGTGTCCCAGCCCTAGCAGTGTTCTCGCGTGACCGCTGCAGATGCGACAGGAATTGCTGGTCTAGCAAAGCAGAGTTCATGCACAGTCCCACTTGGTGGCCCCTGGACATGGGGTAGGTGGGGGTCACTGTGCTCAAGGTCACTGTGCTTGATGCAGAGCTGATCGACGGAAGCCTCGAATTTCTATAAAACCCGCACACCATGGTACAGTCCACTCTGTGGCAAGTTCCTCCATGTCCAGCCTTCTCCTTCCCTGGGTATCTTCCATTTGCTGTATTTCATGGCTGGCAACATGGTGAGGATTAGCTTTTTGTCTGGGAAGAACGAGCACTTCAGTTCCGTGTCCTGTGCTTTGAAACTGTGTCAGATTCTAGGGTACAGGCAAGGGCTGTGCATGTTTCGGAAATTTGGAAAAGTGGGACACCTGCGTTTTGGATGGATTATTCACATTTAGAGTTTACAGTTGAGGTTCTAGAAGGAACCACACTCAGCCTCATGAAGGGTGACCCTAGCTTCCCTGCTGACGGATGAAGCCCACTGACACAGAGGCCTCATTCTGAGATCTCCCAAGGAGATGGCACAGGGAGGAACAAGACAGCAGCCTTTACTGTACTGAAAGTGTTCAGTGTCCTGCTACCTAAGTGATACTAGGTGCCTAGGTTGACACTTGTCCTTTCCCTTGCCCCAGGAAGCTGTCTGGCCACAGCTCTTCTAGTGCACACAGCAGGCCAGAAGCGTGAAGATGGGGTTTCAGGGGCTGGGGGTATAGCTCAGTGATCAGTGCTTTTCCCTTGGGTTCCAACCCAAACACCAGAGGAACAACAGACAGGGCCTGGTCACACAATGGCCTTTTTCCTCTCACTGGAGGATTGGGAGCAGACAACAGAAGGGTCTACACCCTTTTTTGAACCTATGCCCCATGCTCCAGATAAATCTTGCTTTGGTGTATCTAGGAATAGCAGGGCCCGTGCACATGGCACCTGGGTGTTTGAGGTCCCTTGAAAACATCAGGAGAGGAAGGTATTTGCCAGGTGCAAGCAGGCATGCCCAGGTTCTCCTTCACCAGGTGCCCACATCCTTTTTTCTAATGTGCTGTGATTGGAGTCTGTCCTTGACTCAGGGGTCCAGACCCCTTAGCAAAGTCCTTTCCTGGTCTGTCCCCAGCTGAGCACACCTCGTCCATCTCCCATGCATTGCTGTGGGCCACAGGAACTGCAGAGATTCCTACACCTTTCCCAGGACTCCTCCAAGATGTGCTGCTTCTTCCTCTTGGGACTTCTTTATCGCTAGTTTATGATTGGGAAAACTCTTCCTTTCAGTTAAACCACAGCTCTGCTACACCAGCTTGGACATAATGTCTCTACCTGAGCAAGCCTGAGTTGGGCCCCTTGGGTTTGTACAAACTCTGTGCTGTACAGAGTTTCAGCAGGTGTCATGGCTTGTATCTAGATGTCCATTCAAAGCCTTGCACACTCCTAGGTGGGGCTTCTCAGAGGTGGCTGGATCTAAGGTGTGTGAATGTGGATTAAGGGTGTGGTGCAGGGATTAAGGGTGTGTGGTACTTGATTGATCCACTAATTGGTTTGTCATACTTCTGCATGTGGGCAATGGGAAGTCCCATTTGGGTTTGGGTGGGACTGACCAACCAAAAGGTTTGTAGCCTTGACAGCACATAAGGGCAAAGGAGGCTTGCTGCTTTGCTGCTTGCCTGCCTGCCATGGACTGTTTCTCTTCTGCGGTGCCCCTCTGCCATGCTGCCTTGCCTTGGAGCCAGTTGACTATGAACTGTGAGCCAAAATAAACCCTTCCTTCTTTAGCTTGGGGTGTTGGGAATTTTGTCCCAGCAATAAGCAAAGTAACTAAGACATCTGGGTGCATGGCTGTCTTTCTCTGGAGGTCAGGGACTTTCATCTTTCGTCCCTAGGTCCTAGCACTGTGACTGAGTCATACGAGATGCTCCATAAATACTCTGGGAGGGGTTGGCTGGTGAGTGTGTTGCAGGCACATACGTGGCATTCTTCAGTTGAAGGGCAGTGCAGTGGGAAGGAACATGCTTGGTCTCTGGCTCTTTGTCAGGATCCTTGACACTTGTGGCAGAGCCTGAAAATAAAAATCCGAGAAGCAGAAATTCTCCTTGGAAAACCAAACTTCCACTGACCATGCGCCTAGCTCCTGGCCTGGTGGGGTCCCCTCAGCAGGAATGGTTATTATTTAGAAGCCGTCCAGTCTCTTTCTCTCTTTTAAATTAATGTGTGTTAGTAACACAGAAGGCTGAGTTTTGTTTTGGTAAATGCATTGAACATGTCTTGATCATTTTCTATCCCATTACCCACCTCTGCCTTTTCTCCTTCCTCTCCCTGATCCTCTTCCTCATTTCTAAAAGTTTACCTTTTCTAGTTTCCTGCTATCTCTATTTTATGTATGCATTAATCAGTTTAAGTTTCTCTGATAAGAGAAAACATAACATTTAACTTTCTGAGCCTGCTGTATTTTGCTTAACAGGATTCAGCCATAAAGAAGAATGAAAGCATTCCAGTCTCTGTGGACTGAGAGAGACCTGGCCTTTTTACAGCTGCCTGCAGGCTGCTCCTCCCCACTCTCAGGCTGTGAGGCCACAGGTGTCCACCAGAGGCTGCTGCTGCCATTCCCTGGCTGCCATCTCCTCTCCATCAGGGAGACCTGGCTCAGAGCCCACCGCCTTCTCCTGTTGCCTCTGGCCTTCCAGTGGCCAGATGATCTCGTACTGACCTGCTGGGGCCCGTGGTGGCTTGGGGAGGTGTCTTCAAACTTGTGGATTTCTGATTTTTTTCCCCAATGGGGAGGAATTGAATTCCAGTGGGGCCTTGAAGGTGAAATAAAGAAGGGCTCCCTCTTCCCCCCTCTGCTGAGCCCCTCTCCCTGCTCACTGAGGGCTGTGAGGTGGTCAGATCGCTGACCATCAAGGAGGAGGCTCCAACAGACAGGGCCTGGTCACAACATAAAACTCTTCTTGGATTTGGAATCTGCCTGAAGGAGACAGAAAGGATATGCATTGGCCCAGGGCACGACGCCACCTGCCAGTGAAGACCTGGTGTGCCACCTGCCCACTTCAGCAAGGGTTGCTTGGCTGCCTTGAGCTTGTCACTCGCTCCCACGTCACTGTCCCTTCTCCTGCCCTGGCCTGATAGCCAGGCCTGGGGCCTCTGGATGGCTGTGGTCAGAGTGATTCCCAGTGGGACCCAGGTTTGTGGCATCATATCCTTCCGGGAGGGGGTAGCTCGCTAATCTCAGTGCTTGAACTGCTGTAACTCTGTCCTATTTGCTACCTTGCCATGTTGGGTCACCCACCTTGGGCCCCAAACCATCCAAATACAAGGCATAAATCACCTACTGGCAGCGTGTGCAGCTTCCCTAGATGAGACCCCAAACCACTGCCTGCCTTCCAAGTTGCTCCGTAGTCTTCTCCTGTTTTGGTATTCAACCAACTGTATCTCTGTCCTCTGCTTTGCCAGCACAGACTTCTCTACACTTCTGAACCTCCTACCCCTGAAAAAAAATCCCAGCACTAGAACCCGACCCAACCCAACCCAAACCCTACAACATATCAGAGTAGTTTTTATGTTCTGGTCTAGCAACTTCCCTTGTGTTTGTTTCCCTATCCCAGTGTTGCTCAATTTTTGAGTCAAAATCTCACCTTTAGACAATTTATCCATAAGCACATCTTTTCCATGGTCCAGAGCACTTTCATCTGCCCCAGACATGTTGGCACGTAATTATTATGTTCAAGATGCTGATGTTGAATTGTTTTATACTCATTTATCCAATTGTTCAGTAATCATCCACCAAGTGCTTATTATTATGTCCTGGGCGTTGGGCTCATTCATCAGTCTAGAAGTCAGCCCTGCCATCTTCCTCTCTCCCCACTACCAATCTATCAAACAGTTGGAGAGTTGCTTCCTGAATGTGCACTGTGCCTGGCCAGGTCCCTCCTCCTCCTTCTCCTTCTGCCTTGCCTTCCACCTCTTGCCTGGACTTCTGAAATCACCTTCTGTTAGGGCTCCTATGTAGATGTCCTCCCAAAGCCTCACACGCTCTTAGTTGGGGCTCTTCAGAGGTAGCTGGATCAAGGGGTGTGTGATACTGGGATTAAGGGTGTGATAACTAAATGCATATAGCATAATTCTGGGTGTGGATAATGGAAGACCCACCCTGGCTGTGGGTGGCACCAATCAATAGGCTTGCAGTCTGCGGCTGTTGCTTGCTGCTTTTGCTGCTCCGTGCCTGCTACGCCATGAACTGTTGTTTCTCCACTGCGATGCCTGTCTGCTATGCCACCCTGCATTGGAGCCAAGGGACAAACTGTGAGCTGAAATGAAGCTTTCCTCCTTTAACTCGTGGGTGTCAGGTGTTGTGTCTCAGCAATGAGACAAGTGGCTAAGATACCCTCTAACTTCTTTCCTGCTAACTTCTGGTAACCTATTGTCCATACAGGGTAATTTCTAAACAGAGCAAATCAGAGCATGCGAGTTGATTACCTTGGTTAAAATCTTCCAATGGTGTTGTATTGTACTTAGAATAAAACAGAAATAGAAGTCCCTTGGCTGCCACCCACCTTCATGGCCTCAGATCCCACTTCTTTCCTGGTCAGCCTCTGGGTTCAGCCTCCCTGGCTTCTGCCCACCACTGGTGTCCCCAGGTCAGGCCAGCCTTTCAGCTTTGGCATCTGCTATTTCTACCCGGGATGCTCTTCAGATGTTCATGCCTCTGACTCTGCATCCACACTTGGGATTTAGCTTAAGTGTTACCAACCTCGAGAGGCCTTCCAGAGATTGCTTCTTGGTCAGCCTTTTATTTCCTTTGTAGCACTTGTCTTATTTCTTTGTTGATTTTGTTGGTCCCCACCCTCGCCCCCTTTAGAACGTCAGTTCCAGGGAAGCCAGGCCCTTGCTGACTTGTTTGCTGCCTCACTGCTGGTGCCTGGCACCTGGGAGCCCAGTGTCTGCTGAGTCCTGGAATGAATGGGTGAATGGATGAATGAGAGATTCAGTGATTGTGTGAATAAATGTCTTTAAGATGAATGAGCGCAGTTTCTGCCTTCAAATAGTTTACAGCACATTGATAAAGGAAAGACGTTAATAAACATTTCCAACTCAAGGAAATAAAAGTTATAATAGAGATATGCATAAAAGCACAAGTATTTGAACACAGATGAGGGAATAATTAAATTTGCTTCATATAAATGGGTGTTATCTCTTTGCTTCTATGGTAAACTCCTTAAGGACAAACTGAATCTTATACTTTTATTAGAGTCCCACTGCAGTTGTTTCTAAATGCCAGTCCCTGAATGAGCTGCAGTAGAATCACCTGGAGAGCTTAAAAAAATAATCAAAGATTTCTGATTGTGCTTCTGCAGGTCTGAAGTGGAGTCCTATGATCTGTCTTCAAAAGTTCTCCGGGTATTTCTGAAGCTCACTGGCTTAAGGCTGCAGTGCTACACTGCCCAACATGGGGCTGGGCACACTCGGAGGGCCCATACGACTGGCTGAGTCAATGTCCATCCATCTCTGCTACCTCCCTTCTTCCCCTGACCAGTTCCAGCTGCCCCCAAATGACTATGTGTGTCTGAGGCTCCCGCCAGGGCAGAGAATGTGAGAGAGATGAGCAATCATTCCTTTTTCCTAGCATGACAGCTTTAGTGTCCCTCATATCTCTTCACAGGGATGGTTATTACCTGCCTTATGGGTCATTTTATTTTTTTAACTGAACAGCACACCGGTATTCTCCTATTAGTCCCACCCCCTGTGAAGAGTCTTGCGGCAGCTGAGAGATATAGACTGGAGAAGGCTTTCCTGGGCTGCTTGAATCTCGTAAGCCATGGGCCCCAAGGTGAAGGGAGTTCGAATGTCTGTGTTGATGTAAGAAATGTCTGAAGCCTGGGCCACAGAAAGGATTTGCTGGAGCCCTGGGCAGCCCGGCAGGAAGGGTAGGTAGGAAGTGACCTCCCTCCACAGTGGGAAATCTCGTGGGATTGGTCTCATCACTGGGAGGATGCCATCCGAGAGTGGCTGGAAGCCAGGGACTGGCCAGCAGGTCTCTGGAATGTTGGGGGTCCAGCACTTTTATGGAGAAGAGGTTTGGGGATGGTGATATTAAAGAGCAGAAAAAGGCTTCTTCTAGAATTTGTATTTTATAGCAAGCACGCTGCTTTTGCTTAGAGTTGTATATTGATTAGGGACACATTAGGGGTCTGGTGGAGATTCTGGGGAGAGGACATTAAGAGTTTTCCCCACTATCCCATACCACCTGCTCATGTCTGTCTGTCTGTCTGTCTGTCTGTCTGTATCTTTCTTTCTCTCTGATGTCACCACTACTCTTAGGGCTTAATCATAGAAACAGAGTTTCCCCCAATCTCCTCCTCTTCTTACCTCTCCTTTACCTTCCTCACTTTTTTACTCTCTTGCAGGAACTGAGATCCTCACAAAAGCAGCTGTCCTGTGTGTGTGTGTGTGTGTGTGTGTGTGTGTGTGAGGACTCAAGCTGAACAGCAGACTTTACATCCACTGCCTGGAGCATGAGCAGAAACAAGGAAGGCCCCAGGGAAGGGGCCTCTCGGAGCAGCGACGTCTTCAGTCCAGGTACTGAGGCTCAGGTGCTTCCTCAGAGGGATGCTCCCATCCCACACGGAGGGGCAGAGGGGCACGTCCTCCCTGTCATCTGCGGCAGCCTTCAGAGAGAGCTCAGGTAGAAGAGAGCAGAGGCAGAGGCTGCCAGGAGCAGGGCTGTGTGTGTGTGTGTGTGTGTGTGTGTGTGTGTATGTGTGTGTTGGAGAGAATGACAGACGGACGGACAGGCAGGCAGGCAGGCAGACAGGCAGGCAGGGGTGTGTGCTGCCAAGTGAAAGGTACAGGGGTCTAGGAACCAAAATACCCAGGTTCACACTGGTTTTCTACCTGTAACTTCCCTGGTGGGCTTGGGCACATCTCTGGGACTCAGTTTTCTCATCTGTAAAACCATAGTAATCACAACCTGAAATACCACTGTCTCTTATCAAATGAGGATCGAGTGTGGATGAGGTGCTGGCTTCTCATTTTACCCACTTCTTCATACACACACACACACACACACACACACATACACACTTGTTTGTTCCAAAACACCTACTTGTAAAAAACAAAACAGATTAATTTTCCCTCTTAGATGCCATCATGCTTTGTATGGTTTATCCAGAATACAATGAAAGAACAGAAAACAAGGCTGGGTATAGAGCTCAGGGGAAGGGCACCTGCCTAGCAGGTTTAAGGCTCTGGGTTCAATTCCCGAGTTTTGAAAAAACAAAACAGAACAGAAAACAAAAGAGGAAGTCCATGATAATGCCATAGGAGGGGTTCACTCTGCAAAAACTCAGGAAAACGACACATTTTCTCAACATAAAAACAAACAGGTGAGAGAAAAGTTTAAATGCCATGCAACACTTTTTTGTTTGGTAAAGCAGGGAAGTATATAGTGCTTTTTATAAAGATTTCCATGAAAACTGTAAAAATATACAGAAGTTCTAGCATTGGATGCTTTGGATGATTCACTTGGGTGGAAATGCTCATTCCCCCCTGTGTGCTCTTGTGTACCACTTTTACTACTAAGTTTACAACATGTTCACCAGGGGAGAAGTGAAGCCACTGCAGGTATGCAGAATAGATATCAAAAGCCACTGGCAAACTTGTTCTCCCCAGTTCTCTTCATCAGCTGGAGCAGATATGTGTTGTTCTTTGACTTGTATCCTCTTCAGTTTCTTTACTTTAATATTGGCACCTTTCTTTCCCTGAGACTGTCATCACTTTGAGTATTAGCTAACTTAGCTAAATGGTGCAGCCTTCTCCACATCGTTGGCTGTCTCTGCTCCTGGGTTGACTTAGTTTCTTCAGGGCATGGTGTCTAGCTTTGGTAATTCTTGGAGCTAGGGAGCTCATTCTGTGTCTATAGGGGGAGGAAAGGGGGAAACTTCTCTCTGTTTTGGAGAGATGGTTGGACACATGGTGAAACTTCTAGAACCAGAAGCAGGAGTCCCAGGCTGGAGCTGGGCTGGTTGGTCTTCCATTTCACACCTCTGTGTCTCAGATTTCTCCTCTATAGAATGAGGCAGCTGGGGGAGCCCATGCTCAGATTCCTTCCAGTTCTTATGTTCCTGGATTCTGAGGTTCTATACCTGGTTGTGATTTGTCTGCTACTGTTTGCCTACAGTGGAACTCAATGTTTTATCCTTGTTCCTATGGCCAGGTTCTCTGGCCTTTTGAGACATAGATTCAGCCCCAAGTGTGGGCTCCATCTACCGGGACCTCACCCCTCTCCAGATGTTTATCCATTTAACTACTGGAAAAATACAGAAGACTATACTATGAAGGACCTAGGGGGCCCAAAGCTTTGGCCACTTTTTCATCAAAAAGATAGGCTTAAATTAGAAGCTCTAGGGGTTTAAGATAGGTTTAAATTAGAAACTCTGGGGGTTTTAGAAACTCTAAAATTATAGAACTTGAGCTAAATGTTTCTAGAGAGTTTAAAAAAATCATTTTTAATTTTTTAAAAAATTACAAAAACAATAAAAATGAGTTCCAACAGTATTTAGTGTTATAAAATAAAAATTTCCTCTAAGCCCACCTTCTGTGCCCTTCCTAAGTCCCTGCAGAGTTCTTTAGGTATTTGCTGAGAAATTTCCTGTGGACAAGTGCACATTCATAAATGAGGAGTGATCAGAATATATGGTGAGTGTTTAAGTTAAAAAATTATTATAATAAAAACTCATTGCTAGCAATCCTCATCAAAATGCCCCTCCCCCTATTTTGAACACACCCCACTGTTCTTGCCAGTTTTTGAAGCAGCTCTGGAGGTCTTCTTTTGTGAGTCTTTTATAAGTTGTGATAAAAAACAAAGGGAACACTGCTGCTGAGTGCCATCAACTCATAGGCAGGCTCAAAGAAACATCCACCTTATTCACCAGATCTGGCACTGGGTGACTTCCGGCTCTTTCTCACAATCAAAATGACCAAGAAAGATAAACATTTTGAATCAACCCAGGACACGGAGGCAGTTAGGAGAGGAAACTGAAGACACTCACAGATCAGGACTTCCAGAACTGCATCAGAAAGTGGCAAGAATGATGCGATAAATGTTTTTGAGTTGAGGGAGAATATTTTGAGGGAGATTAATGGCAATGTGTTTTTCACAGCAACACATTTAAGAAATATTAAACATTAACCATATATTTAGATCATACCTTGGTATATCCATCTGCACTTAAGTGCACACACTCACATACACAAGTGGGGGCCTTTTATAAAATTTGCATTATGCCTTTTGTGTTTAATAATGTATGTTGGTGATTTTTCACACCAACAAATAGTCCTGTCCAGGACTCCTTAAGGCTGTCTAGTATTCAGTGAGGGAAGAAGAGGTTAGCTTGACAATCAGAGGACACCTAGCTTATTTCCAGCTTGCTGCTGGTCCAAATAGTGCCAGCCTTTAGAGATATTTAGTGATGACAAAACAGACTGAGGGGTCAAACAAACATGGAAACCAGTGCATTTTAGATTTCCCTTTCCAGTTGCCACTGAACGGTTCCTGGATTTAATTCAGTACGAAAACAGAACAACATGGCTTCACCCCGTGTTTCCCAAATTTGATTTTGACCATCTCACCCCCATCACCTATGTCTGTCTAACCTAAGTGTGTCCTGGAGTTCTACTATGAGATCAATGTGTGGGCATCCTGAGGAGGACATCTCAGAAATGTGGCCTCACTCTATCGATGAGGACCCCGAGGTTCAGGGACAGTGAGTCACCTGAACGCGGATACACAGCTAACAGTCAATGGGAACAACCACTGTATGCAGGACTACAATCCAAAGCCTGTGCTTCCCTACCACAGGAAGAACTATCTCCTGCTCATGGAAGCCACTTCCCGGACCGTTACAGTTTGCACTGAAGTCCAAAAGATTTGGGATCACAAAACAAACCTGAAATGATCTAGGTTAAAAAATTAGTTTGAAGTATGCAATTACAGTGCTTTAATAAGAAAAGCTTTCTAAATTAATTGGTTTGTAACTAGATTCACATCCACTGGGCTTACAGTGTCATGTCTGTAATGTCAGAGCATCTTGGCAGTAATTCCCTGTGGACCAAAATGCCATCATAATGCTGCTGCCTTGTTTGATAGAGGGTGGACATGGTGCTGGGGCAGGGTCATGTTGGGAGGAGCTACTTGACTTCCTCTTCCAAAGCCACCCCCAAAAATTGAGATGGCAAAGACACATGGGGCCTGAGACTAAGAATCCAGAAGCCAAAAATTCCTCAGTTCTGATGGGAAATTTAGAAAGCTTAAAAAGCTTTTTAGAATAAATGTGCGCATGTATTCAAATATGTACATACATGTATATATTTGAAATAATGCCAGTTATAGTGTGACATTTCAATACTGTATGCAATCTCTAATAATCAGATCAGGGTTATTGGTATATCCAGCACCGTATACATTTATTGTGTTGAGAATATTTTGTAACATACAATTAATTGTTGTCAACTCTACTTACTCTACTGTGCTCTAGAGCACTAGAAGTTATTCCTTCTCTCTAACCACATTCCTAGGCCTATTAACCTCTCTCTTCCCTTTCTAGTCTCTGGTATCCACTATTTTCCTGTCTACTTCCATAAGATCAGGAAGAGAATGAGAGCAGGCCATGTTTGTCCTTCTGTACCTGACTTTACTTGACATAACGTCCTCCAGGCTCATTCATGTTGGCAAAATTGACAAGGTTTCATTCTATTTTATGGCTGAATATTCCATCGTGTACAATAGATACCACATTTTTATCCCTCACCCACTGATGGGCTCCTTGGTCGGTTCCTATCTTGGCTTCTGTGAAGAGTGGTGATCACCGGGAGAGCACAAGAATCTCTCTTTGCTTCTTCCCTGTCCACTGGACATGATAGCCACTAGTGGAACTGCTAGACTGGATGGGAGTGGAACTCGCAACTCCACTGAGACATTATTTCTGCAGACCAGATCCAGGGTGTTCTGGGGAAGAGCTGAGAAAGGAAAGAAGGGAAGGGCCGCTATGGGTCAGAAACTGTCCTTTGAGCCTTTGTGGACACAGTTTCTTTTAAAAATCACCACTCTTCAAAGGAGTACTTATCTTCAGCTGAGAGAAAAGAAAATCAACATGAGAAATAAAATGACTTCACTGGGGTCACACTGAGCTGACCTGTAAACATGGGCCTGAGCTGTAGTCCAGTCTTGTCCCCTTTTTTGGGCCGTATGTCATTGGAGAGCTTACCCAAGCCCTCTGTGCTGAAGTTTCCTTAGCTGTAAGACAAAGACGCTAAATTCTATGTCTCACGTTATTTGGATTTATCAACACACAGTGACCATATCTACTCCAGTCCTGGCATATGATGCTTTCAGTGGTGGGGACTGAAGCCAGGGGCTTCCCACTAAGCTGCATCCCCAGCACTTTTCTGATTTTCTGAGACAGCATCTGGCCAAGTCACTGAGTTACCCAGGTTTGGCTCAAACTTACAATCCTCCTTCTTCCACCCTATTGAATGCTAGGATTACAGGCCCATGGCCCCATGCCCAGCTGCCAGCATGAGATTTTGATCTATTACCTCCACTCTGCAGGGCCACTCTGGGTGCTCCCATCTCTAGTCTCCTTTGCAGTTTTATTCTGAGGCTGTGCCAGTCACCTGGCACATCAGAAGCCTCTGTAAATCCTGGTTGGCTTTTGCAGTCCATATATGCAGTGGCCCAAACCAGATGAGATGTATTTGTTACATGAAGAGCCTCACATGTCCTGGGTGCTCCATGAACACTTGCTATCTGATTAGATAGGTGATTTCCCTTTCTCCTCCATCACCAGCACTTGTTTTTTACTTCCTCAAACTGCTCGTGGATCGTCTGGCCACAGGAGCCCAGCTGGCATCCAAGGACAATGAGGTGACCCAAAAGTCACCCACCTACTATTACCCTGGTGACTAAAGACAACATCTCTCCTCAGCACTGGCTATGAGGGTTCATCCTTGGAGTCTCCAGCTCTTTCTTGGTGATGTTTTCATGGGTTAGGACCTGGTGAGGTCACCTGGCACCCACCGCCCTCATAATTTCTCCCATCCTTTCTCTTGTATTGATAGCTGTGTGATGCTGGGTTGCCATGACAACTGATTGATTAGCATCCAATTCCTGGACCAGGAAACGTGCAGCCATAAAGAATTACAAATGATGCCTGATTGTCTGCTGCCAATAGCCTGATTGCTGCCATTTTCTGGCAGGTAGCTCAGCTCTAACAGGAAACCCTGTGCTGTGCAATTATTGCGACATGATTGATGCATCACTATAGTTACAGTCGGCAGTGTTTCCAACTCTGGAGATTTTTTTTATTTAAAGGAAAAAACCCTCCCCCTTTCAGATGGAAATGCTTATAAATGCAGGATGAAGAATGGAGTAGGGGAGGGAAGCAGGGCTGGTAAGGGAGGTCAGTTCCGACTAAGCAAGTGGCCAGGTGGCTTTAGGAGGTAGGAAAAGGAGAGGGGACAGGAGTGGTGGCACATCAGTAGGGACAAGGAAAATGGGAATGGCCTGTCCCTACTCCCCCAACCTCTGGGCCTCCCAGCACTCTGAAAGATGGTTCAGAAATCACTTCCAAATGGGAGGTCTAAAAAGTGGGGTGGGGAGGATGAAGGAGGAACAAAAACTACACAGGCCACAGGTGGTGTGTGGCTCAGGCCAATTACTGAAGCAGCTCTTTAGGGCTTAAATCATTTTTGATGGACAAAGAGCAGCACCTGGGCCTGGCAGGGGCCCTGGGGAAAGCGCTGTGGTACCAGGTGCAGGGGGTTTGAGAGTGAGCCTGCCTGCAGATCCAGCCGGCCTGGGGCCTGGTATTCAGAGGCTTGGGGACAAAAGGGGCCTTTTCCATTTAACCCAGAGACAAAATAGCT
Source organism: Heterocephalus glaber (assembly GCF_000247695.1). Next base: position 16,076,971 of record NW_004624758.1, read on the forward strand.
CTCTTGTTTCTCTACTTGGCATTGAATATTTCTCAGGTTGGGAGCCTAGCATAAAGAGAATGACAAAATGTGCAATTTATCAGGTGAGGACTTATTGGTAAAGAAGGCAGTCTCTACCTTGCCAGACAGAAGCTTGCTGTCTCCAGGTATCTTCCAAATCATATCCATAGTTCAATGGCACTCAAGTCATTGGGATATTAATAATTTTTCCCCTTGGGGTTAAGGATGACCTCATTTTTGAGGTTCTCTCTGTCTCTTTGTCTTTGTCTCTCTGTCTCTGTCTCTATCTCTCTTGAGTATCTTGCTATGAAATCCTGGCTGGCCTTGAACTTACGATCTTCCTGTCTCAGCCTCCCAAGTTCTGCAGTCTTCTTTTAAAAAAGCAAATGTTGGGCCAGGGATTTAGCTCAGTGGTTTCAGCGCCTGCTGTGAAAGTGCAAGGACCCGAGTTCGATCCCGGTACCAAAAAAACCCCCAACAAATGTTCTTTGAATAGTACTATTTAATCACATAGATATAAATGTGAATATGTTTTTGTTCTTACATTAAAACCACCTGAATCATTTCTATAATATTTATGTTTTTATTTCTCATACATTCTTTCTTATTCCTTGAGAATGGGGACTGAGTCATTAATTCTGACAAATAATGGCACAGAAATAAGTAATTGTTGCATGAATGAAAGAATGGATACAATGACCGAACAGCCACAAAACAAATGTGGTAGGAAAAGGGGGCAGTGGGGTGTGATGGGGTGGTACAGGTTAAAGCTAAAACTCGGAGGGCTGGGGATTTAGCTCAGTGGTATCGCTGCCTGATGCACAAGGACAAGGACCCGAGTTCGAACCCCAGTACCAAAACATACACACACACAGACACACAGACACACACACACACACACACAAAAGCTAAAACTGGGAACCACTGAACATCGATGGTAATCACTTAACAAAGAAGGCACAGATCTGAGCTTGCACTGGAAGCTTGGGTTAAGGGTAAAAGAAGAAAGGACTAGAAATCCAGCGAGCCAGTGTCTTTGGTACCTGATATTTTTAGCTGCCACTCTCAGGTGCCATGGTAAAAAGGAGAACTTTTTTGTAGATATATGGCTCTCGTCTTGGCATCTGTTATTGCCACAGTATGGATCTGCCTGTCAGAATAACACTGACCATATCTAAATCAACTCCAAGAGTCCAGTATTTATTTTCAAAGAAATGAAAGTGGATTAAAGTCTTTAATTTCTTTTTGCCTTCTTATTCTACTGTAAGTGTAAGGGCGGAAAGTGTGCTCCTCTATATTTAGTCAGTGCCTGGCTCAGGGAAAGCACTTATTGTATTATTGGTTTTTTTTGTATTATTGTTGAATTTAATAAACAAATTAGGATTAGACTCAGGCCTTCTGGCTGTGGAGTAAGAAGTGAGGAGGAGTGGTAAAAATAAACGTGGAGAATTTTTTGGGCAAGCGGGAAATACCACTCTAAGGAAACAGGGTGTACAGTGTTCTAACTTGAGCTCAGTTGTGCAACTTACCTGGTGTGAGATATTGGGCGGGTTATTGAAACTGAGATTCTCCGTATGTAAGATGGGAGTTAATAACAGCACTTATTTCATAGGGTACTTAGAAAATTGAATTATGAGGGCCTGGGATTTAGCTCAGTGGTTTCACCACCTGGTGCACAAGCAGAAGGACCCGAGTTTGATCCCCGGTGCCAAAAACAAAAACAAAAACAGAAACAAAAATTGGATTATGAGAATGGATGAAAAGCATACAACACGTAGTAAGAATTCAATAACATGTTAAGTGCTCTTCTTGTACTATTTAACTCCTGGCTTATATTTTGAATTTTTTAACATAAAATATGCAAAGACAATATAGCTGTTTTTTGTTTGTTTGATTTTGGTACTGGGGATCGAACTTGGGTCCTTGCGCTTGCAAGGCAGGTGGCCGAACCACCGAGCTAAATCCCCAGCCTGCAAAGACAATGTAAACAACCATTTGGAGAGCTAACATAGCTGGCTGGGGTCCTATGTTTACCTGTCTCAGAGCAGTGAGAGGTGGGGGGAAACGGGGGTACCCTTCTTTTGATTTTCTTGAAATACCTCCAGCTGGTATCTTGTTTGTTGTTGAATAGCAGCTATAAAATATTTATGTTATGGCCTTATTTATATTTAGGAGATAACCATATCCACATTTGTAGGGTTATTTAAGGCCATTCAAAACCATCAGGATTGGTGTCGCTGACTTCAGTATACCTGAACAGATAAAAGGCGGTTCCCACGGGAACTAGTTTTCTTTTCTCTTCCATCTAATTAAAATCCATTTACCCAGGCCTGAATGTTTTATAAGTACCTTTGAATGAATTCTTTGTTTGGTTTGCCAACCTCAGTGCAGGCACAGATGACTTGCCATTTGCAACTTACATCAGTTCCCATCAAATGAGTACACACTTAGCTTATTGGGATTAATTCTTTGTTTATTTGACTCACTTGCCATTCAGACTAGAAAGGATCAGCTTTCACACAAGACAATATGCAATCTGTACACAAGACTATATGCATCTGACATTCTGCAAATAGCCTTTCTGAGGAACCACAGTGTCTCAGTTCATTTTATGTTCCTGTAACACATTATTGGAGGCTGAGTATTTTATAAAGAAAGGAGGTTTATTTATTTCACAGATCTGAAAACTCAGGAGCATGGTATCAACATGTGCTTGGCTTTATGAGGGCCTTATGGTAGATAGCATAACAATGGCAGGAGAGAGAGAGAGAGAGAGAGAGAGAGAGAGAGAAAATAGGCAAGACAGCGACTTTTTCATTCTGTTTTTGTATCAGTGTGCCCTTATACAAACTTATCCACCCCTTGAGACCAGCAAGAACTCTTTCTGAGAATGGAGCCTTGTTTGGTAATTACCTTGCACTAGGTCACTTCCTAAAGGTTCTGCTACCTCAACACTGTCACACTGGGGACCAATATCCTGGCCTGTGAACCTGCGAACCTGTGGGGGATACACTCAAACAATAGCCAAACCACAGCATGGTTTAGTGACCCTTCTGGGGAAATGGAAAGTTGAGAGAAGAGTTACGAGATGGACTCAAACTGTGCTTCTTCTCATGTATCTGAGAGCAAAGTGTCCATTCTAGGATTTCCCACTTGGCCCTTCAATTCCACTGTATTTAAATGGCACAGTTCAAACCTTGCCTTGTTGCACAAACACTGCATCTTCATCATGGGCCTGTACAGCTTCTGTTTTTTGGCCCTGTCCTCAGGGAATGAGGTAGAAGAACTTTCTCAACTCAATCTTTGCTGCCTTCTGGTGTCGAGTACCTGCTATCACCATTGCTTCTCCTCAGTTTTTTCCAGGCCTTTGTAAGGCTGGACAGGTGCCCACCTGGCTTGGGCTGGGTGGAGCAGAGGAGGGAAGAAAAGGCTGTCCTAGCTCAGTCTCAAGATTCAGAACAAACACCTTTAGGACAAACATCACTCTATGTCTCTGCTTCCTCAGCGTTTGAGCTGGAAGTCAGGCCTTGCATTTTCCTCTCTAGCTGTTTTCATCTGGAGAGCTCCAGGGGCTTCCAGGAACCACACAGCTTCCCGAAACCCCTGTCTCTTCTTGCTCTTGGACTGATGGAGGGCAAGGGGCACCTGAGGCTGGCTCCCCGGAAAGGTTCGGAGTCTGCCCATGGTGTGGGGTCTGCCTGTTGCCAGGTTCCTGCTACCTGCTCTGCTTGCAGGAGACAGATAAGGGCAGGCAGGGTGAGGAGGTTCTTGCCAGCTGGCAAAATGACCTGGCGACGTGATAGTGGTACAGCAATCTGGAGTCTTTTAGGCAGGATCTACCCTGGACCACGATGGTGAAGAGAATGGCCAGTTCTTGGCACAGGCGAGGGAGCCCTGCTGGAGAAGGAGTCTGGAGAGGTTGATGGACTCGGGACAGGTGTCTTTGAAGGATGCCAGAGCATCACATCCATGTGTCTCCCTCAGTGTCCAGCGGAGGCTCCAGGGAGGGGAGTGGCAAACTCCTACATGTGGCAGTAGTCACCTAATACTCTGTGATTATTGATATCTTATAAGTCCAGGCTTCTTAAAGGCAGAAACTAAGTCTCCATTCCTCACTGTTCTCCAGAGTTTTGCAGAGCATGGCAGTGAATTAGGACTCTCTTAACTTTCATCCAACCAATCAGAAGTGAAAGAAATTGGTGAGGTAGGTTTAGGAGTAGAGAGAGAGACCTGGGCGTACCAAGCAGGCTAGCAACTCGGCAACACTTTCAACAGCACTGCTGGATCCTTCCTCAATGCTTGTTTAGTGGGGATCTTGGCTGAGTGAGCAAAGAGTTGCTAAAGGGGATCTCATTCAGATACGCAACAGATGTGCAGGTCAACAACCTCCCCCTCCTCCCCTCCAGAGTCACCTGGCTGTCACAGTTACTTAACTCTGCCTTTTGGTGGGGCAGGGTGAGGGAGTAAAACCTGTTGGCTCCCATGTAGGCATTCTGGTCTCTGTTTTCCACCAGCTTTCAGGGGATGTGTGAACACCTCTTAGGCCAGTACTCCACGCACTGCTGCAATCCAAACCAGTGCCACAAGCGTATTTATCTTTAGAGATGATGTCAAGTTTTGTTATGTTTAAAAATATATCATCCAACAGCTTTAAAAACCCCTTTTAAAAGAAGAATGACAAAGCATTCTCCATCATAAGACAAACAAAGCAGATTTTATTTTTATATATTCTGGATTCTTCGGCCACAATCATACATATTTTGCTTCACTGTAATCAATGTGAAGATAACATTTTGCATTCTGCTCTATTCATTTCCCATGGCACCCACTGTTTTTCTGTATTGTTCTATTCTCTGTCTACTTATCTTTTTAAGTAGCTGCCTAATATTCCATGATGTAAATAACAAACTTCTCATATTATTTACATTTTATTTTTGCTACCTGAAGCAATCATATGATAAAAGCCTCATGTATATAACTACTTTTCTTATTTAAGGTAAGGTTTTATTAAGGTATGATTAACAGATCAAGATGCTGCCAATTTAATGTATACAATGTGATAGTTTAGATACATGGCATTTTGAAATGATTACCACAGCCAGGCATGGTGGTGTATGCCTGTAATTGCTGCACTTGGGAGGCTGAGGCAAGGATATTGCAAGTTCAAGGCCAGCCTGGATTATATAGTCAGACCATCTCAAAAAACCCAAAAACAAATAAACAAAAAAAGAAAAATGATTACCATGCTCAAGCTAATTAATGTATCACGTAGTTTGCTCCCCCAACTTCTTGGGGAGAATACACTTAAGATCTATTCTCTTAGCACATTTCAGCTATAGGCCACAGTATTTTTAACTACAGTCACCACACCGTGAGTTTTATCTCTGGAATTTATTCATTTTATAATTGAGGCATTGTACACTTTGACTAGAATCTTCCAATTTTCCTTACTCCAGACCTTGAAAATCTCCATCCTATCTACTCTCTGCTTTTATGAGTCCAGTCTTCTGGATTCCACAGACAAGCGGTATCTTTGCAGTATTTATCTTCCTGCTCTGGTTTATTTTGTTTAGTGTAATGTCCTCTAGGCTTATCCAAACTGCTGCAGATGGTAGGACTTTTTTCTTTTTAAAAGCTGAATACTATTCCATTCTGTAGGTGTGTGAGTATATAAATCACATATTTATTATATAAATCACATTCTTTATTCACTGTCCAAAATTGTATCCATGCCTGACCTATTATGAATAATGGTGCAATTAACACCGAGTGCACACATCTCTATAACATACCACTTTCATTTCCTTTGGATATATAATACTTAGAAGTGGGATTGCTGGATCAAATAGTAGTTATACATACATATTTAAGGACCACTCCATGTTCTCCACAGTGACTCTACTAATTTACATGCCTACCAACAGTGTGTAAGTGTTTCCTTTTCTCTACCTCCCTACCAAAACTTGTTACCTTTGGACCTTTTGACTCTTTCAAATGTTCATGTGTTGAAGCTTGGTCTCCAGGGTGGCTGTGTTGAGAAGTAGTGGAACTTTTGAGAGTTGGACACAGTGGGAGGTAAGTAGGTCACTGAGGGCATCACCCTTAGAAGAGATTAATGTAGTTCTCACAAGACCAGGCCAGTTTCTGAGAGAATGGGCTCTTATAACGTGAGCGAGTTTGGCCCCTGGCTCTCTCCTGTGTCTTGCCTCACTGTCTGCCTGTTCTCTCTTTGTATGTGCTCTTGCCATGATACCGCCTGCCATGATGTGAGGCAGCTTCTCACTAGAGACTGAACTGCTAAAGCTTCCCTCAGTTGGACCTTCATCCTCTGAAGCAGCGAGTTTAACAGATGCCTTAAAAAAAAGTATCCAGGTGCAGGTATTTTGTTATAACAATAGACAATGAAATAAGACATAGGGCAAAATTGGACCTAAACCTAATGTTGATCTGGTCTCACCTAACAAAGATGAAAAGCAAGACATGAAAAGATCAAACTGTTTTCAATTAACTGCGTCCCAGAACAAAGCTCAAGAACGTTAACAGGAATATAAAAACACCCATGAACAACATAATATACAGCACAATTTTTTGTATTAAATAAAAACATTAAAAGACATCCAGAGAAATAATAATGAGAAGAAAGTTTGGTTTGGTATTTTAAAATATATATGTATATAAGTATATATGCAACCTTTTCTTTATCCATTTGTTATGGCTTGAATTAAGAATGTCCTCAAAGGCTTCAGGCACTCACAGAAGGGGTTTTTGAAGGTGATTGGATTATGGGAGCAACATTGCTGGCTTGATTTTAGGTCATGGGGTCTGGCAGAAGAAGCAGATCCCTGGGGGCATGACCTGGAAGTGTGCATCTCCCTTCCTGGGTCCTCCCTTCTCTCTGCTTCCTTGCTGCCACGATATGAGCAGTCTTCCTCCATGACAGGCTCTCTCATTGTGCCATTTTCTTCATTTGAGCCTGCAGAATATGGACTGAAACTTTTGAAATGTGAGCCAAAATAAACTTCTCCTTTGAACTGTGGGTGTTGGGTATTGTGTCTCAGCAATGAGGAAAGTGAACAAGACACCATTCATCTATTGATGGGCACCTAGACTGTTTCCATATCTTGGCTATTGTGTATTGTGCTGCAATAAACATGGGGTGCATATATTTTTCTAGTACGCTGACTTTAATTGCTTTGGGTATATGCCAAAGAGTGGTATAGCTGGGTCAAATGATAATGCTATCTTTAATTTTTTGAGGAGCTTCCAAACTGATTTCCACAGTGGCTGTACTAATTTTACATTCCTACCAGCAGTTTTGCTAACATTTATTTTTTTTTTATTTAAAAATTTTTGATTATAGTCATTCTGATTGAGGTGAGATGGAATTCAATGCATTTTTGATTTACATTTTCCTAATGGCTAAAGATGTTGAACATTTTTTTCATATACTTATTCATCATTTGTACTTCTTTGAAAAGGGTCTGTTCAATTAATTTCCCATTTATTGATTGAGATATTTGATTTATTGATTGCGATTTTGGTATTAAGATTTTTGAATTCTTTGCATGTTCTAGATATTAACCTTCTTTTGGAACAGTAGCTGAAAAGATTTTCTCCCATTCTGTAGGTTGTCTCTTCACTCTGTTAGTTGTTTCCCTTGCTGTGCAGAAACTTTTAAATTTGATATAAGTCCATTTATTGGTTCTTGCTATTATTTCTTGTGCTATTAGAGTCCTACCCAAGAAGTCTTTACCTCTGCCTATGGCTTCAAGTGTTTCTTTGTTTTCTTTCTGCAGTTTCAAAGTTTCAGGTGTTGTAATACTAGGTCTTTGGTCCATTTTGAGTTGATTTTTATACACGGTGAGAGCTAGGGATCTAGTTTCAGTCTTGTATGAGTGGTTACTCAAGTTTTCCCAGCACCACTTGTTAAACAGTCTGTCTTTCCTCTAACATACATTTTTGTGTATTTTGTGTATGTCCACAATCAGATGGCTGTAGTTGTGGGAGTTTGTTTCTGTGTCCTTTATGCTGTTCTATTGGTATACATTGTTTTTTTATATCACTATCATGCTGTTTTTGTTATTATGACTTTGTAGTATATAATAATTTTAAGTCAAATATTGTGATGCTTCCAGTCTTGTGTTTTGCATAGGATTACCTTAGTTATTCTGGGTCTTTTGTGTTTCCATATGAATCTTAGAATTTTTTTTTCAATTTGTGAAGAATGTCATTGGTACTTTAATGAGGATTATATTGAATCTGTAGGATGCTTTTTGTAATATGCCCATGTTAACAATGTTAATTCTGCCAATGCATGAACATGGGAAGTCTTCAGCACCCCCAAGCACTGAGGAGCAGAGGCCCCCCCCCCTCACCCCCGCTAAGCCAAGCCATTACCTGGATCCAGACTGCAGAGTTGCAAGGATCATAAAGGACATCGTTCTGAGCTCCAGAAGATAGAGCAGAAGTGCACAATAGAACAGAAAGAGGGTCTCTCTGAAGCTCCTTGATGAAAATTGAGGCCCACCAGAAAACTGAAGAAAGTCTCTGCAATAAAAGACCACCTTAGTTGGGGGAGCAGTGTGGCTGCAAGCAGATCCCAGCCAGGGCCAAGCCAAGGGCCTGCCTGGAAAAGAGCTGCACAGGTGCACAAGCAACAGTCAGAGGTTCACTCCGATACCATTGGTAAGTGCACGAGACCCTAGCCAGAAGCTTGCTCACACAACAGGAGCTGGGGTGCACAGCCCCCAGCCAAAGGCCCTCCCAGACAATAGGTACACAGGGGGCAGAGGCACACCTAGATATATACATAGCCAGAGGCACACCTAGATATCATCCCAAGTGTGCACAGGCCCCAGCCAGAAGCCCGCCAGACAACAGATCAGCTCAGGGATCCAGAAGGCCACCTTTCTGAACCCAGGAATTAGTATAGTGGTAAGCAGCAGAGAAAAGGCAGCTCTGTGGCTTGCTGAGAATTGAATAATAATAACAGAAAAAAAAGTTGCCTCAAGAAAGGCACAGCAGGCTGCATCTTTTGAACTGAGAAGACATGTAAACAAGTTTCAAAACAAGACTTCCAGATCATCTAAAGCAACCCCAAAGGGAAACAAGATGGAATAATCTGATGCTCAACCACCTGGACACTCTGAACTGGCAACAAAAGAGGATCTGGAAAAAATGAAACCAGAAATAATTAACAGCAGAGATTGTGCCCATAGTGCAAGACATGATCAATAAATCTAGAGCAGATGCAGATAAAAAAATAGAGGAGCTGAGGAACATGATGGAATCCCAACATAGGAAACAAGTGGAATCCATAAAACAGATGCAAACAGATTTCCAGGAGATTAAATATTTCATTGAAAGTTTATGTAGTGGAATGAGCCAATATGAGGATAGAATTTCAGATATGGAAGATAAGATTGTAATTAGTGACCAGGAAAAGAAAAATTTCTTTAAAACAGTAAGGGACCATGAGAAATCAAGCCAGCGGCTACTAGTTCATGCAAAGAAGGATAACATAAAACTGATTGGAGTCAATGAAGAAACAGGAGACAGTGCAGATGACATAAAAAAATCTGTTCACAGAAGCAATGGCAGAAAATTTCCCAAACAGAGGAAAAGAACTTGACATACAGATAAGTGAGGCATATAGGACTCCAACTAGCCTTGAACAAAAAAAAATCTACACATAGTCATATAATAGATAAGATTCCAGAAACCCAACAGAAGAACAAAATTCTGCAAGCAGTTAGAGAAAAGAAACAAATCACATACAAAGGAAAGCCCATCAGAATCACAGCAGATTTCTCAACACAAACCCTCAAGGCAAGAAGAGCTTGGAGTGGTGTGTTTCAAGCCCTAAAGGAAAACCAGATTGATGTACCGTGCAAAACTATCTTTCAAAATTGATGGAGAAATAAGATACTTTCATAGCAAAGAGCACCTTAGGAACTTCATGAATACCAAACCAGCACTCCAAAAAATTTTAGACAATACCTTAGGAAAAGACAACCAGGATCACAACCCCAGGAAGCAAAGCAGAATGAATCCATCAGGCATGACAAGAAATTAAATGCAAAGGGGGAGAATCCAACAAAAAGAAAAAGTCATGATAAGGATAAGTAAATATGTATCAGTTATAATCATGAAAGTTAATGGTCTCAATTCACCAATCAGAAAAAAAGACTGGCAGAATGGGCCAAGAAGTAAGATCCAATAACATGCTTCATACAAGAAACACACTTAATTCAAAAAGAAACTCATAGACTGAAAGTTAAAGGGTGGAAAACAATATTCCATGTGACAGGAACCTGAAAAAAAAAGCAGGAATAGCTATCCTCTTTGCAGATCAAGTGGATTTCAAATCAACACTAATTAAGAGAGACAAAGAAGGACACTACATCCTTGTAAAGGGAACAATCCAAGAGGAGGAGATGACAATCATAAACATATATGCACCAAACACTAGTGCACCAAACTGTTTAAAACAAATACTAATGGACATGAAAAATCATATAAGCACTAATACAATAGTATACACCCCACTGTCACAAATAGATAGATCAACTAGACAAAAAATAAGCAACAAAATACTAGAACTCAAACTCTTGAAAAAATAAACCTAACAGATGTTGACAGTGTTCCACCGCACAAAATCAGAATACACATTCTTCTCAGGTGCACATGGGTCATTCTCCAAAATAGACCACATACTCACAGATAGAACATGTTTAAGTAGAATTGAAATTATTTCCTGTATATTATCAGACCATATTGTGATGAAATTGGAGATCAGTAACAAAACAAACTACAAGAATTACATAAACACATGGAAAGTGAACAACACACTTCTGAATAACCAATGGGTCACAGAGGAAATTAAGAAATCAGACAGTTCCTACAATTAAATGACAATGACAATACAATGTATCGGAATCTATGGGACACAATGAAAACAGTCTTACAAGGGAAATTCATAGCAGTGAATACGCATGTTAGGAAAACAGAACAAGCCCAATTAAACAACCTGATGCTGAACCTCAAGCTTCTAGAGAAAGAAGAGCAGGACAGACCCAAAGCCCATACAAGGGAGGAAATTATAAAGATCAGAGCAGGAATCAATGCAATGGAGACTAACACAACGACACAAAAAATCAATGAAGCCAAGAGTTGGTTCTTCAAAAGAATCCACAAAATTGACAAACCCTTAGCCAACCTTATCAGGAAAAGAAAGAAAAGGCCCAAATCCATGCAATTAGGAATGAAAAGGATGAAATTACAATGGACTAAGCAGAAATCCAGAGGATCATCAATACCTAGTTTGAGAACCTATATGCCAATAAGGTGGAAAACACAGAATGGACAGATTCCTAGATATGTATGAATTACCAAAGTTTAATGAAGAGACCTAAAAATTCTAAAAGACTCAATATTAATCAATGAAGTTGAAAACATAATTAAAAACTTACTAATTAAGAAAAGTCCAGGTCCTGATGGCTTCACTGCTGAATTCTACAAGACATTTAGAGAGG
>NW_004624758.1:16096799-16285267 GCF_000247695.1 Heterocephalus glaber
ATCAGAGTGTTCCATCTCATTTCCCTTTGGGGTTGCTGTAGGTGATCTGGAAGTCTGGTTTTGAGACTTATTTACGTGTTTTCTCATTTCGGCTGTGGTGGGGGGGTGCTGTTGTCGCCTGCACATATTACCTCCTCTGGGCTGGGGGAGGTGGGACAGGGGCCGGGAGGAGTGGTATGGATTGTGGCCCAAAAGCCCTTTCCTCTGGGCTGGGAGCATCAGGAGGGATGGTGGCTGGGAAGCCCCTTTCTCTGGACCAGGAGCAGTGGGATGGCAGCTCAGAAGCCCCTACCTCTGGGCCAGGAGTGGTGGGAGTAATGGTGGCCTGGAAGCCCCTACTTCTGGGCCGGGAGCGGCGGGACCCAGTACAGTGGTCTGGTGGTCCAGTGTCCTCTGTGTCTTTGTAGTGTGGAACCAGGTGGCTGCCTGTCTGCAGCGGGCTGATTTGTCATGTTCTGCATGACTCGCGACTGCGGTAGGGCATGCGCAGACCTGCCTGTCTGCAGCGGGCTGATTTCTTCAGAGTCTTTTAACAATAGAATCATATCATCTGCAAACAAAGTTAATTTGACTTCTTTTTCTACTTGTATCTCTTTCATTTTTTCTCTTGCCTTGAATTTTAATAAATGCAGTATATTGAATAAGAGTGGTTAGAGTAGATATCCTTGCCTTGTTCCTGATCAACATCTATTCATGACAAAAATTCTCAGCAAATAAAAATAGTCTAGAATTTACTCAACATGATAAAAAGCATGTATGAAAATCCTATAGCAGATACTACACACACTGGTTAAAAACTGAGTGTCTGCCTTCTAAGATCAGGAAGAAGGCTGATTCTTAACTCTCACCATTTTTATATAACACTGTATTAGAGAATTTAGCCAGGGCAATAAATAGGAGAAGGAGAAGAAGGAGAAAAAAGAGAGGAAAAGGAGGATATGAGGAGGAAGAAGAGGAAGAAGAGCACTCAGATCAGAGGCAAAGAAGTCTACTGCCTTATCTCATAGGCAACATAATCATCAACCAAGAAAACCCTATGCAGTCACCCAGAAAGCTAAGGATGTAATAGCGGGATACAGGACAAGCATATAAAATTCAATTAATTTCTATATGCTAGTAACAACCTATTAGAAACTGAAGTGAAATTTTAAAATATCACTTACAATAGCATCAAAATTGTGAAATACCTAGCGATAAATCTGACAAAATCAATCTGTGTGCTAAAACCTACAAAACGGCGTGGGAACTAAATAAACAGAGATAATATCATACCATTAGGTGAGAAGACTCAATGTTGCCAAGATGTTAATTTTCCCCAATTTTTCTATATATCCAACACAATTCTAGTTCAATTCTGGTAAGCCTTTTTGTGGTGGAAATGCACAAGATGATTCTTAAGTTTACAGAGATGTGCAAAAAACCTAAAATGGCTAAAGCAACTTTGAAAAAAAGGCAAAATTCGAGGACTTACCATTAACTGGCTTTAAGGCTTATAGAGATACAATAATGAAGACAACATGTATATAGATGGATAGACAAATGGATTAATGGACCAGAATATAGAGGCTTGAAACAGACCACACAACCGATCTTTAGCAAAGGTACAAAGACAGTTTGGGTGAGAAAAGATAGTCTTTTTAGTATATGGTACCAGAATAAAAAAATTATATTCATCCCTTCCTTCTTATATAAAAGTTAAATTGGCACGGTATGCAGAAGTAAATGTAGACCGGGCCAGGGATTTAGCTCAGTGGTTCCGTCACTTGCCTCTCTTGCACAAGGACCCGAGTTTGATCCCTGGTACCACCCCACCCCCACCTCAAAACCAAGAAGTAAATGTAGACCATAAAACTACACAGTTTCTAGGCCAGGAATTTAGCTCAGTGGTTTCTCCGCCTGCTGCGCAAGCGCAAGGACCCGAGTTCGATCCCCGGTACCAAAAAAGCCAACCAACCAAACAAACAAAACCTACACAGTTTCTCCAAGAAAACACAAGAGCAAATCTTTGTGACCTTGGATTAGAGAATGACATCTTTGATATGACACCAAAAGTATGGTCCTTAAAGGAATAATTTGATATTTTACCAAACAACTTCTACTCTTTGAAATATACTGTTAAAGGGTAAACAGGTAAGCCATAGATTGGAAGAATTTATTTGCAAATTAGAAATCCCATCAAAGAATTGGTTTCAGAATTTTGAAAGAATTTAGAATTTCTATAGAATTCCTAATACTAAGAAGACAATCACATTAATAGCAGGCAGAAGATTTGAGCAGACACTTAATCAAGGAATAAAGTGTTGGTAAATAAGCACTTGGAAATATGATCGATATCATTAGTCACCAGAGAACTGCAAATTAAGGCCACACCCGTTAGAATATCTTGGATGAAAAAGAATGACTATAATGGGTGTTGGTGAGGATATGCAGGAAATGGAATTCTCAGGATTAATGGGTCAAGTGGCACAACCTCTTGGGAAAGCAGTTTGATTGTTTCTTAAAAAAATGAACAAACTAAGTTGTATATCTACCATATGGTCAATCTTTTCTATTTCTAGGCATTTCTCCAAGAGAAAAGAAAACATTTGTGCATAAGATTTGTACACAAATATCCATAGCAGCTTTACTTTGTAATGGTCTAGAATTGAAAATAGCCCAAATCCTCATTAATAGTGAACAAATAACCAAACTATAAAACATCTATCAAATGGAATGCTATTTAGCAATAAAAATGAAAAAAAGCATGGATACCTAGTATAACTTGAATGGGTGGAACACAAAAGTATATGTTCAGTAATAAATGTCACAAAGGTATATTCTCAGAGAAAGATGTCGGATACAAAAATTGTTGCTGTATACTTCCATTTATATAACATTTTGGAAAGTCATCTATGGTAAAACAGAGATGCAAGGTCTGGGTGCGGTATTTACAAAGGGAAAGGAGGAATCTTCTGAGAGTGGTGGATTGGTTCCTCATCTGGATTGTGCGGATGGTTTCCTGGTACATTCGTATGTAAAACATTATCAGTTTGTATGTTTTCAATATATGTAGATTACCACTTGTCAATTATACTTCAATAGAATGATTAAAAGTGGTGAATGGGCTCATTATATCATGACATATAACATCTAAAAATATGTATTGGAAATATTCCACTTGAGAGGGATGACACAAAATACTGGCTACCAGGTTTCCTAGGCACATCCAAAATTATTAGATAAGACAAACACCAGAATTATATAGATACCATACATCAAATGGATGGTGGGTAAAGCATAGCAACTTTTTCCAAATTTTAATCAAGCAAGGAGATGCTATAGTCTCAAGACACAAGGGAGCATGGAGTCACTCAATAAGCAGCTGCCATGAAGTCCATGATCCAATGCCTTTCTGTATGATGGAGTAGGATTGCCTTTGATCTGGGAGCCCTAGAGGGTTGACCCCAATTTGGTTTGTAAACCTCCAAACACCTATTCAGTCACATGAACACTGACTCAAATTACAGAAGGTACTATCATGTGAAAAATAGTACTATCTGACCTTTTGAGATAGCAGACAGAGTCAAAAGTGCAATTTAAGGTGACTTTGATTTAGCTAGCAGGAAATTTGGTCAGATTCATAAAAAACCTTTGATGTTATTTAAAAGCAAACACGCTATGTTGCACAATGTCAGGTTCTGCCTAGTTCTGCCTCTTGATTTTTGCCTGGAACAAATGTGGGTTATATTCCTGCCCTGAAGTTTGAGCAGGTGCTTGTTTCAGCCCATGTGTGATGTTTCTTGGGTCCCAAGAACAAGGTGAGGGTGGTTAAATAAAATGGAATGTTGATTGGCTCACCTGATTGGAAAGTCCAGGGATAGAGCTAACTACAGGTGTGGCCAGACTCAGGACTCAGCTGATGGCCCAGGCCTGGTCTCTTTCTTTCCACTCTCCCCTTCTCCATGCTGTTTCTGCATGGTGGCCTCTGAACCTCATGTAAATTCCATACCTTACATCCTCTCAAATTCAAATTGAGGGTAAAAGAGAGCATCTATTCCACAGGAGACCAACACAACAGTTGGGACACTGAGGCCAGGGAGAAAGAACTATATCGTATGCTTTCCCCATGGCCTGAGTGTGAGAAGAAACGTTTCCTTAAGGAACATCAAAAAGTTAAGTTCCAGGGCCGGGGATTTAGCTCAGTGGTTCCACTGCCTGTCTCACAAGCACAAGGTCCCGAGTTCTATCCCTGGTACCAAAAAAAAAAAA
Organism: Heterocephalus glaber; assembly: GCF_000247695.1. Next base: position 16,101,048 of record NW_004624758.1, read on the forward strand.
AGTTAAGTTCCATAAGTAATGCAGGCAGAGGCTGGGTGATTTGTGAGCATCTGATGGGATGCATAGAGCAAGGTCCTGTTTCTGCATCCTTGGCCAATGAGTCTCGTGAGCTCTGGGATTTTAGAAACTGCATAAGGTCCTACACTGCTTTACCCATGGAATCGTTAGGAGAAACCACTTCCAGCTGGAGAGTAGGAAAATTGGTTCCTCAAGCTCTCTAGTTAGCTGTAGGTACTATATTTAAGGAGTTAACCCTGGTCTGGGGCAATGGTACACACCTGTAATCCCAGTTCTTTGGGAAGCTAAGGCAGAAGGATCACATCTTCAAGGCCAGCCTGGACAATTTAGTGAGGCCCTACTTCAAAGAATACAAAGGGCTAGGAACTGGGAATGTGGCTCAGCAGTAGAGCATCCCTAGATTTGATTCCTGGTACTGAGACCCTTGAGAGGACAAACAGTGTTGAGAAGAGCCAGAGAAGATCAGGCCTAATCTCACTGTTCTCCATTGTTTGGTAGTGTGCACCCCTGGGTAATACCACTCCAGAATCACCAGATGCCTCTTGATGGCCACCAGATGCCACACAGAGGCCTGTGACCCCTGTCAGGATGATGTCTTGATGTCTTGTATGCTTGGTGACATCACTCTCATACCATGAGGAAGTGTTTTTATGGAGGCTACATCTGCTACAACTTTCCTAAGGTATTAGGGTTCTTACTAATTCCAATAAAGATGGTCACCCTGGTAATGACCATGACACGGGGTTAAAAAAAAGTGTAACTTTATTAGCTTGGAGTAGGATTTCTTTGAGAGAGGATGCTGTTTTTGAAAAAATGCCTCAATAAAATGTGAAACTCTGAGAACATGATATTAACAGTTGCAAGGGCAAGGAGGAGATGAGTGAGTTTTCATTCTGAAAGTTGCTGCTAAGCTGGAGGCATATGGAACAAGGTGGCTCATGTGAGGCCTAAGGATATTATAGAACGGAGAAGCCTAGTATTAGCACTTCTCTCTCTCTCTCTCTCTCTCTCTCTCTCTCTCTGGTACAAGGTCTCCCTACTTAGCCCAGGTTGGCCTTGACCTGGTAATTCTCCTACCTCAGCCTCCCCAGTGCTGGGATTACAGGTGTGCACCACTGTGCCTGGCCTAGCAGTCTAACTTCCATGCTTTGCTGTCATATAATCCCCTCTCTCCATAGCTCTCCTATCCCTTCAATAAAATCCACTCATCACCAAAATTGCTGTGTCTAAGTGTTGGACTTCTATTTACTTATTTGTGGGAGGAAGTGAGTAGAGGTTGGATTTTTCATCAGGATGAGTGCAGAGCATTGCCGGAACCATGTAAAGGATGTGTGGGAGAGCCACCTTGAGCAAGCCAGAGTGCTTGGCTCGGGGGTGGGGGCTGGGATCAGAAGAATTCCCCTCAGACACTTTACAGACATTTGGGAGTGGGTTTTAGACCTCAGTGGGGAATAGAATTGGAGATTTAAGATTTTTTCTCAAGAGATTTGAAGGGTCAAGGAGATCTAGATGACAGCATGTTAATGATAATAGCAACAAGTATTTTTTATGTTTTAGGTATTTCATATTAAGTACTTTGGTGAATCTTTCATATCTCTTACAAGATACAAAGTATCATCCTTATATAAATTCTTATCTTTGCTTTTTTTTATAACATTTTATTCTGTTCATTTACTCAATAGTGTCCACAATTTGTGTTTATATACTTACCTGTTTGCACATGTCCTACTTATTCATCCATGTTCATGTTTTCTCAATGATCTCCCATGTGATAGCAACCTCCAGAAAGGCAGACATTGTACATGTCTTATCGCCAATGCCTACATGTCTTATTGCCAATGTCACCATGCCAACACATATTCATCACTCAATAGGTGTTACCCATTGCTATCATAACAGGCAGTCCATAAATGAAAGGAATTAAATGAATAAATGAACACAATAGATGAGTGATCTTGTGCGTGAAGCAAGTGGGGTCTAGAGAAGGTCACCACTTTCCTGAAGCCACACAGCTTATAACTGGTAGAGCTGAGATTCCAGGTCCCAGCTCTTGTGCAACATGATTGTCTCTATGTCTGCTGCAAGCCCTGGGGTAGCTTTTCCAGAGCTTTGTCCAGCCTGGCTCAGGAGTAATATGTACTCACATGTGCCAAATGTTCATACTTAGCTCACGGAATTTGGGAGAGAAAGAGAGCGTTGGCCTGGGATAGTCCTAACTGGGGCAGATGCAGAGTCAAGTTCTCCTGGGGCTCTGAATACAGCTATGGGTGAGCAGCCTGCCTGCCAGGTCTTGGCCCTGCACAGTCACACTGGAGAAATGTACAGACTTGGAGCTCAGGCCGAGCCCTCATTTGTGGCCTTGTGAAGATGTAGGGAGACTCAAGGACTGCATCCACTCCATGTAAAGGCCGAGGCTATCTTGCATAGATCATGGGGAGGACAACAGTACTAAGACTTCTTGCCCTTGTTGTGGAGCTTCCTGAAAGCCAGTGGATCCATCCTTTACTAGAGTGATGTATCCATGATGTATCCTGTCACATCCTTAAGACTGCTCATCACCACAGCCTGGTTAGTAGCAATAACAAATTTACATGTCAGCCTGCAAGGAGATCCATGTGATCTCTTAAAACAGAAGATGTCAAGCACATCACCGAGCTTTTGTGCTAACAAGCACTGAGAAGATACAGCTTGTTTTTCTGTTTTTTCTCTTGCCCTGCACCCAGCAGTCCATGTGGCCTGCAGATGTGGTCCAGGTGACTCCTGGAAGCTGTGATGCTCTTTATCAGATCTGGCCCATGCTGCTGACTGAGAAGTCAAGGACTCCACATCTGCAGTCATCCAAACAGACTCTTCACTGCTTCCCCAACCTGCATCCAGGAAACAAATAGCAGCTGCTTCACAGAGGCAAAACTCATAGTCCGGCTGAGATCCTGGGACACTCCTCTGACTCGGCCTCTGCACAGAACTCCTGAAAAAAATTGGATCTTCGTGCAAATGGTCTTGGACACCATTGTTTGCAACTTTGAGAGCAGGGGATGGGGTGTGCAATGGAGACAGCCTGGAATAGAGGTGAAAGAGCACTAAACTAGAGCTGGGACATGCTGGGGTCAATCTTGCATTTGCCCTTATTACCTGATGGCATTGAGCCAGTTAGTTGATCTTTGCATCTCATTTTCTTTGCCTTTAAAATATGGGGCATAAGAAACCACCTCCAAGTGAGGTGACAAGACTGAATATATATCATGACTATTATGTCATTACTAATGTTAATGTGGAAAGGACTCTGTCCTCTGGGAAGTGCTTGTCACAATGGTTGGCACCCGGTAGGTGCTCAGGATGTGGTAACTATTGTTAGTTATCAGATATTATGTGCAAAATGATGCTCACCACAGCATTTTTTTTAAATAAAGGCAAACCTTGGAGGTAGCATCAATGTGTTCCAATAAAGAAATGATTAAATCAATGTGATACACTCCTACAAGAAAACATTATGCAGCCATTGCAAATCATGAGTCTTAAAGCAACAGGAAAATGCTCATGAAAGAAAAGGAAAAAAGATTCCATTTACATATATATGCATGTGCAAAATGAACGAAATGGTGCTATGCACTTAGGTAAATGAATGGGACTCTGGCCACTCCCTTCAAAGGATTTGGAAAAATATATCCCTAAAAGTTATAGTTTAAGTGGTGAGAATATGGGTGGTTTTTATTTTCTACTTTATTCTATTTGTGTTTTCTAGATTTCCCACAGTGAGCATTTCCTACAATTATAATACAAGAGAAAGCAAACATTATTACTTTTAAAAAATGATATGAGAAGCTGCAGCTCATATTTTACAAAGCAACAGCTGCTGAGCACCATTAACTTTCTGCTCCATCCATCCAGACTCCCCAGCGCCAGCCCTGCCTCAGGTGGGACCAGGCCGGCATCCCAGATGGGTCACCCACCACGGGGGAGCGCCCTGCCTTGCCAGTTTGTGGCTCCCTCCTCCTCTCTGTTGGCGTTTCCCCCGGTATTTATTCACTCACATGGCCTATAGAGTTAAAAGACGTTTGTTTCTTTTCAGGCTGCTGAGTGCAGCCAGGGTAATTTAGTAGAAAAATGTCATGCTAATGCAATTCAAAGTTCAAATGATCTTTCATTTCGAGGGAAAGAAGAATGTGTGTGCAGTTGGAATGTTAAAACTCACTACTTGCCCTGCAATTCAAATAGAAATACGAGCTGCAGGGGCTACATAAGTCACATGAAGTACTGTGAGTGAAATGCGCAAAATGAATAAAAATGATCCGGAAGCCGTTTATTAGCATCGCTGGGGGCCAGCACCAAACAAGAACCGTCAGAAGCTGCATTGGGAGGAAGGCGCGTTTACCTGAAATTACAATAATCCTGAAATAACGAGGGAGGAAGCGGTCGGCAAGGCCCTTCTTACCGGTGTCGTCAATGCCACCCTCGGCCCCCCGGGAGAGCTGTCCCCTTTTCCCGCCCACGCGGCCTTTCCTCCTCGCTGGGCTCCTGCGCGTCTGGGCTGCACCTGCTAGAGGGGTGGGTGGGGCGAAGCTGGGCAGAGATTGTGTGTTCCCGCGGTGCTGCTGCTGTCTCAGAGAGCACAACCATCAAGGGAGAAGTTGTGACCGCTGTGGCTCAGCTCGGGGCGCTCAGAGGGTGACAGAGTGTGGCTGGCCCTTGGACAGCGGGAGACACCTCTCCCACCCTGCCGGCCACGCGGCAGGCAGGCCCTGCTTGGTGATCTGAGCCTCTTCCCGCTCCGCTCCGGGCTTCCTGTCCCCTTCCGCCAGGAAGAGGTGCTGGGAGGAACGGAGGCGTTATTTATATCCTAATATGAATTTCCATGTTGTTTCTGTTCAGAGGGGATTAACAATTGCAGACATTGCTGTTATGATCTACTGACATTTTTTAGTTTTCCTCCCACTTGTGAAAAAGATACAAGGCCATGACACATGGGTAATGTGTCCTAGTTTGTTTCTTTAGTTTTTAAAATCACATTTGATCTATTAAGAAGCTGTTTCCAGTCACCCCCAACGCAACCTGCGTTGGCATAATAATTATATTCACTGCCATTGTTATGGACTGAATTGTGTCCGCACTCAAGTTTCATATCCTGGACTCCTACCTCCCAATATGATTGCCTTTGAAGATGGGAAAGGAAGAAGGAAGGAAGGAAGGAAGGAAGGGAGGAAAGGGAAGTGAGGTAGAAAGCTGAAGCCCTGATCTACAGGAACCGGAAGAAGAACTCAGGTGAGCACACATTAAAGCCAAGAGAAGAGACCTAAGAATGAAACCTACCTTACTGGCACTTCTATCTTAGATGTCCAGCCTCCAAATTGTGAGAGATAAATTTCTGTTGTTGTTTTGTTATGACACCCCAAGCAAACTAATATAATATTTTAAAAACATGCAAATCTCAAGGAAATCATGAAGATAAGATTGGTCCTCACACAAAAGCAGTAATGTAACAACCTAAGAAAGTGAAGAAAGATTTAAGTCACGTGCATGTGTGCGTGTGCGTGTGTGTGTGTGTGTGTGTGTGTCTGTAGGTGGGTACACACATGGGCATGCATCTACAGAAAGAGTACAGGGTTTTGGAGAGTGCTCATTTTCCATTATGTTTCTTCTAAGTGGGTTGAAGATTTTGCCTATCTGGGTTTCACTGTAGGGAAAGGAGTGGAACTGTAGTCTTGGTGGTGATGGGAGGGGGCATTAAGAGGTGAGAAGAAAGGGAGAAGAGGAAATACTTCATTTTTCATTTGGCCCCAAGAGCTGAAAGAAAGAATTATAATATTTATGTGCAGGTATCTCAATATATCTGTTATGCATTGCTTCCCAAATTGACTTCCATACAACACTGGTTCTGTGAAAAGATACTAATGGAGGGTATTAAGAATTTCTTTGGTCAAGTGAGTTTATGAACTTCTCTGCAGGTTTTTCAAAGCCTATGCAATGTGACTCTCCAAGAGGCAGGCCTGGCCTTCAGTAGGTCCTCAACTATTTGCAGGGTCCCACGTTCATTGTTCATTTTTGGAAGACTGCTCAGGGCCATGGCGCTGCAAGTGAAGGCTATGGACTAGAAGTCATAAAACCCAATTCTAGACCTGTCTTCCTGCTCATTTGGTGCATTATCTTGTACTAATCACTTGTCAATGCCTCAATTGCTTTGCAATAAGATGAACGGTTGGTTTGTATGCCCTTGACTCCTCAGCATGTCTCTAGCATTTTGTCTTCCTGTGTCCATGGCTTCATGGCTCTACTGACACCCTCTGTACTTGTGGGGAAGGCATCCACTTCCCCATCTACTTGTAAGTATAGATGTGGTCAATGTACCTTCCAGAGGGGAATCTTGTCAAGGTCAAAGGAATTAATACAGTTGAAAGTACTTAGGAAAAAAACAAGGTTGTCAATATTTCCTATGTCTTTGGAGAAAGGGCTGTGACTTCTCTGTTGTTCTAAGCACTCCGAAAACCAGGTGAGACATGGGGTGAGAAAAGACACACCATGCAGAGCTCAAACTCTGCAGTCTGACTCCTTGGATTAAAATCCCAACTCTGCCTTCAATTCTGGAATGATTTTGGTCAGGGTACTATTGTTTTGTGCCTCTGTTTCTTCAGCATTAAAAAAGATACTTTCTCCTGGGGTTACAGTAAGGATTAAGTGAGCAAATATGAGAAAAATACTTAAAATGGTACATGGCATTTAGTAAACTCCACGTAAATGTTAGGTATTCTTCTATATCATCATCATTATCATCAGCAGCAAAGAAAGGAATAAGAACAGCAATGAAAGCAACAACCTACAGAATAAAAAATAAGAAGATGGGTTGGTAAGGATGGTCCATGTATGGCCAGCCCAAAGCCTCTCAACTCTTCAAATGAGCTGGTTGTGCCCCGCAATTGCCCACTGACCTCTGCAAGGTGGCAAATTTCACACATAGATGGGCTGCACTAGGGGCAGTGGTCACTGAGTCCTCTACTCTGCAGGGCATGGTGCTCACTGTGAGGAGCAGAAAGGCAGTCTCTCTTAATAAGATTACAGTGTTGAGAGATATAAGCATTGTCAGCTCCCCAGTGAGAGGAAAGAAAACAGCTGACAGTGCTCTGCCTTAAAAGGTTGACTCTGCAGATACTCAGGGGAAGAGTAATGTTTGAAGGTTTTGAGCAAAAGGTGGGGCTTGACCCTGAGAGCGATGGTTTGGGAGGTAGAGAGGAGAAGAGGGCATCATAGTGGAGAAACAGAGCTAGGTATGTTGTATGGGGAAAGAAGAGGGAGCTAAGAAGTGTGACCTCAGCATGCATATAGTGGGCCATGCTTTGGAAGGCAGAGGCTTTCAGACTTCATACAAGAGAAAATTAGCAGAAGACAGATTGCTTTTCCCATGAAACTGCCTGCTTTCTCCTTGTGGAAGTAGAAAGGTCATCCTGCACAAGTGAGCCATCACTCTTCTCCACTCACTTAGCATTCAGCATAAATCAATGTTTGCCGTGGGTGAATGGGCAGGTAGTTATTTGCAAGGCTGAATGAAATCGTGCAGCCGGATGTGGGGCCGCTCGTAGCCCTTTGCGCCAGGGTTCCATTCAGTGAAAGCACACGGGCACTGGGGTGGCTGGGGAAGGCCCTCCTGCAAAGAGGAGAGGGGAACCCTCATGTTGCAGGGACTCCCACAGAAGAGTCCCTGGAAGCTTGAAGAGGGGGAAGTACTCCTGGGGTGGGGCTGGGGTTCTGGACCCTGAACTTACACTACTGGATAAATAGTTGTATCACAGAGGAGGGAGAATTGCTTTGCTGAGAAGTAATAAAACAGGAATAAATCATCTTCACCTGTACCTCTTAGAAATTTGGACTTTCAATTTGGGGCATTTAAAAGCCCATTAAGCATGGGCACCGTGCCACTATCGATTAGATTGCATCAGCCCTGTGTCCTTTACTGTCACCAGTGCCAGCCTCTATCCGTGCCAAACCTGGTCACTAACACGAGCACTCAGCTATTTAAGTGGAAATTATCTTTCATGAAAATCTATATATTATTTAAAGCCTCTGCCCTTTGCCTCAGTGCTCTCTTTCCACAAGCTTCTCAGTCAGGATTTCAATCTGCTTTGGATGCCTTTCGAGGAGAGGTGCACAGCGTACTTGGGCGGGGACCGCGGCTCTCTGTCCCTGCTGTCTGGCATCTCTTAATTTATGGCGCCTTTGTGCTGGGGCTCTGCAGCTCTTTAATGGGGTCTAGTGGTAAAGTTTGGGTAGGGAGAAATCATTCCACTTAGAAACGGTTCCGCTTTCATGGTCTCTGCTTTACTGGGAGTTTTTCTTCTCCTTTGTCTTTACAGCAGGAGCCATTTCCTAGAATAAATGTTGCGTGAATGCAGAGAGAGAAGAGGAGCATTGAGTTTCCAGGAGGCTCAGACACCAGCAATGTATCCACGCGGTTGGGGCAGTTCATTGGTCAATGAGCAGATAGTGGTAATCACCTACCACAGGTAATGCACAGTGCTAGGAGCTGTGCAGAGTTTAAATGTGAATGAGATCTTGTTCCTCTGAGTCTCAAAAACACAGTGACCTCTCATTGTTTACCAAGTCAAATGTCTAAGACCTCATGCAGACAACCTCACCAGTCTGCCCTGCTCCTGGCCCACACTCAGCCAACACAGATTGCTTCACATTCTCTTCCTCTGTGGTTAAATGAGCCTTGGAGCTTGAGCCCTCTGCTCATGCTACTCTACCTACTAAATCTTATTCATTTTCACCAATCAATCTCACATGCACCTCTTCCATAAAGCACATTCTGACTTGAGCCCTGATTGTATGTAAACTTTCTGCCATTTGACCCCCAGGTATGGTACTTTGAAGTTCTTTTATTTTCTCTAGAGAACTATGCTTGACAGAGTAGGCAGATTGAAAAATGCTTGCTGATTTACTAATTTAATAGGATTGAAAGATTCTTAGGGTCCTATAGGACTGTCAGTAGCAAGGTGGTAGAAAGAAATGTAGTTTGAATTCAGATGTTACTTCTGAGAATAAGAACAACAAGGAACATGTTGCTGAATTGCGAATGGATAAAACAGTGGGGCTTTGAAGGTGGTTAGGTTCCTATTCACACATACGGTGATGTTTTTATAGCCAGGGACACATCACACTGAGAGGAGCATTACCCTTCACAGTGGTTCCCTTCAGAGACTTTCTTCACTGTGGCTGCCACGAAGCAATGAGAAGATTTAACCCTTAATGTTCCCATTGCAGGGTCCCCAGGTCCACAGTTCACCCTGGTGTGACATGAGCTACACTACACAGTTTCCACTCGGCTGAGCTTCGAGGACACCAACAGTTTGCACAGAACTGTGGTAAGCACCGAAGAGACAATAAAAGGTAAACTGTATTCATTAGGAGTCTGTAGCTGGGCTGATAGAAGCATATGGAAAACCCAAGTTGTAAAGCAGGTAAGTCTCTGAGGGAGTGCTGAGATGAGTCAGCAGACAGGAAGGGGTCCCTGGATGGGGAGAAGAGAGCTGTGAGTGGGCTCTGAGCATCACGGAAGGCTGGATGTGGAAAGGGAGACTGTCCCCCAGGGCTGACAGGGCCTGGAGGTGAGGGCCGGGGCACTCTGGCTTGAGGACCTAAGATGTCTAAAATTATATTCCATGAATTTCTGCCCACATTTCAACCCCTTTCTTCCCTCGCTTCCCCTGAATTAACCCTGTCTCTTGCCTTTCTGTAGTGGACCCTCAAGTTACGATTGGACTGACATACAAACAACTTGGGTTATGACCAGAATTTTAGTTTTAACTTATGACCAAAGTCTTGAGTTAAGACCTAAATGTTGGCCAGTTGTGCTGCCAGATAGTCTCAGATACAGATTTAACCCTTAAAGAATTCTGGAAGGAACATTACAACATCCTTTGCTGTGTAATATTAATTGAGAAATCCTGGGCCAGTGTCACTCTAAGGGCACTGAGATCTGTGTGTATATGGGAGAGAAACTTGGAAGGCTGTGTAGAGGAGCCTTAGCCTTCGCTGACCAACCTGAGTTACAACCAGTCCTCGGGAACGAATCGAGTTTGTAAGTCAAGGGTCCACTGTATTTTGATTTGGGGCACATATCAGCAGTGTACTTATGATCTCCCAAGCAAACAAATAAACAAACAATGTGGTCAGTGCTGCCCTTCTGCTTTCACGAGGCACCTCTATCTAATTAGTCACCCATTATTACTTTACACACAGATTGCTTTTGTCTCCAAGTTCAGCCAGTAAATAGCAGCTCAGGTCCTTACGGCTTTTGTTGTTTCAATATTGTTCCAGTTGTCTATGGCTATGTAACAAACTACCCCAAACTCAGTGGCTTAAAACATCTGCTGCGTTAATATTCTTCATGATTGCATGGGTTATGAGTCTGGGCCGGGCAATTATCCTGCCTCACAGGTCATCAGTAGAGGATGTTCACTGGTGTACCCAGGAAGACATGAAGGGCTGAAGAGAGTCAGGTGGCTGCATGCTTTCAGGTCTGTCCCCTTGCTGATGCTGGCTAGAAGGCTGAGCTTAGTGAGGACAGTTGACTGAGGGCCGACACAAGCCCTCCCCAGCATGGTGATCTTTAGGTGGCCAGACTGCTTATGGAGAAGCTCCCAGCTACCAGAATGCAAGTTCCAAGAGACAGTAAGTGGAACTTGCTAGCCTATTAAGGCTAGGTCCAGACATGGGGTCAACATCACAGCTACCATATATTATCCATCGTGCAATCACAGAGCCACCAGAGATTTGAGGGGAGAGGATGGAGAAAGAGTTGTAGAAATTGTGGCCATCTGTAATCTGTCACATGTGTGATACTTTCCATTTTGATGGCAAGGGGCATCACACACGCCCTGTGAGCTGGAGGCAATCCCTGTACAGCCCTGGGCCACAGAGCCTCCCCAGTAACGGGTGGGTTTAGCGGACTTCAAAATGTGGTCCCCAGACCAGCAGCAACACCTTCACCTGTTAGAAAACTTGTTAGAAAAGCAAATTCCCAGGCCCCATTCCAGAACCACTAAATCAGGAATCACAGGTGAGACCCTGTGGTTTGTATTAGACTCAGTATTTCAGGTAGTTCTGATGTGCATATTGACCAGAGAACCTTTAGTTTAGGAGATCACAAGGCCCCTTTCATCTGCTTTCTCGGGTTCTAACTACAGAAGCACCATCTCATCCCACGATTGAAACTGGTAGTCAATTAATTGAAGAAAGAATCAATTAACGTTGAGAAATGCCACTTAGATATTTAAAACTTTTTATTTTTATGAAAAGAGGCCAATCTTTTGATGTAAGGTCATGGCTTTTTTTTTTTTTTGAAGATGATTTTCCTAGTTGGATATCTATGACAGGCATTTTGCATAACTATAGCCTCATGCATGATCTAAAATTTTCAGGTTTCTTAGAGCAAAAACTAAAGATGTTGCAGAGGAACCTGACCTTTTCATTTTAGTGATTCATCTTTATTAACTTTCCAGCCATCTGATTTGTTGGTTTACATAACAATAATAAAACATTTGTAACATTTAATTAAATTTTGTCATTACAATAACAATAACTGGAATGAACAAGCAAAATTAAACAGGTAAGTATAGAAGGCCTGGTGCACTGGTTGGTCACTTATTTGTCCCTTGGCCATGGACATCAACTGGTCTGTTTTAATGGAGGAGATGAAGACATTGGTGCACATAGAGAGTTGGTTGAGTGGAAATTAAATAAGACAGTGTCTCCTGTTTTAGTATTGCAAGTTCTTCCTTTCCAGCACTCTTGTCTTCGATATTCTCTTTCATTGCGTTCTTGACACATATTTAATTCAAACTCTTCCTCTAATGCTGAGCTCTTAACAGTAGCAGCTTTCTTGGCCTCCATATCCTCCACACTTACCTCCTACTGTCTGCAAAAACATCTGCTTACAGAAATCATGTTGTTCCTATTCTCAGCAAGGCGCCATGTAAAGAACACAGCATTAAGGAGCCAAACCTGGTTTGAGTGTCAATCTACTATTTCTAGTGATGAGTCAATGGATAACTCATTTAATTACTCTAGCCCTTTTCCTCAAAGAGAAATACAAGTATAACTGCTGTTACATGCATCTCAGAGTGTTGTGAGGAGCAAGTGGCCAAAGTGTTTTGAGAGGTGAAAAGAGCTCTACAATTTTTTCTATTATTTGATTGAGTCCAATGTTTTTAGCCCAGTACCCAACAATGTGGTCCTAAGTCATCTCCCCAGCTTTTTCCTCAAAGATCCTGGAAGTGTCCTTTCCACCCTGGTGAGACTGCCCCACATAAGAGCCTGTGCACAAACCCAAGTGTTTCCCTGCTTTTATGCCTTTGAACACTGCCCCCTCAAATGTCTTTTTCCTGCCCCAAACTTTCCCTCTGTGTATGCACTGGGCTGAAGACCAACTTCCACTTGCAGAAGTGACTCTGTGACTCAGCGGATTAATCTCCATCTGAGTGGGCCTTTGCTTACAGGGACATAGACCCACAAAGAATGGTGAACTCAAGCAAGTCAAAGCAAGTCACCCCCTTCCTCCTAGGACCCAGTGCAGAAGAGAACAGAAGGTTTCTAATCAGAGGAAAGCTGAGTTATAATTTCTCACAGCTGTAGGCAGGGCTTGGCACACCTTCAAAGTAGAAAAGAGAGGTAGCTGGCAGCTTACCTCGCAACGACACTTTCCCTTATTCTGCTGGGGCAGTGTTGCACAATTGTCAACACAGGCTAGGTGACATGGATCTTACTGGGTCATCAATTTTGTGGTTATCTGGTGGTTGGATTATTTTTGAGACAAGCCAGGCATTGAGGGGCTAAGCAGCCAGGCACAAGTAAGCCTCAAATCCCTTTACAATATGTAGATTAAAGGTCAATCACACTGTCAAAAATCAGTTGGTTGTCAATGTGTGGATTTACTTCTGGGTTCTCTATTCTGTTCCATTGGTCTAAGTGTCAATGTTTTGCTGTTTTGGTTGTTGTAGCTTTGTGGTATATTTGAAATCAGGTAGTGTGATGCCTCCAGCTGTTCTTTTTGGTCAAGATTTATTTATGATTTTAAGTATCTTTTGTGCTTCCATAAGAAGTATAGAATAATTTTTTCCTGATTTCTATGAAGTTTGTTACTGGTGTTTTGTTGGGGACTGCACTGAACCTGTCGATTTCTTTGGGTAGTATAGACATTTTAACAATACTAATTCTTCCAGTCCATTAATACATTATTCCATTTATTTGTGTCTACTTTGCTTTCTTTCATCAATGTTTTACACTTTTTAGTGTAGAGATATTTTATATCCTTGGTTAAGTTCATCTCTGTCATTTGGGCCAACATGAATGAACCTAAAAGACATTTTGTTAAGTAAAATAACTCAGGAGTAGAGAGACAGATACTGCATGGTCTTGCTCATTTGTGAAATCTCAAAAAAGTTGAATCATAAAATTGATAGCAGAATGGTAGTTACCAGAGGCTGGGGGCTGGAGGAATTGGTGGGGGGGAAGAGAGAAATCATCCAATGAGTGTGGCATTGCAGTTAGATAGGAAGAGTATATCCTAGCGTTCCTGCTCTTTGCTTGCTCTATCATCTTGAGCATCTTTAGTGTTTTCTTTCATTGCAAGATTCTGGGCTTCAGGTACTGCTCCTGCTCTTGGCAGGAAGAGGTAAAAGGGACAAAGCGTGTGACAGAGCCTGCTCCCTTTAAATGCCTTCCTGGGAAAAGGACTCTATTTATCAGAAGTTTATGCCCTGTGCTCATTTATTTTTAATATTGCCCATGATTCAAAGATCCACCCAATAACTTCTGGTTTATCTCATTGTCTACAACTGGGTTGCACGACACCCTTACCTGGGAAGGAGTCTGGGAAGTTTAGGACCTTTACCTGGACCCATTGCCACTCCAAACAAGATAAGGCTACTAGCAGAAGAGGCAAGAATAGATATTGAATTGGCAGTTAAAGTCTGCCATGACCCCTACATTCAAACGTGTGCATCACCTCTCAATTGTACTACTCAGCTTGATATTTAAAGCCTATAGTCTTCAACTATTTTAGGGGCAATTAAGTAACCAAAGAAAGAAAGTCTCATTTTAACATGACATTTTGAGGGGATGCTTCAGGCCACATGTCCTCCCAAACCCTGTTTAAATACTGCAACCTACACAAAACCTCATTCAGTCCCATGATCCTCCTCAGCATTTGTTGCTTGCCTTGTTCACTTGGCATCTATCTTGGGTAGAAGTCACTCCCCCCCTACAACCAACTTACCAATTCTGTAGAGGATATGACCACATTTTCTTCTTCTTTTCTATTCCCTGTGGGCTCCCAGACAGTACTGAACATGCCCCAGCTGTATCGTGGATATTTATTGTTTGGTCCACTGAGAATGGAGACACAGAGGTAGCCTTGAGCTAGATTTGAACACGAGGCAGAAAGAAGGCTGTGTATCTGGGTCTGAGTCTAAGCAAAGGCATGATGAGAGATAAAATGAGAAAGATCATCCTTTCATTTAATCCTTTAATGTATTTATTGGATATCTATTTCATGCCAGACAAGAATACAGCTGTCCCAGATTCTGCATTCTATTGGCCTAAAAGCACAGATAGTCTCAAAAACCAACAGAAGAATTTTGCAAAAAATCATAGTTTCAGATCCCCTATAGATGTAATGCCTTCCAGTTGCTTAATATGTGGATGGAACCTTATTGTCATTCCAGTCATCAGACTTCAGCTTTCACTGTCAAACATGTGACCTTGTTTACTTCTACAGCAACCCTTTGGCTTCTGGCTACATTTGAGGAGACGGAGGCCCAGGGAGGTTATGGGATGCTCCGGCCACACGGCTGGCCACAGGCAGAGAAGGATTTCCACCCAGTGTGTAGGAAGTCAGCCTCATTCCTGCTCTCCAGCCGGTGGTCCCTTCCAGGGTAAACCCCAGTTGTCCAGAAGAATGATGATGCTGTCTCCTGAGAGGTAAGCAGAAGGCAGAGCACATGTCCTCGGTCGTCACAGACTCTTACCTGCATCGGGGTCATTTTTTGTTCTTAAGTGAAGCAAGGAGGGGCAGGAAGAGGAGCCTGTGGGGAAACACATGACTCTTCCATACCTTCTAACTCCCAATGGGTGCAGCTCTGCCTTCGCCACAGTGGGCTCAGCCTGGACATACAGACAGCACTGTGCACAGTAGGACAGCAACGGAATTCACTTTTCCAAGTCCCTCCTCTGACTGATGGCCCAATCCCAGTGCCCTTAGCTCAGCTCACTCTCAGTTGCAACAGGTAAGTTTCCTGCATTGTTTTCAGCTCTCTGGTGCCTTTGCATGGATGGACAGGGCAGTCAATGAGTGGAACACTTTTAGGGTGTATACACCATGCCAAGGGCCGGCCCAGGGAGAACAGCTGTGGATACACAGGAACATCCCCAGCCCCATGGAGGCTGAGTGATAAGAAGTAGATTCATTTCACCAGCTAGCAAAGCTTTGAGGAGAAGCCAGAAAGTTAGAGATTTTGGTGCCTGGGACCAAAGGTGGTCAGGACAAGACCAACCTTGTTGCATAGTGCGAGGCTCAGAAGGCAGGCTGCTGGCATCTGGGGGAGCATGAGGACCAACCCTAGCACACCCAGCAAGTGAAGCTTGGATGATGTGCATGCCAAAACATTCCCAAAGTCGCCCTTTTGTTGGGGACCATCCTACCTGGCTGGAAAGAAACAATTCAGTGTCTTCTTTAAATTCTAAGCATGAAAAAATTTTTGAAAAAATTAATATGAACGTAATGGCACATGGCTTTATTTCTAGCACCAGGGATGCTGAGGCAGAAGGATTCTGAGTTTGAGGCCAGCCTGGGCTACGTAGTAAGTTCAAGCCCAGCCTGGAATGTAGCAAGACCCTGTCTCAACTAACAGACAAATAAAACCCAAAGCCAACGCTAAGCATTTTTTTATTTCCCTAGACTGTAGGTATTTCTAGTGGGGGCTTAGACCATCATGTCTTTGGTGCCTGGCTGCTAGTACATGAGGAGCAAATATTTATTGAATGAATTGCTGAATAAACTTGAGAAGGCTCAGGCACTGCACCTTCATGCAATTTCCGTTTCTCCTTCAAGTGCAATGGCATCCACATGAGAAAAATATGATTTTGTGGTCTCCAATGTTTGTGTTCCCACAAAATTTGTATGTTGAAATCCAAACCCCAGGCTGAGGGTATTAGCAGGTGGGGACATTGGGAGATGAGTAGGTCATGGGGTCAGAGTCTCATTAGTGGGATTGGTGCCCCCAAACATGCATGGTCTGGGGGGATCTCTCACCCCTTCCAGACTGTAAAGTCACAGTGAGGAGAGGCCATCCAGAAGGAGACACCAGACCTGTGGGTGCATTGATCCTAGACTCACCATCCCTCAGGGCTGTGAGAATAGCTGCTAAGTCTGCAGTATTTTACAGTGGCAGCCTGAGTGGAGCAAGACTCAGAATGATCTCTGCTTTTACTAAGAAGCCTGGGCACAGAGCTGTTAAGGGCATAAACAGCAGAATCAGGATCTGAGGTCAGGATTGTGCCTCTCCAAGGTTAGCACTTTTTCTATGGGCCTCAGTTCCTCATTCTGCTCCCTCTGGCTTCTCACCCAAGGCTCTGGACTTTACTACCATCAGAAAGTGTCTCGCCCCTGAGAACCCTGAAACTCCTGAGCCCTCAGCTTTCTGCTTGGTTCTCTCAGGAAACATATTTCTGAGGTCTCACACTTGGTTTCGGTGGATGTCCATGCGCAGTGTGCATATAAGAGTGTGTCTCAGTGTGTGTCCAGGAAACTGCAGGTTCAGTAGGGAGCACTTCAGCTGTGTCACAGGAAAGATCAGAACAAAATTAAACGTCAAAGTTCTTCTCAGCACAGGAGGAGGAAGAAATATTAATGCTGTGCACTGAATGATATCCCTCTTCCCTTTCCCCCACATTCATAAGTTCACACCCTGACTCCTTCCTGACATGCTGGTATTTGAAGACAGGACATGGGGCCACTGGGAAGTGATGGTATTTACATCAGGTCATGAGAGTGGGGTCCTCCTGAAAGGATTAGTAGATAAGAGATTGGAGAGGCACCCATGTCATCTCAGATGTGTGTCAACAAAACAAGCAAAGAGACCTCTGGATAAAACCTCCCTTCCTGGCACTTTCATCTTGGGTTTCCAGTCTTTGGGAGCATGAGAAATCGATTTCTATTGTTTGAACAACAGAATCTGTAGTATTTTATTATAGCATCCTCAGCAGATGAAGGCACCAGCTAGTCGAAAGTGGGAAGCACCCAGTTTCAGAGGCCACAGAGGCCAGGAGTGGGAGAGAACCCTGCCTACTGGGCAGGGCGTCTGTACACTGCTGCTGGCTGTCATCTCTGGGTTTATGCTGAGGCCTGACCCGGACCTGATGTGTGGTCTAGGGCACTGGAGACTCTCGGGACTTTAGTCACTCTTTGTCTCTATGTCTGTCTCACCCATCTCTACCTCCATCATCTCTATCTTTATCATCTTAGTCTCTCCTTCTATCACCTCTGTCTCTACCATCTTTATTTCTATCTCTGTCATCTCTATCTCTATATATCTCTACCATCTCCATCACCATCTTCTTCTCCATCACTATCTTCATCTCTACTGATGATTCCAATATTTGTGTCTATCTCCCTCTTAAGCCTTTGCCACAGTGGCCAGATTTCACCCAGCCATCTCCCTTAAGATGCCACATGTGAGACTCCAACACTCACTCTGCCATGCCGTGTCTTTCTCTTTTGACCTCGGCTACATGGATGTTGTCACTACATAACCCAGGGTCCACGATGGAAACACAGCTTTCTTCTCTCTCACACCTCAGCCAGATCACTCAGGCCTCTCAGTTGTGTCTCCTAAACACTAGTACCCAGACCCAGGTCTCCAGCTTCTTTGACATGGTTTTGGTCCATACCAGCATTGTCTTTGGCAGAGCTTGGGCAGAGTCCTCCTGGTTGGTCTTTCTTCCCTTTATGCCTGACTTCAGTTCATTTATCATGTTGTAGCCTTAGTGGCTTTTGATATCACAAACCTGAGCACTTCACACTCATGATAAATGCACTTCAATATTTACCCATTTGCCAGGGAAGTAAGTCTAAGCTGAATCACAAAGTTATAAATCTGGTCCAAGTTCAATTTTATGTCTCATCTCTTGCCCCAAACTCTCCTGCCTCAGCCGGCTTGGCAGCCCAGAGTAGAATGTGCCCCATTCTCTCTGTCTCTAGCCCCTGGGGCCTGTAATTCCCAAAACTGGGACTCCTTCCTGTTCTGCTTTTTTTTTCCTCCTCCTTGTCCCTTTCCAGGGCCAATTTATACTTATTCTTTTCACAACACAGCAACATTTTAATCATGGTAAAACGTACACAACCAAAAATTTATCATCCTAACCATTTTTTTTTTTTTGGTACCAGGGATCGAACTCGGGACCTTGTGCTTGCAAGGCAGGTGGCAGAACCACTGAGCTAAATCTTCGGCCCACCAGTTTTTAAATGTACAGTGTACGGCATGAAGTAGCTTCACATTTTGTGCAGCCATCCTTACTGTCTGTCTGGAAATTTCTTCATCTTCCCACATGGGAATTCTGTACCTTTTAAACCTGAGCTCCTCTCCCCTTCCTCCAGCCCTTGGGAAACACCCTTCTATTTTCTGTCTGTGCATTTGACTACTCTCAGTACTTCATATAATGGAATCATACAGCTTTTGCCTTTTGATGTCTGTCCTACTTCACTTAGCACATTGTCCTCAAGGTTCATCTTTGTTGTTGCATGTCCTACTTATTCTTTGCAGTTTACATAGACTGCCCAGGAAGGCCTCACAGAGGAGATATTTGTGCTACAATCTGGAGAGGGTAGGAGGGCAAACCCACCCCTCAGCCGCCTGGGCATTGCAGGGAGCTGGAACAGAAAAGAGGCAAATAAGCTGAATCTGGGAGCGCCTGGTATGGAAAGAAGGCCAGTATGCTGGAGAAGAGTAAGTGGGGACATGCCACAAGGTCCTGAGATATTTGGAGAAATAAATCAGTGGTGGGGTAGGGAGTGGCAGACTTGATGTGTCTTCCCAGTAGATGGATGTGCCACTTTGATAGCAGCATGACAAGGGCCTTAGTGATTTGCCTGTTGCTTCCCTCTTCAGTCTCTGTAGTCCCATCCAGAGTGTGAGTTTTCTGAGGGTAGGGGCTGCTGCACCTGTGTTATTCCCTGCTCTGACCAAGACCTTGTCATGGTGACTGAGGCAGAGCAGTAAGTGCTGAGTGAAAAAATCAGCGAGTGAAAAGATCTCAACAGATTCTTATAATGATCCCGAGACACATCCCGTGTGCCCGCTCCATTTCCCTCTTCACACAGCAATAGATCTTTCCTTACATTGTGTTATTTGTGTTCTGCCTCTTAGGAGACCCTCTGCCTCCAGGGATGGGGGCTACTGCTGCTCCATTACACTTAGCAAAAGAACTTTGGTACTCTGTTGGCAAAACTAACAGGCCAAGGAGGGATTCTACCACAGCACGGACTGGCTTATGATTCCAATAGTCTCAGATAGAGTTCACTGGCCTGAATGGTAGACCTTCTTCCTAGGGCCACAGATCCCCATTTATCTCCAACACTCTGTTTTAGACATACACTTCATTTGCTAGGAGATCTGGTTGCCAAATCTCTTGTCTTCTCCTGGCTTCTAGGAAGCACTGAGCAGTGGGGGCCATTTGTAGCCCATCTGCTGGGGAGCCCCTTGTCCAGCCCAGGGTGTTGTTATGAAGTCCCTGTGACATCATCGGCATGATATGTGCTTTGTCTAGCTGTCCAATTCCGTGCAAACTGGCTAAGTGCCAACCCTGTGAGGTTACTAAGGATTTGTATTTAGAAGGTGAAGGTTGATGATTTTGTTCTGCCAGCCTATTCACACCCACCAGGGCTCCTCTGACATCAGGACCAGGAGAACAAAGCTTGAGTCATCAGAGCCCTGAAGTTGCCTTCCCTGCAGAGTCCTCCCTTCTGCATTCTGAGTGATGCTAGAACGCTGCTGCTGGGAAAACATGGGATTAATCAACAAGGAATGTGAAAGAAAAGAAACCCAGGACCTGAAAGCTTTCTGCACTGTAATATTTTAGAATGCGTGCAATAGAAACTATCTCCTGCATGGCTCATTTTAATGAATGGAGCTGAATAGAGGGGTGGGGTAGCAAGAAAGCTGTGGCCAGCTCCACTCTCCTGTCTGTGACTGGTCTGGTGTCTCTTCTGCTGATGAGTGACAGAAACTATTACATGGATGAAACAAAGACCCCAGACAGAACTGGGGCTCTTATCTTGAAACTGGATGACAAAATGTGTATCACTTTTGTATCAGTAAGCTTTCTGTGGCTGGGACTAAATGCCTGCCATGCACAATTTAAAGAAAGAGGGTTTATTTTGGCTCACAGTTTCAGGGGATCCAGTCCATAGTCATCTGATTCTGAGGCAGAAATGTAGTGACAGAAGGTCATGGGTGAGCAAGGATGATCAGTTTATGGTGGTCAGGAAGCAGAGGACAGGGGAAACTGCCACACAGGAAGGGGCCAGGGACCAGATATAGACCCCAAGGTCAGCCTCTGTGACCCACCCAGCCACACCCAAAGTGTGCTTTACTAATCCCCTAGGTGGCTACCAGCCAATCAGGTTGACAGAATCAAGATTAACCCTCATAGCTTTGCATTTCCCTCTTTATGTTGTCTCAAGCTACTGTGCCTACACCCACAATGTCTTCTTCAGCCTTTTTTTAGGTCCTCAGGGCAGAGGTTTATTCATAGAAAGCAAACTGACAAAGAACAGTGAGCCAGGGATATCTTATCAAGTCCTGGATTTGCCACTTGTTAGCTCAACTTGTTAAAAAAAAATCAAGTTTTGGGCAGGGGATTTAGCTCAGTGGTTCCGCCACCTGCCTTGCAAGCACAAGAATCTGAGTTTGATCCCCGGTACCAGAAAAAAAAAATCAAGTTTTAAAAAATCTCCAAGTCTTGGTTAGCTCGTCTGTGATATGGTCATGGTAATAGCACCTCCAGGATGGGGTTGTTCTGAGAAATGGAGGAAACCATGTGGTAGAAAGCACATAGCTGTCCTGCCAACGCTGCTAGTGGATGTTAGCTTTGAGTATGATTACAATCCTTTCAGAAAAGACCTAATGGGTGGTTCCATCGTGCTGCACTCAAATTCACATATGTGTGCTTTCATTTTGGTAAACAGTAGCATCCCTGCCTCAATTTATGCAACAGATTTTCTTCATGTTCTTCCTGACTCTTTCGGTCTAGTATCTTTTCAGTTTCAGTGTGTCAGTCCAGAGCTTATCTTTGCCCGTCTTTATTCCATCACCCAGGTTCTGAATGCACAGGATACTAAAACAACGAACAAACTGGGTACTTTCCACCATACGATGCAAGCAACACAACAGGCAGAATACAGAGCAGGAAGGGTCTCCTTCCCTTCAAAGGTGAGCAACAGCCAGAGATGCATTAGTTAGCAAGAACTTCATTGCTCCCAGTGTGGGGCTTAAGCTGTTTGAATGGATTAGAGGGTGTACATGAAGCTAAAATCAGGGCTGCTTGAAAACAGAGAGGAGAGAAGGGCATGGGCTCCAGGAAGACCTCCTTTTCTACTACCCCTCCCCGTCTCACGCTAAAAGCAAGTTGGCAAAGGGTTAGATCTGTGAAAGAGCCAAATCTGAAAGCAATTTTATCTCCCCAGAAAAGCCCAGGAAAGCCAGTTCCCCAGCCTGAATTTCAGCTTTTCATGTGAAGTCAGGGGAAGGAAAGAGGAAAGGATCTCTGTAGGCAGAGGTTAGGAAAGATCGTGAATCGGGGAAGCAGGAGACCTGATTCTGGTGTGCCTGAGGATGTGGGCAGAGCCTGCGCTCACCCAGCCTTGTCTCTGTGGCTTTGTAAAATGTCAAGGAGGGCAGATGTACTCTGGACTCAGGAGACCCCCGTCCTCTGTTTCATGGCATGACCTGTCACTTCATGACAGGTTCTTTCCTATGGTCCCAACTCTGTGTGAGGCAAAGGTCAGACAAGAGAGAGGTCCTTTCGAATTCTTCCTAGCACTCCCATTCCAGGGTGTGGATGCCCTGCCTCCTCCCTGAGGACCTGAGAACTCAGATCCCAGGTTTATGAAAGGGTTTCTGGCCCCATGCCTTTCCTTCAGGGGTGTTTCTTGTCCCATTGTTGCCAGCACCCAATTACATGCCAGGCTGTCACTGGGACCAGGGTGCCTGAGCCAGCATCATCCATTGGCCAGGCAGATGGGCTGCTGTGCTTCAGGACCGGGCTCCCCTGTGACAACTGGCACTGGGAAGAAAGGAAGGAGCTGGCAGCTCTCAGGTGGCTGAGGGAGCCAAAGGTCTGGGACGGGAGAGATAGCGAGTCGCTATGCTCCGGGTCCTTTGTGCAAGGGAGGCAGAGATGGGCCTGGGGCAGGTGCTCAACACTGTGGAGAAATGAGAGGAACCAGCCTTCCGCAGGGCCCCAAAGCCCAGGCAGGATGGAGGAGCCAGGAGAGGACTCCTGGGGGCTGCAGAGAAGCCTGTCTCTGGGCTTTGCTAATCCTGAGCTGGGTGGGCTCTTCCACAGCACAGGTGAGGCCCGGGCTGCAGGGCTGGGAGTCTACTCTGGGCCCCTGGTCACAGAATCCCTGCCAAGACTAAATTTCCAGTGAAGAAGCTGGCCAGGCTGCATTCGTATTAGCTGCAATAATTATGATAACATTTGTAAGTGTAGAGAAAGCTAATTTATATGGTAGAAGCCATGGATGCTGGGTGAGCGGCTGATGCTCCAATTACGAGACAAATTTCCTGAGGAACTGACTGCAAGAAATGCCCTCGCTGTGATTCGGACCACAGACACTAGCTCGTTACTCTTCCCTTTTAGAATAAGGGAGGAGGAAGAAGTAAAAGGCAGTCATCTCCCTCTGTTAATAACCTGACTGGATTCTTCTTCTAACTCTGAAAACGCCTAATGAGGTAGGACCTGAGTACCATGCAGATGAAGGACAGAAGCCTGGCTTAAGTGGCTCTTCTTGGCTTCACAGACAGCTCTCGGTCACCCTTCCCAAGTTTACCTCATTAGTATCACTTTGCACAAGTGTGGGATGATCAGTGAAATAGATGGGCCCATATCAATACATTGTTACTAAATGTACCCATCCTTAAAGCGCTACCCAGGACAGTTTCAGTGCCCTACAACTGCTCCACCTACTACTGCCTGTCCCTCTACTTTCTCTGTGCTTCCAACTCCTGGTAGCCACTCCTCTTTCTCCTGTCTCCATGGCTTTCCTTTTCCAGAATGTCAGAAGCTGGACTCATGCAGGACCTTTCGGTTATCCTGCCCTTCTGTGGGCATCTGGGCACATTCTGGCCATTGAGAGGCTGTGATACACTAGATAAAAGTTTTTTCACTTAGCAAACAGGATAGATCCACCATTAGCCTAGAGGGGAAAGACTAAATCTTTGCAGTTTCCTTGAGTCAATGAAGCACTTTTAATCACTTAAATGCTTTTTGATGATGAGCCGGGAATGATTTTTATCATTTAAGCCAACTTCCATCAGTTTCTGATGTGTCCTAAATAAGAAAATGTGTGTGTGTGTGTGTGTGTGTGTGTGTGTGTGTGTGTGTGTGTGAACCAGGGATACCAGATTTTTGTTTTGCTTTGTCTTTTTGAATCAGCCACTTCTGGCCTGAAAATGACCCAAATTTACCCCAAACCAAGCCTTTCCCTACATGCAGGTGCTGAGGTGTAGACATGATGGAGCTGCTGGTTGTGAGCCTCCCTTAGCTGGGGCCTCCCATGCTGATGGAGGGGATCCTGGTCCTGTTCTTCCCCAGAGTAAACTGAGAGCAAGAGGAGGTATAGAGGACAGGCCAGGAAAGAGCAAGTGTGTATACGATCTTGCATCCTGTGCCCTCAGAGTTATTTGTCGGATTTACGACCACTAGTAGCACTTATCAAAAGTGACGTTTATTGGGTGTGAAATGTTCTCATTTGTTAGATAACACAAGCTGTTTAGTATTAAAGGGACTTTCATGCAGCACCATCTCCTCTGTCATTAGGGACCCCCTAGGATTAATTACTGAGATCTATGCCCCAATGCTCAGATGCCTCCCAGAACCATCAACTTATAAATCACACATGAGCTGATTGCGAAGAAACTTTCCTCAAAGCCATGCTCTTTCTGTAAGGGGGATGAGGACACGAGAAGAGAATAGTCAGTAGCTCACAGATGAGCATTCCTTGGAGACCTGAGTCTCTGGTCTCAATGCCAAGACTGACCTTTCTTCCTGCAAGCTTGAGGTCACTATGATAACTCCTTGCATTTGGACACAAGTTCTTAGCCTTTTAAGGCATTTTATCTGTAAAGAGATCCTTTCTCTGTATTTATCCTTGCATCGCCAGTACTTGAACACCGTGGCTTGTAGTAAGTCCTTAGTAGCAGTTCTGGGTGGACAACAGCCCAGTGAATGACAGGGGGCTGTGCTGCTTGTCCCGAATCACAGAGGATCTCAGTTGCTGAGCTGGCCCCAGGAGCCTGATTCCCTCCCTAAATCAGTGTGTTCTTCCTTTTCACTCATTCTTCAATGCAACATTTTCCCGGACCTCTCTGTCCCAAGGTCATGTGGCCTATACTTGCACTACTTCTATCTACTTAAACGTAACACCTTTAGGGACCCTGATGAGAACAACCAGGCTTCCAATACCAGGAAGTTCATTGGTGGCATCAAAACCACTTAGAGTGAAGGTGGAGTCTACACAAAGGGGCAATGTACCCACAAATTGTCAAAGTACTTTAGGTCACTAAT
The DNA here is from genome assembly GCF_000247695.1 of Heterocephalus glaber. The sequence goes on from NW_004624758.1 coordinate 16,125,897, forward strand.
AACTGTGGGGGACAAGAAAATGGTGGATTAAGGTGGACATTAGAGAAAATTTTTATGGGCATCAACAAACACTGATGTGAATTGGGAAATAAAGATTGTCGAATCTTCTATCTTGTACATCTGCTATGAAGGTCAGTGAAGATAGCACAGTCAACATAGTCCTGAGGCATGAGGATTCATTCTCCAAAAAGATATCTGGCTTAGTTGCTTTCTTGTTGCTGAGACACAACAGCCACAACTTAAAGGAGGAAAGGTTTATTTTGGTACAAAGTTTGTAGTTTTCAGTCCACAATTGGCTGGATCCAAGGCAAGGTGGCACAGCAGAAGTACACGGGTGGGGAGAAATAGCTCATGGCATGGCAGGCAGAAAGCAGAGAGAGAGAGAGAGAGAGAGAGAGAGAGAGAGAGGAGGAAGTGAGATAGACTCTTCCAGTCCATGCCGATAGTGACCTCCAGGCTTTACCTCCCAAATCACATTTAGAAATAAACTCCTCAATGGGCTAACCCACCGATGAGTATCATCCCCTATGATCCACTCACCTCCTCAAAGCCCCACCAAGGAGCACATGAGGCTTTGGAGGGACAGCTAGCTAGAAACCATATCAATATCTCACCTGTAACACATCATCCCAGTCCAAGGCTTTACCACCTTATCCCTCCTTGCAATCATGACAAAGAGCCAGGGCTTAACGTGCACGTGTCCTATGCTCCGGTGACATCCAGTGTCTCACCTCCATGTCCCCGACTCCCTCCCTAGAAATACTTTCATTCTTATCTTGCCTGGGGGGCAAGGCCAATGCTTAACCCTGACCCCGTTGAATACAAAATCTTGCATGTTGTGATCTTGCACTCTGTGCTCATCGGGAACTGAGTGAAACCAGGAGATGCAAAACGAGGGGAGGGGTGGCCAAAAAAGACTACTGTGCCCCGCCATCTGTCTTTGTCCTTCCTAACCTCTCCTTCCAGATTTCCTGCCTCAGTCTACCCCAAAAGCTCTTCCATGCCTCCTTCTGAATTCTCCTTCCATTGTACTCCAATCATGGGGAACCCTGAACCCCTGACTTAGTCCATCTATGTTGCTGTAACATAATACCTGGTGCGAGGTGAGGTATAAAGACATAGGCTAATTTGGTTTGCCGTCCTGGTGGCTTCAAGTTTCAAGCAAGACGGCACCAACATCTGACAAAGGCCCCCTGCATGTGCCAGACAAGAAAGCAATAAAGAGAGGAGGAGTGGGCTTGCTCTTTTGTGCGAACTAACCCAGTCCTGCAAGGTCTTCTTTAATCCCTTCTGAGGGTTGCTGTCTCCATGACACCTAATTACCTTTCACCTACCCTGAGAGATTCACTATTTCTTAATACTTTAAGACATTTGCTACTCTGAGCACGGAGCTTCCAGCACATGGACCTCTGGGTCACCACATGCAAACTTCTATTGAGTACTAATCTAAGGTTATTTTCTTTTGCTCAAATACTATGGAATGAGCTGTGCATCAAGTTCTGGGGTATAGTAAAAAATAAATAGCCCAACTTTTTGCCTTCAAAGGGTTACAGTGTCACGAGAGGGTCACATGTTAAATTTAAATATAGGAGTAAATAGATGACTCAGATATGATGCATGTGATGCAGGAAAAGCATAGAGGCAGAACACAGTAGCTTGTGTTTGGTTGGAAGTCACTATAGAACCCTGTAAGTGACATTTGAGTTGAGATGATTGCGTAGACCCAGTTAACCATGCCGAGAGTGCGAAGACGTTTCTAGGCACAAGAGAGGGAAGAAGAGGGGTGTGTGTGTGGCAGGGGGTCAGACAGAAGGCCTGGGTAGCCAAAGGGCTTTGGACACACGAGCAAGTTTAATGAGACCTTCCAGACTCAGGAAAGCGTTCTGAACTTTTTCCTTCCTTCAGTGGCAAGTCTTTGCAGTGCTTTAAGCAGGGAATGACATAATCTGATTTACATTCTTACAAGCTCATTTCAGTGGCTGTGTGGAGAATGGATTTGGAAGATGCTAATGAGGAAGATACTGGAGTAGACTAGGTGAGAAATAATAGTGCTTCGCACCTGTGAACTGGAGCTGGAGAGAGGAAGGGGAGAAGAGGTAGGAACGGCAGGATCGGTGGTGGCCTGGATTTGAAAGGGATGGAAAGGAAATGGCAAAAAGGCTCCTAAATTTATGGTTTGAGTTCCAAGAAAGCTCCCTTCCATGCCTTATCTTGTTTTACTTCATTTTTTTTTCCCGCACTGGCTACTGAACCCGGGGCCTCTACACCGAGCTATAATCCCAACCCTTTCTATTTTATTTTATTAATTTTTAAAAAAGATTTGAGACAGGATCTTACTAAGTCACTGTGTTGTCTAGGCTTGGCTCAAACTTTGGATCCACTGCCTCAGCCTTAGCTTCCCAGAGTGCTGGGATCACGTTTTTGAGCCTCCATGCTGGGCTTTCTAGTTGACCATGGCAATAACGGTGGGAGGAAGGTAGTCAGGGAGTTTTGCCCCCGGCCAACAGAGAAGAAAACAAGAAACTGAGAGATTCAGTGTTTCATATGGAGTTTGGGGGCTGAGTGGTAAAAGCAGGACTGGATCCTTCCTCTGCAGACTCTGAGTCCAGCCACCAGCTCCTGGGGGACTTGGAAGCGGGGTGCAGCACAGGGTCTGCTTGGGGCCGATGGTGCAGTCCCCTGGCTTCCAGGCCAGCCGCTCACTGGCGCACTCCCTGCAGCTCTGTCCTGCCTCATCCCCAGGGCGACCCTGCCAGCTCCAGCTTACTTTTACTTAATGACTCTCAGCTTTCAGAAAGTTCCTCCCCAGAATCCACAATGGGCGACATTACCAACTCCTCATGTCTGGTGATAACTTTTTATGAGGTTTTTATTCTTTTACAATATATTAAAGCCATATTTTTGCCAGGTTTTTACTTCAGTTTATTTCTTGTCCTTGAATCACTCCTCTCCTCCTGCCCCCCACTCTGCCACTCTGATGCGTTCCCCTACTCCACCTGAGCAGGCTTTGCACTGGAGATGTTTAATTCTCCTTTAATCCCAATTCCCCGAGGTACATGAAAGCAGCTTTACGAGCCCATAAATCCAAGAAGATAAAGTGCATTTTTATTAGTTGTGTTGGCATCAAAGGGAAAAAAATGGAATCTAATGTGAAATAGTCAATAATGAATTTGCTTAATAGCTCTTCTCATCACATTAACGGGTCTCACAGAGGCAGTGGCAGGGCGAAGGCACTGGCAGCCTGGATCAGGAGGTACCACCCTGGCAGTCCCCTGCCCCCAGCAGGAAGTTATTTCTTCGACTTGGAGCCAGGAGGCCGGAAGGAAGTGTGAGAGACAGAGATCCCGGGGCAGGGGTAGGGGCTGAGGGCATGAGACAGGCTGGCTGGGGCTGAAGGCCACCCCTTTGGCCTGAGCTGTAGGGGGGTGGCCCTCTCTGTAAGCCTCGGTGAGTGCTCAGGCTGCTGAGAGCTGTTGGGTGACAGAGCGGAGGGGAGTCGGGGGGGGACCTTACTGGAAAGGAGCAGGTGGCCTCTTCAGGGGGTCAGCACCTCCAGGAAGCTGGCCGCACCCCATCCCCGTCCTGGCTGTCTTCAGGCTGGAGCCCAACACTTTTCCCATTTGCGCACAGCTTCAAGTCCTTCCTCTCCCGTGCTGCAGGCATTCAGCTGCTCCGGGGCTGGGGAGTTTCTTGCACATCTTTTTCTATGAGCATCTCAACCCTTTCTCTGGAGCTCCAGGCCCAGGGAGTGCAATTATTCTCACATCTCTCCCATCTCACCCCCTCCTCCCTTTCCCTCCTTTCTCTTCTTTTCCTGCTTCCCTCTCTCTCGCCACCCTTCAGTCTGCTTGGAGAAAGTCTTTCTGCCTAGGCTGTTGCTGGGAAGGAGGCCTTGATCCTAAAGTCTGCAAACTGGCAAGCATTCAAGTCATTCCCTGAAGCTTGCTGGCCATCTTGCCTTGTATGTAGTTTTTAGGACAATCTTCTCCTCTTTGAAACAAGGACCGGGCGCTTACCAGGCAGGAGGGGAGTTAGGGCTATGTCTCATGGCCACTAGATGGCAGTAGTCAGACATGCAAGGCAGTAAGGAGCCCGAAGCCCTGGAGTTTCTCCCAGAGGAAGGCGGGTTGGGGGCAGAGTGGTGACAGACGTGTAGGTAGGACCTGAGACAGGCTCCTCTTGGGAATAGGGTGGGTCACAGTGGCTCATGGCAAAGGCGTGCTGTCCCCATCTGGGGTCGCCTCCCGCCCAGCAAGGACACCCAGCCATCTGCACAGGTCCCAGCCAGGTGAGGTGAGAGACCTGGTCTGGACAAGGCCTGTTCCAGCTACTGCTGTCTTCTGGTGTGGCCTTTGGGACTCTTGGGCTTTACATGGGGAGAACAGGGGTGTCCTGCTTCTCAGGGTGGCCCTGAGGAGGGGTGTGGCATCATCTCGTGTCAGGGGCACCCCGAAGTCACTAAGAGCAGGGCACCGTGCTGAGACTGGCATAGAGTGGTGGAGAGGGAAGGAGAGAGAGATATTAGAGAATAATTTAATGGAAGACTGTGGCTCCTATGAGTGAAATTGGACAAAAAGATCACTTTGAGCTAATGAGACTTAAGTCTTGAAGGCTTTAGATAAGAAAAAGTCACAGCTTGACTGGAGAAGACAGAAAGGGAGAGACAGACAGAATGAGGACATTTTACCTGCCGGGAAGGAAGGTTCATGTTGCAATGAGCAACATAAAGTGCACCTGGCTGGGGGTGGGCTCTTGAAAGTCTGCCGAAGGAGTTGGTTCTTGATGTTGAAGGAGTAGGGAGCTACTGCAGGTTCTTGAGCAGGAGAATGACCCATTGGAAATGTTGATTAGGAGAACTCTGCTGTGACCCACAACTATGCAGTGATCAAAGGCAGGCATGGTGACGCATGGTGGGTGTCTCTTTCCTGTGCTCTCGCAGGGATCAGCACAGTAAATGGCCTTGGTACGTGTTCAAAAAGTGTGAGTTGAAGGGATATTGCAGGCACCGCAAGGACATCTCAGGGGAGGTTGAGATGCTGGTGAGCTCGGAGCAGAGCCCCAGCTGCCACAGTATGGCCGAGCGCCACCCACACAGAGCACCGGTTTTTCCGGGGCTGCTTTGTTCAGTGGCTCAGCGGAGCATTTGAGATGTGATCGCAAGCTTGAAATTACACAGACAGGCTCTGCTTCCTGCCATTTCCGATTTTGCAGATCCACTTTTTGACAATGCCTAAGGAACTCCTACACCTTCCTTGCCTCCTGGCACCTCTGCCTCCCATGAGGATCGCTGGGTCTGAGGACCTGTCAGTGCAGAAGGCTGGGCTGCAGGGCCCTCACCTGCGGGGGGGGGGGTGACACGTGGGAGGAGGGTGCATGGGAGGCAGCAACAGCAGAGCCAGCGGGGGTGAAATGGCCAGGCCGCCAAGCTGGACAAGCCCTCTCTGCCTTCACCTTCACTTTCATTTCTGATTTTGTAACTTTGCCAAGGTTTGTGTCGCTTCATCAGTTTCTGGTTGAGCAGACAGAGGAGTGGCACTGGTGGGTGATTTCCAAACAATGGGTATCCTGCTAAGCTGGGGACTCAGGTGGAACCTGCCCTTCTTAAGCCAAGCCCTGTGCCATCCCAGGAGACCCTGCTATCTGGGCCCAGGCTGCATGGAGGGGGCAGGTCTGAGTCCACCATGGTGCCAACAGGTGTGGAGACAGCAAGGCCAGGTACTGGGGAGGAGAAGGCCACTTGAGGGAGGGGTTCAGGGGCCCAGTCAAACAGTCAGAACCAGCCCTGTGCTGCCTGGAAGCTAAGGACAGGACTGGCCCCGATGTTGGGTCAGTGGAGAGTTGGGATCCAGTGTTGTGGGACAGCCAGGGACCGGGAGCATTCAGGTGTCTGACTGAAGCATGGCCAGTTGTCAGCCAGCAAGCATTTATCCAACACCAGATCCAGCACCACAGGGGATGAGTAAGATATGCTTCCTGGCTTCCTCAGAACCAGCGTTACAACCTCTTGCACTACTAAGGATAATCAGGTTTATTAGTCAGTGTCCCCATTGCTGGGGAGAATACCTGAAATCACAACTTAAAGGAAGAAAGATTTGTTTATTTGGCTCATGGTTTTAGGGATTTCACTCCATCATCTGCTGGCTGCAAGGAAGGAACATCATGGTGGGGCACAGCTGCTTTTATGGCATCAGGGAGCAGAGCAGGGGACAGTGCCAGGGGAAGGGGCTGGGGACCAGATACAGTCCCTGAAGTCACACCTCTTGACCCATACTGCAGCCCAGAAGCCAATCAAATTGACAGTCAAGATTAACTGTCACATCAAGGTACATAAAAATGTCTTGGGAACCTAAGAGTGATCGTGTCTTCCCTGGGGTGGCGGGACTTTGGGAGCTCATGACGCTGGTCACAGCACTGACGTGCATCGTGTATGGCAAGCAGCTGGCCATGACCAACAGAGGGTGCTTGCGACGCTGCTACAGGAGCTGTGGTGAAATGCACCTTCCTGGCTCAGTTGCCCTTGCAGTGCAAGGCTGCGCGCCTGTTTCCCATGATGCCCTTGTCTTCCTCCTCATCTCTTAGAACTTACAAAAGCCCAGAGAAAGAAAGACCCAGGGACCTGCTGACTGTCTTTCAACCTTCTTTCTCTGGGTCCAGGATCTCATTGCACGAATGATGAGGACCACTGGAGGCCTCTATCACGAGAGAGGTTTATCAGTGTTGTTTGAAATCACCTCTACCAACTGGAGGGAAGAAGGCTGTAAAGAGTGTGTTGTAAGTTTGGCTTGACTTGATTCCTAAGAGGAGCAAGTGTTCATGGGTACGACCTTAGCACATGAAATGGTATATTTTTGCCTCTTGGTAGCAATAGTACATATTATCCAGAGGTCATGAAGACCCACTGAGGAAGGTAACGTCAATATACTCTGCAAATAATAATAAATGCAACAACAGTGATGATAATAATAATGGCTACCATTTACTGGAGGTCCAAGTGACAGCAAGGAAATGAAGAGCATGCATGAACTGATCCAGGGCTGGGGTGGGTTTCACCTTGGGACTGTGATGTTCACTGGGGAGGGCCTCATAGCACTGAATCTGAAGGACAGAGGACAGGACGGAAGATGGAGAGGCCATGGGGTAGAGAGAAGCTCCCGTGCATGCTTCTGTTTCTGGCATTAACAGCAAGCATGAGAAAGCAGCTTGCAGGTCCAGGCTTTGTTCTCATACCCAGGTGGCAGCTCTGGGATCCCGCCAGGTGACTGATCTCCTACATGTAGCACCTGTGTCACTGAATAGTTCAAGGACTTATCTAGGCACTGAACTAATCTCACTTGGCCAGGAGTGTGGTATATTTTTCCACATGATGGTGGTGTTGAACTTGATTCATTCAAAGCCAGCTGGCATTGATTAAGCACCTACTATGTTTTGAGCAGGGCCAGGAAATTCTGCATATATCATCACACTTAATCCTCCTAATGACCTGGTGGGAAGCACAGTCTCACTTTCTCAGCTGAGAGGCCCGGGTGTCACCCAGATTTCATGGTGGATTCATAACAGGGGCAGGTTTTCCCTTGGTTGTAGCTGTATCTGAGGCCCTTTCAGTCTTAATGTTCTCTTATAGGAATCTCAGAAAGAAACATCAGAATGGATTGCAGCTGGGAGTAGGACCTTAGGAAGCTTTCATCACAACAATTTTTTCTTTTCTTTAACAGTTGAACGTCTGAAAATCAAGCAGTCTGGATGTCAAATTTTCAGATTAGAGAACTCACCTGATAAAATCTGCACAAATATTATCAAATCTTGAAAGACTCCTAAATCTGAAACACTACTGGTCCTAAGCATTTCAGAGAAGGGATCTTCAACCTGTACTAATAGCTGCTCTTCTTAGGGACTCCTTCACCTGTAGAGCCGACTGCTTGCACTTCCTGCTCTCCTCTTTATAATCATAGCCCAGGGAATGAAAGTCAAGGAGAGCATGAAATTGGAAGCAATAGAGAATTTATTTAATGAAGATGAGGATACAGAAGACAGCAGGAGAGAGAGAGAGAGAGAGAGAGAGAGAGAGAGAGAGAGAGAGAGAGAGAGAGAGAGACAAAGACAGCTTAGGTAGAAAGTATTCATATCTAGAAACAAATCTAGAAATAATCATATTCACGTCTAAGCCCTGGCTGGATGTGACCTTAGCTTGCTGCTTGTAGACAGAGTGGAAAAGGCTCACAACTTTCAGTGAGATGTGGGTGGAGGAGAAGTGTGATGCTTTCAGGCCTGGCTGCTGAGAATTCCTTACCCATGACTTCTGTATTCCTTCTTGTTCCACAGCGACCCTTGAAGATGATGGATCTCCCAAGGGAAGGCGCTTGGGTCCTTGTGCTATCACTGTGAGAAAGAAAACGTTACCATGTGAAGTCACTGGGACTGGAGGCTTTATCTTTACAACAGCAGCATGCACTCAGCTAAGGGACTCAGCTCCTTCGTGTGGAAAGCAGAGGTTGGTGGCCAGAGTGATTCTGGGCTAGGTCAGAACATGGCAGCTTCTGGTTCCTTCTCTGGCATCGTGTAAGAGAAAAACAATGCCAAGCAGCTCAGTGTTGACCTGGAGTCATAGCCCCTGGCTTCTATGAGCTCCATCTGAGGCCACTTGCTTAGATCTTTGCTTTCCTGGTGCTGGTAGAATGGCCCCTCCCCCACTGTCTGCTGTGAATTGCAGACGATGATGACAAAGACCTTTGTACCTTCAGAGGAACACTGAGGATAAAATGAAGTAATGATTGGCAAAGATGGCTTCTGTACTCACTAAATGCTATGTGAGGGATTGTTACTAATTACAATCATCGGGACTCAGGGAGTCCACAAAACATTCAGGAACTCACAAGTGATCATTTTAAGTGTGACATTTACTCACAGTGACACAATATTAGCCCAAATGATGGTATAATCCATTTTATGTAAATCCAATAGGTGGATATAGAAATTTTTATGCACAGACAAATTAGAGAATGTTCATTTTCAAGTCACAAATCTTTAGCTATCAGTTTCCCTGATCTTGTCTTGATTCAGAGACAGAGAAAGAGAGAGAAAAAGAGGGAATGAGAGAGAGAGAGAGAACACTTTAGACAGAGAGGTTATCAATTAAGGACTGATTCAAGATGATAATGTGAGACCCTGGATGGAGCAAGGTTAGAGTCGCAATTAACAAAATCCAACTGAAATATTATTTAAAAAATGAGTACACAAAATAAACCACAGGTTTGTTTTGTTTTAGCACTGGGGCTTAAACCCAAGGCCTTCACACTAAGCTTCATCTCCAGCTCTTTTAAAAACATTTTAATGTGAAGACAGGATCTTGCCCAGGCTGGGCTGAAACTTGTGATCCTCCTGCCTCAGCCTCCCAGAGTGCTGGGATTACAGGTGTGTGCCATCAAGCACAGGTTCTTGAGATGGTTTTCAGGGCCTCCGTGAGCCCTGCCTCCCCACCTGCATTGTTACGAAAATGCCGCAGGGGACCAGGATCAGACACACCTAAGAGAACTCAAGGTCAGCTGAAAATGGCTCGTATCCATTGCATCCTGCCATGTTTCTCAGTGTTTTACAGCTGTCTTCATATAATCTGTGTTAAGCTAAGTGCTGTGACTCTCATCTCCATCTTTCAAAGGGGGAAATTGAGTCATAGAGAAATTAATTGCCAAGTCAGGGACCCTGCACAGAATCTCTAGGAAGAATGCAGTCCAGGGAATCCAGTATAAGAGAGGGCATATAATTGGGTAGGATGCTTGGAATGAGATCACATCTAAGCTAAATTCAAGTGACATAAGGGAGCCAACATGAGGGTATCAGGGAACTGACAATGTTCTAGACAGAGAGAGGAGGAGATGCAGAGGCCTGAGGTGGAACAAGGGCGGTGGGTTCGAGGAACATCAAGAAGGCTGGCTTTAACAGAATGGGTTCAGCACAGGGAACTTGACAGAAGGCACCTGGAAAGATGCCTGGGCTCCATCCTGTAGGGTGGTGGTGTCCATTATGGCTTTGGCCTTTGTCTGAAGGGTTAGAGGAACCATCGCAGGTGTGTGAGCAGGATCAGTTATGAGGTTGAGTTAGATTTGTAAGAACAGTGGACCCTCTGGATGCTTGTGACAGGAATGAGTGGTGGCAGGAGTAGAAGCAGGAAGGACTCGAATGGAGACCACTGTGACAGTTCAGGCACAAGTTCATCTGAGGCTCGTTGCGGAGACAAGGCCACAAGTCCTGGACTTCAGAAGGAGGCAAGTGAGACATCAAAGAAAAAGGGGATAAAGATGTCATTGAGCATTTTGGCCTGAGCAGCTGGCCGTGTGGTGGTGGCCATGATGTCATTTGCTGAAATGAGATAGAATGGCAATGTGCAGCTGTGGTAGTGGTAGCGGGAGATAAGGGAGAGGACTGATTTGGACCTGTGGGTATAGACGCTGAGTAGAAGTTACACACTCATGTCCAGAGTTCGGGGCAGAGATGGCTGAGACATATTGATTTTGGAATCCCAGTAACAGGGATTGGGATGGGATTACCTAGGGGAAATGGTAGAAAACAGGTGTGCCTTAGGACCTCAACATTGTTTAGATCTCAAAAAGGGAAGATGGTCTACTTCTAACTTCTCATTTCCAAATGTAGGCTGATGGAGTAGCTTAATTTGGGCTTGCAGCATTGCAGCCAAAGGGAAGAGCGAGATCGATGGTAGAAATGCAGCATGGCTCTTAAAATCTTCTATTCAAACATGGCCCCTGTCGTGTCTGCTCTGATTCAACTGGCTGAGAGTGGCCTAGCCTGCTCATGGGTGGGAGATGCAGTCCCCAGCCAGGAGGCCCTGCCAGTCACCTGGTATTCACTAGAGACACACATTCCTCCTGCCAAGAAAAGAGGAGCCAAGAATTGGAAACAATAATACAATCTAACACAAAGGGAGTTCAAGGAAAAATGGAAGGTGAAGTTTTAGAAGCCTGAATTACAGAAAACTCCAAGAATGTTGCTATAAAAGAAGTGAGGAAAGAGGGCCTTAACTGGGGAGTGGGGAGGGACCTGGAGTCGGGTGAGAGTTTTGTGTGTTTGTGTGAGCAGATAGGTGTTATTTCAGTGAGTCTGTGTACAGTACACTGATCTGGAGAGAAAGAAAGAAATGCAAGCTGCAGTGATGGAATAACTACAAGGAGGAAGTCATGCTGATGAGAGGCAGCATGTCCTCTGGACAAGGGGAAGGGATGACCTTTTTGGAGACAGTTAAAGTTTGTCCTCTGTGACAGAAGAAAAGGCAGAGCTTGTTGGCATAGAGCCTGGGAACTGTGGTTACAGGAAGGGAAAGACTTTCTCTGATTGCTTCCATGTTCTCAATGAAATAGCCTCGGTCTGAGAGTGAAGATCTGGAAAGGGGCACTGGAGATTCTGGTGGGGAGCAGTTGTGAGGGGATTCCTGCATGCACAGGAGAGTATGACGTGGATGGAGTGTGCATGGAGAATGGAGAATGCAGTAGGAGTGCCAGCCACTGCAGGTTGTGGTGATGAGTTTGAATTGAGACCCATCACTTAAGGTGTTTGCATGCTTTCCACCATTTCTCTTAAGCTGAATGGAGGTCTAATATAGATGGAGAGTTTGATTTAACCAAAGACTGGAGGCTTCCAAGATGGTGGAAAGAGACAGGGCACAAAGGGATGGATTTTAATAAAGGACTGGGATGAAAACATGAAAAGTGTGATGGCCAGTGGTCATAGAGTGTATGAGTTCGAATTTCTGGAGGGTCAAACACTGGCAGAGTGCAGATGTTACAGAGAGGGAAGAACTGTAGGTTTGGAGGCGATGGTAGAGTTGGATGTTTGATAGTAAGATAATGGAGCTGGTATAGTTGGTATTGACAGCTTTCAGATTGGGAACAATGGAGCAGGTGACTGAGGTTGGGCAGAGATGATTACGGAGCCCTTCTTCTTCTTTTTTTTTTTTTGGTACCTAGGATCGAACTTGGGTCCTTCTGCTTTCGAGGCAGGCAGCAGAACCACTGAGCTAAATCCCCGGCCCCGGAGCCCTTCTGATGTCAGCATGCTGACAAGCTAGAGTGTTTCATGGATCAAGAATGTGGATGAAGAAGAGAGGACATGGAAAGGAAAAGAGCTTGAAAATAAATGCAACAAAGAGGGATGGTGGGCATTGTCTATGGCAAAAGCATTTGACCCTCACCATGTGACCCTGCAAACCTTGTCTTTCTTCTGAGCAGTGCTGAAGAAGGGTGAGTCCACCGCAGGTGTTTAGGTGTGGGCTGCCTGGTGGCCTCGCACCTGGAGAAGGCAGCAGAGGCCCAGGGACTTGCAGAAGGTCCTGTGCCTCTTGCACTCCTCTCCTGCTGAGGCATGGGACTCTAATGAATGTCCGGCCAGCTGTGAGGATGGTTGAGGCCTTCCCATGGTCAGATGATAGTAACAGGTCCACGAACACTGGAGACCTGGAGAAATGCAGTCACAGGAGTAGTTAATCCACACCAAGAAGGGGACATGGAGTGGAGAGGTCCAGTGTGTGTGTGTGTGTGTGTGTGTGTGTGTGTGTGTGTGTGTGTGTGTGTATGTAGTGGAAAGAGAACACAAGTAAAGTAAAGGAGGCACGGACTTGTCACCATAGAAAGTGACGGAAGGCTTCCCTTCCTGCTGCCATGATTCCTACTCACTCCCAGCTTGGTTGTACCATTTTGATTTAATGGAGAAGAGCTTGAAGTCTAAGCACTCAAGCTTCTCAGAGTGGGGCACGTGTAGACAGCTGGACAGGGGACATTGTTAGGTGGCATTGCTTTTGGTCCATTTTATCACAGAGATCTGAAATGGAGCTGCCATCTTATAATTGAACATTTGGCTCAGCAAAATGACAACTGTTTAAATAACAGGTTCACTAAAATACAGTCTTTTTCTCAGACTTATTGTAATGTTTATGCTCCAGAGCTTTGGGTTTTGAAGGTGCTCTTCTTTGAGCTTTTCTGCTTTTGCTCCTTCCACCATTAGAAGGCGGCAGTTGGCCTGTCCCCTTGAATATGGTTCTTTTAAAAATTCCTTTTCACATGTGTTGTCTTTGTCACAAGCCTTGTGTAGCATTCAGGTGCTATGTGGGAAGTGCTGGAGCACACAAGTGGGGCTCTGAAAAGTCCCACAGGTCTGAGTTTGAGTCTCAGCTGTGTCTCTTGCCTGCTGTTCTTCAACTCTCTCTGAACCTGTTTCTTCATCTGTTTAATGGGGATAATAAAAGACTCTCATAGAAATTTTATGACATGAAGCATGCTGCCTCATTGTAGATGTTCAGTGAGTCAGCAATAAGTTTACTGTACGTAACAATGTCACACTTATTTTCAGGACCAAGGTACTACAGTGAATCACCTTCCACCTGACTGACGCTCTTCATCTTGGTTCTATAAAACTGTCAAAGAATCTGTGCTCTTACATAATAGTAGGGAAATCAAAAGTTTGAGTTCTAGTGTCCTTCTCTGAAATACTGGGCTTGGGATCTCCTCTAAAATTTTTTAGGAAGGGTGGCATCATCTAGTTTCAAGGGACAGAAACCCATTTCATACTGGCTTAAGGAAAAAGCATGGCCAATCTTCAAGCAAGCAAAAAGAGAGATGGCCCGAGACACAGAGAATCCTTCCCATTTTCTCCTCGTCCCTCTGAAGTTGGTTTCTACCTCTGCACTGGCTCCCTTCTCTTATGCCTTCCCCTTGATTAAGGACACAGCCATAGGTGAGTCTGGAGTAATATCTTTACACCTGGAAATCCAAGGAGAAAGAAAGCAATTTCTTCACTTGCAGTTTGTGAAAATTCTAGGAAGGAACTCTGATCGATCCATCCAGGATCACATTCCAAGTTCTAGGGGATCCAGAGGCCTGATTGACAGCTCTAACAAACTCAGTGAGTCAGGTAGGGGAGGGAGGAGTCATTGTCGAAGCCATGGGGAGCATAGTGAAGAGAGCAAGCGGAAGGGACGCGTGCTGGGTGGGCCAGACGGCTAGTGCCCACCGCCATGTCCTGGGCACTTAACTTTGAGGAACTCCTCAGATTCTTGTGTAGCTCCACTCTGGCCTGTACACTTCAGTGGATAAGTCTGAAGCTATGAAGTCTGACCGTCAAGTTTCAACTCCATCTCTGATGCGTTTTAAAAGTGTGATCCCTGCAAGTTACTTAATCCCCATTCTACCTTGATTTTCTTTTACAGCAGTCTGTTCTTATCTAGTAGAAAGGTTTTTCTTTCTACTGTCAACTGTGGTCTGACAATATTAAATAAAAATATTCCAGAAATAAAGAAGTCATAAATTTTAAATTATGCTCTGTTCAGAGTAGCACGATGGAATTTTGTGCTCTTCCACGCTGTCCCACCTAAAATACGAGTCATCCCTTTGTCCAGCTTATCCCCGTAGTAGGTACTGCCTATCCATTGTCTCTTAGTACCTGTCTCAGTCATCCAATTGACCATTGTGGTATTGCAGTGCTCCTGTTCAAGTAAAAAACACCTCCAAAGTGGGCTCAAGGAGAGTGATGCTGGCCATGTATGCCAAAGAGAAGCTGTAAAGGGCATAGCCTATGTGGGGCTGGGTACTATCCATGGTTCCAAGCATCCAATGGAGGTCTCGGAACACATCCCCAGTGGATAAGGCAAGATGACTCTATGCAAATGGGAGACAGCAGTAGTACTCTCCTCAGAGTGATTTTTGAAGACCAAGTGACATAATGTGTAGCATTCAGTGCAGTGCCCGATGCATATTAAGTGCACAGGCATGTCATTGTTCATACACCATTGTCTTAGTCACCTTTTCTGGTTGCTGGGACAAAATACCTGAATCCCAGAACTTCAGGAAGGAGAGTTGATTTTGGCTCATGTTTTAGAAGTTTCCATCCTTGCATGATCGGCCAGTTCCAGGCAGAAGCAGGATGGTGGAGCACCTGGGTGGAGGAGAACGGGTGGCCTCATGGCAGGTGGAAACAGACAGACAGAAAGGATGAAGCAAGGAGGGAGATAAACCCTTGTGGGTCACTGCAGGTGATCTCTTTTGACCAGACCCCACCTCTTGACACTGAGGCAGTCGTCATGCTCCCATAACCTAATCAGCTTCCATGGGCCTGGCCTCTGAGTGCATGAGGCTTTGGGGACATCCAGATACAAACCATGACAGCCATTGTATCATTATCATTATTATTCCACATGTCGTTCCAAGGTCCAGGTACTACCTTCTGCCACACACTCCCTGCTATCTAAACTATCCAGCGGCTGCTAGAGGCTATGTAAATGGCCACAGCCCTGAGAATCTTCCTCTACTGTGTCCCAGGCATCCATCCATTCCCCTCGCACCCAGAGCGACTGGGAGAACAATCTTTCTGGCTATGCATTGGCAGAGTTGTTTGTGGCAAAGAGGCAAAGGGCAATAAGATATGAAAACACCAGACAAAGCTTACCCTCAGAGCAAGCCTTTGAGGAAAAGCTCAGAAAGGTTAAGTAGCTGCTCCAAGTGGTTCGATCCATAAGTAGAGGCACGAGTCCAACCCAGGCCCGCTGAGCTCAAAGCCAGTGCTCTTCACGTTCTCCTGTCCTCGGTCCCACATTCAATGCCCATAACTGATCTCCACCCTGTTCATCTGCTCTTGTTTGCTTTTTTGTGTGAGTCCCTTCTGCTTGCTGTATTGCCTTTCTTTCTTTTCACACATCTAATTCTTTAAAGCCCAGGTCAGCTTCTGTTTTTCCATGAACTCCTTAGAAGACTCTGGCTCTCAGTGACCTGCTTTTTTGGTCACCTCTCCCTACCATCAGGGCTGGGTGACCAACACTTTCCTGCCCTTTGGATGGTGTCCAGTGTGTGAGCTCCTTCCCTGGCTGGACAGCACATCTCTCTGAGTTCCCCCTCCCAACCACCACTACCACCAGGGCTCACACAGGGCTGGGAACCTGGGAGGTTAAATTTCAGGTTGGATGGAACCTAAGTCAAGAATTAGATAGCATAAAACTAGAGCTGTGATTGGCTGGCATCTCAGGACTTACAGTATGAGATTTGCATACCAGGAAGGGATTGGCTGAAAAGAGCCTGAGTCTTGGGGGTGGGGGCAGGAGAATAGCACATTTAAAAATTTCTCATTAAACTCTATCAGTGGTTAGAAAAAGTCTTATGGCCACTGATGTCTAATGTGTAACTCCATCCAGACCACTCTGAGGTCTACTTGGACCTGGCTCACACAGCATCTTTTCTTGGCCACTGACCACTGTGAACATCCCTGGGGATGTCTCGGTCTTAATGTGCATAGCAGCCCACCTTTCCACCCTGTGGCTCAGTGGGACTGATTTGTCTTCTCCATGGGAAATCAAGGGACTCTGAGACTGCAGGGAGAAATGAGAAAACCAAGACTGAAATTCAGGAGTCCTGAGTCTGGATTGGGCTATTGTCATAAAAGAAAGAGTAGGCTCTGAGGAGGAGGAGGAGAGGTATTTCCCAGTTCCTACCCAGCCTGCAGGGGCTCTCTGCAGCCTGAGAGTCACTGCCACTTTGCTGACCCCAGCGGCTTTGGTCTGGCAGATGCTGGGCTGAAAGAGCCCCCTGGAAAGGCAGAGTTCCTGGGGACAGCCCCAGTCCCCTCTCCCCCTGCAGCTCCCATCCCGGTCCCAGTATAAACAGTTTAAAGCACAAGGACCCTCCCAAACGTGCCCTTCTCTCAGAATTGTTAAGTTATGGGTATAATTTTGTTATGGAAGCAGAGTAGAGGAAACTATTAGACTTCATTACATTTTCCCCCAAGAAAATGAAGAAAACCAGAAGGAAGAAAACAGAGGGGATGGGTGGGAGGCAAGGCAGTTCCCTGCTGTCAGCACGAGCTCCCGGAATACTAGGACTATTGCTCTCTGCAGCTACCATGGCTGCCTGACCCCCAACCCCACCTTAGCTCTCTCCCTGGACCCCTTGTCCTCAAATCCCCCACACCCCTCTGTGCCCTGTGTCGCTCCTTCCAACATCCTTGTCCCTTCCAGATCCAGCTGTGGTTGTCAAGTCTTCCCAGGGACTTCCTTCTTCAACTATTCTGCAGTCCAGCATAGGCCTCCTGAACAGCTTCCTTCTCTTCCAAGTCCTCCTCTGCCCTTTGGAAGCCCACCCAGTCCATGTCTTTCCCATGGTTCTGTTCCCCAGAGTCCTGGCTGGGCTGGTGGGTGCTCCTGCCCCTTGACCTCTCTGCATCCCTGTGCTTTCGCCTCCAACAGCAGCTGAGGAGAGGCCTTGTTCCTCCAGACTGGAAGGGGCAGGAGAGATGGGTTTTGGGTGTAGGGAAAAGATCTGGATTCCAGGCCCAGTTCCTCTCTGTTTGCATGTTCACCACCCTACCCTCTTCACTTAAAGTCTCAAACAGAGGTGGTGAATGTTCTGATTTGCAGCTTTTCTATCATCTCCTGGAGGTGTGGATTTGAGCAGGCAGGAGATGGATGAGTTGGGAGACGTAGCACTAGTCCTGGGAGGAAGAGACGGATGAAAGGGGGCACCTTGGAGGAATGTTTAGGAAGAAAAAGTAGCAGGAATTGTAGGTGGGCTCTGGATGTGCAGGAGGGAGAGGAATCAGATTCTGGAAGGAGCCTGTGGAGTTTGTGTGTGTGTGTGTGTGTGTGTGTGTGTGTGTGTGTGGTGGAGTCTGCTGCAGTGGAGTCTGATGGAGGAATGAGGGGAGAGTCTGGCAGCTCAGGGTTATGGGCAGGATGTTTGTGTCACCCGAAGTTCACATGCTGAAGCCTTAAGCCCCAGTGTGCAGGTGTCAGGAGGTGGCCCATGGTAGTCAGTGACTCTCAGGGTGGGCGCCTGCTCATGGGATTAGCATCCATCTAAGAAAGGATCTGAGTGCATCTCCTCCCCGAAGCACCATGGAAAGACAGCAAGAAGGCAAGAAGGTGGCCGTGTGAGCCAGGAAGCGGCCAGTGCTGGAAATCAAGTGGGCTGACCTTTTAATCCTGAACTTGAACTTCTCATACTCTAGAGAACAAATGTTTGTGTTTAACCCCCAACCTCTGGTATGTTGTTGTAGTAGTCAAGCTGACTAAGATATCTGATAAAAGACATGAACAGGACTGGGGGTGGGCAGTCTGAAAGTCACTGTGGGAGGAATGCTCAGAGGAGAATTGGGGCAGAAGGTTTTTTTTTTTTTTTTTTTTTTTTGGTACCAGGGATCAAACTCGGGACCTTGCACTTTCGAGGCAGGCACCGGAACCACTGAGCTAAATCCCTGGCCCCAAAGAATAAATGTCTTCTTTTTGGTACTGGGGATTGATCTCAGGACCTTGTGTTTTCGAGGTAGGTGGCAGCACCACTGAGCTAAATCCCTAGCCCCTGGGCAGAAGTTTTGTTTAATGAATTCAGGACATGTGGGCACAGGGACCAGGAATGTAGAGTATTCTTTAAAATTTTTTTGGTTGAGAAAAGGAGAAAAGAGTTTATCCATAGCCTGGCATGGTAGCACACACCTGTAATCCCAGCCATCTGGGAGGCTGAGGCAGGTGGATTGCAAGTTCAAGCTCATCCTGGAGAACTGAATGACTTAATGAGACCCTATCTCAAAATAAGAAATAAATAATGGCCTGGGGATGTAGCTCAGTGTAAAGGTCCTGGGTTTAGCACCTGCAGGGGATCAAAGAATCCACGATGTCTCTATAAAATACTTGTCCTGGGACAGAGCACTAAATCCAGTTTAAGATTCAAATTAAAAATCTTGGTAGAAAATGTATTTCCACGTGCTTTGAGTGGTCACTGATGAAAAGATTACCTAATATCTTAATTCCATTCACATAAAATACCACTGACACATTTTGTTTAGAACATAATGTCAAGAAGCAATGGTTTCTTTGAACACAAATACTCTTTCTTCCATCCTATACTAGCAGCTTGCAACACACTGTGCTTCTCCTTTTACTTTGCCTGCTGGGAAGCCCAGAGGCCGACTTCAGACTAATTATAGTGAAGAGATCCTTTTTGGTTGTCAGCACAAAATCTCCTCCTTTGCCTCGATGGTGTCTGCTTTGTTTTTCATCTTTATTTTATATCTATGTGTATACAAGTAGTGATGTTTTTAAAATGCTCAATATAAGTTTATTGAGCAAATAAAACCTGCAAATGGTGATTTTCTTCATAAATTGAACTACTTAAATTGTCATAACATGTGTTCTGCATATAGTTTTTGACCAAATGTGGAAATGTTTCTAAAGTGAAACTTCAAATGCTAGTCATTATGTAAATATTATTTTATTTGAAACCATGGAAAATTCTTTCTGAGCACAAGGAAGGTATAAATTACAAAAGAGTGGGCAGAGGCTTAAACTCTTGGGGTCTCAGGCTCTCCACCTGTGAAATGGTAATAACAGTTCCTGCCTGCCTGCCTGACTCTGGAGATAATGGGTAGCAGAGCTGCCTGAACGGGGCAAAAGATTCCTCAAACTTCAGGGGACATAAACAATGCAGTGCTTAGTTTTCATTTTGCATTTCCGGCATCCCTGCGCAGCACAAGCTCTCCGCTGATTTATTGAAAGTGGAATTTGGAGCCGGAGTGATTGTCATGACCGCTGATGTTTTGGACTCGAAGGGGCTGCAGGTCCGAGCTTTATATTCGACCCATGGTTGGGATCTGCTGTATATTCAGTGTGCAGGGGATCGGGGAGGAAGAGACTGGCGGGGAGCAGGCAGTTCAGGTCGTCTGCCACCCTTGCGACACCCACGCTGACTCTTCCTCCCAGGGATTTGCCCAGCAGGCTTTGCGGAGGTCTTCAGCCCCTGGAAACTAAAGGGAGGGGCGGTGCGTGCCGAGAGGAGAGGCCAGGGTGAGCTTGAGCTTGATGAAGAGCGCTGCTGAGCTGGCCGGGGCCGCTTCCGTGGCACTCTGGGAAGAGCATGACAAAGAGCAGCAGGGCTTCCTTCCGCCAGGGTCTGCTGGCCGGACCATCACTCAGGGCAGCTGATGGACGACCTCCTTCCTCCGAGGCACAGCCGCAGGGTGGCTTATGGATTGAGCTGCCTCCAAGGCTGTTTTTTTCTACTTACATTTCTGAGGGTGGGACATGGCTGTCTATGGGATATGCCTGATTCTGGAGGAGCAGGTAGAGAAATAAAGTTGGAGGAGGATGCAGGAGGAGCACGCGCGCCCGCGCATGTGTGTTTGTGTGCAAGTGCACACGTTGACAACTCTATCCAAATGGCTAAGAATGAGCTCTAGTTTTCAGGAATGGCTATGGTTAAACTGGCTGGACTTGGGCGAGCCTTTCCATGTTCACTCATTTAGCCAGTCAACAAACGCCTCGAAAGACTGCAATGTGCAAGGCCCTGTGCACATGGTGTTCTCTAGATGGAGCTTATTACACTTTATTGTGCATAGGGTGCACTCAGAGATTTTACTAAATCAGAGACTCTGACTCGATGATTCTGGGTCAGGCCTGAGTGTCTGCCTTCCTCACAAGCTCCGGGGGCTGCCACTGCACAGACCCTTCCTTTGTGGCAGGATGCAGGGTGCAGGGTACACGAATATATGGCTCCTGCCTGCCCTCAGGAAGCTCTCAGTCCAGTGAGGCAAACAGAGCTGTGAACAATGAATTGCAACAATGAAAGTAGACAATGAAGCCTTGGGGCAGAGATGGAATAGCGTAGGACTGGGAGAACAGAGCCACCGACTCTGAGCTGTGGCTCTTGATGTGGAGGGCGCTTCCGCTGCACCTGGGGGGAGCTGAGCTGGTGGGGTGTGGGAGGGCGGCGGAGGAGCCAGGAGAGAGGGGCGCTCCAGGCTGGTGAAAGCCCAGTTCAAGGGGGACGTTGGGATAATTAGGGTGCCCAGGACTTGGAGGAGGGAGGGACCAGACTCAGCCATATTGTGTGGGTGTCTTAGGCACTTTTCTCCTCACCTGACAAAATACCTGCCACCTGGGACTGAAAGGAGAGAGGTTTCTTTTGGCTCACGTTTTTAGTCCATAGCTGGCTGGCTCCAAGGCAGGGAAGGAAAGCCATTCACCTCAGGGCAGCCAGGAAGCAGAGAGCAAAGGCAGCGGGAGACAGACACACACGTTCAGGTCATCCCCAGTGACCCGCCTCTTCCAACCAACCAGACTCCACCTCCTAGCATCACATTAGCCACAGAGACCCCGTGATTCAATACTTATAAAAGCCCCACCTGTGAGCTCCTGAGCCCCTTGGGGGGCATAGAGACATAAACCATAGCAGGGGCTTCAAAGGTGTCTGGACAGGGACTGAAGGAGGGAGTCACTGCCACCCTCTGTGTCCCTGGTGAAAGGCTGGAAGGACATAGAGGCAATGCTAATGGGGAGAGGACACTCAAAAGCTGGGATCAGAACCCGTCCACCCTCCCAGCTCTCATGTCCTATTCTGAGAGGATCTTTGTATTTTAATTTTTTTCCATGACAACAGGCCCCATTGCTCTCCTTTGAATACAGACTCTGAGGGCAGGAGCCTCACTGGCACCTGGCGAAGACACTTTGGCTGCACAGGTGCTCATGAATGAGATGCCCTGGTCCCAGGGTCCCTGAGCCATGGGGCTGCAGGACCCACAGCCCCACCCTTTAGCTCGTGCATCCTCTCTCCTGCTTGCTCTGTCTCTCTGGCTTGGACACCTCTGAGTGGTAGGAGAGGGAAGTCCCACAGATGTCACAATGTACTCCAGAGGCTGGTGTGTCACATCTCCCAGGAGCACTTGCTTTTTGAGAGAAAAGACTGAAGAAAGCATGGTGGCCAGAGTTCCACCCTTGCCCAGCCTCGGCACAGGAGCTGGAAGGTGAGCAGAGAACTGGCAGAGACTCTCCTCAGGAAGAAAGAGGGGCTCGAAGGACTCAGTAGTGCTCTGGTGGGGCTCTGTCCCAGGCTGCCTGCGGACAGACACCCAGGGATGCGCATTTGGAGGAAGATGGGAATCAGCGTTTAATCCCAAGCCCAGAGGCTCCAAAGGACCCTGCTTTGCAAGCAGCAGCTCCTCTTTGGGGAAACCAGTGAAGGAGGTGACAGGCCAGGGCTCTGGGTCACCATGGCACGAGTGTGTGGGGCACCCCAGCTCCTGAGACCTGGGGGCTTTAGGGCCACCGCCACAGCTGAGGAATCCACCCTCTGTGCCGGATCCAGACAGGAAGCTGAGAGTATTCAGGTCCAGACCTCAGCTTCAGGCGTGTGGTGGGGGTGACATAAGGAATTGTGGAAGGAAGGGATGAATCTAGGGAATTCATACTCAGAATCCCAGCAGGATTAGAAGAACATGACTTTGAAATCAGGATAATTTCAGATTAAATTCTGGCTCTTCCTCTCACCAGCCGTGTGACTTTGGGTAAGTCCCTTGACCTCTCTGAGTCTCCACTTTCTCATCCCAAACAGGCTAGATCGGGACACTGTCTTTCTGTGCTGTGAAGCTTAATAAAGAGAAGCTGTGGAAGGTACCTAGCAGGGGGTCTGGCCTGTGTAAAAAGTCCGCTTCCTTTTGCAGCCTGCATTCTGCTCTTATTAACTGGATTCTACGCCTGTGTCCCTTCTTACCCAGGTGTCTCGAGAAGTCACTATCCTACCATCAGTTTCCCAAGCCTGCAAGGTGCAAAGGGACGGCATCTGTCCTGTTGATTACATATCTTCAGTAAGATCATGGATGATAACCTAAGTGGGAATGAGCTAGATTAGAGTTGACCGGAAAACTAACCGGGCGGAAGGTGTCAAAGGTCATAAAAACCCAGAGAACACGCGCACAACTTGGGACCCAGAATGACTCCACAGCCCACGAGCACTGCACACAGAAGCAAACAGGGAGTGATATTTTCAATCCTTCATTTGACTCTGGTGCCAGGCCAAGTGAGCTTTTGACAGACAGATGCTTTACTTGCGTGAGGAGGAAGCCAACCTAGAAATTTTAGATGCAAAAGATCCCTTTCTCGGATCTTCAGGGCCACCGTGAGGCTGTTCACCAGCCTGCTTTTGCCTTGCAGAGTGCACTTCTTTCTCACCTTTCCAGGGTGTACACCCCTGCTGCCTTTTCTTTGTTCTTTGCTCAGGAGCCAAGAACCTGGAAAGACGCCCCACGGGACCTTCCACACTAACAGGAAGAGCCACAGCAACAGCAGCCAGGCTTCAGTCCTCCATATCTGTCCGGTTTCTGCATCTGCACATGAAACTGTGGCTTGACAATATTTCTCAAAATTCCAAGCAGTAAAACTTAGAACTGCCACATGCTAAGCAGTATGCTCCATGCCCAGGAAAGCAGGAATGCATGGGCTCACCTTTCCCTGGCCTCCTACCAGTGCCCAGACCTTTGTTTCTCCTCTGTACCCGTGAGGTCAGTGTCTGCCTCCTGCAGTTTGTGCACTGTGTGGTCAGGCCTAGGACGGCTGCATCCGTACTGAACATGAAGAGACTTTTTTCTTGTCCTTTTTTCCTAAATGCAGAGTATGACAAATATTTCCATAGCCTTTACACTGCATTAGGAGTTATAAGTCATCTAGAGGTGGTTTAGAGTAGCAGAGGATGTGAGTCGGCTACTTGTAAGCACCATGATACCATACACCAGAGGCTGCAGCATCTATGAGTTCTGGAATCTGCCGGGTGCTGGATCCAATCCTGGGATGCTGAGGGATGAGTGAGTGACTATTAAAAACTGGGCACCGTGGAGCCTGGGGCCCTCAGGATGTGTTGGGAAGATTAATCAGGCCATATCAAGTCCCTGGACACATATCCGGCACAGAAGGATGCTGTGTGACCATTTGCTTTGTTATTGTTTTTACCCCAGAGTTAGGGCAATAGCGAAGAGACATGCAGGAGCCAGATCAGAGGTAAAAGCTCATGGTCAAGTGTGCCCAGGCGCTAGGCTCCCTACTGGGAACAGCTTTCATCTACGTCCCTCTCCTTATTCCTTCTAGAGTGTTTCTTTTCTGAGGAGCAGCCAGGGTCTGTGGCTGGGCCACAGTCCAGGTCCTGACTCAAGCCCACTTCGGCCCCTTGTGGGTTCCATGCTGCTCTTCCAGCAGAGGAGCAACAAGAACTGTCCCCACATGCAGCTCCGTCCACCGGGTGGCAGCTCACAGCATCTCTGCCAGTATCCTTGCCAATGCTCAGCCCTCCAGCCCATCTTCTCTAAGGGCAAACCCGGTTACATCACTTCTCCACTTCAGACACCTCCAAGGCTCCCTGCTCCTCTGTGGTTAAAGTCTGGACCCCTTCGCACAGCCCTTGAGATCTGCCATTCTGACCGGTCTCAACATTTCATGTCCTGCCCATCCCTCCCGGGACCACACTGCGGTCATAGTGCTGCTCCGAATGACTTCCCGAAGCCCCTCATGGCCTCAGCATGTTTTCCCATATGCCGGCCTCTCTGCCCAACTCCCTTCCGCCACCTATGCACCTTGTCACTCAGCAAATGACACTGCACTCTGCTCCACTCTAGGCAAGAAGCAACTTGCTGAAGTTATATCATGGGAAATGTGACGCAGGGGTTTGGTCCTTTGGACTCTATGTTATAGCAGACAGAGACATACCTCAGAAAGAGGCATAACTGAAGTGCGAGCATATTTTGACTTCGTGTGTTTGTGTACATAAATATATGTGCAGGGTAGACAGGCCAGGAAGCGAACAAACAGTGCAATGTAATGTAATGGCTCTGAGCACAGGGGATGGTGGACTTAAACTATGAATTCACTCAGCTCAAGCTTCTGAAGTGTGTGTGTGCGTGTGTGTGTGTGTGTGTGTGTGTGTGTGTGGTTCCTCCAGGAAGCCAGTCTGGGTGGAGTGCCCTGCCCTGCCCAACCACGTAGCAGCCCATGTACCCAACGCGAGCTGTGACCTGAGTCTGTTTCCAGAGGCTGTCAGCGCCCCAAGGTTCCTGACTGTGACCCTTCTGCGGGTCACAGCACAGCATGTGGCCCTGAGTCAGGAAAAGCTGATGGCCAGTGGCTGTGATCCAACTGGCAGCCTTGTCTGAGCTGGGCCTGGGGAAGGCCGGAGTGAGAAGGCTGGACAGGCTCTCCTCCTCGGTGCAAGAGAGCAGGTGAATTGGAAATGTGCGGCTAGGCCCGCCATTTGTTTATAAATGACAAAGGCGCCAGGAGCTTTTGACTCACCCCTGTTCATCCCGCCTCCATAACCTTCCTGTCATTTCCCAGTTATTTAGAGCCACCCAGCCAGATAGCCCTTAACCAAGCAATATACATGTTAATGTGGAGAGCAGGGGCTGAGATTGAAGTGGCAGAGAAAACACATTATTCAAAGGGGAAGACGAGGAGGGAAAGGGGAACGGACAAGGAGAAGCTCGAGGCAGCAGCTGCTTTCACTGAGTCCCAAGCATCCCCATCTGCTGGGGTCTGGGCCTCCACTCCCCTCTGCACAGCCCCTCCCTCGGAACCCTGTCCCCCAGTCTAAAAATGCCCTTGGTTTATTCTTAGCCATTTCCAGAAGGCCCCTGGCAGTCTAACTTGAATTAGAACTCTACCCAAGGAGGCCAGGGCTATTGATGGCACGATTCCTTTTCTTCTTCTTTCCTGATTGGCGCTGGGTAGGAGGCAGCCCAAAGTGCGTGCCAAGGAGCGGAAAAGTTAGCATTTAATTATTTTCCTTGGCTATCTGGTTCCAGCTGAAGAAGGTATGGAGGAAGAACGGTTCTTGCCTCCTCTGCTCACGAGCCTGGGGAGGTCTGCACCTTCGCCATGTTTTATCTATCCTCCAGAAAAGGGGCCACCTTGGCTGAGTCACAGAGAGGAGCAGCGAGGAAGCGGCCAAGTGGGAGCTCTTGTTGCGCAATGGCTTCCTAACAGGAAGTCTGCCCAGAGGCCTGGATCAGGTAGAAGGCAAGGAGGGAAGAGGCTGTTTCCAGGTTCCTGAGCAGGGCTACTTCCGCCCTTCTGTGTGAGCTGCCTGTCTCCAACAGGCCTTGGCCCTGACTCCCTGGCTCTCAGGGAGGACTAGGTTTAGGAAGGGTGGGAGTGGCTGGAGGAAGTATGTTGGCTATGAGGGGCTCATGGGACTCCTCAGGGTGCTGCTGTAGGACCATCTATCAGCAGGGCTCCAGGCCTCAGTTCTGCAGGGCACGGTCACAGCATGGGAGGGGCCTGACAGGTGGGCACTGGAGAGATCTCCAGAGCCCGTCCAGGATCTGTCAGGAGTCCGGGATGCAGCGAGGGAACCAGTGCCCTGCAAAGGGTGGTGAATGCTTGCTGAGGGAGACATACACCCTCAGGAGAGCTCACTTCCTGAGCCTAAGTGTCTTAGTCCCAGCAGGCTCA
The DNA here is from genome assembly GCF_000247695.1 of Heterocephalus glaber. The sequence goes on from NW_004624758.1 coordinate 16,152,139, forward strand.
GTTACTCTGCATGTGTTTATTCTCAAGGAGTCATCCCAGGTCAGGTTATCCTGCCATCACCACACCCCCGACTGACTCAGTGACTGCACACAATGGAGACTAGTTCCCACTTCTGCAGATTTCCTCTGGATCTGGCTGGTTCTCCAGGGCACTTCTCTCTAGGTGTCAGCACGACATTCCACACTGTGGCTGTCTAATGGCACTGTGCACAGGTGATCATGGTGGAATCGCAGCCCAGTGCCAGCCACCAGCAAATCCTCTGGTGTTCACGGCCCAGGGGTGCTGCTCCTGCATGCATCAGCAGGGGAGAACCAGGGATTGGTGACTGTTAGGTGCGTCTTCTGCTTCCTCCCTCCCACCCCTCAGGGTCCTTTCCTGGTTTCATGTCCTCCCTCCATGAGGAAGGTGAGCAAGATGCCCTCCTGCCCAGGTATGGATTTTGTGTAAGGCTTCTTTTCCCACTCCATTCCTATTTCAGCACCCCTGCATCTTATGTTTTTCAAGTTCTTAAAGGCTGCCTCTCTCATGAGATTTTCACTTAGCCGTATTTCCACTTGTCCCTTAGCAAGAAGGTATTGTTCTTAAAAAACTATAATACACTTCAGGTTGATTATTCTTCTGAATCTCACAGCAACCCTGGGATAAAACCTTTGGGGGTGAAGGCTTGGAAAGATCCTGTAGCTCCTGAGAAATCCCTCAATGCCTAAGAGCCATGTGTCTTGCCTGAGTCCAGCATTGTCCCTCCACATTACAATGGCCTTCAGCCTCTCTGATGCAGAGTTCACACCCAGGTGAACTGAGCTGCAGCTCCCAACCCAGGACAGCAACATCTGGATGCACCTAGTTCTGGCCTGGCATGTCTGGGATCAGGGAGGAGATGTGTTTGGGTCTTCGAGGAATCCTGTGGAGGCTGCATCCAGGGGTCAGGGCCTGGGAAGGAGCCTGTGATGACCTCCAGAAGAAGTTAATCTGTGAGTCTGGTGTTGAGAGAAGTCAGCAAGGCTGGTTCTGGGCCAAGACTTCCCAGGAGCTACTGCAGGAAGGACATACCTGTGCCCAGACTCATTGACGGGTCCTACAGTTTGGATATATTTTTTCTTCACCAAAACTCATGTTGACATTTGATTCCCAATGTAGTGGTGTTCACAGGTGATGAGCTGCTGAGGAGGAAGTTGGGCCATGAGGAGTTCTCACTCATGAAGGGATTAACATAGTTCCCATGAGGGTGGGCGAGGCACCATGAGAGCAGTTGTTCTAAAGCAAGCCCTCCCTCCCTTCCCTTATACATGCCCGTCTCCTGTATGCACCTGCTTCCCCTTTGACTTTTCTACAATGCATGGGACAGCATGAGACTTGCAGAGGCTGAGCAGGTGCCACTGCCATGTTCTTGAACTTCTAGAACCACGATCCAAATGAACTTCGCTTAACTTACTAGATCTTGAGTATGCTGCCACAGCAACTGAACACAAACACAAAACAGTGGCCAGTGGAAGTCACAGCATATCTTGCTTGACTCTGATACATGAGGAAGACGTGAACTCAGAGGCTACTGAGAGAAGTGACCCCCCCCCCCCTTCCCCTTGGGGATTGAGGGATGTGAAGAGAAGCCAGCCTGGAAGGAGGGATGGCTAGAGGCCCAGAAAGGCCTGGCAGAGGACACATGCAGGTTGAAAACTTAGTCATGAAAGTCAGAGGCCGATGGATGGAAAGCAGGAGGCCTAGAGTCTGCCCTGGGGATGTCCTGTCCTGTACCACTACCACATTGCTGCCTCTCTAGCTTCAAAGGGCTTTGAGGAGGCCTCCAGTTTGATGCTGCCACCCAGGAGACAGGAGGCTGGGGGGACTTGTGAGATGTCTTGGAACCCCAGTGTTTCCATCCAGAAAGTGGAGATGCTACTGTCAGCTTCATGAAATGATGAAGACTGAAAAATGCAAGTAAAGTGGTGAGGACCGTATACGTGCCTAATAAATGTGTTTCCTTTTCTCTCCACTTGTCTGGAGGCAACTACTCTTCATCCCGTAGCAGATGAAGGAAATGAGGCCCCTGAGCAGAGCTCGTGGGCGAGTGAGTAAAGGCTGGACTTCAAATCGAGGTGGGGCTGTCAGTCAGCTCACTTTGGGCCTGCGAGGTCAGCTGGCTGGGAGGAGACTGATGACCAGGTAGCCACTCAGCACTGTGTAGAGGCCTTCCCCCCTGTGTTGTGTCTTCCACAGTTTTATTTATGTATAATCAACTGTGGTTTAAACACATTACATGGAGATTTCCAAAAATAAACAATTCATAAGTTTTAAATAACTTTTCTCATAGCCTATTTTTTTGGGGGGGGGGTACTGGGGATCGAATTTGGGACCTTGTGCTTGCCAGGCAGGTGGTGGCACCACTGAGCTAAATCCCTGGCCCTTTTCATAGCCTATTGTCATAATTCTATTTTATTATTAGTTATTGCGGTTCTTCTGGTGCTGTGCCTAATATTTGAATTAAACTTTATCATGGGTATGCATGGATAGGGAAAATAGTATATATCGGGTTTGGTGCTACCCAGGATTTCAGGCATCACAGAAGTTGTGGACTATATTCCCTGCAGATAAAGGGGGCTACTGTCAAGGGGATTAAATCACATAGTCCCAGTTTCTCCAACGATTCATCCACACAGTTTCCTGTCCATGAGAACACTTAGCTTTACTGCCATTGCCCAAAGGGTAAGACACAGGCACAGAGAGCGCTGACACTCTGCCCAGAAGCCAGCAGAGAGCCCTAGTTCTAGAATTCCTCAGCTTTGACTCTCTAGCTCATTGCTTACATTCTTTGAGCCATGTTCCTGCTTCCCCATAGCTCAATTAAAAACAAAACAAAACAAAAAGGCAACGTTGCCTGAACAGAAAGCACAAAGCCAGTTAGGACAAAAGTTGATTAGCTGCTGCTGGATTGCTTTCTTCCCCCTCCTCAGATGGCTTAAAAGCTTTCACAAATAGTTTTAAAATAGATTGAAAAATAAGATAACAAGAGTGTTTCTCAATAACAATGACAAAAAAAGAGAGAAAAAAACCCAAGAATGTGTGGCCTCCCCCGACTGTTTGGTTTGCAGCTTTCTTGGAGAGAACGTGCAGGAGTTCCCAGCGGAGATGGTGTCTCCGGGTGGAGGATGAGGAGCTGCTCAGTGACCCTTCAGGGCCGCCGTCCTGGAGCCCACAGCAAGGCCAGAAGTCTTCAGAAGGAAGAGATTTGAAGGCTATGGACTCTTAGCAGGCAGGATGTAACGTTTCTCAGTGTTCCAATAGAGATGGCTTCCCCACTGGCTGCCACCCTTGTTCCCTGTGTATCTTCTAGAGACTGCCTTTGAGACCCTCCTCTTCTGTCCTGAGGAGCTGGGTATCTCATAGGTGAGAATCCTCTCAGACAGAGAGCTGTGGACCTTCTCAGGCAGGTGGACAAGGGTTGGTCCAATAGAAGCTGGGAGGCCTAGGTTCCTGTTTGGACTCCACAGTTAGTTCTGGTTTGATACCAGACTTAGGGTTTCCAGCATTAGAGAAGCTCCCCTAATTGGGCTTGATGAAAGGGTTTAATATGCTGGAAAAGTTTAGAAACCGTTAGAAGAACAACCATTAAGGGCATTTCTAGGGCCAAGAGTGTGTGATTCTTGAGATGTAGATGTCTGGGTTGGGACCAGGATGCAGAGGAGAGGCATCATGACACAAAATGGAAGGAGGATTTGCTTTCAGGGTGTGAGTACAGGGCTGGCCTTAAAGAAGACACCACCTTTAATTGTGCACCTGGTGAGCAAGCATATCCTCCTCCACATCCTGGGAGAACTGCACGATCTGCTGAGGTCTTCTGGACCAGCTAAGGAGAACAAGATGAGGAGGCAAGTGGGTGAAGTGACAAACTTGTCTGAACCAAAGGAAGGAGCCCAGTCCATTGGGAAAGAAGGATGCAAGCGTAAAGTGGGTTCAGAGGCTCCTTTCCTCGCACCTGGGAGGTGACGGGGCAAAGAAGGACCGTGACAGGAAGGAATGAGTGTGAATCACAAAGTCAGAGGACTTGAGTGTGAACCCTAAAGTATGAACCCGGATAAGTCATTTCACCTGTAGGTGCCCCAGGTTTCTCATCCATTAAACAAAACACCTGTGCAGAAAGTTGTTGAGAGGTGAGATGAAGTGAGTAGAGGGCCTTAGGAAGGGTGGTCCTTGGTATGTGAAAGACATCCAGAAAAAATAAGTGTCTCTCTCTTTCCAGAAAGTACTGGGGCATAGAGATGCCAGAAAATCTTGAATCTACAAGTGGAACCCATAAACTCTAGCATCATCCTCCAGTGAAGAAGGGCAGGTGTCTCGTTACAGCTCTTTTGTGCTTCATGCCTAACTTGGATGTCCTTGGTCAACTGTGCGGGGGCCAAGATGGAAGGAAGAGGTTGGATTGTTATCTTGTCAGAGACACCTCAAGGCTAAGACATGGCTGGGAAGGGGAGTAGGTGTGTGTGTGGGAGAGACAGCATCCACGGAACAGGCATTGTGCCTGCTGTGTTTGCGTACTGAGGAGCTGGCATTGAACTCAGTCCAAGTGACACTGGAATCTGGGGCGTTCCCTCTGCTGTGGGTAAGCAGGGGTCTAGGTAAGGTCTACTCTGGGCCTACTGCTGCCAACAGTGATAGAAACTTGACCAATATCCAACACTTGCCCAGGGGCATACCTAAATTGCATGTTGGAACTGCAACTTAAATCCATTCTCCCTGGTCCAAAGCTTGCTATCTGGCTACTTTGCCATATCACATTTGGGTTCAAGATCTGGAGCCCCTATTAGAACTCTATGATGAGTTTATATGAATTATGGTAACACTGACTGATCTCAAAAGCAAAGCTCAAAATTCAACTTGTGGGTCCACTCTTGCAAGCCTTGGCTCCCTGGGTTGCCGGCCTCATCTGCCACTGTGCAGAGAAAGAGCACAAAGATGCAAGCCTGGGAAGTCTCTTTGCCTCTGCTCACATCCTCCTCGCCAGAGCTCAATCATGAGGCCCATGCTGCAAAGGAGGCTGGGGGTGGCAACTCAATATTAGCCATTCCGGACCTCTGCACTTGGCTGGCAGTGGAAGGATGAGTTTATCACAGAGAAAGGAATCTGTGCAGGTTAGCTGCCCTCCCTTTGACCCCTGTGGCCTGATTCTGACCAAGGCCTTACCCAGTGCTAGCGCTAGCGTCCTGCTTTGTATGACCCCACTGGGGATCCATCGAGGTCTCCGCCATCTTTCCCAGAGTGAATGGGGAAAGGATGCTAGATGATACAGTTGCCTTTTCAGAAGTGTGCACTGACTTCAAGGGGATTTGCCTATCATACTCTGCAGCAGGGTTTGTTTAGAGAAAGGCAGATCTCCTTTGGGGTTCTATGAAAATGTGCCTCTGAGTCACAGGAACTGTGAGGTGGCCAAAGAAATCTAGAGACAAAAGACCCCGGTTCTGATTCTGACCCTGCTCCTCCCTGGCTGAGTGCAAGCTCTCAGCCTCTCTGAGCCTCAGTATCCTTATTTGAGCCATAAGGCAAAACCGTTCCTCTCAGGTCTCCCAGGGGGACCAGCAGTGATGAAGGTATTTGGAAGCATTTGGCATGTACTAGACCCCCACTACATCTTAATATCAGACCTCCTGGGAAGGAGAGAAATTATGTCCTCTTCCTTTTCTTAATCACCATCAATACCTGGGCCCCGCTGTGCCTCTTCCTCACCAGCAGAGAATTCTCAAAAGTTGTGTATCAATTGAATTTTTTCCCTAAATTGAATCTCATTTCCAATGCACCAAGGGAGCTGGGGATTTTAAAGAATTCTCTAGTTTGTCTTTTTGTAAAGCTAATAACCACCCCTTGATGTCTTCAGTACAATTCGTTTTTTTAATTTGTGGGCTTCGTTGGAAGTGGGGTTCCCTTGTACTCACTAAGAAGCCCACGCGGACCTCCTTGGTCCAGAGACAGAGACTGCAGGAGTCAGTTGCACAGAGCTGGTCCCTGCCTGCCATGGAGATGAAGGTAAAGGTTGTCCCAGGGAGACACAGCCACAGGGACACTTGGGAAGACAGATGGATTCGATGGATTTGTGTGTCTAGGCATGGCTGCGCCTCCAAGGCACACAAAGGAGCAAGGAATGTTTTCCGTGGGGATCTGCGGATGCCCAGTAGGAGACCTCCTCTGCTCCAAGGAGATTCTTGGTGCTGCATTTTCCCCACTTTACTGAAATTTACCCACCCTCCCCATTCCACTCCCTCCTGCAGCTGTTTGCAGGCGGGTGGAACACAGTGTTCTTTCTCTTCCGAAGATCCCTGGACACGTGTTCTGAGGTCCCAGTCCTGACTTCAGCACAGATGCAAATTCATCTGTCTAGTCTTTAAATCTCATTTGGTTTGTCTGTTTTCCCTAATAAGAAGAATAGAGTTAGCTCGCTACTCAGCAGGGTTCCAGTATGGAATTTACGTAAATTATCTCCTTAATAAAATTACTAAAAATAGCATCAACATGGTTACAAGGGGGAAAAAATAAAGCTCTTAGATTGTGAGTGTCTTTAAAAAAAACAAAGCTATGTTCTGCCACCAAGGGAAATAAAATTTAGCTTCTTAACTGGTAGGAACAGTGTGAGGGAGGGAGGATTGGGGAGAAGTTAGGAAGGATGGGGGACAAAGACGGAGAGAGAAGACAGGAAAAATCTGTAAGCCAGACACAGATAACCATTTAATTAATTGCTCTCCAGGGATTCTGCTGGGTATTTGGAATCAGGTCAAGAATATAAACAGTTCTTTTCTTTCTGAAAAAGATATTCTGATTATCTTCTCCCATGTCAAAGAAATTGTTCCAGTAAAATAATTAAAGGTGCTAGATGTGACAATAGTTCAGAAGTGTCTGTATGTATACATGCCATTATGCAAATGCAGTCTAATGCTGGGGGAGTGGGGTGGAAGGAGTAACATTAGAAACCATGGGCAGAAATTGGAAATAGTTGTGTTAGAGGCACATGCTAGAGTTGCCTATAGGAGAAACACAAAGGAGACAGCACACAGGTGGAATTCTGGCTTCTCTCTTATCCTTTACACACAAAGCATCCTCTGTATTCCACCTTCTTGGAGGCTCTTGCCTTGCAAGCCTGGGTTGCTACCTTGTTTTGGTGCACTTCAGTTCATCCTCTGGTCTCTAACCTTTTGCATCTGGTCCTCACGGCGTTGTTAGAGGCATCTTTTAACATTATGCTTAGATCATGACATTGTGCCAGCAGTAAGAAAAAGTTCTGTGTTTCCTAGTATTCTCCTTCCAGACCACTCAGCCTAATGTTCAAGGCCTCTGCCTCTCTGTCTGGCCCCTCGCATCCTGTCCAGCTTGCTCCCCAGGATCCTTCTAGGCCTCCCCGCCTCCAGTGATGGCAGATGATGCTTCCCACTCTTGCCCTCTACAGCTGGGCTCATCTTCACCAGCTCCCCACACATCTGCATGCAGCCCTGACTTCTCTGTCAGCCCCTGCTGCATAAGCTGCAGTCCCCTTACCCCCTGCAGTGCTTTGTCTTATAGTTCTGCCCAGTATTTGTCCTGGCCTTGCAGCGAGTCAAGTGCTGTGACTATGCAGTCACAGCAATGCAGCTTGGTGTAGGGGTTGAATGGAAAGCTTCCAAGTTTGTCAGGCCTGGTTCACGTCCAGATCTGCTGCCTACAAACTGTGTGGCCTCAGGCAAGTTCCTTCATCTCTGTGGGGTTCAGACTCCCTGTCTGTAAAGCAGGGACAGAGAGGTCTATCCCTTCAAGCAGTTAGAGGATCAGACAGAGTAGTGTCTGCAAAGCCCTTGGCCAGACTAAGCAAACATCATCCAAATCCACATACATTCAGCCTACCTGCTTCTCCCTCACTTGGCTGCAGGCTCCTATAGAAAAGAACAGTGTCTTCTTCAACCTTATATTTCCAGCACAGCACTTGCCCCACAAAAGGGCTTCATGAACTTCTTGTATGAATGAGGTCACTGAGCAGTGAGGGACCTAGGAGCACCCTGTTTGCTGCTGGTAACACTGATTGGGCTGAGAACAGGAGCTCCAGGGCTTTGTTGAAAGGAACAGATTTTTGGGCGTGGGCTACGGGGCACACAGTTTGGATGTTTCATCTCCTCTGTCAATGGCCTTATCCCCCATGTAGCCCATGGCTGGTGGCAGGGACTCGGACCACCACTTCATAGCAGCAGATTCAATGTGTTCCTTGCACAGGCAATGGTATTAGTGTTAGTGGTGGTTCCTGCTTAAACATAAGCTTGAGCAATGTCTTAGTCTGTTTTCTGTTGCTATAACAGAATATCAGAGACTAGTTAATTTATAAAGGAAAGGAATTATTTGGCTGAGTGTCCAGGAGGTTGGGAGGTCCAAGGTCAGGTGGCTGAATGTGATAAGCACCTGGAGCTGCATCTTGCTGAGGTGCAAAAGCAGAAGAGGTAGAACATGGGGAGCGGTCATGCTTTAGAAATCTCCTTGATAACCCATTCTTTTTTTTTTGGTACCAGCAGTCAAACTCAGGACCTTGCACTTGGGAGGCAGGCGGCAGAACCACTGCTAAATCCTCGGCCCTGATAACCCATTCTTGTTAGAAAAGCATGAATCCCTCTTCATAACATTACAGACTCATCTCCTAAAGACCTCACTTCTGAACACCACCACACTGCAATCAAATTTCAACATGCATTTCAGAGGGGACCAACCATATCCAAACTGCACAGGCAGCCAGGTTCTCTGGTGGGGGTTTAAATGAACAGACTCAGGGCCACCGTCAGTGTGTGTCGACCTCCCAGTGAGCAGACTCACAGCCAAAGCCAGGAGCAGGTCAGCACGAGGCTGTGTTGATGTGCTGGGGCTGCTGGAGAAAAGAAGCACAAACAAATGGCCTAAGCAATATACAGTTACCTTCATTCCCAGAATTCTGGCAGCCAGAAGCCCAGGGTCAAGGTGTCCTCAGTGTTGGTACCTTCTGAGGGCTCAGAGGGAGAAGCTGCTCCACGCTTCCCCCGTGGGTTCCATGTTTTGCTGCTGATCTTTGGTGTGCTCTGTCTTGGTTATGTATTATTCTAATCTCTATCTTCACCTTCTGCTGATCTTCTCTCTGTCTGTGTCCGTATTTAACCCTCTCCCCTTTTATGGACACCAGTTATTGGATTAGAGGCTGCTCTAATGACCCATGTGGACCTAAAATCCGATTTTCAAGTCACAATTCAACTCATAAGAAGAGAACAGAAACTATGACTAGTCAAGGGAAAGTGGGAAGCCGGGAGGAAATAAAATAGGTAGAGAGAGACAGGCACAAGTGAGCTCAGAGCTTGAGAAGAGGGGGAGAGGGAGGGAGAAAGAAAGAAGAGGGAGAGGGAGAGGAAGAGGACCACTTGAACTCGTCCTTATGGTTCCAAGATTACTTCTCCGGGCTCAGCTTTCTGGGTTCTAAAATTCTCCCCTCCAAAGGTCACCAAGGTCACCTGGACCCTACAATTGACATTGAATGTGTTGATGTGAAATGATTTCTAGAAGTTTGAAATGCACTTGGCTCTTGTTTATCTAGACAGATTGCACATTCCATAGAGGTAGGGCCAGTCCCTGGGTCTCACTTCATGATGCTCACTAAACATTAATGGAATAACAAACTGATTGCATCTCATCTTCTTTAAAAACAGGTAATTTATCACTGTGCTAAATTCAAGAGGTAGACAAAGATCCCCAGCTCAAAGTCTCCCTCCCATCCCTGTTTCCAAGCTACAGATTGTTCTCCCTGGAGGCAACTAATGGTAACAGTTTATTGTGTATCCTTCCAGAGGTATTTTATGCATCTGCAAGCAAATACATAACACTATTCTTCCTCCTCTTGTTACATATGTAGCAGCCTGCCATCTAAACTGCTCTGCTTTCTCTTTTTCTTTCTCCTGCTTTTTTATTTATTTATCGCTTAGGAAACTTGGTGAGGGGATTTTAAAGATGTGTCTGCAAATTCTTTGTTACTTGTCCCCTCAAGAAGTGGAACTAAACTCCCTTAGCCTTGACTATGGGTAAGAGTTGGTGATTTGTTTCTAGCAAGTGAAAAGTAGCAGAACCCATGGGAAGTCACTCTGAGGTCAGGTTACAAGCAGGTTACTTTTCATTTTAGATGCTCCTTCTCTCATGGCTGATCTGCGAACTCCTGAGGGTGCTCCCAGGAGAAGCCCAGGTAGGGGAACTGAGGCCCGTCCCCTCAGCTGTGCCTGTGGAACCTGGTCATCTGGGATCCGCTCACAGAGATGTGAGTAGCCAGAAAGCAGGTCTAGGTGCTCCTTTGTCAACCCGTGAAGGACGCAGCCCCTGCCTAGAGCTTGACTATGGCCTCTTGGGAGATTGACAGCTAGAACCCTCCAATTAGGCTACTTCCTAATGGAAACTGTGAGACAGAAAATGTGTGTTGTTTTAAAACAATGTACTTGTTATACAGCAATAGATAAGACCCTTCACACAAGCACATGGAAGGGTGCATCCATTCTCTTCACAGCCATTTTCTATTCCATTGCCTGGATGTTGCATTATTTATTTTAATTGGTCCCCTGTTGATGGGCATTTAGGCTAATTCCAAGCTTCTGCCTTTCAAACAAAACTTTTAGTTTTTAATGTGGTACTAGGGATTGGACCCAGGTCCTTTGTACTGAGCTACATCCCCAGCCACTATATATATGTATTTTTAAAATTTTAATTTTTAATTTGAAGACAGAGTCTTGTTTAGTTGCCCAGGATAGACTCAAGCTTGTCTAAACCTCATGCTCCAGCTTCCCGATTACAGGTGTACAGCATCACACCCAGTTGCAATGAAATTCTTTATAGATATATCATATCTATAAAGTAAGTAAGAATGTCTGTAGGATAAATTCCTAGAAATGGACCAAGCAGTCCAAGAGTTCAGGCTTTTGGGTGTGTTTTTTATTTTATGAAGTCCTGCCAGATCATCTTAGGTTTATACCAATTTCTGCTCTGGTCACCAGTAGATGAGAGGGATGGTTTATCCACAATCTCTCATCTTCTTTAACCTCTTAGGAACAGGGCACTCAATAGGGTCTTACTATGCATCAGCATTGAATCATATTTCTGCATCTCAATAGAAAATGATTCAAAAGACCTCTGGCTCTCTTCGGATGGCAGAAGTCCCTCTGCCCACAGCCAGCAGACACAGTCTCTGTGTCATTTGCACCTAGTCATTTGCTAGATGGAAATCTCCTATGGTGGGTAATAAAGGCACTGGAGCAGCGATGGCAGTGGTGGCAGTAGCAGCAGGAGCAACAGCAGCAGCAGCAGCAGCAGCAGCAGCAGCAGCCCTGGTGTGTTGAAAACCAAAAATCAACCCAGAACAAACCTAATCTTTTTCAGTTTCTGCTCATAGTAAAGGGCTTGAAAATACTCTGCTGTTGAAGTGCAAAGGGAGATCAGTAGTTTGCAGGTGGGTGGTGACCTCCAGCCCCACTAGGAGTGTTTGCAGGTGCTGCTGGCCACCTCTGAATCTGCCCATTCCACAGCGTCTTCCGCTAAGTGGAGCAGCACCCCAGCATCAGGCAGCAGGAGGTGTTGTGTCCTGGCCACATGGTGGGCACACCCCTGGGAAGCCCGCTCAGGGCAGAGGGAAGAAGTATGGAGTTGGGTTCCTTCTTCTCTTGTTGGTGAGCCTGTGGGTAGTGTAGCCTTGGTCCAGAGTGTGGAAGAAGAGGAGGAGAGGGCAGTGAGGGTGCTAGCAACAGAATATGTCTCCTGAAATCCTGAGGATATTCTAGGGGTGCTATTTCTAGGAAAGCAGGAATTCTGTGGCCTCTTGGTGGTTCTTCACATCTGACTGAAAGCAGAGACTCCTTCATGGACTCAATCACTCATTCATATTTACTGAGCACCTACTACATGCAATGCATTTTCTAGGTACAAATCTCTAGCTTCTTTGGGATCGGTTGCTACTTAGATTCTGGCATCTGTGTCCATTGACAAATAGCCATGATAGTCCCCATGCACTTTGCAATGTCAAAGGCACACCTCCAGTCCACTCTTACTCTCCAGAGCTCTTAGGATAAGTCCAGACTCCCCCACCTGGCTACAGGGTCCTGAATGTTCCAGCCCATATTTTCCCTCTTGAGCTTCCTGTTTTGTCACTTCCTGCTTCAAAATCTGCAATCTAGCCACAGTGAACCTATTTGTCCATTCACATAGTCAGGCATGGATTCATACTTTTTTTTTTAATATCATGAACAACATACCAGACACTGTGCTAAGTGTTCTGGGTATATCCGTGACAAAGGCAGTAGCAGCCCTGTCTCCACAGAGCTAACTCCTGGGGTTGAAAGGAGACAGCAAATGAACAAACAACCAAACGCAGGGAGTGCTTGTATCTGGAAAGGGGCAAGGGAGGGGTGATGTGACAGAGATGGGTGGATGAAGGCAGGCCCAGTGATGTCTTTCCCAAATAGGTGCCATGTAAGCTGAGGCCTGAGTCACACCAAGATCTTGGGGTCTTGCCTCTTGAGTCAAAGGGACAGCTTCTGCAAAGGCAGAAGACTTACTCTTTTTTTTTTTTTTGGTACCGAGAGATCGAACTCGGGAACTTGTGCTTGTGAGGCAGGAAGTGGAAGCACTGAGCTGAATCCCCAGCCTGACTTACTCTTTTAATCCCAGGCTGATTTAATCCCACGCTCATTCTGCATGGATTTCTTCTTCCAGGAGGCCTCCCTTGACCACCACACTCTGAGTTAGGTGCCTTCTTATTGTCCCATGTGGCCACCATGCCTCCCCTTCAGGTCTCTGACTGAACCCTTCTGTTTGCTTAGGGTTGGCCAGAACCATGTATGCTGCTTCACGTTCATTTTCACTTTAACATCCCTAACTCAAATCCCAAATGCCCGCAAATCTGCAAATTTGAGTGCCAGCATGACCATGAAATTTTGCTTCATGAACAAAGTTTTTAAAAATAGAGTATAAAATTACCTTCAGGCTATGTAGAGAAGGTATGTATAAAACATAACAGAATTTTATATTTAGCCCTGGGTTCCATACTCAAGATGTTTCATTATGTATATACAAATTGCAAAATCTAAAAATCAGAATTTCAACCTGATCTCAAGAATTTCAGATAAGGGATACTGAACCTGTTTAACAAAATGCCTGAGACTGGGAAATTTACAAAGAAGAAAATGATTTGTGAGGGAGGGATTATTAAAGACTACAGTGAATATTTAAAGTAAAGAATTTCATTACAGTGAAATCTTGCCACTAATCCTTGCCATTAATCCCCCTCACAATACTTACCCTTGCTTATCCCATCATTCTTGCCACTTTCTGTAGCAGTTCTGGAAGTCTTCTTTCATGAGTGTCTTTACTAGGTGTAATAAAAATATGGTGAATGTTGCTGTCACATACCATCCAATGGAAAAAGGCTTATAAGCACATTAAGATGTGTCCTCATTCATCTTATTCATCAGAACTGGCACTGTGCAACTTCTGGCTCCTCCTCAAAGTCAAAAGTATCCTGGAAGGTTAATGTTTTAAATTGATTCAGGACACTGAGGAAGCCATGACAATGCAACTAAAGAAACTCATGTACAGGAGGGAGAAAAAAGGAGCACAAACTCCTTTCATACTTGACCTATTCTCTATGGATTCCATAACTCCAAATACCTCTTAAGGGCCCCACCACCTCTCAACACCATTACACCTTAACATGTTTTGATGGGGACAAACCATCAAACTGTAGTACCATTAGGGCCTTTGAAGGCTTGAAACAATATGTCGTAGTCCAAACTTCTGGTGCCTGTGAATGAGGCCTTATTTGGAAACAGGATCTCCACAGATGTTGTCATGGTAAGATGATATCATACTGGATTTGGGTGGCCCTAAGTCCAGTGACTGGTGTCCACATAAAGAGAGAGAGACTTGGAGACAGAGACACAATGGGAAGGTTGTGTGAAGACAGAGGCAGAGACTAGGGAGATGATGTTGCAGCCAGGGAGAACCAAGACTTGCTGGCCCACCAGACGTGAGGAAGAGGTAGGATGGCTTTCTGCTGTAGAGACTGATGAACACCCAGAGAAATCATGGCTTTGTTGATGTTCAGACTTCTGGGCTCCAGAACCATGAAAGAATGTTTCTGCTGCTCAGAGCCACCCAGCTTTCAGTGATTTGTTGTGGCAGTCACGGAAAACTCATTCGGAGCCCAAAGTCTCGGGAGTGCTCCTGTCTCAGGCTTCTGCTGGGCTGAATGGATGAGCACTTCAACTGCCCCTGCTTCCTGCACTCAGCATGTGGCCCAGGAGCCCCTGCGCCCAGCCAGGGACTGTCCTTGACTGAGTGCAGGCTGCTGGGCAGGAAGGAAGCACCATCCTACCGCGTGTTTCCATGTGGGAAATTCTTCTTGGACTTCTCAGGGAAATTTATGTTTTGTGAATCCTAAATCCTGAGAAAAATGACTTCAGAAATAAGGAAAATGGGAGAAAGTATTATAAGTCTCTTGTGAGAATTAAAGCCTTGCAATCTACATACAGACCTCACAGCTTTGAAGGAAACTACTGTGGAAAGGTAGAGCAGAGAACAAAGAGCAGCAGAGTTCAGGGTCAAGGTCGACAGTATCTTGGGGCCAGGCAGGAGCAGACAGGAGAGGCCTGAGTGATTAATCAGCCGGTCTTCCTTGTTGTCATGGCCACAGTAAAGTATACGGTCATGGCCCTGTCTGCTGCTGGCAATTAAAATACAGATAAGTGTGTGGGCCCTTGATACAGATCCTTGGCATAGTGTTGCAAAAAATAACATTGGAAGGAAAATGAGTCCTCCATGCAGCAGTTTGACACACAATTCTATGAGATGCAGCTCACATTCTGGGAGATCGGGATGTTATGTTGTTCAAAGGCTGAGTCATGTGCCCAGTTGTGTCCTCAAGCTTGAATGTTCCCTATGGGTATAGATCTTTGTAAATGCATCTAAACCAAATTTTTTTTTTTAATTGGTACCGGCGATCGAACTCGGGTCCTTGCGCTTGCAAGGCAGCTGACGGAATCACTGAGCTAAATCCCTAGCCCTAAACCAAATATTTCTTCTGATTTTTTTTTTCTTAAGAAATACATTCATACTAAGTAAACAGTAGGAGAAATGGTGGAAATCTTTTAAAGATAACATGGCTTCAGGAATTCCAAGTTTTTTGTTCTGAATCTGGAAGATTAATGTGTGTTGAGAATTTGGAAACTCTGTAGTCCTACGTTGTAAATAGCTGCTGCACCCAGAATAACCCCTAGTTCAATCCAAACCCTCCAAAATCTTTCTTTCGCCTGACAGTGGGACTGCTGGCTTACTTAGGAGTTCATCTCTGTCCTCGGCAGCCAGGTAACCTTGGACAAACCTTCTTGCTCCTGGACACTGTTTCCTTCACGCTTTCCTTTCTCACTCAATGCCTGTGCTGGACAGTGTCAGGGATCTCTTCCAGCCCCTGAATTCTATAATTTAACAGCTCTGCTCAAGGCCACATTTGTAAGAGGAAATATTCTATGCTTTTTGTTTTATTTTTGATTTTTTAATTGACATAATAATTGTACATATTTATGGGATGCCATGTGTTGTTTGGATACATGTATACATTGCATAATGATCAAATCAGGGTAATTAGCATATCCATCCCCTCATGCATTTACCATAGTCTAGCTCAGTGCGCTGGGGAGGTTTCATCATGTCCAGAGAAAGAGGTTTAGTGAGGATGCAGGCAGCACATTCTGTTGCTTAATCCTCATCAGGACTCCAGGAGGGGAGTTCTATTTCACAGAATCTTATTTCGTTGGAGTCTTATTTCATAGATGAGGAAGCCAAGGCCCAGAGAGGCATGTGTTTGTCCACAGTCAGAGATCCAGGAGTGGGGCATTGGATGGTTTGTGAAATGATGTCTGGGTTTGGGTGATACCAGCCACGCCAGAAGCCCTCTTCCTCCTCTTTCTCTGTGTGTATCCTTGCCAGCTGCACATGGAGGTCATCTCCCAAGGGAGGTTTCAGGACATGAAGGGAAACCTGCAGCCTTGCGGGGAGCACTGGATGCTCAGGCACTGCAGCCCTGGGGTTCAGCGCTGAGGAGAGGAGAGTGTGGTGTGCATTAAAGTGTGGGTTGGGGGTCAGTGGTGGTATGGGCTGTAATGTCTCCATCTCATGCTTCATAGGCAGCATCACTTGTGTCTCAGGCACTTGGTCAGAGCTGGGGTTAAACATGTCTGTAGTATGGGGCCCTGTGGTCTGAGGACAGGGACTGCTGTGTGTGCCATCTCCAGTGCTGTTGGGGGGTTGGTGGCATTGAAGGCATACTTTCTCCCATTCTTGGTGCCTCAGTGTTCCCTTGTGCAAAATGGAAAGGTGGCTCTGTTATCCCCATGGGGATGACAATTCCTTTCTACTGTGATTTCCTTTTTATATGATCAAAGGAAACCACATTCGTGCTCTCACCTATAAAAAGTCCTTAATGCCACCTATTCTTAGTTACAGACCAGGTGGCCAAGATACTTCTATTGCAAGTGGACTCTCACTCGCAGGTAGAGGTATGCGTGTGTGTGTGTGTGTGTGTGTGTGTGTGTGTGTGTATACATTCTGCTGCTCTAGACAAACAAGCAGAGAGAGAGAGAGTATTCGTTGAGACTGAGTCAGGGCCCCTCCCTGAGGATGGGAGGCCCCTCCGCTGTGGAGTAAGAGCCTCACGTTTGCAGAGAAGCCCCCTCTGAGACTCTGATAGCCATCTGCTTTCCAGCCCTCGCAGCTCTGCTCCCCACCCTGAGGTGGACAGGCAGTGGAGCAGTCCAGCTTCATCTTCTGTCTCCTAGCAACTGTCCTTGGCAGTGAGAAGCAAGTGGCTGGGTCTTTTCAGAGATTGAAAAGGTCGGGTGGGTGGCTGGGGCAAGGATGTTGGGGCGCCCCTCTGGGGAGTTCAAATCCTCAGGGATAGTTAGATGCTTTTTCATTTGTGTAGTGAGGGGGTGAGGGGCGGGTCCTGTTATTGAACTGTGTAATTTATGTTGACAGAATGGACCGGGATGTTTCATCAAGCAATTACACACAGGAGTGTGACTTGTTCCAAAACACAGAGGCAGCAGGCAGTGTAAATTAGCATCCATGTGGGCTCCTGCTCCAAGGCTCCACTACCACACTTGCTGAAAGGGGGAGTGAGAGGCATCGCCTTCTCCTTCTGAGCTGAGACCTCCTTGCGGTGGGAAAGAAAAGCCACAGAGTTATGTCCTAGCAGAGCAAAAACAGTTCAAGCAAGAATCATCCATCCCACTAAGAATCCCTTGGGGTCCTGGCCTTGTCTCTCATAAAATTGGGACTTTCTTACTTCAGCTGTCCCTGGTGAGAGTGTTGGGGCTCCTGTAGGTCATTCTCTGCCTCCCTCCTGCCTTTGATGTTCATCAGAAGTAGCTGTCACCTGGATGAAGATCAAAGGTAGCCTTGGAGGAAAAACAATGTCACAAAAGGCTGCTCTTGCATCTCAGAACGGGAGGACAGACAGGTGGGAGCAGAGAGGCCATCTTCTTTCTCTTCCTGTTCTTTTGTTCTCTCTCCTCTCCCTTCCTCTTTAGAGAAGGGTTTGCTGGGGGAGGTTTAGGGAGCATATGCAGATACATTAGCAATAAGAGGGACCGTGTGGTAGGGTGACGAGGGACACAGCTGGGAGTCAGTGGGCTGGGCTTTGCTTTTGGCTTCATTGCTGAGCACTGTGCGAGCCTGGGCACCAGGACTCAGCTGACTTGTTAAGCCCAGGAATTGGGCTGGATGGTCCTGAGAACCTTTGCAGCTCTAAATTCTCAGGCCTCCTCTGGCCGTTGCACTCAGATCCCGAGGTTTCACTTGCCTTGGTCCCTCCCCCGATCACTGCCAGCCACATCAGAGTGGCAGGACTACGGGCAGAGTGAGGGCAGGGCCGACTGCTCCCACCACCTTCCCCCACTCACTCTTGGAAAGCCAGAGCTTTCCCTCATCCCTGTTTATATATTTCTCTCACGTGAAAACATTATTATCACAGTGATTTGTTTATAAAAATACACATTAAATTTGTAAAATTTCAATTAGACATTTCCAAGTGAAATCCCTCTGTTAACAGCCCAGCATGTGTATGTTCCCAGACCTTAAAAAACACATACATAAAACATATGGAATCTGTGTGTTTTGATTTGTGCTTTGACCTTCTGGTTCATGGGCTAGGGACATATGGACCACTGAGGCTGCTACAGCAAAAGGGCAGAGGGAGCCCCTTCCTTTCACAGCAGGCAGAGAAATGTCTTTGTCCCCTGCTGTGACCGGGTCTTGCTGTTTGAGTACCAGGATCCCTGCAATCTCCCCTTTCCATGCTATCTGCAAATTTCAACCCAGTGGAACATTAGACCTGCAGATGCCTTTCCACAAAACCATGAGTAGGAAGCTTAGAATCTTCGCAAGGTGAGCCACCAGCCAGTGTGCTTTTAGACAAAAAGCCAGACTTTCTAGGGACTGCTGATTCTTTGTCTTTCTTTTAAGGAAGCTTAGTCTTTACAATGTATCTGCCCTTTATTGTGAAGAAATTAGAAAACAAATGAATCTCTAGGAAAAAAAAATCACAGGGTTCCTTTATGTAGAAACATATTTAGTGTTTTAAACCAAAGAATATATAAACTTTTTGCACATTGGTATTGAAGTAGCTTTTTCAGTTAGCCTGATGCTGGCTATTAGAAGAATGCTTGATGTGACAAGGCATCTTTCATACCTCCTAGGATCTACACCTGGAAGCCACATTCATTCTATCAGACCCCTGAGACACAGAGGTGAATGAAATCTGGGTTCTTCCTCAGAAAGTTCTCATAAAATGCTCAGGGAATGTTTCCAGGCAAGTAACAATGGTATAATACGGGGCGTGCTTCCAAATAACCTAAGCATGGTGGGAGCAGAGAGTAAGAAATAGTTGACTGAGTGGATGAGAATCCAGTAAACTTCAAGGCCATGCAGATAATTTAAAACATCTTCCTTCTTAGACTTTAATCCCAGGTATAAGCAGCTTGTTCCCTTTGTGAGAGAGCTTCAAGGATGTTTGTGGGTGGACGGACTGTGGAGTGGGGACTCCAATCCTTACTTTCTGCTGCTTGAAACAGAGATGTAGGAGGGAACATATTTCTTTCTCTCTCTCTTTACAGAAACTGTTTGCTTGCCCTCTTTTCTACAGTCTTCCATATGCTTGGGAAGGAGCATGTGTATCTCACAATTCCAGGGCAGGAACATTTTTAGTGCATGTCATCCTGAAGTCCTCCTGACATCATCAAGCCAGGATAGATTCTGGTTATACACAGATTTTTTTTTTTTCCCCTGGAAGCTCCTAGAAATCTTTGCATGAGACCAGGCCTGGGTCAGCTCTCACTCACTCTGTGGGTGGGCTGTTGAGTGGGTGGGGGCTTTGTCATACCATTTTGGGAAAACACAGTTGATATAAACAACGCAGAGAAGTGGTGCACACTAAGTTAAAGACTGAGCTAAATGGAAATAGACCCTGAGACAAAAAATTGTGTTCAGAAGGTTTCCTCTTAGGGAAATGGTCAAGATTGGATTACACAGCTGGAGAAAGCAGTCGGCAGTGCTGTAACAATGCAGGTCTCAGCTGACCCAATACAGAGACCTTGAGCTGGGACAGACCCTCAGCGTTGAGGGCCAACAATTCATTATGGCAGAAGAGAGCAAAAGCAACAAGGGAGCTTAACAGCAGGTTTCTGCCCCCTTTATCTTATTCAGACCAATTTGGGCAGGTAGCACTCACACCCTCAATCCTAGGGCTCTCAGGCCTAGCATTGCACCATGAATCAATCACATACTGTAGATTCAGCCACCTCTGAGAAAGCGTGAGGCTTTAGGGGAACATCTAAACACAAGCCATAACACACTGCTTTAGTGAGTCACTGGCTATGAGCTGCCTCCTGGGTGGAGGAGTGACCTCGAATCATCCAGTCTGCTGCCACTGAGGGCAACCCCAGTGAGAGGTGCAGCTATGAGTTGTCAGCAGCCCTATGCCTGGCAGCTGAGGGATGGATATTAGGAGGAAAGGGGCCTGGGGTTAACAACTACAGAATTCACTACTGTCTACCTTTTGTGCCACTCTCACCTGCTTCTTGTACTGAATTTGCCCACCTGAGAGCAGGTCTTTCAGCATTTAAATCGGTCTCATTTTCTAGGAAATTCACAGGCAGAGAATTAGTGAGACAAACCATAGCTCTTCCTGTGTAGTTGATCTTGAAGCCATAAATGATACTCACCATCCTCCTACTCCACTCATTCTAGATACCCCTTGCCTTTGGGTAACAATTGTACTTGTCTAGATGGTCTGATGGAGGGATGAGCCAGATTGTATATCTGAGGTGTCTGAGCCCTTGGTCACCATGCTCTTCTCAGGATGTGGCTGCTGTATCTGTGAGTTTGTTAAAATGGGGCATCTGAGCACCAAGAGATGCGTCTGTGGGTCTGTTTAGTGCCAGTGATATTCTCCCCTGCCCCTGTTGTTTAGCAGTAGTTTGACCTTCTTTCATATGATTCTTTTCCATGCTGGTTGGTATTTTGATATGAGGAACTCAAAGGGATTGGTTAGCTATTATAACTTTAAGTTTCAAGGACCCTTGTTGAGATTCCATGGAGAAGTGCTCCCCATCTGAGATAAAACACCTCTTGATCCGCAGAGTTTAAAAGTGTAAAATTAGAAGCATAAATTCCTCAAGTGAGGTGTGCGCTAAGGTAAGTGGGACCCTCCTCCTTCCATCCTTTGGTTTCCTGACTCATGATTTCTACCTGTAGATAGGGAACATGGTACCATATAATGATCATTCATTGAGGACATGTACTATGTCCAGGAGATAATATCATTTTCAAGTTGACTTTTCAATTGCTTCCATTCCAGTCCCTTTTTTAAGGGCCATCAGGCTGGTGACTCCTAAGGATAAGAGTGGGTGATTGGGTTAGTGAATTCTATGGCCAAATGCCCACTGCTATGGCTGTTTGTTTGTTTTGGCATTAAGTGGGTCCCTTGACCTAAGGCAATACTGGTTAGGATATTATGTCGGCTGATGAAATCCTCTCTAAGTCCTCAGATAGTTGTGTTAACCAAAGCCCCAGGAGTAGAAAAGGCAAGGCCACTGTAGACATGTATGTTGATATTTGTCATATGGAACCATTACTCCTCTTAGAGTGAAAGGAGTTCAGAAAGAAGTCCAAAGTCCACATGACTTTGGCAAGTGTTTAGTTCATGTCTTCAAGGGATGGATCCAAATATGGCTGGGACTCAGGCTTAGTTTCTGTTGCAGGCAAGGTGGATTTTTAGCACAGCAGTAGCAAGATCAAGCTGGGTGAGTGGAGCATATCCTACTGGGCCCATGCACTGCTTCCATCCTTTCTGCCATGACTGTTCCTCTCATGTGTCCATTGTGTCAGGACACAAGATTGGTCCTTAAAAAGTATTGGCTGCTATCCAATGAGCAAGTCATTCTGCCTACCTGAGTGGTTAGTGTCTCTTCCACTGTAGATATTCTTTGGTGGCCATAGTACGTGAGCTAAGATCATCACACTTTATATCCATTCCCATAGTTCCAACTGGATGATGCTTCCTAGAGCCTTATTCATAGATGTCAGGAAGCAGAGCAGGAGAACACTGCCAGAGAGGCAGGGGCCAGGAACCAGATAAAGCATCCACAGTCATGTGGCCATGACATGCCCAGATATACCCAGATGGACGTTTTACTAATCTAATAGGCAGCTCTCAAGCCAATCAAGTTGACTATTACGTTAAATGTCACAAAGAGATTGATGGTGTGTCAGCCTCACTTTATGACTTGATGGGTATGACAAAACCTGGCTTATGAGGGACAGCTCTGGCTGCATGTCTGCTTGGTGCTTGTGCTCAGATGGGCCATCTTTATTGAGGTCCAGTGGCAAATCAGCTCCGGCCTTTCAAGCGGAGCACAGTCCTGTGGCAGATGGCAAGGCCTTGATCCAAATCTCTAACGGTCCACATTGTGATCTTTTATGGGGGCTTGCCATCTTTTTCAGACCCAGCAACCTCTAACACCATAAGGCCTTCCAGGCTATATGGCCAAGTGACAGACTGCCTTTGCCACAGCCAGAATGTACCATAGAGCCCTTTTTAGGCTTCACTTAAAACTGGCAGCCTTTCCTGTCCCCCAGTAAATGGACCAGAGTGGTTTTTCCAAGTACAGAATATGCTGTCTCCAGACCCAAAGAGGCCTTCTGATCATTGGCTTCTTTCCTTGTGGTGGGAGTTGTGAAATGTAATGATTAGGGGAATGCTTTGCTATGCCAAATCAATGGCCCCTAATAACCTCACTGATGTCACAGTTCTCTTCATAGCATTTGTTTCAACCCTCTGGGGGACATGTGCCTTACCAAGGCCTCCAACATAGTTGGTGCTTCTTACTTATCTGGTCTAATTAGCATGATGTCACCAATATGGTAGGTGATTTGATAGTCTGTGGGATGTACAGAAGAACTGTATTGTGACAGAGAGGAGGTAAATGAAGCCAGCCCGGAGCATGGCTGTGAATGTGCACTGTTATTTGTGCCATGTGAATGTGTACTGACATTGATCACCTAAGAAAGGGACAGGAAAGAAGGCATGTGCTTAAGTACTGTCTGTATATTGTGTGTTGGAGTATGTCCATCTGTGCTAACAATGGTACTACATCCAGTACAATCGGTACAGTAAGGCTGCTCTTGGCCTAAGTTGGTAGTGGTCATCTGTTGTAGTCTGCAGGATTTGGCAAGGGAATACATTAAATACAGGACACGTAACTTATAAGATTATTTTATGATAATTACCCCAAAAGTCAAATGCAAAGGAGTGCAAGAGATTAATCGCACACTAGAAGCCCAAAGGATTCAGCTGAAGGCCATGATTCCAGCGGTTTCCCACACAAGTCCAGTTAAAGGCTTAGAGTCCAAGGCAATGTCCTCCTCAAGTCCGGCCAATGGCCTGGAGCCCATGGCAATGTCTCTTGCTTGTCGGCATTAAGGATCTGCACCTGGAAGGCCCAAAGGCTAGTGGTCGAAGCCAGAAATCCTATGAAGGATGAAGGATTTGTGCCACCAGGATGGGGGATCCACAGCCACTTCCTGGAGTCAGGAAGTGATGCTCACGGTGGAGATCAGAGCTCCCCTGATGAAAGCAGCAGCCATTCCCAGGGACAGTGAGGCCCCAAGCTCCTCATCCAATGAGAACAGCCTAGTTCGCATCAGGAAAACCATCCGCAGCAAGCTTCTTCTGGAAAATCAACAAGTCAAGATCTTTCCCTCCAGCTCTTTTTTTATGACTATTGGTAACAATCTTCAGGTGGATCCTCCACACCCAGACCACACTGATTCAGTTCAGCTGGGTGTTGCAAGTTGACCATTGGTCAATCCACCACATCATCCATGGTGATTTCTCTGGTTTGGGAGATTCTAGAACTGCCTTTGGTACCAGGGAGTCTTGTTGTATAACAGCGTTTCCTACTTTCAGCCCCAGCTGAAAAAGACGAGCACAACTGAGCATCTTAGTAATGCTGCTGTCCCTCTAACCAGCACATTCTTTATCACTTCAGTAAATGGAGTGTCCTCTTAACCTTCAGAGAATAGAGCCAGCAGGTGGGTTTTCCACCTGTATCCATCCTTTCGTGCCCACTTTTCTGAGCCCTTTGAGGTTTTCTTCCACCATCTGCCAGGGAAGAGCTCGTGTGTCTTTTCAGTGTGGGCCATTGCTTTTTCCAAGCATTTGCAATTCGACTTGGCAGTTTATTAGCAACTTCCTCCAGGATCCTTGCCAAGGTGTTAAATTCCAGATCATAGGAGGAATTATTTTATTTTATTTTTTCAGTGCTAGAGATCGAACTCAGGTCTTAAGCATACTGGGTAACTGCTCTGCCAGTGAACTATACCTGCAATCCTTTCAAAACATTTTTGTGTGTGTTTCTGAATACTCCTTAGGCAAAATTATAAGATTACATTCACCAAATACTAGAATCAAGTATGGGATCAGAAGGGATTTGACTTCACATAGTCCATTTTATTGTCTTAGAGAATAATTCTGTTTTTTATCTCCTTTAAAAATCTATAGATAGGCTGAGGATTTAGCTCAGTGGTTCTGCCATCTGCCTCGCAAGCGCAAGGACCTGAGTTCGATCCCCGGTAACAACAACAAAAAAAATCCATAGAAAAAGATTTTCTCAAAGATAATTATTAGTGCATATTAACTGTTTAAAATAATGAGTTTCATTGTGATGTTTCCATACAGACATAGAATGTGCTCTGATTGTATCACCCTTGCTATTACTTTCTCTTACCGCCCCCTTCCCTAATAGTCTCCCTTCTGCTTATATGGCATCTTTTTTTCTTTTCTAGAGATCACATATGAGAGAAAACGTGTTGGTACTTGTCTTTCTGGGTCTGGTTTATTTCATTTAACATGATGATCTCCTCTTCCATCCATTTTCCACAAATAACATGATTTTATTCTTCTTTATGTCTATACTGTGTATATATCACATTCTTTTTATCTATTCATCGGTCAATGGGCATCTAGGTTGAGTCTACAGCTTGGTTATTGTGAGTAGTGCCAAGATATGCATGCATATACAGGTGTCTCTTTTGTAAGCTGACTTTGATTCCTTTGAATATATGGCCAGGAGTGGTCTAGCAGATCATATGGTAGTTCTATTTTTTGTTTTTGAGGTGGCTCCACACTGATTTTGCCATAGTGGCTGTACAAATTTACATTCCTACCCCTAATGTGTAAGGGCTGCTTTTTCTCTGCATCCTTGTGGGAGGATTTTAATACATTCACATATTTTCATAATATCCTTTAGCCAACTTTGTCCCACCCCTTTGATCCATTGTCCTCAGGATGCAGTCCAGTGCACACACTCCCACCTCCTCCTGGTACATACAGTATTAGCTAGACCCTCTGTTCCTTCAGTGTTGAGTTCTTCTCTTCCCTTGTCTGACTTTGTTGGTTGCATCAAGATTTGACCCTTTCTATTGGGCTGATTAATAGAAAGGGACATGGAATAGGAATCATGAGGAGGAGCCAGCATGATTTTGTAAGGCTTTTGATTTCTTTGTGGCCTCTGCCTGATGCTCAAGTGGGGAAGGGTAGGGGAACTTTTAACAAGGTGGGTAGGATACTTCTGCAGGTCCAGTAGGTTTGGGGGAGGATGTGAGTTCATTATCAATGCCACTGTTATATAGATAACCATACCCCAAGTCTCAGAGTCCTATGCTTCGGGTTTGGCCTTTGGGATAGGAGACCTGCTAACTGAGAAGTCAGCCAGCCCCAAAGGGCTGTGGCTTTTAAATGATTAGGTTTTGAATCCGATCCCTTGTGCTGATGGCTGTCTGCTGCAAGAGTTTGGGGTTTCCTTAAATGCGGCAAAGGAAATCCTCTGGGTTCATATTTTGCCTTGCCTTGATTTCCATCACTTGGATATCATCTCTCTTCAGTGGGTAAACCCAAGGCACTCAGCAACAGCCAACAGTTCAATGGTCTTCTAGATGCTATTTCCTTTCATGTCTCTTCAGTGCCAGACATTACTCCAGCCAGGCACTGGCACTGCTGAAGCACACCAGAGACTATTTGTTCTACACCCACCAGCAGGATGGGTCCTCACTGCCAGCTGTCTAAGGAATAATTCACCCCAAAAACCCAAATTTATAGTCCACTCTCAGTCATTTCCTTTGCTGTTACTAATTGGCTTAGATTGGGTTTCGTGGAAACAGACCATGAGATGGAAAATTTAATCTGGGGTTTATTGAGGTGTGCTCTTAGAAGAAACACTCCTACAAAAAGTAAGGAAGTAGGGATTGAGAAAGAAGAAGAGGAAGAGGGAGGAGAAATGGATGTAAAATGCATTTGCTACTAAAGATTCAGCCTGTTCTGTGGGAAGAATTGAGCTAGGATGGCCTGTCAGAGATGTCCCCCGTTGAGGCAAAGTTGAGACTTTGAATTTCCATGTCAGCCCGTCAGTGGCCACAGGTTGTCCAGAGGGACAGAACCTGGGACAAGGCAGTTCTTTATGGCTCAGGACAGCACACACCCAGGGTCACAGCCAAGGTCACAGCTGTGAATTGCCAGCCATCGGCATTCTCAGTAGCTGGGGACTGGACAAATGGGCTCTGATGAAGGGATCTTAGGTAACCTCAACATGTCTCCAGTAGGTAGCCCATCCTCGTAGTTCTTACTGACCATCAAGGAAAGGACTGCATTTAGGAAAAGTGGAGGAGCAAAGATTGTACATCTGTAGTGACAGCATCCTTTCCATATGTGCCCAGGATTATCAAACAGTATCCTGTTTGATCTTGGACAAGGTAGTCAGCCTTTTATGTGCCTAGGTTTCTTCAACTGTAGAATGAAATTCTTAATTAGTAAAGCGCTTGAAATGGTGGTTAGCATATTGTACAGACTCAAAAAAAGTTGGTATGGGTATGAATATTGTTTTCATTATTTTTCAGTGGTCCAAGCTTATTTTCTAGCCACATCACCCTTGTCATAATCTTTTAAGCTAGACCTTGACTAGTTTTCTCCTAAAAGAACTTTCACTTCTATCATGCTGATTTCTTCACTTGTTTTCCAAAGTTGCCACACACCATGTTTACACCATCTCCTTGTTAGTCTCCCACAAAGCCACCTAAATCTATGTCCTCTGAAGAAGGGCATGCTTTTTTTTGGTACTGGGGATCGAACTCGGGACCTTGTTCTTTCGAGGCAGGCAGCAGAACCACTGAGCTAAATCCCCAGCCTCAAGGGCATGTTTTTGATTCAAGAAGTCTAAGTTTAAGTCACAGATCCTTCATCTATTTAAGCTGTGCAACCTTGGGTAAGCCATTGAATGTGTCTGAGATCAGTTGTCTCACCTATAAATTAGACACAATAGCATCGACTCCACCAGCTTGTCATGAGGATTAAATGTGATAACTAGGTTAAACTCCAAGCACAGAGCCATGCATACTTCAGTTTGCTCAATAAACAGCAGTTATTGGATTTTGTAGCAGTCCTAATATGCTCTAACTGGACAGGCATTCAATGTACAGCTACTCAAAGCCTGTGTTGCATAGGCACTTGCAAGGGATGGGAAGATGGAGATACAGCCTCTGCCTGCCCCTACCATGATAACAGTTCCGCAACCCCCCCATTAAACATCTTCCTTCCATTTTCCCTCCTCACACCTCCAGGACAAACCCCCCCGTAGCATCTGAATGGCAGTCTCTTTGGCATTGTTATTTACACATTCTCATATATCCATATGTTTCACCTGATCCACTGCGAAGGCCTTGAGAAGAGAAACTCCCATATTCTACTTTATTCTCATGAAGTACCTGATATAGGCACATGCCCAGTGCTCTCTAAGTATTTGCTAAATAAATTAATATATGATTATTATTACTTGATAAGAAAGAACAGCTTTCAGTTTGCAGATAGACACCTGTTTGAGCCTTTACATCATTTTGTCATAAAAATGCATACACATTATTGTGGAAATTTGTTTCAGTTTTAAATTCATGGCATGACCTTGGTTGGGGCTTAAAAGTATGTTTCTTACTGTGGATCATGATCATAGAAAGAAAAGCAGCAGCAGGATGTGTGTGCCAGGGCTCCTAGCATCAATGCTGAGCGCCTTGAGGGAAGAACTGGAGCAGACGCTGGGCCCCAAGACCTTGAATCCAGAGAAGCAGTGGAAAGGCTCTTGTGGGGATGTTGAGGATCAGAAAAGACAGGTGATCAAGAGAAGAAATGCTCAGGGACTAGAATCCTGCTTATTGTCTTGGCAATGTAGACGCCCTGCAGGTGCACCTAAAAACCTCCAGTGCCCTTCCCTTCAAAAGACACAAAACACTTAATACCCTGCAATTGCTTGAGATTTTCCTCTAGGGATCCTTGTTTTCTCTAGGGCTTTAGATTGCAATAGAAACACCATCGCTTCCACTCCTTTCCCATTTATTCACCTGAGAGAGTAACCTGGACTCTTTTAACCTTTGGAGATCTGGTGATAATTTCCTGATGTCAAATTTTGTATGTACAGCTTGACAATTATTGAGGGAACCACAGGAAAAAAATCTTTGCAATTGGAATTACACGGGATATTCTAGCATATATGGCTCCCCATCTATAGGAACTTTGAGCTTGAATTCAGAGTGCCCTTGGTCCAGTCACCCCAGGGAGTGGCCTGTGGGGATTCTAGCCTGATGTCCGTGTGGCTACCTGTGTGTCTGAGTGACAGAGCTTGTCTTCTAGAGCTCTTCTGGACAACACTTCCCACCTCCCTTCCTGTATTCTGTCCCTAACGTGTGGCTACCTCCTCTTTGTACTCTGAAGAATGCTTTAATTGGCAAGGTAAAATAAAGTATTGAATGCTCTTTTTATGTCTTATGAAAGGCCTCTAAAGCTTAGCTTAACTCAAAGAGCTTAAATCAATAGCACCAGCCCATTTCCTAATCACAGGGAATTTAATAAAGATCAGGGAAGTCATTGTCAGTCTGATCTGTGGGACTGTTAGGACTTTGAGTTGTGGAAAACAGCTTCCTGTCAAACTCACATACTGTTATCATATTAAATGTCACTCAGAAGGGTATTAAAACCCTTCTTGAGAGAGAAAGCATTACAGGGGTTCTATCAAAATTACTCTCTATGCTGATGAGCTGGCTGCTAGGGGAGTGCTAAGGACCCCACGGAGGTGGGAAGGAGGAATTGTTCTCTGCTGGCCAGGATCCATCTAAATCAGGAAGGGAGGCTTCTTGCTGGCTGATCCTTAATTTGGGAATGCTCCTGAGACCACTCAGCCCAGGCAGAGGCTGGGAAATGTGCTCTTATCTCTGGAAGTCGGGGTGGCCCGGGGTCCCAAGGCACTGCAGATTGGCTCCCTTCCATCCTGGGGCTGGGACCCCCACACCTCCCCGCAGAGGGAGCACTCCTGGCTCTAGCACTTGGCCACACTCCTGTCACCGTGCTCATATGATACAGATGTTTCCCACCCCGGATCTCAGGCATGTGTTGTGGGAAGAGTGGTTGAGATGGAGTGCAGCCATGACTGCCACGGAGCAATGGGGCATCCTGAGGATCAAGTCCTATGTTGCTGTTTCTTAGGAGTAAAAGTTCAGAGAGCCATGGATCTGCGGGAGATGGTTTAAAATGCACACTGAAGGAAATAAAATAGGGCATGAGAAGCAGCATATAAACAAAAATAAGGAGGACAAGCTGGGAGAGGAACTGCAGGTGAACTGAGTGTTTGCTTGCTGGCCTGAGGTGGCAACCTGCCTCTCCATGCACAGGGCTCTGCCAGCAGCAAAACGTCATGGAGAAAACGCAGGAGCAGTGCGTGGGGTTCTTGCTGCTGTGGGCTCACACCAGATGCTTTTCCCCATCCCCACCTGGCCCTGGGGTCCATAGGCTTCTTTAAGGTCTTAGTCCTTATGACTTTCACAAGGTGTTAGCCTCTGGATAAGCGTAGAGAGTGTGGACAGCAAGAGAGCAGGCCACTGACTTTGTACGTCTAGACTCTCAGACTCTCAGGTGGCCCATAAGCTGTTGGTACCCACAGTGCTGACCTGGAGCATCCCCCAGCCTTCGTGCCTTCTGTATACCCCTAGCCTGTGTGACTGTCTCCATGGGCCACCAAGTGATTGGCTGTGTTGCCCATAAACTGCAATCCCTCTGGGCATCTCATTTTGCATCTGTAAAATCAGGATGATAATGTCTAATTTGAGGATTAAATGTATGTAATGTTTCTAGCATGAGATCTGGCACCCACAGTATTCAATGGAGCTGTTGCTAACATGCTTCCTGAAAAACAACAAGGAAAGATGGACCTTGAAGGAGAAGTGGGGGTATTAAGGTCTGCATGTTTTTGTCCACTCAGAATTCATATGTTGAAGCCTAACTCCCAATTTCATGACGATGTCGGGAGACATGGTCTCTGGGAGATGATTGGAGCCCTCAGAATGGGGTTACCACCCTTGTAAGAAGAGAGAATGGAGCCCCCCTTTCCTTTTCCCCTTTCTCTCTGCCATGTGAGGCTACAGGGAGAAGACAGCCATCTGTAAACGAGGAAGCTGACCCTCAGCTGACATTGGATCTGCCAGCACCATGACCTTGGACTTCTCAGCTTGTAGAACTGGGAGAAATGAATGTTTGCTGTTATTCTACCTAGTCTATGGTAACTGCTGATAGCAGCCCAAACCCACTAGGCAGGGAAGATAATGCTGCCCTGTTAAACACACTACTTGGGGGCACCAGGAGGATCATTCCTAGGGGCTTACCTCCTCTCTTTGTTCTCAGCATTTCCAAGAAACGACACATGCCAGTGATCCCCAGGTGGAGAGGGCCAGCAATTCAGTTATAACATGTATTAAATACCCAAAAGGGCCAAGGTGAGCAAAGGCCTGTGGGTTAAGGCTGCTTACCTGGCCCAACCCTGGCTGAACTAAACAGCCTATACGGAACCTTGAGATAGCAAATCATCAGTGGGAGCCCAAAGTTCTCATTCTACTTAGTTACCTCAATTATTCATGTAGGGAAAAGGAAGCAGAGGCATTGATGTCCAAAACATCACCCAAATATCCTGTCTACTGTCCATCTCCTCCACAGAGTTGAGAGAAATCTTTTCTAACCTAACTCCAGAACTTGATAGCTGCACAGTGCAATTTTTCACATGGATGATTATTGTACAGATTCATATAGTAGATAAGGTAAATTTAATAAAAACTTGATTATTTAATACTGGCCAGAACTGCAATTTCAAGGTCTTAAAGATGCCCATGTATGGTCGGTTTTGATTATTTCTTCTATGGCTGGTATATGCTCCTGTGTCATCATTTAGCACCCGCTCCCTTTTATTTATTTATTTCGCCCACTTTGCTACTTGTTTGTAACCTATAACCACGTCCAGGTGGAGAAGACCAGTTTAAGACAGACAAGACCAAGAACATCTTCACTCCAGAAAAACCCTTGCATCTTGAGAGAGTCGGGGTGACAGGGTGAATGGATTTGGAGTGGCCTGTGTCCAGCACCTCTTTGCTTTTCCTGGCCCACACAGGCATGTGAAATTGAGGAAATATGAAGCAACCCTTACTTCTTCCAGATCTGCCCTGAATGGGGAGCACTAGCAGTGTGTCTGGGGCTGCAGTAATTGAAATGAATTGGATTTTAAAGATAACGTTTATGCTAATGTGTGTATTGAGAGGAGACAATAGGTGAAGATAAGTACCTAGGAGAGCTGGGGCTGGACGAAGGGCAATCATGGCAGGAGAGATTAGGAGTCCTGGGGGTGGGGATGGGCTGAGGGACTTGGAAATCCCTAGAAAGAGGGAGGTTTGCAACTAGCAAGTCAGAGGAGCAAGTAGAGCAGGGAGATTAGAACGCCTTTGCTTAATCATAACTGTAATTTTAAGAGTGCCAGATGCCCTTTATTAAATACTTTCTGTGTGCCAGGCAGTATGTATTTTAAATTTGTGATGTCATTTGATTCGCACAACAAGATCAGGAGAGGAGTATTATACCATCTTCTTCATAGAAAGAAGAAACCATTTTAGAGGCGTTTTAATGACTTGTCTTCACTGGCATGGCAAATATAGATGGTAACTAGTTTCCTTCACTTCTGCTCCTGCGGGAAGAGCTGGTGACATTCCCAGGGAGGAGCCCAGGAAGCCCCTGAGTCTGCACAAGCTCTGAGGAGAGAAATTTCCACAGGGGCAGGAGAGAAGGGCTTGTGATCCAGAGAATAAAGGAGGCCCAATTCCCCAGTAAGCTGGTCACAGGAAGAGGCTGGCTCCGGACTTGTCCCCAGAGGTCTGCTGTGGGCCCCCAATTGAGTACAGTGAATTGAAGGCAGAAATGTCGACAGCAGGCAGGGGACAGTTGATCCTATTGAAGCCCAGGACAGCCATCACCCCACCCCAGCTGTATCCCAGTCTTTCTCCTTTTCCAACGTGATCTACACCCAGGTGCTTGCACTGAGAAATACGAACCTTTAACTATATTGGCCTGGAGGGGACACAGTATAGGGGATAGGAAAAGAGGGGTTTAGGAGAATACATAGCCTTAGAGGAAACCCCCAGATCACAGGAATGATGACTGCAGATACAGCCCAGTGAGAGGGCAGTCTCCCCATGAGTCTCGTGCCTGGAGTGTAAGATGTTCTGTTCAGTCATTGACAGTAGATTCGGCCACTTGGAGAGTGGCCTCTGTGCCTTCAGAGACACAGAGGCATTGCTCTGTGTAGCAGTGTGATGAAGTGTGGAAATATTTTGGAGACAGAACGTTTGCACCCAAGCTTTTGCATCTACCACTTGAGTGATCTTAGGCGAATCACTTTTGGATTTTAGTGTCAAACAGGGCTACTGATACCTGTCCTCCAGACTTCTCTCAGCTGTCCAAATAATGACAATCCCTTGGCCCGCTGCAGGACCCTCCATACACAGTGGAGGTTTTGTTGATGATGTGCTTATCCTTTGGCCAGGAAGGTGATCAGAGAATAAAATTTGAGATTTCTTTCTCTCTCTCCTCTTCTCCTCCCAGTCTTGCTCCCCTCACCTTTCTCTTCCTCTTCCCCTTCTCCACCTCTCCTTGTTCCTCCCCTTCTTCTCTTCTTCTCCTTCTTTCTCCTCCTCCTCTCCCTTCTTCTATTGAGTTTTCGTGTTCTCTGTTCTGATTTTTAGTGTGCCCTGAAATCTGAATGTTGATGTCACAACTGGTTTTCACTCAGATTTAAGGTGGCACTGAACTCTTTGTTTCCTAAGTGGAAGCCTGTGTCATTATTAATCCATTTGGTCATTTCTTTCTTTTTCATTTTCAAGGCCCTTTTACTTACTTATGGTTAAAAAAGTCTAGCATGCACTTTGTTATCAGCAAATGTCCATTTCTACTTTATTTTTATAATATATGGATTATTTATGCAGTGTTACTGCGCCATGGAAATACTTAAGGGTTTCCTTTTTTACATAGATACTTTTTAGGTCAAATCTTGGGACTGTTTATTGCATATTTCAGAGACATGACAAAATTGGAATGGTAATGAAGCTAACTATTATTATCTCAGCCTAATAGATCTGGTGTCAAATTGAATGATGTTGCCTCTGATTTGACGAAGGTCATGGTGTGTATAAATTTCACGAAGTCTTGGCTTGCCTTTCAAGTCATTAGGAAAACCACTCACCTCCCCACTAATTAGTCTCTGGAGCACAGAAATCCCAGTATAACTGCCTGCCTTCCACTCCATCTCGGGGCCATGGCACTGCTTCTGTCTCTTATTTCCCATGGTCTCTGCCCCTGCTCAACCTTACAGAGCGCCTATACATCAGATCTGACCTTACTGAAGCATAAACACAGCACCATAATGACAGTCAATTAAATGAAAAGGCTGTCTGTCCTGACATCGTAGGGCCCCCAAACACTGAACACCATCAGCCACTCAGAAGCAATGAAAAGCATCAAACTGGGTAGAGAAATTGCAGGGCTGCTCTTAGGTTCAATTTTCCTTGCAGCTCAGTTTCCTAGCTTTGCACTTTCTCAGGTAAATCCCATTAACCGATGGCAAAGGGGAAGGGACATGGGGAGGTGGGTGATAGGTAGGTAGCCAGATGGTCCTTTTCAGGGAAAGCATCTCATTTTGAGCCATTAGGGAAGAGGTAACAAGTAGTCCTGTCAAGCAGGTATTCAGTTGTATGAGAAGTCATTTAAATGGGAAGCAGGAGCAGAGGTCTTCCGCTGGCAGGGAGTATCTTCATTATTGCTGTCATGGTGCCCGTTAACTATCCCCATCCATCATTTGTTCAATACCTCGGCAAAATTAGCCAACTGCATATTACAGCAGTGCTCTGATGTGCCAATCTCCCTTGAAAGCATTAGGCTGTCTTCTGTTCCGTGTTCTCCACACCTGCTGCCCCCTTTTACTGCCTATTAATGATCTTTCATTTGCATCATGGAACAATGAAGTCCTTTGGCCAATTATGTGAAATTACAGGTGCTCTGTAGGTGCCCTCTGTCACCCGTTTACCTTCTTTGTTGAAGCAGTGGGCTGGGGAGGATTTATATTTCAAATGTTACTTGACTTCTGCCCGTGTCTGGATGGAAGTGGTACAATTTCAGCTGGCACAATGAGCCTCTGCCTTTGGCTTAATGAACTGGCTTGTGCCCAGCCTAAACGAAACTATAAAGTCATTCTTGACAGACCATTTTAAAGGATCCTTTCAGCTCATAAACCAGGAGGGGAGTAGGGCATCTTAGAGCATAACAAACTTGCCCTCTCTGCACCAGGAGATTCGGCAGCAACACATCTTCAGATTCCTTTTGGCAGGTCCCCTCTGCCCGTACAACTATTATTCTGGTTTCTTTGATTCAGAAAAAAGTTGCCACAACTAAGTGTTCAGTCATCTTCTAGGAGCTGGAACACAAAAGTAGAGAAAACCAACCCTATAGGGCACTTGTCACCAAACAAGCACAGTGTTTTGTGCATTTATGTTAATTCTCAATCCAGTCCTCCCCAAAGTAGGCATTACACTTGGTTTCACAAATATGAAAAGCAAAGTATCGATAGCTTAGGAGAATAACCCAAGACGGTTTATACCAACAGAAACCATTATTTTTCTATTGCACAAGGAGGTAGTATTATTGGGCAGCCCCAAAGAAAAGCATTCAGATCTGAGTTCTGCCACTTATTAGCTGAGTTACCATTAAAAAGTCATTTATTGTCTCCATGCCCCAAATTTATCATCTGTATAATATGGAGAGGAGTACTGTTCAGCTCTAAGATTGTTATGAGATGAAATTAGACATCATAGCAGCCCCCGGCACAAAGAAGGTACTCCATGACTTTTATGACATTTCTTTCCTTCTTACGTATGCTATTCAAAGCTAACAAAACTGAAAAAAGAAGACAAGATATACTCATATGAAAGAAAGAACATAAAAGCATTACATCTTGCAGCACCATTTATTGATATTATGTAAGTTTAAATAGGATGGTATCGCATTTAGTAGAAAAAGCTTACCATTAAGGCAATACATGGGTAGTGAAAACGCTAAAAGCAAGAAGAGTTAGATGAGAGAGAAAGATCAATATTGAAGTCATAAGGAATGATAATCACCTTTCTCCTTAACATGACTTTGATTTAAAATTTTTTAATAGGCAATACATTCACATGGCTTAAATATCAAGAATCTTAGAAATTCACAGGGGAACTTTTTTTCTACATCTTTAACTTCTAGTTCCCCATTATCCTTTCGAGAGGTAACCAGTGTTATCCACTTCTTGTCTTGCAGAGATGTATATAAATAAATGCATATATATAATATTTCTTGCTTCTTTATACATTCTGCCTGTGTTATTGTTTACATTGTTAGGTCACTGAACATATATTTTGGAGCTTGTTACATATCACTGTGTAGAGAGTTCTTTTATCTTTATACCAGCATAAAATTCTATTGCAAATATGTAATATAATTTATCAAATCTCCAGTGATGGATATTTGTTTTATTCTCAGTCTTTTTCCAACAGTAAAAATACTGTGATGAACAATTATATACATCTATTATTTCACTTGTGTGCAAGACTAAAACTGGATTTCTGGGTTAAATACTTTGCACCTTTGTAAAGTTGAGAGATATCACCAAATTGGCCTCTGTAGAGGTCACAATTCAATTACTTCCCAGCATCTTATGAGGAAATTTGTAACTTTAAAGCTTTTCTACCCAACATTTTACAAAACTTTAGGATTTTTTTGCCAATCTGAGGTGAAAATGGCATTCCAGCTAATTTAAACATGTATTTCCTAGGTTATGAGAAGATTGAGCATTTATTTCCATACTTAAGGAGACTGGATAAAGAAAATGTGGTATTTTTATAAAACGGAGTACTACTCAGCCATAAAAAATGAGAAGTTAGAGACATTTATAGCTAAGTGGATGCACATTGAGGCGATACTCTTAAGTGAAATAAATAGGATACCCATGTATAAATACCAAATAGTTTCTCTGGTGTGAGAAACTGAAAGTGTAAATAAGGACTAAATGTATAATAGGTAATGTGAAATAGGAAGAAAAGAGGCAAAGGGGAAGGAAGTGGGAGGGCTAGGGGAAAGGATAGAAGGGAATGGGGTTAATATGAGAAAATGGAAAAATAGGAACAAAATCTTTGTAAATAGGGAGAAATTGAGGGGTTGAAGGGAGAGCTGGGCAAGGGTGAAAAATAAGAACCAAGAGAGACTATGTAAAGGAGCAAATTTCCAATGATGAATGTCATTATATTGTATACCTAAAATGTACCAATGATTAGAATGAATAATCGATAATGTAAAATAGGAAGAAAAGGTCCAAAGGGGTAGGGGTAGTGGGAGGTGCAGGGGAAAGGAAAGAAGGGAAAGGAAAAATGATGAGAAATGGAAAAAATGGAAATAAAGTCTTTGTAAATAGGGAAGGGAGGGCTAGGAATGGGGAAAAAATTAAAAAAAAAGAGAAATGTAATTGTGTTGTATACCTACAATATACCAATGAAAGAATTTAATAATAAAAAAAGAGTAATCATATTATCTTTGCCAGAAAATTTGTCCCTTGCAAACTTTATCCTCCTTTCTATTGTATTATTTTATACCTTCTTATATATGTGATTCAGTTATGTTTTCCAATTTGTCATTTGTCTTGTAACTTCATATACTGTTTCCTTTCATGAAGACATTTTTGTCTTTTATATAGTTAGATTTTAAATCATTCTGACATGATTTTTCAACTATTTGCATTTGTGTAGACTTTTTGTTGCCATGAGATTTGGGTTCTTGGTTCTCTTCCACACCTCTCTCAACTGAGTATGGAAGAATACAAGTTTCCACATGGTTGTTCTACTGCTCCATGACTCTGTTACAGAGGTAGAAGTAGGCCCCAGCCACTCCTTCCACACATTTTGCCTAATAAATATTAAATACATGAAGGGAAGGATGGATAAAAGGATGGAAGAAATGCTGAGTTGCTGAATAGAGGCAATGATGATATGTGAGCCTTCAAAGCAGAAGTTTCTGCATTTATGTATTTATTCATTGGTTAGTAAATTCACAAAGTAGTATACAGCATCACTCACTTTGTGAGTGGCCATTAAATGTTAACAGTTACTGTGCAACAGCTAGGATAAAAGGAGAGAAAAAAGGGGGTAAATATTCATGATAAAAGCGAAAAGAAAGAAAAAAAAAAGAACGGCAGAACCCAGACAGCACCAGGACAGGGCTGTCCCAGGAGACATTATGGTTGAATAATGATTTATTTTCAGGGCACTAGGACTTCCTTTTGAGCATCTTACCTGTCCTTGTACCTAGGCAATATAGCATCACTTCTCTTCTGTAGAACAGGGTTGGGCTATCAACCCCAAAGACACAGTTCCAAACGCTAACTCTCAATGTTGAAGTCCTTAAAGCAAAATTCCCAAAGTCTGAGCTCTCTCAAGTCTAAAATTCTGAAAAGAATAAAATTCCAAAGACATAATTCTGGAAAAAACAACTAAAAGACTTTTATTTACTTTTAAAAAGAGATTTATTTGATAAGCATAGAAAACATGACAAAATACTTCACAGGCCACTTTCCACAATATATTAGATAATGATGGTACACAAATTTTTGCAAGCATAAACACTTAGGTATAGAAATTATAGTCATACAGGTTGCCAGTTATGAGCATATAAATCCTAATCTTAAAGAAGTAGATGAAAAAGTGAAATATATAAATGTCTACAACTATGGTTGGTAATTGTGCTCACCCAACTTTATAAACAGTCCTCTGGTTATAAAACTGTGATGGGTTATCTTATCTATGCCATCACCCAAAGGGCTGAGATCTTGAGAAATTTTAACCTTTTAAAATCCAGATGTACAGCAGGCGGCGAAACCACTGAGCTAAATCCCCAGCCCCTTAAAATCCAGATGTATAAAAAAACCCAATTTCTTTATTTGTTGGGGGAAATTTCAGCGTATGTATGTACACACTGCTTACACACAAATTCAATGCTGTGCAAAAATTTCAAAAAAAGCACAAAGTGAATTAGAAATCTGTAAAAGTCTTTATACAATTTATAGCTACTCCACACAAACTCCACACAGACTCACACATTGATCTGCTGTGGAAACACCGTCACAGACACACCCAGGATAATGCCTTATGAGGTTCCTAGGTATTCATTCTGCCTAACGTGGGGTAGCTGTCCTGTGTGTCACCAGAAAGATCAATACCTTCCCCAGAATTCAGCTCACTATCCCTCCTATGTTGCCTTTCTTTCTGTAAGGGATTTTAGCTTTTAGGATTTGAATATTCAGGATTTTAATTTTTCAAGATGTGATTTTCAGGGTTTTGATCTTTAGGGATTCTAAACTTTAAAGACTTCAATCTTTACTGATTCCAACATTCAGGACTATTGTTGGGATTGTGTACTTTGGGATTATGATCAGCACTGCTATAGAGCTGGTTACCAGGTTTTCATCCATCTCCTATTCCCAGAAATAGTTAATCCTGTCCTTCTTTTTGCAGATAGCTGTCCTCTTGTGCTGGAACCACTTCTAGGGCTGCCCATTTTGTACAAAACATGCTTTGTTATGTCCTGGAAGGACAGATTCTCTTCCTGGCTACAGATACTACTTTTGGCTGCCTCATGAGACATGGGCAGATAAACAAATTATGTTAAGATGGTAGTGATTGCTACTAACTTATGTATGTTACTCGTTAAGCCCAAAGAATATATCTATTATCAGAAAGTTTTAAGTAATGAGAAAGTGGACAGTGGATGTGTTTTGAGCCCAAGGAATAGGGCTCACAGTTTCCCCTAGTACCTGATTCTAGTAAGCAGCAGTCATACTTGTCAGTGTTCTAGGTAAATAAAGTATGCATAGATCTCAAGAGAAGGGAAAAGAGAATTGCTGTTACAATAATGTTCCTGTATCATTTTATCATTTTGAGAAGTTTGAGAGTGGGGAGAGTGTGCCAAGAGTCAGGCCGGTCAAATCTCTGAACAGACCTCTGTGGTGCCTTGATAGCTTCCTGTGAGCCTTTTCCATTTCTGCTCTTTTGCAGGACAGGCAGCAAATAGCTCATAAGGTGCATCCAGTCTGTGCTTTATTCAATCCAATCAATTTTCAATACCCTTGACCACATATACACTTTTTCTTCTCCACTCCTGCAATCCAGCTGAGAAGCTGGGCTTGATTCTGCCTTGGCAACATACCTTATCGCAGATCATCCTCAGTAGCCAGGTGAGACTCCTGTGTGGAAGTTGCTAAATGCTCATCCTCCTGGAAGCCCTTGCTTAGATTTTGCATACAGTCTGCTTTTTACTTTGGCTTGATGCACGATGCCAGTGGGAAGGGATGTCTGAGGTCTTCTCCAGCAAGTGAAACAGCTTTCCAGAAGGAGCTGCTGATCTGGATATTGGCAAATAAGTACATATGCATTGACATTTTTTTCCTTAGATAATTTCCAGAGATGGGGTGGGAAGTGGGAGAATGTCAGGTGCCACACACTAGCTGTCAGAAATGCTAAGGTAAAGTTATGCATCGGTGCTTTAATACTTCAAATGACTTAAGAAAGGAAGACTGATGATTAGAGAATCTTTAAAAAATGGTGGAGGATGGGGGGAGCTGGAAAAGACCCTGAGGGCAGAAAGGAAAAGCTAACAGTTATTAAATGCTTGCCAAGTGTGCACTCACTGTGTTACACACACACACACGCACACACACTCAAATAATTTTATACTCTTTTGATTTAAGCACTTTTTCACATATTTAAAATTGAAGAAACTGAGGTTCTGAGAGACTGAGAAATTTTCTTGGAGTCTTATTATTAATACAAAGCCAAAACTCAGACTGATATAATCCCAGGAGGCTCTTCCATCTCAGTTCTTCTGCAGGGCATCACATCCCCTTGTTTTAAAGGTGAACCTACTTAGACCCCACCAAAATAAAATACCTTTACTCATTCCCCAGTCCCAGAGAAGCAGGAAGCAAAAGAGTAGAAGAAGGGAATCTTTTCATGTTCATCCTCTTATCCTTCGTGTCTTTAATGATGTGTTTTGATCCCCACCACTGAGACTTGGCTGTTAACTAGCTCGAATCCCCTTCATGACAGATTTATTTAAGGGTTGCATATTTAATGAGTTGGTAAAGTTGTTCCAGTCTGGGGCTGAAATGGTCACATAAGACAAGAAATGCAAGCTTCTTACAATGACTCATTACTCAGCACGCCAGCCACTAAACAGGGGCATGCCTGCACTTGTGTGTGTGTGTGTGTGTGTGTGCACACACATGCATGCACATGCACTCATACACATGTGCAAAAATGTGTATGTTCAGAGACCAAGCAGGAGTGATCTTTGTCTCTCGGTTGATTTCTGCCTGCTAGATCACTCTGCACATCCTAGGAAGCTAAGGAAGTTAGTGGTTCATAAATCACCCACTAAGCCTCCAAATGAGACTCTCTATTGAAATGGTAACAGTAGCTCTATCAAGAGTAGGCCAGGGCTGTGGCCTCATCATTGCTGTCACAGCATCTTTTGAGTCAAGTCACGCTCTTTGCATTTGCTGTTTGAAGCTGGCACTTGGAGATAAGCTTTTGCTATGTGTCATCAAACCAAGGATTCCTAATGCAGGAAGGGAGCTGTGCTTTCTGGATGGTCATCATGACAGGAACAAGGAAACTAGATCCAAAATGCTTTGGTGAATTCAGGATCCCTCTCATGGGCTACAGAAGGTCAGGTATCTATGGTTCAGCTATGTTTCCAAACTTGCACTGGAGTTGCCCAAAGACAATGAAAGGCATTACATATTTCTCAATAAAATAAGCACAAAGACACATATAGCACAGGAGAAATGGCTGTCCACATAGAGGCTGGAAACTGGCTTTACAGGCCTGGCTCAAGCTGACCCAGTAATTTAGCATGTGGCCTTAGGCTAGGGTACTTCCATTTTCCCATCTGTGAAATGGAAATAATGTATCTAGTTTACCTGTATCATAGGATTGCTTCAAGGATCAAAAGAGCTCACATGTGTGAAATTTCTTTGAAATATTAATGGCTCCGTATGCTTACAAGCTAAAGCAATTATCACAGCCAGTGTTGCATGATCTCCATTCGGCCAGTGAGGTCCTGTCTCTTCGCCATTCATTCCTTAGAACTCTCCCCTTGAATAGGCAAAGTCACGAGATGGCTCCAGGAGTCTTGTTCCCTGGTGCACAATCTTTGCATGATCTTCTCCCCATGAATGTGGCTGGAAACTGGGTTAGGATGAGATGGTCACTGCTGGGATTAAGTTAGTGTATGCAACAGACGAGAATGGGATCTCTCTGCTGGCCTTGAAGATGCAGCCTCCATCAGTTAGTTGTACAAATACAAGGAAATCAACTCTGCCAACAATCAAGTGAGTAAAACGCATAAGTCAAAGGCCTTGAGCTTCAGATGAGACCATGACCCCAACTAATAACTTGATTTCAGGCTTGTGACCCTCAGCAGAAAGCCCAGCTAAACTGAGTCCAGACTTTTGATTTACAGGCCTGTGAGATGATGAATGGGTGTTGTGCTAAACTGGTAAATTTGGACACTAATTAAGCAGCCGTAGAATTTCTTTTCTTTTTTTTATTTCCACTACTACTGCATAATTTTCTACAAGTATCCCCTTTCATCTGGAGTAATGCCATAGTCTTCCTGGGGCAGTCCTTCTATCTCCTCATCTCTGGTAAGCTATTCCATCCAGACATGTGACCACTATATACCGTATATCCTTGATTCTACTGGTGAATATAGGTATTTTTTTTCTCATTTTCACATTTCTGAAATAGGGCTTTGTCCCATAATGGATGTTCACACTTACTGTAGTGCTTGCTTTTTTCCTCAAAAGCTCTTATTAAATTGATGGTACATCTTACCAATTGATGGTGTGTAAGATTTGAGGAAATCTGGTAGTTCACTCTCACACAAGATTGTTGTAGTACTCCATAAATTCTAGAGAGAGCCTTCAGATGCCTTTTAAGTGGAGAAAAGAGGGTTCCTTTCCCAAGAACCTCTTCAACAGCAACAGCAGTGAAATACACAGTTGCTCAGGGTTTGCCTTTCTCTGTTAGAGGAAACCTTGGGATTTGGTGTAGTTATTCTTTCTCATTGCTCTAGGTTGACAGTTCCCCAGATTTCTTTGTCACCCATGTTATTCTTTGACACTCATGACTTGCATTCCTGGCACAATCATTCTCTGTTCCCAAACAACGTCACAAATGGGGACACATTTCTTGCAATTTTTCTACCTGTCCTGGCTTTGATCTCTTAGGGAGACCATCTGGGGTCTCCTCTCAGGGATCTCAGACTCTTCTGTTCACTTCCTGTTTAAGCCTGGGTTGGGTCTATATTAGGCCAAGGAGCCAGAAGGCTCAGATATCATTCATTAGGCGTACAGCCTTGGGAATTTCATTCCTTCGCTTCCTGGTGTCACTTTGTCTCCTCTGTACAATGGAGTGCTCTCTGAGATTCTCTTTTCTATTCTCTGATCTAGCCTAGGCCAATCTTTTGCCTCCTCATCTCAAAGCCTCTTCAAAGCTGTAGAAGAATGTAGGTACTGCAGTGGAACCAGTTCATATTATCAAGGGCTCACTGTCTCCTTTAGGTGCCCTAGCAGCAGGGTGGGGAGAGGTCTGGGCTCTCTGCCCACCCCACAGTTCCCAGCAGGTGACAAAGCCATAACCCAGATTTCCTACAGCACATTTTCCTCCACAACCAGACTAACTGACATCCTTCTGTCTCCAAGTTCATTCCTGCAGATGTTTCCAATTCTCATCACTTTATCATAATTGTTATGATAAACATTTCTGCCAAAATAGTAGTAAAAACTCAATTTTCCTGAGCAAAATTAACAACAAAAAATGTTCACAGCTCATGCAACCTGGTTATTAAGCTGTAGCAGGAATTGACTGCAGCTGTGAAATAAGATATAATTAAAATCTGGGGCCCTTCACCATGTATCTGGTTTGTGCATTTGCAGTGTTGTAGATACATGAATTACTGGGGCTGACCAGCTCAAGCTGTCAATTGGGAACATGTCCAATGGAATTATATCTATCTGAATGTTAGAGAGAGGGAGAGGGGGAGAGAGAGAGAGAGAGAGAGGGAGAGAGAGTTGTGTACTTACATTCAGCAAACTATCAATAACAGTAACAGCTTGGACAAAGACATGGAGATGTGAGAGAAAGATAACTCCTAGGGCTCCGTTCTAGATGTGCCATCAGCTGGGCGGTATCGGATGAATCATTTAGCTTTCATATTCTTTATGTCCACTTTGATGATGGGGAGGAAAGAGTATTATCCATAAGATGTTTGAGTCTCATGTTTTTAGTCACTATTTTATGTGTGTAAGGAAGACAGGACAGCCCTCACCTTGATAACTTGGAGATATAAGAGTAAAAATAAAAATCCCAGATTCCTTAAAGAAAGACAAGACCGATGAAAATGAGGTCAGGACACTGAACAGTAGACACAGTTACTTGCTTGCTCTGTTATTTTTCAATTTATATGGATATTAGTATCTCATTAACACTTTTTTCCCTATAAATGATCATGTTTTTATTAAACTCATATACAAAAGCCTTATCTGCTGAAGCCCTTGGCTGCACTATTACTTATAAGGTCTTATTTGTTATAAAAGTGGAAGGATGTTTTGTGACTGACCTCTGCTTGGCTCCTCTACCCCTGTAACACTTCCCCTCCAAGACTGTAATCTTTCTTTCACCTTTGTCTCAAATGAAGGAATGTGTACTCTATGAGCTGTGGGTTTTGGGTTGTGAATGGCATTCGAGGCTTTGACTTTATTTACACATCTGAGGTAGATTGGAACAAGCAGACAAGAAGAGGGAATATTTCTTCTGCATTTCTTACTCAATTGGAGTGTTTTGTGTTATGGCTTGTGTCTAGATGTCCTCCCAAAGTCTCATGCAGTCATAGGTGGGGCTTTTTCAGAAGTGGTTGGATCTAGAGTGTGTGATTGATTTATGGTGCAATGCTAGGATTAAGGGTGCTAGGATCGAGGGTGGGTGATTACTAAATCAGTCCACTGATTAGTTTGGCACTACCCTA
Source organism: Heterocephalus glaber (assembly GCF_000247695.1). Next base: position 16,196,243 of record NW_004624758.1, read on the forward strand.
GTCCTGCTGGCCTGCATATAATATAAGGGACAGAAAGAAAGTTATCTTGTCCCTTGCTTGCTTGCTTTGCTACCTTCTGCCTGCCATGAAATGTTTCTTCTCTGCAATGCCTCTCTCCCTTGGAACCAGTTGATTATGAACTGAAACCTCTACAAACTCTGAGCTAAATAAACCTTTCCTCCCTGAACTTGTGGGCATTGGGTAGTTTGTCTCAGCAATGAGAAACATGACTAAGACGTGCTGGTATTCATACCTTGGATGCCTTGAGACCATGTATAGGAACTCATAGAAGAGGCTGCACTTTGAAGCTTTTGTACAGCATGGAAATGTAGTTGGCAGGGCTTCTGGAATCCACACACTTGGCATGGCATCTTTTTTTAGCTTCTGGAGGGAGCTATTCTTCCCAACTGCAGAAAGGGTGATGAGCTACAGGCTCATTGTGCCTCTTCCTGGAGCTACTCTCACCCACTGCTCACTGGCACTTTCTGCAGTTTGGCCACATGTCCCCTATGCTGCCTCCTAAAGCACAGAGAGGGTCCACCCTTTCAATTCCTCCTTTGTCTCTTGTTTCTTCCCCCAGAACCACTGCAAGGACAATCTTGTACTGCTGTGGCTTTTTCTTTACTGCTGAACAAGCTGTGTGGAGCTGGTCCAGCTACTTGTTGTCTCTGGGCCTTTGTTTCCTAAGTGATGAATGTGAACATCGAATGGGAAGATCTCCAGGTTGTCTTGCAGTTATGGCCTGTCCTGCTTTCCAGACTGATGTAACCAGCAAGACTGGGTCCTTTAGAATTGTCACAAAGACACTTAAGCAATTTTGTTGTTGGAACAATTTCAGCTAAGTTTTCATGGATTGAAATTTACTAAGACAACAGCTCCTCGAGACAAAAGTAGGTGAATCTGAAGTAAGACAATTAAGGGAAAAGATAAAGAATCTCTGAAATATATCAACTACCAGGTTGTACCCTGTATGAAGCACAGCCACGACATTATCTCACTCAATAGCATATAGTTTTGGTTTCACACTGCCCAGGTTGACATCCTATCTCCAATACTAAGTAGTTTTACAGCTTTACATGAGTTATCTATCACTCCTGCCCCTCAGTTGTCTGATCAATCTGTGAAAGAGGGTAAGAATGATTTACCATGGAGTTATTGTCAGAAATTAAATGTGTTTATATACACACAGGGCATTGACATGTATGAAGTGCTACATGATTGTTAGCTATTATGACTACTATGAGTTTTTGTTTGTTTGTTTGTTTGTTTGTTTTTGGTACTGGGGATCGAACTCGGGTCCTTGTGCTTTCGAGGCAGGCAACAGAACCACTGAGCTAAATCCCTGGCCCTACTATTGGGTTTTTTTTTTTTGTACCGGGGATCGAACTCGGGACTTCCTGCTTGCAAGGCAGGCGGCGGAACCACTGAGCTAAATCCCCCGGCCCTCTACTATTGGGTTTTAATCATATATCCTTCTTACAAGTACGGGAACTGAGGCCCAGAGAGATGAAGCAGCCTCGCTGAACTCATCTTGTCAGTTAGTGGCAGAGTTAAGACTCAAGTCCAAGGTAAATTGACATCAAAGTTTGTATTCTTTTTCCCACTCTAAGGGGCTTTATAGATGCAGGGCTAAAAGAATTATCTTCCCCTTCCATTTTGATGTCTATAGCATCACCATGAAAACATATTCAAGAAATCAGAGATTTGCTGTTTATCCCTCAAACATAGATTCTCACTCAGAAAAAGTGGCTATCATCCTGCAACCTTCATGCTGTCAGCATGCAGTGAAGTGAAGCTCAGGCTGGAAGTCTCTAGCTTTAGATGGCCCTTTTCACTGTCCAGCAGGGAGAAGCAGAGAGTGTGTGTCCTTTGAGAGCCAGAGAAATAGGCGTCTTATCCTCCATGGGGCTCAGCTTCTTTGTGGAGAAACAGAGGCGCAGTCTACCTGCCTGGTAGGACTGTGGCCGCGGTGCCCCGATGTCACTTGCTTCAGCTTCCTGGCACCTGTGTGGAAGCCTCTTTCTGCTCACACTGATTTCCTGCTTTGTCAGCTGATAGCTCTTCTCAACAACCTGCAACTATGTATCTATGATCTTTCAACCATTTCTGTATTCTTACATATAAAATAAAAGCTTACTGAAGATTGTATCTGTTTGAGGATTTCCCTCCTTGAAGTCTCTTTGGGTATCCAGAGTCTCTCTGGCTTCTCTTGCTGTTTCTGATGTTAACATTTTAATAACACATTCAGAGTATTTTTGTTTTATGAATTCTAATATAGAGGGAAATTCTCCCCGAGAGAGGGTTTTAAAGCAGGTGTTTTTAAGTGAATGACTCAATATCCACATGCATATTTCTGTGACTAAAAGTGATTTTTTTCTTCCAGACAGAAAATTGCTCTAGTTTTCAGGCATCTCTGAGGTGGTCACTTGCCTTGCTTAAGGACTCTTTTGCTTTTGTCTGAAGCACTTTCTGCACTTAAAAATTCCAGTGTATGTTTTCTGTATATGTTGTAGTCAGAGAAGTTTATCCACAGCTTAATGTTGGCCTTCTCACACTGACTGGAAAATATGTAGCTGTAACATTGATGGAATGTCTTTAGGAGAAGCCTGATGAGGTAGCAATCTATTAAGACTTTTCTACTCCCTTCTGGTGAGAATTTTAGGGTACGTCTGGCCTGGGAGCCTGCTGGTCTTCACCCTCACTACTCAGACATATGCCTCTGGGCCATCAGTTTACCTGACAATGCAGAGTTACTGGATTTCAAATGTTTACTGAGGAGGGAACAAGAATAAGGAAGGACACTGGTGTGGAAGTGGGATGCTCAAAAAGCTTCCCACACTGTTGTATCTAAGGGAAATTTTTTTTTTTTTTTTTTCGTACTGGGGATCAAACTCGGGTCCTTGTGCTGGCGCAGCAGGCGGCGAAACCACTGAGCTAAATCCCCGGCCCATCTAAGGGACATTCTTTACAAGAGATGCTAGGAGAGCATCCTCCAAATTTAAGGTCACAAAGCAAAGGCAATACTATTGTACCAACTCTTACTCAGAGAGCCAACATGCACATCTGAGGGCGTAATAACACATTCAGAGTATTTCTGTAAGGCTCTCAGAGTCCTGCAGTAAGAAGTATTGTCTTTCTTTTACCTGCACTTCCCAAAGTTATTTCGAGAAGTGACACGTTTCTGGCTCCACACAGGGCAGCATGCTGTGGAACACTGCTGCAGGACACTGGGTGGGTGGCACTGATAAAGAGTAGACTAATCCTCAGGAAAGGGGCACAGAAACTCCATCATTTGTTCTGGAGCAGACTGGGGGCAACATCACCTGTGATCCTGGAGGTCAGAGAGCCTGACAGGACAGAACATCAGGGCCGGAAGAGACTTGAGACTCAGCCAGCTCAACCACCCCACCTTGGGCAGGAAGAACAAGGAGCTTTGCTCAAAGCCACAAGACAAGTGGGAGACTAAAATTCAGGTCTCCAGTCCCTACACAAGGTGCTGCAAGTTCCTGAGCTGACCACAATGGCCCGGAAGTGTAGAACAGTGAAAAAGATGCAGAAGGGGGCTGAGCTCAGTGGTAGTCTTGCCCAGTGTGGATAATAGTTGATCCCTAGCACCACAAAAAGAAAGAGGGAGGGAGGGAGAGAGTACCTTTACTTTTACAGTTTACAAAACACTTCCACCTGTGGATTCTCACATCTCCTCAGCAGCTCAGCCAGGTTCTGACATAATGAGAGTGGGAGAGAAACTAGTGACAAAGCTTACTGTGAGGAAATGTAAGGCAAGGCAGGGGCAGGATGGTCACTTGGAAGGCAAACAGCAGGACATGTGCATAGTACAGTACTAAGGCTCCCAGGCTCTAGAGGAGACTTCCCGGGTTCATATCCCAGGAATACCATGTATAGCTGTGTGACCTTGTGGGCCTTGTTTAACCTCATTTTCCTTCAATGTAAGGTGGGTATAATCACAATATGAGGGCTTCTATCTGATTTATCTTTATACTGCTGGGAAGTATCTGGCATTGAGAGCTAGGTAAATGCTTGGAAAAAATGTGGATGACCTTATTAGGAAGTAAATCCAGCAAGTGCTATGCACTCTCTAAAGAGCATTTGTTGAGGCAATAGATGTTTAATCCACTGATGGAGGGAGGGGTGCTTTTGGGTTGGGATATAAAGGCACGCATGGGAAAGACCCAAGATGTGGGCTAAGAGGATGTGGGTGGCCCCTCCTGCAGACTGGAAATTGCCTTCGTACTTCTCAGCACACAGAAAGGACTCTGGCTTTGTGGTCTCTGAGGAAACACGTGTGGGTTCTCTGCCAGCACCTGCTGAGGGGCTCCCCCCTGCTGCCTGCACCCCATGATGCCAACTGCCCCCAAATATGTCATATCCCAGTGGATGCAGGGAGGGCACTCTCGCCTCACAGTCAAACCTGGTGACTAGTGTCTATTGCTCCCTCTGCTCCTTCCCACGCCCCCATGTGCAAACATGGTGGCTCAGGCTCTCTGAGCTCACAGACACAGCATTCCCCAAGCAAGGGAATTCCACCTGCCCTGCTGAATTTTAAAATTCCTGCATGAGATGCTGTGTAGAATGCCCCGGGCTCGACTCAGGGATGGGCATGTGGAGAGGGGTCCCTAACTGGTAGCTTTGTGATTATTTTGATTCTGTTGCCTTCTGTCCCAAAGGCTGGCTCCGAACCTGGGAGAACCAAGGAAGTGGCCAGTGTCCCAAGAGCCAGCCTGGAGCCTGCCCCGAGGACTGGTGTGCGGGAACATCTGGTCAGGGATGGCTTCCATCACTTTGGCAGGCACCAAAGTTTCGGAGAGAGGCAGGCGGAACAGGATATCTGAGTGACAGTAAGTCCTCAGAGCTCCTTGAGAAGGGCTAAGTACAGTAATTTGTTGTAATGACTCAAATTTAAAACAATAACCCAGAGGCATAATAGCAGGGCCAAGAACACATACTGCATGTGATGGGCTGCTAATGGGAAGAGAACAGTTTGATTTGGTGGCAGAGAGTTTTCAAATGGCTTCTACTCTGGCTGTGTACTATGCAGTGTGGAGAGCTAAGTTTCCTATCAGGGTTAATTTGGACCACTTCCTCCCGGCCTGCCGAGAGCCATTCTCCTGATGGAGGACCCTTTATTGCTCCACTCTCCCCACACCTCCAGGCAAATTTCTTAGGCTTCACTCCTGTGCTCATTCTCTCTCCTTTTGCCTCCTCCCTCTGCACTTTCTGCTCAGCGAAGATGCTGCTTCCACTTGCCTAAGTGAGATATGGAAAGTGAATTCTTTGGAGCTGCAGGACCTGGCCAGGTAGGGGTGGTATGGAGTCACTTGGGGGAAACTTGCTGGTCACTCTAGGGTCTCTTGTTGCATTGTCCAAGGCTGGGATCCTGGCCCTGCTTTGTCTCCTGCACCTTCTCTCTGGAGCTCCTCCCACCTCTGGCTGCAGTGACTTATTTCCCGTGCCAGCTCTCAGGAATAGAAGGGTTAGAGGGCCCCATGTCTCAGAGGGATTTTCAAATCCTACCAGTCACCGAGCCCAAGTGCTCCCCAGCGAACGTGCTCCTCCTCCCTTTTCAGTCTCAAGGCTCTTCCTGGCACTGTGCCTGTCTCCCTGGCACTGTGCCTGTCTCCCAATCACTCACTAGAGATCACTACTCCCTCACAGATCACTACTCCATGGGCCAGCTCGGCAGCGCTCTTCATGTTGCAAATGCACCCTGATGAATTCAAGTTCAAGTAATGGTTAGCCCCTTACGGTTCTTAGGGTGGATTCCCACATTGTCATTAGGCCCAGGGACACACACAAATGCAGACACATATGTTTTGGAGAGGCTTTCACGACTCAACACAGAGAAGTCTGACTTACGATTCCTCCCAATGACATAATCCCTTGGTGGAGAGTCAGCACACTCAGTTCAGTTCAGCAGATGGTCCCTGTAACGAGGTGTATTTCCAAAGTGCCATGTTCAAGTTCTATCTTTGACACAGGAGTAGTGCAGCTGGGATATGGTCATCCTGATTAGGGTGGCCCGGTATCCTTAGAAGAATAGGAGAGGACACAGAGACACACACACAGGGAAGAACACTGTGGCAGTGATGGGTGAGACTGGAATGGTGTTGAGGGATGCCGAAGAATGCCCACCACCCCCAGAAGCAGGGAGAGGCCAGGACAGACCCTCCCCAGAACCTTTAGAGGGAGTGCATGCTTGCTGACTTCCGTTTGCAAACTTCTGGCCTCCAGAGCTATGAGAGCATAAATTTGCATTGTTTTCAGCCACCAGGTTTGTGCTAATTTGTTACGGCAGCTGCAGGAAGCAAGAGCAGTCCCTGTGGACTCATTGAGTCCTGGCACTTTTCCAGGTGCTGCAGGTCTGGCCTCAGGGAGCTTCCTGAGCTCTCTGCAGGGGACCCGCTCATGGTGCTTGGCTGCCAGGGGAAGGGTCCTCCATTCCTCCATGGCTCTGCCTCATTTACCTTCAGCTGCAGCTGAGTGTGTGTCCCCTACACCTGAGCACTGGGCGGAGAGCCGGCTGACTTCTCTCACCTTTCCTTTTGCTCCTGCTGTGTGGGAAGTACCTGACTTTGGTGATGAGAAGGCATTTATTTATTTATTTATGTCCCAGGGCCTTCACACTGAGCTACCTACCCAGCCATTTTTTATTTTATTTTATTTTTTTGCTTTGAGACAGGGTCTCACCAACTTGTTAAGTTGCCCAGACTGGGCTTGAACTTGCGATCCTCCTTCCTTAGCCTCCCTGAGTACTGGGATTGCAGGTGTGTGCTGTCATACCTACTTAGACCCAGTTACGGATCTTCACTAACACTGCTCAGGTGAAACTGCGCTTTCCTCATGTGTACACGGGGAATAGAGATGACCCCAAACTTGCCATGGCTTATCTGAATGATCTTTCCACTTTCTGATTATGCAAAAGTGATATCCATTCAGGAGAAACTGAACTGGAAATTTTGAATTTGTATCTTTTCCTGGCCTAGTGATATTGGGGGAGTCCTTTCTCTTGATGCAGCTCCTAGGCATCAGGAATCCAATCAGGAGAGGAGACAACCAACATTTCCTGTGTGCTGTGTGGCTAAGCTATTTTATATATTTTTAACTTGTGTGTGGGTTGTCAGGTACCATCCGTACTTGGCAGATCCCCGGGACAGACAGGTGGACCTTGGTCCTATCATTGCTCCTTTTGTCTACCACTTGCGAATGGCATGATCTTATGAGAGTTGTTTAAATTCTTGGGCCTCACTGTCCTTACCCATAATCCCATAAGATCAGCCCATAAGTTGACTGTGAGCACTGGCCACGTTAATACGTGTAAGATGTTAACTGAAGTTTCTGGCAAATAGAAGGTGCTCCATGAAGAGTAGCTAATTTTGCCATTTTACTGGTAGGGAAACTGAGTCCCAAGGAGGTGTTAGAGACTTAGCTGGTCTTAAACACCATTCTCAGGCTGGTGGGTTCTTTGAACAGCATTGATGGTTCACTAGAAAAGTGTTGATCAGGAGGCTGCCCTTGTGGTCATTAAAAGTTCCAGGGCTAAATGAATAAGAGAGACCTCAATGAAATCTCAAATCTTATTAATTCTTAGGTGTGTGACTTGGGCTTGTTGTTTCACCACTGTGGGTCTCAGTTTCTTCACCTGAACAAAGGAAATATGGACCTCATTGTGTTGTTGAGCTGGAGAGAGGGGAATGAATGTAAGTACTAAGCCACCACTTATAAGCACCCATAAACATTTGTGGTTAGTTTTTGTATCTGTCAGGATTAAGTTTAGCTGTCTCTAATTAAATAATAGTGGCTTAAAATCTCCCATTCATTTTTTTTCTGTGAAAGGTGTTTGGAGCCAGGCTGTTCAAGAATAAGAAGTCAGTACTACAAGTTCACTGAGGACCAAGGTTCTTCCTATACATTCTCAGTAGGTGGCATCTAGTCACAAGGTCACACTATGACCCAATGTGACTGGTAGAGATGTGTGAGGGGTCCTGGGGAGAAGACAGTAGGGACCTAGCTCCCTTTTTCAGCTTTATTCAGATAGAATTAACACGAATCAGCTCCGTTTAGAGCCAGCTCACCAGTGTACACTTTGCGGATGTCGCCAGCCAGCATGTAATCACATAGTCATTCCGGTTGCAAAGGAAGCTGGAAAATATACTCTTTCAGTGTCCACAGTAAGATCCAGGCTCTGCTACTAAATATAAAGAAGAAGTTGATTTGGAAAGACAAGTAGAAATCTCTGAAGAATTGTTGCTATTTTTTTTTTAATAGTTGTTACTACTACATGCTGGGAACCTACACACTAGGAGTTTTCAGTTTTCAGTGCAATGTAGTGAAAATTGTGAAAGTGGTACATAGTAAGGGACATAGGATAGTTGGTGGGGGTAGTAATTGGGTCTGAAGGCATCAGGGAGGGCATCACTGGAGGAGAGATGCTTGAGATGAGGCATGGTGCTGAACGATTTGCTAGGACCCTGGAGAGTGGAGGGAATTCCTGGCAGAAGGTACACTACACAGGAAGTCTAGTTGCTTTGTCATCTTCCCCTGTGGCTGCTCAAAGTTGGGCTTGGTGGAGATTGTGCTGCTTGCTGAGGGAGGGGATAGGCCTCCAGCGGCTATCCTGGAGCATCTCTTACGAACGTGGTCTCTGGGGCAGGTGGTAAGAGGTTTGAGTCCTGCTCCCATGAAGGTTTCCTGATGCTCCAACCTGATTTCACCAGACAGCAACCTATTTGTTAATTTAAACCAGCTCGCTACTGAAGAAAACATATTTATGGAGAATTAACTGCCATGTGCAGAATGGGTATTTACTACCTACTTGCCAAACATCAGTGAATTTGTGTTTAATAATCATTTTTTTCAATTAACTCACAAAAACACATCCTATTAATTCTGAATTAAATGCATATTTGCAAAACTCTAATTTGCAACATCATCAAATCATCTCTTCCCAGCCTGTTTCAGATGGTTCCCTGTTGGTGGCAGATCTCAGCTGATGTCCTTAGAGATACATTTATTTTTGTATCCATAAGCAGATGCCTCATAGGCTAGAGGACAAAAGCACCTCTTCCCATTAACTTCTCCCCTATTATTTTTTCACTTCACTTCTAAATCTTTCACATACCATGGGCACCTGGAACATGTGGATAATCAAAGTTGATGGTTTAATCTTGACCCCTGTCTTTAACCTCTCAGTGACAGAATGCTTAGGAAAACACACTAGACTGATCTTCTTTCCCCATAGTACAGAGAAAGAGTTCCTGGCTGGGAGTTAAAAGACCTGAGTTTTAATTCCGAATTATATTATTCAACCTTGAGCAAGTTATTTTCTTCCTTCCAGGATTTGTATCAGAATAAAGCCAAGTGGGTTTCTTCCCTGCAGCATTTCTTAGAGATGTTACCATGGTAATGTGCACTGAGAAGCTGCAGCTGGGAAATGGGTATATATTTAAAAGCATTTCTTTTTTTGATCACAGAATTCTTTCTCTCTCCTTTTATGGAATTCTGTGTAGATTGGTGATATTTGGAAAATATTTTGGGAAGGGCTGGGAAGGGGTAATTTTCAGGGTCATCTGCCTATAACATTTTACGATTTTTTTTTTCTTAGTCTAGACACCTGAGCTAAGCTTCCAAAGGGTGACTTGGCAGTATGAGCCTCTGTCCACCAGATGCCCCCCCTTCTGTCCCCTCCCTTCGGATTTGAAGAAATGTGTAGATACTGTCTGGCATCCTTAGCAGGTCTGCCCTTTGGAAATCTGCCTGCCAAGGGTAGGAATGGAGTGTCTCTGGATCCCAGGCTACTCCCTGCTGTGTCCAGCTGCAATTAGCATTCTGCCTCTTGCCTGCCCCAGCACAGCAATTATGTGCTCAGCATGTACCTCAGAAATATATGAGTGGTAGCAAGTGCTCCGAGGGTTCAAGATCATCCAGAAGTACAGATAGCCCTTGTACAGGGCCTGGGCATCGCAGTGAGGCCACGATTTTGCTTGTATGCTGAGCCATTTGGCTGTATAGTTGCTAGACTGTAATGGGACCTACCAACTCAGCCCACTGTCCTTGGCACACTGTGGCTGGCTGCTGTTGTACAGAGCTGGCCGCTGCATCCCTGCTCCACATCTCAGCAGCAATGTGAGATCCCACTGCTGCCACTAGGGTGGGAAATTCCATCTAACACTATCCACAACCACACAGGAAAAAGCTCCTAAAATTCCCGGGTGCTACCTGCCTAGAGGAAGCTCTCACTGAGGCTGGTTGGCTGTTGCCCGACAGTTCTCCTTTTCTCTCCAGGATCATTTGTGTCATTAAACAGCAGTGCTCATGTCTCAGGACCCCTTTTCCTTTCCAGAAATTATTGGAAATTCAAAAGACTTTGATATTTGCTTATTGGATCTGTCAGTATTTATTATAGTAGAAATTAAAACTGAGAAAATAAAAGCATTTATTTATTAATTAATTTGAAAAGAACAAGAATAAATCCCTGGTGAGTTAGCATGAATAGAACACTTTCTTTGCAAAGCATGCAAGACAAGTAGCAACTAGAGTGGCTTTGTTTTACATTTGTACAAATCTCTGTAATGTTTGCCTTAGAAGACAGTCTATCACGATAGGTCATTTTGGGTGACATATATGAAGAAAATTCAGCTTCACACAAACATGTATTTCGGAAAAGGAAGACCACTCAAGCCTTTCTGGAGGAGTCTTGCAGATACCTAGGAGTCTTTGGGTCATACTTTGAGTATCCTTAACCCACATGTACTTCTTTTGCCTGGGCCATTGCTCTATCCTCCTGAATTTTCTTCTGAGCTCTATTTTTCTTCCTTAATATGCATCCTCCACACAGAAGCCAGAGTGAGCTATTTAGAGGTAACTCTATTGGATCACTCCCCTATGCCACTCTGATGACTCCCATCATGCTTAGACTAAGAGTCCAGCTTACAGGTGGTCCTTGTCTGAATCTCCTACCATATTGCATAGATCTTTCTCCCTTGATTGCTACACTTAAGCCATTCTGACCTTTTGTCCCTTTGTGTACACAAAGCTCAGTCCTGATTTAAGGCTCTTGTCCTATCTGTTTCATCTCCTTACTGTGCCCTTTCCTCAAATACTAGCATGACTGGATTGTTTTTGTTGCTTGGATGTGAGTTTAAATGTCACTGGCATGAAACAGAACATGTTACCTTGTTTGGTTTTCTTCATAGCCTTTATCACTACCTGCATTTGTCTTCATTGTTTTGTTTACTTCTTTATGATCTATCTTACCACATGAGGGGGCAATTTCTTTTGGAGCAAGGACTTTTTCATATTTAATGCTGTATTTTTAGTGTTTCAAACAACATCTGCTACATCCTAGATGTCAGTTAATACTTTTGAATACAGGAATATTTGAATGCAGGAATGAAAGAACAGCTGCAGGAAAACTATTTAAAATAGAAATCACACCTGGATTGGGATTCTAGATTTGTCATTTATTAACTCTGTGACTTTGGGCAAGATTCTGGAGTTTTACTTTTCATAAGTAAAATATGGGTAATGACATTCTATAGGATTGTTGTGAGATTAGGTGAGAAAATGAATGTAAACACTTGTCATATAAAAAAACATTCTATAGTTAGCTCTTCTTTCCCTTTCCCCCCATCTTAGCTTTTCAATAACACTCAGTTCAGAAATGATCACACACCTTTTTTTCAGGCCTCACACTTCCTAGAGGTCCTTGCTAACGGTGTGGTGGAGTGAAAACTTGGTCTGTTGCTTAGATCCATGGTCTCTCTTCTGCTGTCTATTTCTGGACATAACAGCACACAGATCCTGGCTGGTGGTCCCTGGCTGTGGGTCTTCAGGCTGTGGCTCCTAGAACACCAGGATTCACTGGAACATTTGTGGAAACGCTGGTTCCCAGTTTCACTGAAGACCTACTGAACTTAGTTATTCAAGGGACAGGATCTAGCAAACAAATTTTCAGGAAATCTTGAAGGAGTTTGTATTTGGGGGAAAACTGGAATGGGAAACAAGCAAAGGGCATACAAAGATTTCCCTTCATTCTTTTCTATATGTTCACGGTTTTCTTCTAGATCTTCTCAAATGTTTATTCTACAGCTTAATTCATGCTCCCAGTTGGGCCCCTGAGAAGACTAGCTTTCAGATGGGCTTTGTCACCAGAAGGCTCCTCTAGAGGCTCAGGACATGGGGGTTTCCTTGAGAGCTGCTCACATCCCCTTTCCTCCCCTCTACCCAGACAGAGGGAACACAGTAGTGTGTTCAAACAATCCTTAGCAATGAACCTAGTGTGGGATTGCAGAGCAGTACATGAATAATCTGTTTGAAGAACAGCCCAGCAGCTCTTGCCAAATTCTTAGGATCCGCTAGAAAATCAGAATAGTCCTTTCTAGCCATCCCATAAATCATTCCACTGAAAGATGTCAAAAATGCAACCTGAAAAGACATTTTTACTAGCAGCTCAGCTGGATGACATATAACCTGGCTCTACTCAGTTCTTCTCCCTTGTGAATCAAAAGCAAAGTGCCAGGAATAGGAGAATGAGGTTGCTTCGAACAAGCTGTCTCTCTCCATTGAGCACACTGCCCTGGCTTCTAAATGCTGCAGCACCTGGATTTCCCAAGGGGTAAATGGTTTGATCTCAGAGGCCAACATTCAGCTGAAACATCCTTTTTATTGACACAGTTGGTGCCGTCTCCAGCCCTCTGATTGTTGGAAGACTTGTTGGAGAGACAGACAGGACTGGAGTTGAATCCAACCCTCCACTCATTATCTTTGGACAAATCACTTAACAGCTTTGAGGTTCAGCTGTTAAAAAGTTAAGATATATCTCACAGTGTAGTGACGGCACATTTGAAGTCCCCACAAATACTCGATAACTGGCATTAGCAGTTGCTTGATTAGTACTATTTTCAAATTCTTGGCTGAGACTGGAGGCCCTTACATAGCTTAAAGAGTAGTAGGAAATAGAAAAATGATTTCATTCCTCTTCCTTGTAGAAGCAGCAGCACACCTAGCTTCTGTCTTAGCCCAATCCTAGAATTATGGTGTGGGTGTTTGGAAGCCTCTCTCTGAGCCTCAGCATCTTCTCCTGGGGGGCAAGGGGGCTGTAGTATGTAGGTGTTCCCCATTCTAATTTCTGCTTTTAAGAATTCAATGCTAGGTAGAAGGTGACCCAATGCCATGCTTGGTTCTCCTCTTGGGAGGCTTTGGTGAGGCTTCTGGCTCTGATTTGGTCCCAAGGAACTCATCAGACTCCTCTGTGAAATGGAAACACCCAAATCCTCCTGAGTACTGCTTTGCTCTGGGGCTTGTGGTGGCGGAGCTTTAGATATACAGCAACTTTAAGAAATGCCCTAAAAGCATTTAAGAAGCTCTGTACACATGATGTGGTCTGATCCTTTGTTTTTTTTGCCTCTTGTTCCTGGGCTTATCCATCTGGAGCTGGTGCCGGGGCAAATATTAGGAGCTAGTAATGAGCTGGGTCTCAGGGCTCAGCACAGATCTTGTTATCTGGGTGTTCTTGTTGGGAATGACCCTGCTTTGTCCATCTCTAAGGGCCACTCCCAAGAGCCTATGACTGGCAGGAGGAGGGACAGGAAGGAGAAGAGGGACAGGAAACAAACTTCCTAGAAGGGATAGAAGGGAGGTGGGATGGAGAGGACAATGAAGGACTAGGGGAGGGTAGAGAAAATGATTCTCATCATTCTCCCTTAGTTTTTCTTGGGTATCAGCAAGACCCTCATGAGCAGATGAGCCTCCCTACTTTGACCCCTTAGCTTGAATTAAAAAATAATTCCAAGCCAAACCATAGTGCCTAAATCTATCGCAAATGTCAGCAGCTGGGCCTGAAGCCAGATCTGTGATCTCTCTCATGTCAATAAATCCTTGAAGTTCCCTCTCCTTTGGAAGTCTGGGTTTTTTTTTTTCTGATGCTGTGCTTTCTACCCCAGGCTGCCCTTTCATGAGTAATTTCTTTTAACCTGAGGATCACAGCTGTGAGCCATTAGGAAAAGATTTCTTCTGGTCTGAGACTGCGAAGAAGCCACTGTGCTAGCAGAAGAAATTAGGAAAAAATACAATTAAATCCAAGGTCCCATCAATGGGCAGTGGAGGCTGCACAGCTCATAGGGGTGGCCTAGCTGGAGGATACTGCCAGTCAAACACAAAGAGGTGTGCAGGTGGTCCATGGAGACCAGGATTCGGGGACTGCAGGGAGGAGAGGGGATGCAGTAATACAGGCCACACACAGTGGCAGGAGAAAGAAGGTGAGTTGTGGATTCAGGTGTCTGCTTTATCCACAAATGGGGCCGCAGCAGAAGGGAGGATGTGTGGGTCCTCAGCCTGGAGGAGGGTCATTCAGACCTGGAGGTGGGCTGCGTGCTGTCCCAGGGCCACTCTGCACATGCGCGGCTCGGGCAGAACAGACAGGCAGGTATGTCCCTCTCTAGAAAGATACTGCTGTCTGCATGTGACAGACTTTTGGTACTGTCCTTTGTTTGGACACAGTGTGGCCTGCCTGGGAAGGGACAGAGGGAGGGGCATAGAAATTCAGTCTGGAATGCACATCCTACCTCTCCCACCTCCACTGACCTTGGTACCTGTTCCGAAGAGCACATGCCTGCTGCCCCCAGATGACAGGGACGATTCTGAAGCTTTTGAGTTGTTTACATACAAGGTTTCTGCTCTTTCACAAGATCCCATTAATTCAGATTGGTTTAATGCCCTCTGAATATGTTTTGGGGCATTTTTCATCAGCACAGAAGGAAATCCACTTCGGTTCTACAATTGAACTTACCCCATGGGATTCTCTTTGGGCATTTTTTAGGCAGTTCTGTATTTCCTCTGTAATAATATGTTTTTGAAAATTTGTCTGAAATTTGAATTTTGGCAAACAGGATCGTATTTTAATGTAATAGAACTGTTTGTTGCTTAAAAGAATTCTATGGTGGATCATTTCATATGGTACAGAGAGTCCTTTTGTGACGCAAATAGCCATTCTCAATTCATCTTTTTCTTTTTCCATGTGGTTTTTTTTTATAAATCAGATGCTTAAATCAATCTACTCCTGTGGATGCCAGTGGCCAGCACTAATTCCTAAGTGGCCAAGGCAGAGATGTGACAAATCACTGGTGTAGGGCTGACCTGAGCCTAGGTGTGTCTACCCCAGAAAGACAGGAATTTGGGCCCTTCTGCTACTAGGTCTCCAGTCTGTTCTTGTAAATTTTATGAATTCACAGTATGGCCCTGAAAGAAGTAGACCACTACTGCTTTTGTTTTCTGAATATAAAGCTCAGGATTAGAGCATACAACAAATGAAAAATATTTTGAATACTCTTTTGAAAATCCTGAATGTTACTTGTTCTTTTGCTAATGCAGTTTGGGAAGTGGACAGGAAAGATGCTTCTGTCAAAACTGAGGGAAAAGGGCAGAGGCTTTAGCTCAGTGGTTCTGCTGCTTGCCAAGCAAGTGCAAGGACCTGAGTTCGATCCCCAGTACCAAAAAAACAAAAACAAAAACAAAACAAAAAACTGAGGGGAAGCTTTTCTTTATGGTTTCTCCTTTCCATCACAGAGCCTGAGCACATATTCATGGACTGCAAGTGCCAGGGTTGAGGGATGGTCCTCTCACTTGGGAGCTCAGGGGAGGGCACTAGTTTTCTGCTAGCACTGCCTTTGTGCAGTGTGTCCATGTGCATGAGTGTGCACATGCATGTGTGCATGCATGTGCATGTGTGCATGCATGTGCATGTGCATGTGTGTTCTTGCCCATTGCAGTAGCACTAAATTATACCAGATCTTCCTTTGCAGAATGCTATAATTCTGGCCAATTTGCAGAAGGAGCAGCAGGGAGACCTCTAAGGTGCCAAAATCTAATAGAACTTGTGGTGATGAAACAGAGGTGACAGGAGAGGGAGATGTGATGGCAAGTTGCAAACACTTCACTCTCTCCAGAGGTCCAGCTTTATAAAGGGATTCTGGCTGTAAAGGGTATTTAGCACCTGGTCTTTATTTGAAGCTTTGAGGATTTACTGAGTGTTTCTAGTAAATAAGAAGAAAAAAATCCAACTCTACTTGTGAAACAAAGGGAAATGAAGACTTTCTTGGCAGAGCTAGTGCAAAAGTGCCATGGGGATGGCAGGAGAAGGTGGGGATACCTGGGGAGGAGAGGCTTCTTTGGAAATGGGAATAAAAGGGGGCTCCTCAGAATAACAGAAGGTGGGCAGAGGCAAAGAGGAAGTGGGCAGGGATTGGGCAGGACCATGGGCTGCAAAACATCATGCTTCCCCCGGGTGTGGAGATGAGGGACTCAGGACTGAGCTGGAGGAGGAGGCCTCCCTCATCCTCTGACTTTCTGGTGGCTGGAGTGCCACAAAAGAAGAATCAAGTAGTCTAAGAGTCCAAGAGGACAGGATGTCTCTCTGATCTTGTCATCAAGGCAGAGGAGATAAGTCTTTGTTATGACAGACATAGAAATGCGCCAGTCTCCAGACAGGTAGGCTGGGCGGGGCTAAGTTCTGGAATAACAGCTGATCTCCCAGATGTGCCTGTGTGTGGCTGTTTGTGTGTACATGTGTGTACATGTGTGTATCTTAAATGGCAGATTTACCTCACCTATAGCAGCAGGTCCTGGAAAGGCCAAGAATTGGAGAGAAATGACTCGTTGCCTTTCCTCAGCCCCAACTCCCACTGGCAGATACTGACCATGGAATTTTTGTTTTGTTTGAAGGAAATTGGGAGAATGTTTAATCTTTTGAGAAAAAAGGAAAGAAAAAGAAGAAGTGACATCTCATCTGCCTCCAGCCCCCCTTCATGAACATAGAGGCCCCTCAGAAGAGAAGAGTTAGAGCAGTTAGAAAACGATAGTTTTAGATGAGATTTTGAGGGCTGCCTGAGGGACAATGGGACAAGGTGAAGCATGTGGTTAGGGGGAGGTAGACCTTGTCCATTTTCCCCCTAAACTTGGATTCCTGGCCTTGGCTGTGGTGAGGCTGGTGGGTGGTTTCCTGAGAGTAGTCCCTTTCAAGGAGGGAAAAGGTGCTCTTTGGTGACTGCCTGGCACACCAGTGCATGACTACAGCTGCATTTGAAGCTCCCAGAAATTCTTGGGTGGGGGAGCTTTGAAGTTCATGTAAGAGGAGGTAGAAGAAAAGGAGCTTCAAGTTATTGGTTTTTATGTGACTTTATTTCTCTCTGCAAGTTGATGAGAATTTGATGACATTTGAACTACACATTCACCAACAAGATCACTGGAAATTCTTGACTCAGGACTTTGGCCTTCCTGTTCAGTATTTCTGTTGGAGAATTCTGCCTCAAACACGGTAGGACAGTTAGTGGTTGGTCATTGATACTGGCCACTGGCTTTTTCCAGAGAAGGGAAGAATGGGGCCCCAGGAACTCACCTCCTTTAAACCGGTTGGTCTTCATGCCCAAGTTGGAGTGTGAGCAAATTTCTTTGAGATATTTCAAGTTCAGAGGACCTGATTTAATGCAATGTCAACTCCATCAGGGACTGGAAATTATTGTGCACCTGTTATTTGAGTGTTGGTTAGCTTTTTCTCAAATGAGTATGAAGAGACAGTAAACCACTTTGATTAATCTTCACTCAACAGCCATAAGGGCAGCAAGGTAAGATCTGTGCCAGGCTGTGTTGGGTGGAGGTAAGAGATTTTTTTCAAATTTTGCAAGTCCCAGTATATTGCATTTATAGTGCATGCATTTGAACAAGGGGTACTTGAGCCTATGTAACTTCCCATCCTCAGCCACAAAAGTTACAGTACATGTGCACTGGGGAGCCTGCTTACAGTTCCATCTGATGTCTAACTTTGTGACTTTAAATAGTATCTTCTGCTTTGTTTTGTGCCAAGGGTGCCCACGGATACTGAGACTACAAAAGCATTATCATCACTTTTAACGTTCATTTTGTTTTTATTCTGTAACACAGTATCAGGCTACACTTCAATGTACTAAGCATTGTCATTGAGGCACAAAGTTATAATTAAACTCAGACATGATTATTTTTCACCAAACAGCCTAATTTATGAAATTGCTAATTGTGCTTCCAGGTGCAGTCATGAGCTGGGAATGTATCATGAGCATGCAGTGTGGCCTGCTCCAGTACACGGCGTGATACCAGATTACGTATTTAGTACACACTGAGGCATTGTCCTTTCATGACATCTACTCATTCATTCAAAAATATTTATTGACTGATTCAGTGCCAGTTATTAACTAGAATACTAATAGCTGCAGTAAGTGAGTTTTATAGCTTTAAAAATGGAAAGTTGTTATTTATTTATTTTGCTCCATGTAAAATCTAAAAGGCTATTTAGCTGGTTGCCTTCCAAGTGGAGAGGCAGGAACCCAGGACCCTTCCACCTCATGGTCGCGCTCCCCAGCCAGTTTTAGACTCCTTCATTTCCACCTGAGATTGTGGAAAAAGTGGATGAGAAAGACACATCTCACTCACTTCTTAACCACTTCTGACTTGAAGTGACATGTCACTTCTGTTGGCATCTTATTGGCAAGAGTTGTCCTGTGACACACCTGGAGAAAATGGGCTGGAAAATGCAGACCCTGGCCAGGCACTAAGAATATCAAATCTGTTTTATAGGATCTTAGTGGACAGGTGGTCATCTCTGCCACACGCATACACTGTATCAGGCACTAGGCTAATAACGTTTTGTTTGAAAGCAAACAAAAAGACAGACAGACAGGCAAATAGATTGAAAATAGCTGGGCTCATGGGGCATGAATTCCTGAATTCGAATATTTGAAATTCTCCATGACATGAGGCAGAAAATAAATGCAATAAATCAGTATATTACAAGTATGAGAGCTAAAGAGAAGAACAAACAGGAAGAGTACAGGAAGCATGGGAATGAGGTTGGAAACTAGTGTGGTCATAGAATTTTTTTTTTTTTAAAGTGACATTTTAAGTAAAGAACTAGAATGCACGAGGCAGTCATCTATTTGAATGCACGCACGCACTCAAGCACGCACGTACAGAACATTCCAGGCAGAGGGAAGGTCAGGTAAAAAGGCTCTGAGGCTGGAGAGGATTATAGGAGACAATGGGAGAGGTAATTGTCAGCCCAGACTGTGGGGGTCATTTAGGTCATACCAAATATCATGGCTCCTTTTTTTTGTAAATATCTTTCCTGAGGTTTTCACAAACTAAGGTACATCTATTCAGTGTATTTTGGCAAATATACAAACGTCTCCACTCACATAACACCATCACAATGGAGACAGAGGACACTTTCACCCCCCCCCCCAAGTGTTTCTTTTATAGTGAATCAATCCCTGCTTCGTCTCTGGCTCCAGGCAACTACTGAGGCATTCTGTCATCATGGATTAGGCTGCATTTTCTAGGATTTCACATGAATGGAATCAAGCTGTTTATGTGCTTCTGTATTTGACTTCTTTCATATAAAGGTTTTGAAATTCATCCATCTTGTCCCTAGTACTCTATTAGTAGTTTATACCTTTTCGTCATCACATTATGAATCTCATTATATGTACATACCACGATTTGTTTAATCTTTCATTTCTCTAGAGACACTAATGTTGATAATTTGGGATTATTCAGAATAAATCTGCTATAAACACAGCATACAACTTTACTTTTAGAGGCCATAGTTTTTATTTCTTGTGCACCTAGGAGTGGAGTTGCTGAGACCATGGAATGAGTGTATGTTTAAAGAAACCACCCTATTTTCCCCACTGGTTATTCCAATTAACACCTTTTCCAGTCATGTTTTAGAGTTCTGGTTGCTCTATATCTCCACCAATCCTTATTCTTGGCAGTCTTTTAAATTTAAGCCGTGTTAGTGGTAGGTAGTAGTTTATTACTGTAGCCTTATTTTGCATTAATCTAGTGACTTGTTGAGCATCTTTTTTTTTTTTCTTTCTGGTACCAGAGATGGAACTCAGGACCTTGAGCTTGCTAGGCAGGTGTGGGGCCAGTGAGCTACCCCCATGTCCTGAGCATCTTTTTATTTATTTTTGTATATTTATATATCTTCTTTTGTGATATATGTAAAATATTTTCTGGATATAAGTTCTTTATCAGATATATGCATTGCATCAATATTTTCTCCTAGTTTATGGTTTGCCTGTGCTTTTTCCTCATAGTGTCTTTCAAAAATTTTATCTATCTATCTATCTATTTATCTATCTATCTATCTAAATTTTACCTTTATGTTCAGGTTCCATTTCAAGTTAATGTCGACATATAGTGTGACATGATTTGAGGGTTAAAGTTTTTAAAAAACAATTGTTCAGAACAAGTTTTCAGAAAGACTATCCTTTCCTCACTGAGTTACTGTATACCTTTGTTGCTGACCAATTTATCATATATGTGGTATTTCTATTTCTGGATTCTCTATTCTGTTTTATCCATCTATAAGTTAATTTTTCATCAATATCACTTTGTCTTGTGATGGTGTTGCTTTATTGTAATCCTTGAAATTAAATAGTTTAAGCCTTCCAATTTTCTTTCCTTTTTTGAAATTATTTTACTATTCTATATTCCTAGAAGCTTGTTAACTTCTACCCAGAACCCTCAGCTTTTAACTAAACTTGCATTGACTATAGGGATCAGTTTGGGAGAGAATTAACATTTTAATGACATTGAGTCTTTCAAACTATAAACATCATACAGCTTTCCTTTATTTAAGTCTTCTTTAATCTCTCTCAGCAATGTGCTATAGTTTTTAGTGTATGTTTTATACGCAGTTCATTAAATTTATCCCTGTGTATGCCATATTTTTAAAGCTACTGTAAACAGTGTTTTTAAAAATGTAATTTTCTAATTTTTCATTGCTGGTGTATAGAAAAAGAGTTGATTTAAAAAATATTGATCTTGTGTCCTGCACACTTTCTCAATTCACTTACTAGTTCAAGTAGCTTTCTTTTTTAATGGGAGGGACCTCATGTGTTATAGCAAATATTTTGGCTTTATGCTGAGTGAAATGAGAAGTGATTGGATGAAGGGAGAGTCTACAGGATCTGTAGAGGGATCATATGTGGCATATGAGAGACCCACATATCAGCTTAATTTTTGAACACATCAAAGGTAAATATTTAAGGCTGTTAGATAAATGATTCCAGGTGTCAGACAGAGGTCACTAGTAAACATTTTTTGGAGTCACTAGCTTGCAAATGATGGTTAAATCATGGAACTTACACAGATCACCAACATTCACAGGTTGATGATGAGGAATTAGCAAATAAGCTTGAAAAGGAGCAGCCAGAGAGGTCTTCGGAAAATGAGGTGTGGGTGCATGTGTGTGTGTGCTCCCAGTAGGGTGGTCAATTGTATTGAATGCTGTTTGTGAATTAGATAAGCAAAGGCAGAGATGCTCTTGAAGTCATGGAGCTCACCGGTGACCTCGGCAGGCAGCTCTGATGGAGCAGTGGCAGAGAATGATTACAGTATGTTGAGAGAGAAATTGGAGGCACTGAGTATAGAGAACTCTTTCTGAGAGTTGTGATCAAAGGAGAGAAATGAAGTGAAGGAGATCAGTAGAGATGAGAGAGGTTGTTTTCTTTGTGAGTGTGTTTCATTTGCAGCAGGAGGAAAACACAGCATGTTTCTACGCTGCTTTGTAAAATTCAGGGCGGTGGGGAGAGAGTGGGGAGAGCTGCAGGAGCAACAGCTTTGACCAGGTAAGAAGGGGCAAGATGTTGGTGACAGAGGTAACTTTGGTGACACAGGTACCTTTGTGGGAGGTACCAGTGCTTCCTCTGCAGGTTCAGGAGAGTGGGCATGTGCCTGTGGATGTCTTCTTATGTGTGGTGGCCTTTAACCAACTGGTGCACGTCCTCATTATGGTTTTCTCAGTGAATTGAGTTAGGTTAGGCAATTGTGAAACACTTAAAATTGTGCCCAGAAAATGGTAAGTGTTATATAATCCTTCACTAAATAAGAGTCTTTTCCTAGTTCCCCAGAATCTGATCATACCATAATGACGATTTAATGCAGATTTCCACCTTTGATGTTGAGTGCAGAGGCTAGAACTATAAGCCAGTACCTGAGTTTGTGTTATTGCTTACTGTTAACTGGAAGGAAATGTGATTTTTAAAAAACTTCTTCATGTGTATTCCTATAGCTTCTACTCTATTTCTTCATGGAATGATGAGAGCCCTTCCTTTTCTCTAAATGATGAATGCCTCTGAGGCATTGGGCTGTTGTTTTTGGTTCAATTGGTAGACAGGCTTCTTACTATTATAAATGCATAATAAAACAAATATATAAATTTAAAATTCACTGTTTAGGGGGCGTCGTGCTAAGTGCTTTATATTTGTTAGTTTCTTTAGTAGACCCAACAGCTTTGTGTGTGAGAGCTCATATACATTTTACATACATGGAAACTAAACTCAGTGAGCATGAAATTGCTTAATAAAATTAGATACAGGTTTCCTTACTCAATTGTCATGCTTTTCTATTCTATCTGCTTCCACTATCTCTACTGTAAGTCATCAATGTGCCCTGGAGAAGTACCCTAGGCCCTGTTTTAGGAGACACCATCCTTGTCCCAACTCTACCAATAACTGCCGGATTACACTTGGGAAGCTACTTGTCTCTTTGAGGATTTTTCATCTGTCTTCTATGAACTCTGACTATCTCTTCCATTCTTTCCAGCTCTAACACTCTGAGATTTCAATATATCTATGCCTATCACCTTGCACTAATCACTATTTTTTTAAAACCTAGGTTAGGGTCTTTTAGGTGAAATGGTTACAGATTTAACCTGGGCATTGCTTGAGGTAGTCGTAGACTGCATGGAGCTATCACTGACTGCTTTTTTGTCTGTAGTTTACCAGCAAGATTAAGTAGCTGAAGTTCCCCCACCCTCAGCTCTAGGAAGAGCCATGAGAAAACCTGCTGGGTCCGAGCCACAGGCTCCCTGGCTTCCCAGAACACTCATTCAAGAGCCTGATGGGCTAGTTTTAGAGCCTAGTATTTATTATCTTTGCAGAACCTTGGCCTGGAGCCTGGAGTCAGGCATGCGGGGTGAGTGATTAGACATGGGGCTCTCATGTATCTAACTTTAAAAAATCTCAATTACATCAGAAAGAGGGTTCAGGGTAACTGATGGGATCCTGAGGACAGTAGTGTAAATAACAAACAAGGGCACTTTCCATGATGGATCTCTGGTCCCAGGGAACTCAAGGAGATGGCTTCTGGGCATGCTCTCTAGTTGGCGTGTCCAGAGATGGAAAATCCAGGAGGTGGCAGCACTTGCAAACAGTACAAGCTTGCAGACACACACGCCTGCCAGGGCGGTCTCTCTAATTTTGGGGTAGTCGGGGGGAGGGCGTGTTCTGGAGTCTCACAGATGCAGGCCAGAGAAGTGTTTCATAAAGCTTGGTGGTAGAGTCGGGGAGTGAGGGTACATTCAGATTCTTGTAGATGTGTGGGATGGAGTGGAGGTGATGTTGAACAGAACAGTGGATTTGATTTGGCAATGTCCCCTTGCGTGGGACACACCACTGATAACATAATTCAGTAACAGAGGGCATCATTTAATTGAAGGGGGAATTGAGAGGTCTTTAACTCAACACTCTTGTTTGCAAATTAAGAAACTAAGGGAAAAGTAAACTTGCTAAGGTCACCCAGCTGGTTGGCTGCAGGCCCTGGACTGGATTCCGTAGTCTCCCAGTTCGCAGAGCCATATTCCCTTCCTGTTACATTAAGCTCAGCTGCCTGTAGTGACCAGCTATGTTTTTAAACAAAAATATGGCCCCTTCCCTTTGTGACATTTCATCACTTGAAGAGTAACACAGGGCAGGACCCCTGCATTTTGAAAACTTTTCTCACTGTAAGTGACAATAAGCAAGAGGAAAAAAAAGGGATGTTATGGTTTATATTTGGACATCCCCCAAAGCCTCATGCACTTATAGGTGGGGCTTTGGGGAGGTATTATTTCATGGGGGTTATGTTAATCGTCAGTAGATTAGGCCACTGATGAGTTTACAGCTAAATGTGATGTTGGGAGATAAAGCCTAGTCAGAGGAGGTGGGTCACTGGGGGTGTGGCCCGAAAGGTTGTATCGTCCTCTCTTCCCTTGACTCTCTCCCTGGTTCCAGCTGCCATTTCATGAGCTGTTTTTCCTCTTCCATGCCCCTCTGCCATGCCGCCCTGCCTTGGAGCCAGCTAGCTGACTGTGGACTGAAACCTCTACACACTGTAAGCCAGAATAAACCTTTCCTGCTTCAAGTCTTGGGTGTTGGGTATTGTGTCTCAGCAAGGAGAAGGTAACTAAGACAGGGGCCACCGTCAAGGAGAGGGAGGTCACATGCACATACTTATGAGAACGGCAAGAATGGTTTCCTGGCCATGGGGCTGCAGGCAAAGACAGGCAGACTGTGAAGCAATGTGCCAAGGACAGAGTTCAGCAGCATGAGGAGCCATGGGCCCCAGAGAGAGACACCGCTTCTGCAGTGGAATGGCTGAGGCTGAAATTTTGATTGTGCCACTTTTGGAGCCCTGATTTAGAGTAAGTCATCTAACTTCTCTGAGCCACTTTTGTAGAACAGAGCTAGAATATGGAAACAACCAGGTGGAGAATTAACTGTGGCGAGGCTTTGCATAATCTCAATGAACGATGCAAATGGAAAACATTCTGATTTTAATCTCAAGTGAGGGAAACTTGTTATTGCTAAATTTAGGGAGAGAAAAGTACATTAAATTGTTTTACCTTAGGCTTCAGAGGGAGAGGGCTTGATGGGAAGAGGAGATCAGGGCTCAGGAATAAAGACTAGACTACGAATCAGTGTGAAGGAGTGGAGAGGAGATTGATTTGTTGGATAGAGAGAAAGAGGTATGTCAGCGAGCACCCAGGAGATAGATGCAAAAGGAGCTTGGGGACCAGGGATGTAGCTCAGTGGCACAGCGCCTGCCTGGCAAGCATGAGGTCCTGAGCTCCATCCCTGGGATCAAAACAAGAGCTTGGATTTTACTTGCAAAATGCAGCCACTTGGATACTCTTGCAAGGAGTGATGTGACACAGTGTGGTGAAGGATGCACTTGATGGTTGTTGAGAGAATAAATGTATTTGTTCATTCAAAACTATTATTGGATGCTTGGTACTGTGCTAAATTCTGAGGGTGCACTGGTCAGTAAAGCCAGATACAGTCCCTGGTTCATGGTGCTTGAAGTTCAGTGATAGACTGAGGAAGTGGGAGCTATTGGAGACTAGGGAGGCTCCCAGAGTTGTACAGAATCTAAGCAAGAGGCTCTACTCCTCCTTAAGACTAACCACCAAGAAAAGGGTGGTAGGCAACTTGTCATGAGGTACTTCCTCAGAAGATGGATTTCCCAACCAAGGTTGTTAAAGACACCATCCATGATATCAGAGTAGACCCAAACCCAGTGTAATTGTGAGGCCTGGGACTGGGATTCCCCTAAAAAGCCTGTGATATAACATAGGGCAGGTCAGACCTCAAGTGATTAATTGCAACTGGTTTCAATTCACTGTGAGTTACCCCTAGATGCCACAAGATACTGGACTTGCACTTCACCCCTAGAAGTTACATCTTTTGGAATCATGGGCTTTCACACTCTAGTTCTCTTAGGTTAGTTCAGTTTGTACCAATGAGCACTTTTTGAGTGCCTCTTCTGTGCTATGCTAGTGTTATTTCTCTCAGTTTCTGGTTCCTGGGTATGGAAGAATTTACTATTTATTTACCAAATATTCAATTTTCTCTTCACTTCCAAATAGCAGGATTGTAACATTTAACTGGGCACATTTCTAGGAGGAATAGTTTGGAAGCCCAAAGACTGCAGTTCTCTGCTTTCCTGGCAGCTGGGGAGTGGTTGTGGACTAAGTTCTGACAAGAGAGATGCAGACCAAGGTCCTGTGAGGCTTCTGGAAAGGCTCCTCCATCCTCTGTCCACCCGATGCCTGTAACACGGTGCTGGGCCACGCTCCTGAACCGGTGCTAGGGCAGTGAGTGGAGAGCTGCAAGCAGCCTGGGAGCATGATGACCACAGCCATCCACGTGAAACCACACAACCTGTCTCTAGGGTTCTTTTCTAGAGAAAGACTTGCATTTCTATCCCATTTATAGTGCTGTTATCAGGGCTCTTTTCACTGCCAAACATATCCTTTGGGATACAAAGGTGTTCTACTCCCTTCTGGGCTCAAAATTTATCCTCTGACCCCAGGCTGGACATCTGTGACTCTGTCCTGGGAGCTTCCTTAGGTCCATATCTTTACTTTCCCTCCCCTGGACACTGAACCTCGCAGGTGCCTGAGGTTATTTGTACTCTTTTAAAAAGCTTTTTGTTGGATTCAGAGATGAAGAAACTCAGGCACAAAGCATACGGGACAATGATTAGCACAGCATTTGTTGCATAATAGCTACTGCATAAAAGTTAGGGGAACCTCTTTGAATAGTTCTTCCCACTTCCAGCCCCGCATGGTGTGCTGACACATCTCAGCACTTCCCATTGTCAGTGTGTCTCCACTTTCTTCTGAATCAATGCCTTCTCAGGAAGTTCCACAGTTCTTCACAGCTTCGTCTCTATAGCTTCCCGCCCTGAGAAAGAGTTTCTAAAGCCAAGTATATACAGGTTGTCCCAGGTTCCTCCTGTATGCCAGCCCAGTGGTCCTGGAAACACAGCTCCTCTGTTTTCTCAGTGTAAACATGGGTTACATTTAACAATAGTCTGAGGCTCCCTGTGAAGGCCCAGTCTTCTTTTATTCCCCATTTTTTGTGTTTTATCAGTACCTGTTTGCAGTACGTAATGCCTACATTCATTGTGAGGAGTTGGTACACGTACGTAACACCTCTTAATTCTCTTTTCATCCCCTTTCCTCCCCTCCCCCTCTCTTGGTCTTCTTCCCATTTGTGAAAGAGCTAGCTCCCTATTCCCTATTACTCATCTTTTATTTTGCTCTTTACTTACAGTTTGGGTTTCTCCTATGAGAGAAAACATGTGATATTTAAGTTTAAGTGTATCTTCAGCCATTTGTGATTTTATGGGAGGCGATCCTGCTGCCAAAACTCTGCTGTCTCCTTTTCCAGTGTCATAGTCTGTCTTCTCCATGGTTTTGTCTTTTGCAGTGCCAGTTACCTGTGCTCAACCATGATCCGAAACTATTAAATGGAAAATTCCAGAAATAAACAACTCACAAGTTTTAAGTGATTCTTATTGCACTATATTGTTATCATCATTCTATTTTATTATTGTTATTGATAATCTCTTACTGTGCCTAATTTAGAAATTAAACTTTATCATAGATGTGTATATATAGGAAAAATAGAACCTATAGTTTTAGGCATCCACTGAGGGCCTTGTGATATACCCCATGCAGATAAGGGGGAGCTGTAGTGTGACATTGTAGTCCATGCCAGTTCATGGGAGTCTGCCTCTTCCTAGCCTACAAGGTGCATGTGTATTTTTCCCAAAAGCTCAATGGAAATAGTGGCTTAATGAGATAGTAGGCACCCCTAAGCAGTATTAAGGAAAGCAACTGCATTTTTATTATTTGTATACTGGGATTCTACAAAATTTTGTTTGGTGAAAAGTGTTTCAGGACTGAATATCTTCCCAAATCCAATAATCCGGTCTGATGATCTCATTCTATTACTGCTTAAATGTAGGCCCGGAAAGGAGACATGGCTTCCTTGGGATCACCTGGCCAGTCCATGTGGGGTTGGGGTCAAATCCAGGTCTTAGGGTTCAATTTTAGTACCTTCACTGCTCCACCTTCAGGTGCATCCTCTTTTCTCCCGGTATCTGGATACATAAAGCATGAGTTGGAAGGAATTCTCTGGTTCCAGTGCTCAACTGAGCCTGTAATTTTCCTATAAATCTATAGATCAGCTACTCTTAATGGCTTTCCTGAAGCCTAGCTAGAGTGAGGTCTAGGCTGTCATGAAGCCCAGGGCAGGAGAAGCCCAAACAAGTACCTGCCTGAGCCTGACATGGGGACCAATTTGCTTATTGCCTAGATAATGACTGGTGTTCCTTCCATTTCATTCTTAGTTATGTGTCTATATTTTCATGCTGATCTCTCTATTTAAAATCATAAATTCCTTATGAGGTATGGATTATTTCCATTTTTGTGATGCATAAAAAAAGTCATAAGCAGGCAGAGAGTAATTGGGAGTCCAATAAAGTGTGAGCCCATAATCATCTCTGAAGCCAATCCCCTTTTCCTCCCTGGCATGGTTGAAACAGTGCCCAGTAGCCCCGTGTGCAGCGACATCCTGCTCCAGGGACCATGTGACCACAGGGCCAGCATTCTGTGTGTCTACGTTAAGGTTACGAGAGGAGTCTGGAGCCTGGGTGGTGGTGCAGGTGTCTTCCTTTGTCTCCCTCACCACTCCATCCAGGCCACACCAGCAGCTGTGCTGTGCTGGGGCTGCCAAGAGCTGCCTTCCCTTTCTCCTGCTTCCTTGTTATTATTTTTTTTAGAGCCCACTGGGCAGGACTAATATGCAGTAAAACTGATTTGTGCACTTTCCAGGCCTAGCTGAGAATAACAGCCATGTCCATTAGTTGGGAGGTATTTAATGGATGATTTATAAGATATTGAAGATAAAACTTGAAAGATACATGGGCAGAGGCAAGATGCAACATTCTTGAGAAACAGAGAACATTAAGTGCTTGATTGGCTGCAGTGATTTAGAGGGAAGCCTCGGGCAGCTGTCTAGCCATCCCCAACATTGTTCTAGCAGTTTCCCTCCCACCAGCTGCAGCCTAAGATGTGGTTCTGGGGTAGAGATGGGCTGAGCAGCAGACTGCAAAGGAAATGTGTGCTTCATCTATGGCCACGGCCTGAGCACTGTCTTGTCCACAACCCCTTTGAGGATTCAGCATGGATTCTCTAGTACAGAGTTCAGCAGGCAGAGGGTAAGATACTTCCTGGAGAAGGCCTTTAGCAGGTAAACCGATCTTATTCTTGCTCTTTTCTATAGAAATTCGGCTTATAGCTCAGCACAGTTACAAAATACTCTATTGGGTGTCACCACTTTCTAGGCAGGGTTAGCTCTGGGAGAGGAGAGATGAGTCATAGCTTTTCTTTTCTTGATATTTTCTAAACAAAGCAAAGGCATCTGCTTTAAAAGCAAAATATCAAATCAAAGCCATTTAGAAAATTTGGCTCTCATTACTGACTGACTCATAATCTAATAAAGACATTGAGAAATCACTGATCTGAAAAGTTATGTTTTTCCCTAATATACTTGTTATGCACACAGTCACTTTGGTTCATGGTCTCAGTCACCGAGGCTCATTGTTGACAAATGTATAAAATATGTAAATGGCCTCATGCCTCTTGTTGTTCAGAAGGTCTTCCTTTCTTTCCTACTCCATCATCATCATCTGTGTTAGTCAGCTTTTTGTCACTGTGATAAAATCTCTGAAAAATATCAATTTAAAAGAGGAAAAGTTTATTTTGGCTCATGGTTTCAGTCCATGGTTGGTTGGCTCCAATTCTGTGGGCCTGAGGTGAGGTAGAACATCATGGCAGAAAGACATGGAGAAAGACAGTTGGTTGCCCTATGGTAGCCAGGTTGCAGAGAAAGTGAAATAGCCTGAAAAGAAGGGGCCAGAGACAAGATATAGTCATCAAGGTCACGTCCCCATGATCTACTCCCTTCAACGAATGAGGCCTCAGCTCCTAATAGTCCATTCAGCTATGAACTCATCAGGGGTTTAATCCATCAAGGAGCTTGGTTCCATCATGAGCCAATCACTCCCCGAAAACCCATCACCTAGCCTTTGGGGGATATTTTGCATCCCAACCCTTAACACCTCCCTAGCCCAAACAAACAAAATTCACCATCCCTGCTCCATCCACAGTGCCATCTCAAAGCTCTTGCTGCTGTGTCATCTCCAAGACTCTGATTTGCATTTGGACTTCCAAGGACAAAATAGCTGTGAAACTCAAAGGATGACTTCCTTGGGGTTGGAATTTCAGTCAGTGACAAGAACAGATACTTGGAGAGAAAAAAATGATAAGATGCTCCCTGGCTTCACAAAATCTTACCTTGTGGATAGACATTAGTTAATTTTCTGATAGTAAGACAAAACTTTATCATTCTCAACAGTTGCCTTGACTAGACCCTTGGGTGGGCTAAGGAACCAGTAGCCTTTGCTTTCAGCAGTTACCCTCTTGCCTGTTTTGCTGTGTGAGCCCTTGCACATCCCAACCCTTTATCTTGGGGGTCCAGTCAGAGAGGTGCAGTTACTAACCTCACCCAAGGAAACCTGGCTATTGCAAATGGAAGTCTGAATTCACTCAAAAGATGGAATGAGAAGAAAGTAGTTCCTTATAGAAAAAACAAAGACATTTGACCATTTGACCTGTCCAGGAGAGAAGGGGTTAGCAGTTCTGCAATAGCAACCATGTGCCTGGGGCCAAGTTGGCTCATCTGAACTGCAGTGGAGCATTTTGAGTCCCAGAGAGGTTTAGTGGCTGGGTAAGGTCATCTGACCAGTCAGTCCTGGGGTCTAGATTTGTATCCATGTTGTTTGTTGTGAAGGCCTAGGCTTTTCTGAATCTCTGCAGTAAGACCCCTCTTGGGGAGGAGGGTGCAACTGCCCTACTCCCAGGACCTACCTGGCTGTGCTTCCCAGAGGTGCTACATATGCACTGGGCCACCTTCACTTCCCTCTGGGGTGCCTCCTTGTCTGTCCCATCTGGTCAATGGAAGAAAGATGTGAGCTAATTAGCCACACTGCTGTTTTATGAACGAAGAGAGAAAGATCCAGTAAGAACCTCTACTTTTTGAATAATGTCTACATTGTGGCCTTGCTGCCCTCCCTGGCTCCAAGGTCAGAATATATTACAGACATCATCAATATCCTCAGCAAACAGCTCCCAACCATGGCCAAAGGCACTATGATGAGCCTGGGGGAGAGAACATCAGAAGCGCACGAGAGGTTAATCTAATTCAACTGGAGCATGCTGAGGTCTGTGTGAGCCAGATATCATGAAGGATGACAAAAGACTAAGATAGAAGCAAGGGTCAAGGGTCTTACTGTCTCGTTGGAGAAGTGGGATATGTTAACGAAATCTGTATTAAATATGAGCTGGCATATGCTGAGCCTATGCAGATAAGTAGAGATGGAAAGATGAAGTCAAACGTCAGATTTGTCCGCTGAAGATCTGGATTCAAGTCAGCACTGCCGTGCAGTCAAGCAAGGCAGTTAATGTCTCTGTGTCTTACTTTCCCCAACTATAGAAAGGATAATTCTGACCTCTCCAGGTTGTTTTGAGAAGGAAATGAAAGAAGTGCAATGAATGCAAAATAATTCAACCATATATTTTGATTCTAGACAGAGATAAAATTTAGTTATATGGTTATATAGAGGAGAAGTGCCTATGTAGCCTACAAAGAGGCTACAATGCTGGTTATTATTATTTTAATGGCTCAAAACAGATAACAGCTTACACTCATAGCTCACAGTTCTGTGCATTGCAGTCTGCCCCTGGTCTTAGCTGAGTTCTGCTGGTCAGTTGGTGGACTGACATGGCAGAAAGACCTATGATAGTCTTGGTTGCATTCTCTGTGTTTAATAGGCTGTTGACTAGGATGATATGGGTGAATAGGTTATTTCTTTTCATCATCCAGCAGGCTACATCAAGCTTCTTCGTGTACCTAGTTAAGTTTGAACCTAGCAGATTAAAAATATGAAAAGTCCCAGATAAATTGACCTCAGGGACGCTAAGGGTGAGTAAAAGTCAGTGTGTCAGCTTGTTTTTCTGGGATAGGAGAGGTGCATGTAGACCAGGGATAATCAATGGCCAGGGCAGCCTTACTGCTGAAAGGTCTTTGAGCTGGGCCTGGGCACACTGGCAGAACACAAGCTGACAGAGAATGGAGAATAGTCCAAGGATTTTGGGAAGATGTTTGTTGCAGAAACATTCTTGCTGACCTTTGACAGGGAAGGAACCAGGTCCAGAGTGAAAGAAGATTTTTGTCTTGACACACTCTGAACTCCGTGCCAGGCCATGAGCAGTGCTTGCCTTCTGCTTGACCTCCTTCACCAAAAGTGAGGGGCCAAGGAAAGGAGTCTAAGGACAGTAAAGGTAAGGTTTGTCTCAGAGTAATTTCAGGTTAATGAAAGGTTGCAAAAACACTACGCAGAATTCCTCTATGTCTTTCACCAAGCTTCCCATAGTGTTAGTACTTTACATAACTATGGTACAACTGACAAAATTAAAAAATTAATATTGGTACAATATCGTCAAACTACTATTAACTATTATAGTATTATTAGACTATTCCCTATACTTACCAGCTTATTCTTTTTCTATTTCAGGGTCCTGTACAGGACACCATGTGGTATTTGGTCTTCATGTCTCTTTATTCTCTCCCCAGATCTATGGCAATTTCTCATGCTTTCTTTGTTTTCAGCAGTGTCAAGGGCATGGAAGAATATTATTATTTTATAGAATGTCCTTCAATTTGACTTGCTTGATGTTTTGTGTGATTAAACTGGGGTTGTGGACTCTGGGGAAAGAGGTGACATGTCTCTCTCAGCTCTTTGGGGTCCACGGTTAGCCTGGCTTTCATTGGTAGCACTGACATGCATCATAAAGGGATCTGCATCATTGGATCTGTGTTCTGCCAGATTTCATCACTGTAAAGTTACTATTTTTTCTTTTCCATATTCCATTCTTTAAAAGAAAAATCACTAACTCCAGTCTTAAGTCAAGGGAAAAGAAATTAATCTGGGGCTGGTAGATTCTTTTATTTTTTATTTTGACATAATTGTGGATGTGCATGAAGTTGTAAGAAATAGAGTTGTCCATTGCTATCTGAGGGAGGGTTGGTTCCATCCTCCTCTAACACCAAGAATGATCAAGTCCCTTATGTAAAAATGAGTATTATATTTGCATATAACATACATACATCCTCTTGTATACTTTAAATTATCTACATTACTTGGAATACCTAATTCAATAGCTATACATCGTTTATGTAGATTTAACATCATACTTGATGTGTATCAAATTTAAGTTTTGTCTTTTAGAACTTTCTAGAAATCATTTCTGTCAATTTTGATTCATGTTTAGATTAAATCACAGATATAGAACCCATACATAAAGAGAGCTGTCTAATATGGAGGGATCCCGTGTGGCCTTTACCCCACTTCTCCCACTGGCAACATCTTCCATTTTTATTGTATAATTCCATAACAAGGAAATTGACATGGATATAATCTATCAATCTTATTCAAATTTCACCATTTCCTACACATGCCTGTGTGTGTGGTTAGTGCTCTGCAGTTTGATCATGTGGATGGATTTGTGCGACAGTAAAGACACAGAACAATTCCATGGCAGCAGGGTCTTTTATAGGTAGCCTTTTTATAGTCACAGCAACCTCCCTTTGCCCCAAACTCCTGGCAATCACTAATCTATTTTCTGTTTCTATAAAGTTGTTATCTCAAGAAGTGGAATCATGTCAATTGTAAACTTTGGGGACTGGTTTTCTTCTCACTTGTCATAATTCCCTTGAGACTCACCCAGGTTGCCGATTCTCACATACTTCAGAACTTCACTTCTATATATGGCTAAGTCCCAGTCCCTGGTGTAGATGTGCCACCTCTTTTTTTTTTTTTTTTTAACCAATTGAAGGACACTTGGATTGCTCCTAGTTTTGATTATTACAAATAAAGTTACTATGAACATTCATGTGTGGGGTTTTTGTATGAAAGCATTTTCATCTCCCTGGGATAAATTTCTACGGCAGGGTGGTTTTGCTCCTTCCTTTCAATGTCCAGTTTGGCCTTGGCTGATGTCTGTCTGCAGCACTTCAACTGTCCTCACCGAGGATATTCAGCAGACAAGGGAGGCAGTGTTGTTGCCTTTCAGGCTTCAGGGGGCAGCTCTGTTCCTCCTCCTCGGTGATCTCCTCACTGGCCATGCCGGCTACCCTGAAGTGGTGCACATCCTAGTTGTGCAGAGGACCAAGCTTAAGGCTGTCACCAGGGTATCCTCCTGAGTTCCTTCTGCCTTCTGCCTGGGATGTGGCAACACGAGGGGCAATGAACCATCCTCCAAGGCTCAGAGAGATGTGGGGACCAGAGGTCAGGTTATCTGGGGCTACGTGTGTGACCTGAGTTAACCTGCATGACCTAAATGTTCATGAACTTCTCAATTGTGGTGGTCCAGTGAACTGAAATATTACTTCTCTTTTATTGGAGTAGAGATGGTTGGAGGTGCTGTAGTGGAAACTGTCCCTACTGCATGGCCAAAGCAGCACCTTCACAGTGGTTATGAGAGGTACTCAAGTGTTCTATAGCACAATAATGTCATGGTTATGGTTTCACAAGGAGCAGGTCAGAGCCCCATTAATTGGAACACTATAAGTCATCCCTTGGTCTCTATGGAAGATTGATTCCAGGATTCCCACAGATACCAGAATTCATGGATCCTTGAGTCACTTATATAAAATAAAATAGTGTAGTAGTCACATATAACCCTTGCAATCCTCCTGTGTACTTTAAATCATCTCTAGATTACACACAGTACCTAACATAATGTACATATTATGTAAATATTTGTTAGACTGTATTACTTAAGGAATAAGGACAGGAAAAATGACTGTACATGGTCAATACCATTCCATTCTTTTTCCAAATATTTTTTTCCTTAAATTCTTTTATTGGTACATTTTAAGTATATAATACATTCATATTTATCACTGGGAGCTTGTACCTGTACATGATGTATCTTGGTTCTTATTTTCTTCCCCATTACCTGTGCACCCTTCACTCCCTCCACCCTTCCCTATTTACATAGACTTTGTTTCCAAATATTTTTGATCCATGGTTGGTTGGATCCACAGATGCAGAACTTGCAGATGTGGTGTAACAACTGTGCTTCCTCATGTGAGACCACACCAGTTTGTCAAGATAAAATGATGTTTGCCCTAATGAAGTGCTTTTCCCTCTTGGTTAATTGATAAAAAAAAATCAAGCACAGCTCCTATGCAAGAGGAGTCTGAGCAGGGCTGGAACCTAATGTCTCCTACATCCTGGAGACCAGAGTCCCCCTCTTGAGAGCTCAGCAGTGCAGAACAAGTCTCTTTGGCTAAGTCACTAGTCTGTTAGACCCAGGGAAGGGGCGAGGAAAATCCCCTCCTTCTGCTCTGAGCTGAAACGGAAGGGTTCAGGGAACAGAGCAGTAGCTGGAGCAAATGATGGAAGATAGGAGAAAGAGTAAGAGAGGCAGGGGGCACTAGATGAGGCAAAAGTCCCCCTAAGGCCCTTATTTACATACAGTTCTTGGAATCAGGTTGCTCTCCATAATTGACCGGAGGAGGTTTGTGGTCTGGGGAAGACTGAGATGTGGAAGGACTTCCTGACTGGCTTCTGGGGTCTCTGAGACACACTGCTGAGGGGACCCTTCTGCTATTCTCCCCTCAAGGTGCACACCTTCCCCCAGGGTTTTCTAGGCACTTTCTATGACACAGATCACCTGAGGTCCTGCTGTGCCCAAGTTACATTTAAAATGACAGATTCGTGGATTTGTAGGTGATGGAATTTGGCAAGTGCTTGAAACTAGGTGAAACCATGACAAAATCCATGGTTTATGAGGATCACTTTGTAAACAGCACGGGGGTGGTAAGATGAAAGCCATTTAGCAAGCCTTGCCATGGTCCAAGAAAGAGAGGAGGAGTCTCCCCCAGGGAGGAGCGCGCATGTGCTGTCCCAAGCCTGCTGGGCCATCTGATATTCAGAGCTTTTGAGGAACATCAAATTCCAGGGCCCATCCTAGCTATACTGAACTAAACTTTTGGAGAGGAGACAGGAATGTTTTATTAATTCCTCAAATGGCTCTGGTGAGAAACTATATGTGAGAACTAGTCTGCCAGATGATCTTTACGGGGGAGGAGGACAAGGACACAGAGGAGGAAGAGGAGGAGGAGGAGGAGGAGGAGGAGGAGGAGGCTGGTTCCGTAACGGGTGCCTTCCTTTCATGGGATTCTGAAACTCTCTGCTCGTTTGCCTTTCTCGCACCTCCCTATCCAGTCTCAGCAATAAGAAAAATGTTGCAGTTTGCAGTTCTGTGGAGAAAAGGTGAAGCACAATTGGAATATTTCTTCTAAATTTCTTTCTTTTCAGAAATTATTCACCTGACAAAAGAGCTGGCTAGAGAAACAATTCATGACAAATCTGTGCTCCCTGGGAGAGGCAAACACTGGGCACTCTTATTCCTTCAACTACAATCTGGAGAGAGCCTTCTCTCTCTCCTCAACTCTCCCAATCCTGTTGTCCCCTTTATCTGCTGTGGTCGGATTTCCTCTCCCACTGCTGCCCCAAAACAGCTCCCACCAACACCTCAGTGACCTGCTCTTTGTCAAGGTCAAAGACTCTCCCAAGTTCTCATGGTGCTTGCCTTGACTCATGCTGCAGACCACTCCCTCCTCTCGCCTCCTAAATGGCTTTCATCTTCTCATCCTCTGCACTATTTGCACAATGATCTTAACAAACCACAGATTTCATTATTGTTTTGCCAAGTTTAAAGCACATGCCAAGTTCCATCCTCTACCACAGACTGGGGTGCAAACTCCTTTCTGCTGCCTGGCTCCATCTGGCCTCTGCAGCCCTTCAGTCCTGCAGCCCCATGTTTGCTGAGCCCCAGCCACACTGGGCTTCCAGCAAGTCCTGGACATGCTCTGTGTTTCCTGGATAAAGGCTGCTCTCGCCTTGGCATCCTCTGTGGGAATGTCCTCTCTGCCTGCTATAACCCCACTCCACTTTCAAAGCCAGCATCATGGATAAAAGCCTGCATGGTATTTTATCACAGCAGCCTGCACAGAATAAGACAGCTTGATTCTAACTTTCTTCTTTGCTTAGCATTCTCAAACCACTGAGAACTGACCACCGAGTGGTGGGAATGATTGGATTCCCATATCATTCCTTTCAGTGTGTTAGTGGAGCACTTAGCACATTTCATTAAGATTCAGTAATTGTCCTTTTTCTCTGCTGACAGGGAGCATGTGTAATTTATCTGTGTGTTCCTGATAGCACAGAACTTGGCACATGGAACTTCAATAAATGTTTGTAGAACAAATTCCGCATTAAGCTTTCACAGAGAGTTGAGATTAATAGTAATAATGGCAATCATACCAGCTAGTCTTTACAGAGGCCCATTATGGTCCAGGCATTATAAATGCACATTTAGTGCTCATATTAGCCCTATGGAGCAGAAACTAGAGATATTACTACCCTCCTCTAATGGAAGAGGAAACTGAGCTACAGAGAGGCCCGGTAATTTGCTGTGTCCTAGTTGATAAGCTTGTGAGTCAGGTTGGAAACCCCAGGAATCAGACTCCATCGCACTCCTCTACACTGCAGCTCAAGGCAGACCCTTGTCTGTGCAGATGGGATTCTGGGGCTGGGGGCTGAGCACAGGGCTGAGTGCGAGGCTTGGTTCAGAGTCAAGCGGCTCTGCATCGCTGTTGGATGGGCTGGACTGGGTCCCAGCAGCAGCATCCCGCTCCAGGCTGGGACCCGTGAGAAGGGCTCATTCAGAAGGATTACAGCAGCCTCGGAAGCTCTACTGCCCGCCACCAGTCAACACCTGAGTTTAGGAAAGGGAAGGAAGAAGGGGAATTTCACTCTAGATCTGAGAAGTATTTTCTTTAAAGTATGTAGTCAAATGGCCTCACCACCAGACAGGCGGATCCCATCCAGATGATTTAGCTGCAGTAGTGTGGAGTTCATGGAGTGAGGAATTCCCATTCCCATTTCTGAGAAGGCTGGAACTAAATAAAGTTGAGTTGATGTTTGGCAGTGTAGTGCTAGGGAAGCTATTGAGTTCCTATTTAAAGGCACATAACCTTATTTTAAATGCATTTCCCAGGGTTTGGGTAAAACTCGCCAAAGTATCAAAATGTGTTTCCTTGTACTTTAAAGCCTCTCTTGCTTAGAAAGTTCAGGGTACCTCTGCACCGCAGACTCCTGCACCCCTTAGAAAATA
Source organism: Heterocephalus glaber (assembly GCF_000247695.1). The sequence goes on from NW_004624758.1 coordinate 16,234,212, forward strand.
CAAGACTCAGGATATAATCATAATGAATATTTTATGCCCAATACTTTCCTGTACTGTATTATCTCCTTGAAATCTTCACAGAAATCATATGGGGCCAGTAACGTTATTACCTCCAATTTGCAAACAGGAGACTGAAGCTCAGAGAGGTTAGGCTACTTGCTCAAATAGCCTCGTGAGAGCAGATAAACGAGGATGTAGCTAATAAGCTTCTACTTCAGGTTAGGCAGACCTAACCCAGGATTCCCAAGCTCAAAAGTCTAAGATTTAGGGGACCTAACTTTCTGCTTTGGTGTTCTCTACCAGGCCCAAACTTGGGCTAGTTTCTGGGTGATTTGGGTGGGGAATTCCCCTGCTTACCTTGTGACCTTGGAGTAGATGACAGCCACCTTACACCTCGGTTTTCTCATCTGTGGTAAGGGTGACAAGTGCTACCCACTGGGCACTGGTCATGCAGGAGGCTCACATGTGTGTTTGAGTCATGTCCCTGGAAGGCGCACACGGGGACGGGCCCAGTGAGAACCTGGGCAGAGGTGCCTGGGGAACTGGAGGCTGCAACACCGCACCTCTCCTGAATTTCCCACCAGTCAGATCCCCGAAGTCACTGTCTCTCTAGCAGGTTCAGTGCTGCTGGTGGGGCTGGGGGAGAGGAAATGTTGGTCCTGTGGTAATTCCCTTTACACTCCTGGCCCGGCCAGAATTCCTTTCCAACGTGGAGTCTTAATCACAGGGAGCAATTACACGAGAGTAGACCAACAAATCGAGATCAATACAGACTCAACTGTCTCCTAGAAGAAATGAAATTTATGACTTGGCTGGATTATGCTTACCAGCCAAAAATAGCCATAATTCCAAGCAACCCCACCGACCAGGATCAATCATGACATTTTATTTCTTTGCTAAACCCTGCTTGCTCTTTCCCCCACCCTCAACCTCCATCTTGTTAGAAGCCAGTCTCTGAGGAAAATATTGCACTTGTTATCAAATTTTAGAAAGAGAATTTACGGCAAAGGCAGATTGATTTAAAGCTTCTAAAGGGGAGCACAGGGTGGTGGAAAGGTAAATTTTGCAGCGTCTCTTAGATTGGTTCTTTTGCTTATCTCTTCATTTTATGACATAATCTGTTGTAGCATTACCCAGGGTCCTCTGGGCTGAAGCTTCTTGGCTGGCATTAGATAAAGGCAAGATATTGTCTGGGTGTAAAGTTTAAAGCCTGTGGCAAGGGCTCATTTTTCTCATTTCAGGCAAGGGAGAAAGGATATAAAATGAAAAGCAAGCAATCAATAAAGAAGAAAGATAGAGATCTTCCCCCAAAAGGAAAAAAAGAAATCCTCACCTCTCTGACTACTCATCTAACTAAGACTTTAACAGGCGGATAATGAACTCACACATCCTCCGGTCCAGGTGGGAACTGGAGGGCAAGCCCCAATGCCAGCATAATCCACTCCCCTCTCCTCTTGAATCCTTCGATGGCATGCACCCCTCTCCAGATTTGGGGTAATTTGTATACAACTCAGCTTTCCTCATTCCTGCCAGCCAACCTTTAAAATAAGACCAAATTGGTTAATTACTTATCCAGCAACCGAGGTTGTGGTTTGCTGAAACCCAGCAATACTTGCTCTGATTTTATCCCACATTAGTGGATGCATCGACTCCCCCCTGCTCATGAGAGAGTAGAAGGAAAGGTGAAAGTATTCTTTGGTTAATCCCAGAGTTTATGATGGACTCGTCTGATTTAATGGTGCTACAGTCATTCTGTTGTTAGAAAATCAATATTTTCCTAGGAAAGTGTATGGACTGCCATAAATACACTCCCAGTTATATGAACCTTGGCCGCAGAACTTACATACTGCAGAGGCCATAATGAGCTGCAAGGAAACAGCCCCCAAATGTATCATGGGGAACAGGGCATCCCATAAAGAAGTCCAAGGGCCTGTGAGTGGCTTTAGCACTCTGGGACTCTGAGAGGCTCTCTTGTGACCCTCAGGAGTGAGGGTACCCTGGGATTGGGTTTTGGTCTTGGTGTCCCTGTGTCACTCATTCTGGAGCAGTAGGGAGACTATTAAGCAGGGAGTATATCCTCAGGACCAGGTTCAATGCTTGTAAGGGGGTGAGGCAGGGGTACTCTAAAGGAAAGAGGCAGAGAGTCATCAGATGAAGGCCGATTAGGAATGGGAAAAGAGTTTTATATATAGGGTGCTATGTTAAATGGAATAAGCCAGACATAGAAAAGAAGAATGCATTCGTTACCAAGGTTAGGGTGATGGGGAGGAAGTGGGGAGACAGCTCAGAGGATACAAAGTGGCAAATATGTGGGATGAACAAGTTGAAGGATCTAATGCACAATATGAGGACAACAGTTAATAGTAGATATTATAGTCAGGATGTTTGCTAATTGAGTAGATTGCAACTGCTCTTACCAGGGGCCAAGGGGATGGATGACTATGTGAGATGATGGATGTGTTAATTTGTTTCTCTGTCATAACCATCCCACTATATAAGAATCTCATAACAACATGCTGCATACTTTAACTATATACAATCATTTTTTTTTTCTTAAAAAAGACTGAGTTTGAATCCTTCTCTACCACTTTCCTATGTGACCTTGGACCAATAATCTATTGCACTTGTTATCAAATTTTAATAATCTATCCCCATTTTACAGAGGAGTAAGCTGAGGTTCAGAGGGATTTATAACAGCTAACACAAGGAACTGATTTGAGATTAAAATGAAATATGTTGGACATTTGTTATTTATTTTCAGCTGTCTATAATCTAATTCTACTTCCTATGTTCAGGGAATTTCACATTTTACCAAGCCTTGTTGTAGCCCCCTTTTTTATTATAGAATCTGAAAATGCCACGTATTTGTATTTCTCAGTCTCCTTTATAGGTAAGGCACCACATCTGATACAGGTGTGGTCAAACACACTTGCCCTAGAGTTGAATCAGGAGCGAATGAGGTAAGGCAGCAGGGACAGTGAGTTCCAGCAGGAACCTTAGATGATTCCTGGTTGTGGGCGTCACTGTGGTAGCCACGGCGACCGCTGTCCAAACCTTGCAAGGCTAGTGGAGGTGGAGCCCCTGCTGGTGAGTGGCCAAGTGCTGCCTTACCAGACCGTCCTGTGGGTGGGGTCTAAGTGTGGTTTCAGGCTAGGATGGCTCTTAGTCTATTTCCCTGTTTGTCTTGTGACGTGGTCACCCCTTCTTTGTCAGAGAGTGAGTGGGCTCTTGTTCTGAGGAAATGTTAAAGGGGTCTGTTACAAAGCACCAGGTGCTCCACCAGGCCTCGGATGGAGCTGGCCAGTGCTCTGTGTGTAGAAAAAGCAGTGGAATCCGCAAAGTACATATGAAGGACACCCGTCTGGAATCACTCCTGGACACAAAGACAGTAGGACTAACTTACCACCAAGTGCCTGTCTGGTGTCCTGGAGGGACAGCCCACATCTGGGGAGTAGCATCTCTGTGGGTCACAGGGCAGATATTCAGCAGGGTGGTAACTGTCAGGCTTACCGACAGGAGCCCATGCTCAGGGGCCAAGACAGAGGCTCCACCTGTGCTCCATGACTGCTCCACTCACCGGCCCGTTGTTCAAGAGACTCGATGGCCTAGGACAGGGGCTTATGTACTTCCCCTGGATGGGTCCTCTTGTCCACCGGCCTGTTGGGTTCCTCTCCTGAAGTGACTGTCCTCCAAATTCTTGCCTCCAGGTGTGAGCACAGACTTTCATGAGTCTACCCCACTTTTCCCCAGGCCTTTTTTCCTCTGGTCGCTTGGAGACAGCTGCTCCCAGTTCCCTAAGCAACCATTTAAGATGCCTAGGAGCTCACATACAGTACATCCTTAACTTAGGCTGCTTCACCTATCATTCAAAAGTTTACTGCATAAAGGTCTGCCCACTGGAGGGATTTCCACCTCCACTATCTTTCAGAACTATTCCTGGAGGGGGTGGCTGCTTTATGGAAGCCATCCCTTTTATGCTCAGAAAAAAAGCAAGCTGACCTCTCCCTGAACCAAGCTTGAGCGTTATGTGTTCCAGTTAGCTGAGGAGGCCAGGGGTATGAGCTCAATGAGAGGTGCAGTGCAGCAGAGGAGGACTTCCTGGGAGTCCAGGCATCGTCCACTATGGAGTGGATCTCAGCTGTGAGCATTCTGCCAGGTAACTCCAGGGTTCTGGAAATGTCCAGCTCATCTTTGACACCTCCAGCAACAGGGTCACCAATCTTCCATGGTCAAACTTCCATGATGATTACCAAGTGACTTACTGAGGAGAGGCTTCAAAATAGTGACTAATGCTTTTCTGTAGATAGCAGGATGTTGCTACAGAACCCTAGAGAATCCATTCCTAAGCTCCGAAATTTAGGCTTTTAAGAAATGCCACAGAGCATCCTTATTGCCACAGATCTCTTAATTCTACAGGATCTGACGGACTATATGGGCCAAACTACAGGGCTGCTTGTACCATAGCCTTTTGCAAAGCCTTCTTTTGCTCTGGTTATCACTTGAAATTGTCATTCTTCTAAGTCACCTGATCGATGTTTACTATAGAATTCCTAAGAGTGATATACAACAGCCTTAAAAGTCCAAAGAAACCTATGAAAGCTGGGCCCTTTTATAAGCAGTAGAAAGTATGAGGTACAAGCATTCATTCTGTACCTTGGGGCAGGTGGTTTACATGCTGCAGCCTACTGGGCCACTAGGCTCTCAAGGATGTAACTGGCTCTTGTTCTTTCCAATTTACTGCTGCCACATGTCTGTCCCAGTATCCTGAGTTCTTCCTACTTCCCATTCATCAGGTCTAATTCATGTGATGTTCAAATGCAGCCATCTAGGTGTCTTAATTCTAAGTGTCAGAAAACCCCTGCTTTTGACTCTATTAGAGCTGTGAATTCAGCCATATTTGTGACATTTAAAAATAACATTAATGGCTGGATTTACAGCAATCTTCTACATATCTGCAGAAGATAGGGCCTTCTTTAAACCCTTTCACAGAGGGTTGGGTTTTATACAACTATAATATGTCTTATTTTACTCCATTCCTTACCAGTAATATTTATCCACCAACTCCTATTAGTTGTGTTGCCCCAGTGGCGTATGAATTCCTTGACATGTCCAACTGGAGTGAATTCCAGCAGCCAGATATTTTGATGGTAATGTTTGGAATTTGACCCAATGTATATGAAAATAACAAGGACCTCTGCAGTGCTCAACTCCATCCATGCAGGAACAGGCTGACAGAGGTGAACAGATGTGGACATCAGGATGCAAGGTGTAAGGCCTGGGCAGACAGCACTGCAGGCCTCTCCACTCTGCTGTGTCAAAATGAGCACTTAGGGCAGCTTTGCACACAGTAGGTACTCAGGGAATGAATTCTGCTTCTTCGAGATGTGAAGTACTTAAGGGAAGCAGGGGCCTGGAGTGGAAGAGACACAAATGGCATTAGAGAGATGTTTTCTGCTGCCTCAGATGCTGGCAGGGGAGCATCTGTGAGTTCTGGACCTGGGCCCACATCTTGTAGTCAGTGCACTGTGCTCGGAGAATCTCCCAGGAAGGAATGAGCCCATTCTGCCTTCTCATCTCACTGCTCAAGGCAGGTAGTCTGTGCGCTACCTGAGTGGTGGCTCCCTGACCAGCCAAGTCTGGCTGAATTGTGCGGCTCAGAGGGCTTCATTATCTCCTCCAGCCACTTGCTCTGAAGGCTCCTGGGTTCTCTTCCTGGGAAACAAACCTAGGAAACAGGAAGAGAGAAAGTGGCTGGGGAAAGCAGGAGCAATTACAATGGCAAGCACCAGCCCCAAACACGCAATTACTTTTCAAACAGGCTATTTACAGCCTGACAGAGCAAGTGAGCCCAAGGGTAGTGGGAAGCATGTAATCAGGGACTGGTCAGGCCTGCTCCAAGTTGTGTGAGGCAGAGAGGAGCCATTGGGAGAGAACAGAAAGGACAGCCAAGATGTCTTCCTTGGTCTTCTCTTGCCATGCATGCCTCTACTCCAGGTGAGCAGCTCCTGCCATGCTGGCTGCACCCACCTTGTCTGGCACCTCCCAAGCCTTCAGCTCCTTCTGCGCCACTCTCCTGGTCTTCAACTCAGAGTCCATTGCCCTGGGCCAAACTTCCCTGACCACTGCTAACCACCTTGGTCACTTTGCTGGAACTTTGCAACCTTTATCCTCATGGCCACTCACTTCCCACAGATTGTTATCATTGTGTCTTCTTCCCATATTTGAAGGTTATTGTCTCCTTAATTTTCATTTGCATAGTCCTCTTGATCTTCTTTCAGTAAGCAACACATGGGAGATGGTTCCAACTGAATACATGCTCAGTTTCCTTCTGCCTAAAATGGGATTCTAGTACTTTATGCTTATGGTTGCTGTAATGAGTGTAGCAGTTACTGCTAGTTAAATGCTCATTACAGTGCTGCTGTGTTGTGTGAACCATGTAAATGTGGATGGGTAAATGTGAGTGGTGACTGCTTCCTGTTGACCTGTTCAAGCTTTCTGGGCCTCAGAGAAAACTGCAGTGGACAGTTTATCTTTTTACTTCTTCCAGATTTTGACTCATTTAAGTTAGGACAATTTTATATGGTGTTTTAGTCACTTTTCTTGTGGCTAAGGCATGATACCCAACACCTGCAACTTATTTGGTTTCAGGTTTATTTGGCTCACAGTTTCAGAGTGTTCAGTCCATGACTGGCAGGACCAAATGCAGAAACAGCATGGTGGAAGGGCCTGCCGAGAAGGAAACCTGCTCACCTCATAGCAACCAGGAAGCAGGGAAGGAAAGGAGGTGCTGGGAAGGGAGAGCTGTCCTTCTAGGTCATGGCCCTAGGGACCTTCAAAACCTACTACCCCTTAATAGAAAGTCAACTATAGTGCCGCCATTATCCAATCACCTTCCAAACACATGAAGCTTTTGGGGCCATTTTAGGTCTAAATCATAACATATGATTATTAAAATACTTTACAAGAATTTCTTGCTTTGGAACTATTTGATTTCATTCTTTATGGTCAAGACTTAAAAGTTCTCTCTTGTGCTCATTAAAGGAGAATTTGAGAACTGCTATATGTGCCTGGGGTTTTTGGTCAGCCTCATTTTCAAAAGACATCACTCACCACGACTATTTGCAATTATTAGAGCAAGCAAAGCTTTCAAAGGCATGTCTGTGTTATGAGAAGGAACAACTGCGATATTGTTGTCGAGGTGGCTTGACCCACTGGAGATGCAAACACTTGATGTGGTCAGGTGGGGATGGCCTGGACAGATACTGCACCTGCTTCTGTTGTAGGTTTGCTTCCATTAGTTGGATATGGGATCTGGACAGCAGTTCCCTTTGCCCAAGTGTACATCTGCTTGGAGTCTTCTGATGAAACACTGGAGAGCTAGACCCAGAGCTATGCTTGAATCTTGGCATAGACTCTACACTGCATCTTCTCCATTTGCACTCGAGACCCTTCTCCCCCTTTTTGCTTTCAGTCCAGAGCCATGCACTGACCCCTAGAGACTGTACCAATGTGTTCTTTTGCCCACCAGCTTCCACTTGAGTTCCACTGATGGGAGGCTCTGATAGGGCATCAGAGCATGAAGTCAGAATATTCATTCCTTTGTTCTCTCCTGCTGGCCTGCAGACAGGCAGAGGTCCGTTTTTCTATGCAAGGCTACAGGTCTCCAAGGGCTGCCTACTCCCATAGCTTTTTCCAGTGACCAACCCTGCTTGTGCCCCAAGGGCTAACAGGTGAGAGCTGTGGTAGTTCCAGCAACCCATGCCACAATTCCTTGCTGGATTCACTCTACCTTGCTCATAATTTTGTAAACTAATCCTTGCATTAAACTTGCTCAAGCATTCAGTCGCTTCTCCCCCTACCTGATGGATGTCTATAAGGCAGTGCAGTGTGGTGGATAAGACTCTAAGGTCTGCAGTCAGACTCTTGGGGATCTCACCCCAACCTGATTTTTATCTTGGAACATTTATTTCACCTTCAGGTGCCAAAGTGTCCAGTAATATTGGAGGAATCAAATATCTTCCTAATTGGTTTATGAGGAGGATTAAATGAGATAAAACATTTAAGCTCTTAAAATGGGGCATGAAACACTGTAAGTCCTTTAGTTAATTATTCAGCTCTGTCTACAGAGAAAAGAGGAAGCAAAGAGGGTCATTGTAGGAAGAAACAGTAATGTAAATGGATTTACAAGGTCAGATGGGAGCAAGATGCTTCAGGGGCTTGACCCAACTAAAGAAAAATTTCCGGGAAAAGATTAATCAGACAAGAATACTGAAGGAAGGTGAGGAGTGAGAAGAATATAGAAGTATTTATTTTTGAAGAAGTGTAGCAAGGACCATTGGCCAATGTAATATTCTCCAAAAGTGCTGGAAGGCTGGAATTCAATTAAGACTTTGGAAACGATTGAATCCTATCCTAGTCTGGAGTTTTGTCCTCTTTCTTTCTTTCTTTCTTTCTTTCTTTCTTTCTTTTTCTTTCTTTCTTTTCTTTTCTTTTTTTTTGTACCAGGGATTGAACTCAGGCCCTTGCACTTTTGAGGCAGGCACGGTGCCACTGAGCTAAATCCCCGGCTAGATTTTTAACTCAGTTGTCCTTCAATTTGGTTCTTGTAGGAAGAATTGGTGGGTTGTCTCTTCTATTACAATGTGTCTTACCTGGGGCATCTTTGATGGCCACCACATAGCCACTCAACTTTCAATTTGGCTGTGCCAATTGAGACAACAACAGGTTGCTTGCACATGTAGCTTGATGAGGGCAACCTGAATCTCGAGTCTTACTTTCTTTCCTTGGAGTTCTCTATTTGTGTCGTGGGGGATGCTGTGGAATCCTGCTTGGCTGTGGCTCAAATACTCATCTGGAAGAGCAAGGGAGTAAAATAATACATGGGGAAATTTTATACCAAGGAATCAGTAGCCAGAGCATGAGCATTCCTTGTTCCGTATCTCAGACAATTCCGAAGCACTGTGTACACAACTCTCCAGAGGTCCCCAAAGTGACTGTGTCCAGTTACTCATACTCATTGCAACTACTTGGTATCACACCCTGGGCTTGCCTTTCACTCCTTTGCCCTCTCACTCTACCCATTCCCTCCATCCCATTCCCTAGGATCAAAACCCAAAATAGGCTTCCTGCTACTAGCCCTTGTCAATAAGTTCTGTGTAACTTGGAACCCAAGCTAAGACATTATTTTATTCGATTTTGTTAGTAAGTGGATTTTAGTGTCGCATTTTATGCAGCTTTAATGAACATAGTTTATGCCCTTTTCATAGTACACAAATAGCTGGAAGTGAGCCCTTTGTAAATAAGACCGCAATTTCAACAATGAGTCTCAACAGCTGTCTTCCTCAGTGAGTTACGCAGCCCAGCCAGGCTGGATATGTTGAAGCAAGATGGCCCAGTGGAAAGAACAATAAAGTGGGAGCCAGGATCACTGGCTCCCGATATAGACCACATCTCACCCAATTGAAGTGATAAGTCAGTGTTTTTAAAAAAGTATATTTCTAGAGTTGTATGACTATCATCATAATCTAATTTTGAGGACGTCTCTGTTGCCTCCAAATGCTCATTCACAGCCATTCCTCACCCTCCTCACCATCCTCCTGTCTTGGCTCTTCAACTTCTCCCCAGCCTCAGGAAGCCACCAATGTACTTTCTGTTTCATAGATTTTTCCAGTTGTAGACATCTCCTAAAAAGTGCACCACGAAATCTGTGGCCTTCAGCGAGTGGTCTCTTTCCCTTAGTAGCTCTCATTTGATGTGTGATTCTGAGTAACCACTAAATTCCTGGGTACAGATTTCTCCTCTGCAAATTGGAAGTGACTCCAAAGTCCTTTTCAGCCCTCCGAGTCCCAAGGAAAGCAGTGTAAGTAGCAGAGAAAGCAGAAAAGGTGGCTCCCAGTGTTTATTTTAAGATTTCAGCTCTGAGCTAAAAGAAGCAAAACGAAGAGGAGCAGTACATATCACTGAGCTCTTATTCGACAGTTGGTGCCTGTCTGCATCCAGAAACCAATTACCTATGAGGAGTAATTTAAATCATTAATAGCCACAAACAAATGTGTCTATTCTGCAAGTAATTTGCAGTAACATTTAGTAATTGATAGTAATTTTTAGTAATTAAACACTAAGTAATTCATTTACCAAGGCGCACAGCCATTTTATGGGGTTCCTTGGTGTTCCCACAGCAGATCTTAATTACTTAACCCAAGCACCAGGAATATTTCTGTCATTTCTAAAAAAATATAGACAGTGTGCTATTCTCGGTAAGCCCCAGTAGAGAGGAAGCCAGGGAAAGGAGTTATTTTTCTGGCCAGTAGTAATTAAAGACTGAAGCTACCAATTAGGCCAATAACAAGGTTGCTGAGTGAAGCCCTTTAGATGGGTTTTTTGTCTATGCTGCACAGACAAAGTGAAATCTGGGTTATAACAACTTATTTCTGTCTCCTCTTCTCCAAAATGTTTTGTCCCAGCTTTTTTCAGATTTGTTTAGGCTGTTTCAAACCCATGCATGAGCTAGTTATGGCAGAGAGCAATCACAGGGACCCACTTTTCTTGCCAAGATACCATCTGAAATTTTGAGTTTGGTATTCACTGTTATATGCAACTTAACTCCAATATACCTTCTGCAGTGATTTAATACCTAGAGGACAGTGTTAGTGGCTTACTCTCCAGCTAACCCTCCTTCTTCCTTTCTAGCAGAACCTCACATTTATTCAGTAATCTATTTGTTCTCCAAGCAGTCCATGCAATTGTAGACAACTGGGCCTTGGGTGTATCCTGGATAATCTAAACCAGTCATAATAATTCCAGTACTAACCTTGCTAGAGACAGGTTTGGGAAAGTAGATTTCTATTGGCCTAGAAGTGGTCATGTGACTGGGTGGCCCAATCAAGGTAAAGGGGAGATATTTCATTCCACTGGTAGTGGAGAGATTTTTTTTTCCCTTTCTCTTTGTCTCCCAATGTGAACAAGGGAGCCTATTGGTTTAGTGCAGGCAGCAGCCATCTTGGCATCATTTGGGAACTACAATAGTCAGAAAACAGGTTCTACCCTGATGTTAAATAGAATTGAAGAGAATTGCAGAGAAACTGAATTTAAGACTTACTGTATCAGAGTATATCTGAAGAGCTTCTAGTTGGTTAGGTGAGATGACACAGTTTATTTGTTTTGTTTTGTTTTTTGCTTTTTAGATTTATCTAGTTCAAGCTCGGCTTTCAGCCACCTGCAGGCCCAAGAATCCTAACTCACCAGACCCCAGCTCCCATCTTTCACCTCAACCTAATTACTTTATTCCCTAAAGAAGTCTTTCCACTTTGGCTCTCATATTACTGTCACAGTTAGAACGCTCCATGCCACTCTATCTGCACAAGCAAAATCCTGAATTTGCAAGCTCAGCTCTGGGCTTCCTTTCTCTGTGCATCCCCTGCTGTGCACTAGAGCCCTGTGTGAAATCCCTGGGCACACTGAGCCTCATGCTTGACTTTACTCATTTATGGGTGGCATATAAAGTCTTCCCAACTACTTTCTGGCAGACAGAGAGATGGGGCATCTGACCTAACACTCTGGAAGGGAGATGAACTAGATGTCTGTAGAAACTCCCATCCTGGAGGAAGAAAGGAGAACAAAGTTTGGTAAACATGGCAGACATTTAGAGGAGAGGGAGGTTGTTTGGACAAAATTGTCTTGAGAAGATTTGGAACTTTCTTGAAGAGAGGGAACCAAAATTGAATTTTGAAAGATGCACAGGCTTTTGATGAAGGCTATGTGGAAATTTATCCTTTAGTTCATCCTGTTACTATTTATTGATCATCCCTAGCATTGTGCCAAGCTTTTACTTCCCATATCTAACACCATTTAAATTTCCAAACAACATCCATGGGATAGATTTTATTTCCATGTTATAAATGAGGCAGCTTGTGTTCAGAGATATATGATCCACTCACCCTCTCCTCACAGTGGCAGAGAGCCTTCAAAGCCAGATCTCTTAATTACAGGGCAAAGCAGTATCTTTACCTTACAACTACTGTTTAACCCTCAGCAAACAGGCCCAGCACAAACCAAATGGCAAATATTTCTGGCCTTGTGGGTAGCACCATCCTGCGGCAGCTGCCCTACTCTGCTATGGGTGAATGCATGAAAACAACCATAAGCAGTGTGGAAGAGACCCATATTCCATAACACCTTACATGTAGCACTGACATCTGAATTTCACACGGTTCTCATAGGTCATACAGTATTGTTCACTCTACTTTTTACCTTTTCCCCTTAACCATTAAAACTGTAAAAACAGACAGTGTGGACTAGATAGATCCTGTGGACCATCATTTGCTAACTCCTCATTTTTTTTATTATCAGGTTTTAAAAATTTTATGGTAGCAAGAACATTTACCGTGAGATCTAATATTTTAATAAAATGTTAAGGGTACATTACAGAAGGGATAATTACACTCATGGTGTTGTTCAGCAGCTATCTAGAATTTACTCATCGTGTGTTACTGAGCATTAATTAATGAATGAATTTATTTTTTGAAGCGGGGTCCTGGTGTGTTGACCAGGCTGGTCTTGAATTTGGAGGCTTAAACTATCTTCTCACCTTAGGTTTACAAGTAGCAGAGACTCTAGATATGTGCTGCTGCACCTCACTTGTATTGTGGAGAGTGTATATCATTGAATAGCAATTCTCCATTTCCTCCTTCCACCAGGCCCTGGCAGCTTCTATTCTACTCTCTGTTTCTGAGTTTGACTATGTAAGTAGATACCTTATGTAAGTAGAATCATGCAGTATCTGTGAATGGCTTGTTTAGCTCCACAGAATGTCTTCCAGGTTCAACCGTATTGTCATGACTTATTTCCCACTTAGAAAAGAAAAAGTGCAGCTTCCTGCCAGCATTCATTTGATTTTCATTGATTGAGATTTACTATATTTTGTAAATGGAAATACCACTACTAACAACAGAATGCTATCAATAGAACAATCTCTTTTGTTCCCAAAGACTGTCAAGACATCAGAGTGATGCAAAAAGTCATAATAAAAGTAAGATTTTTGAGGCAAATTTGGGGGATAAGGTTAGGGCTGTAATTTGTGTATTATCCTAGGGGTAAATGCTGCAGCTGCAAGCGCTGCTGGTGTGTAGGAAGTGCATTAAGCCACGTGTGTCCTCCTCTGGCCATTCAGAATGCTCAGGGATGGCAGTACAAACCTCTGCAGCAGCAAGGGCTCTGCCTTCCAGGAGCTGTGCTTCATTGCCTGGCTCCAACTTGCTTATCAGCACAAAACATGCTTTTAATTTAGCAATCTGCAAAGGCCTCCGATGGAAAGCCTTCACCTGTCTTCTGTCTCAACTTTGACATGATTAGCTGCACCGTAGCTCCACCTTTTGTTCTGTCCTTTAATGAGCAATGCCAATCTTGAGTGACTTTACAGGAGCAAGAGCTGCTTGGTATCAATTAAAAGGGAATCATTTTGCAATGCGTAAACAGCAACAAGCTGTGAACAGGTACAGAGAAAAATGGAGAGATGTTGGCACTGCTTACAGAACAGAGCACGTCCCAAGGATTGTCTCATATTCTTTTGGAGGAAAAAAAAGACAAAAAGAAAAATCAGGCCAGCCCACTAAGCAATATATTAGTCCCAGAGAAAGGCTGCCGAGAGGAATCTTGAGTCAGAGCTGGGGCTGGGCAGTGAGTGGGCCTCTCATGCACGCCCAGCACTGTAGTTCAGCTCGGTTTAGCATGTTCAGGCCTGGTGGAATCAAGTGCAGCCTGGTGAGCCAAGTCCAGAGATGATTTACGATGAGTGTTTTAGCTTGGTGTGATGTTACATCTCTCTCGTTTTCCTCCTGTGAAGTCAACAATCAAACTGGCCTTTTCACAGGCAGGGGGCGATAGGGAGGGAGGGAGAGGCTTCATTAATCTCTGAGTTCTTCAGGAAAGCCAGTTCATTGTGCAGGATCCAGTGCCCTGAGTGTGTTGGTGCTCATCAGCTTGGACATGTCCCTTCTGGAAAGAGCATGCTGAGGAGCCAGGACCAGGTGCCAGGCCTGGGAACGGAGGTGTGTTGGGAGCGGGGATGTGGCTCCTGATCTAGTCAGTCGATACCCAGGGCAGAGCCTGGAGGAAGCTGTGGACACTGCTAACAGTCACCCAGGATAGGCGGTGCACCGGCTTGGCTATGGATCATCCTCCAGATACCTTTTGAAAGTTTGTAACCCCTCTGAGTCCTTCTCAGTTAGTCCTCTAAGACATGGAAGCAGCCATTTATATGACAGTGTGGACCCCTTTCCACACCAGGACGTCTGTTTCCCTCTTATTCCTGGGAACAAGGTCCCTATCAGAAAATACTTAGCCAGGGCATTGTAAAAGTCAAATGATGCCTCTTTCTCTCCCCTACAGTCTTGAGGCAGGCAACACCTACCTCATCTAAGGATTACAGTGGCTCTGATGCTTAGATATGGCAGGCCCCAAACTGCTCTCCCGGAAGGGGCTACACAGAGATGCTTCCCAAAGGATGCTGAGAAAAAGGATTCGCCTAGGCTGGGTCCCTGAGATTTACCATCTTCTCTCTAAGGAAGAATATTCGTCTTAAGATGGTAGCATGCTTTTCAATTTACAAAAAACCTTTTTATCTATTTTTTTTTGTTGTAACCTTGAGGGGTCGATGGAATAAGGATCATCATAATAACTTCCATTTAGTGTAGATAGTATTTTTGTTGTTATTATGAATGTAACTTCACCTTTGCATAGAAACAGGATGATGAAATGTGGTAAATGGTAATAACAGTTGCTATATGGCTGGCTGTGTTTTGGGTGCTCTGTTTGTGTCGCCCTCATCAATTCTCTTGTGTCTTGAATGAGGAAATAGAGATTCCGCAGGATTAAGTAAATCCACCCAATATCTCCCAGGTAGGAAATGGCAGAACAGAGATTGGATCTTACATCTAACTGCGGAGTCAAGGGGTTAGAGGAGGGCAGGCGACGTTAGGACTGTCCTCCAGGGCCACACACTGAATTAGAAAATAATAAAGATCAATCAGCACAGAGACCCAGTGGTGGAGATGACAGCTCTTCTGAACCACAGATTTCTCCAGGAAACCAAAGATCCTCAGGATTTTCGGATGGACCCATTCCTCAGATAGGGCACAGGGGCAGCCAAGAAAAAGCTGCATATTGATCTAGGCATTGATAACTAATGACAACCACAAATTAATAATCGCAGGCCCACAAATTGATTTTTGGAAGTGAAGTAATTAGATTTAATGCCTGCCACACCATGTATTTATGTGCTTAATTATCAGCTTCATTTTAAATTTTAATTAATTTACAATGGTTCAGGGTAGTCACATTCCATTAAATATGTGACTTTTTTCCTCATTTACAGGTAGATTTTATTCTCTTGGGTCTTGGAGTTGACTTTCACAGGTAAAGGACATTACATTTTCTAAATCCTAGTCTTGTTTCTCCTCCTCTTCTTTTCACATGATCAAGAGATGAATTTTTCCTTCAAGGTTTTGCCCACATTGGTCAGAGAGAAAGAGGCAGAAGAAGCCCCACATCCCAGCTTCATGGCTCCAGAGAGAATTCTGGGTGTGACCTGAGGGAGTCACCGTTCCTCTCTCAACCTCAGTTTTCTCATCTGTA
Source organism: Heterocephalus glaber (assembly GCF_000247695.1). Next base: position 16,249,842 of record NW_004624758.1, read on the forward strand.
AAATGATAGGAAGAGAAGGAATGGAGGGAGTTGCAATATATGAATGCAATGCCTCTAACTCAGATTACTGGGCACCTAGATAAGGGCTGTTTCTCCAAGCAAAAGAGCAAGATGAGGGAGGGAGGTATTGTTTCCTCAGTCTTCTGCTTTAAACACGAACTCTGCCTCAGCAGGGTATGAGTCTGCGTGTTCTGTTGTGGGTCTGGTTTTATTATGGGGATGGCACTTGGGCTCCAGGCGGGATTACTGCTGCAGCACTCACTCGCAATTTGGAGCCTGGGCCACGGGGAAATTGCAGACAATTTGGATGAAAATGGTTGGAAAATTGCAGTGTTTAGTCCTCTCCCACCAGCCTCATCATTTCTTTTCTTGCTTTCTTTTTTATTTCCTTTTCTTTCTCCTCTCTCCCTTCTCCCACCCCTCAATTTACGTTGGAAGGAGCAGAACAACAGGCTAAGCTATCCAGATTTTACCCCCTGGTCTGTGATGCATTTTGTGAGCAAACATGTAAATTGATACAGAATTTAACCACCTTCAGACAAAGTGGCTCAGAGACTGGTGCTGGGAAAGAGGTTCTGTGTCAGAACCCCGATTAACTGGAGCTCTGGGGGAATGTTTGTCCTGGTTAATTGAATTTCTGATTGGATGTGAGTTAACTCAGAAACCTTTAGCCTCCTGCAAATGGTTCTAAAATGAATCCACTTACCTGTCTTAGTATTTAATTAATTATTTTTAAAAAATTCAGACTCTGCCTCATTCTAGAAAAGATTTTTGAGGAAGCTGCCCTATTAATAGTCAATTCATATCTTTTGATTAGTAATTGAGATTCACGATCGTGGTGCTGCAAGCCTTTATCACTGTTCAGCACAAAAAACAGAAATGTGAAAACGTGTGGGAGAGAAATTGTACATATCCTCAGAGTTGCAATAGACATCAACTGTCCTAATCAAAATGTCCACTTAACATCTGTGTCCTTTCTTGAGTGTCCAATTTGTTCTTAGTCTTTACCTGACCTCCAGCAAAGGCAAGCCATTCTATTTTTAGACAGATTTAATTATTGTAAAATTTCCCCATTATATTGAGCAAAAGGCTGTTACTCCATATTCAGTCATTGGTTCTATTCTATCCCCTGGGTTAATACAAGAGCAAGTTGTTTTCCACTTCTGCATGTTGGCGCTTTGCGTATTGGCAAAGTCTTCTCTTCTCCTCTAGGGGGCTCCCCCTTGGTTCCCAGGGAGAATTCAGAGAGCCGATGAGATTTTGTCCAAGGACCCAGTTGGTCTGTGTGGGCATGGGGCTCCCCCCCCCGTACACCATGTGTGTGACGATCAGTAAGGCTCACTGGAAGAACAGATTTCACATAATCTGTATGATAGAGAAGGGGCAGTGGCTGTCTGCCGAATCAGGGGTGGAAGAATGCGGAAGGGCTGCTTGCACACTGGAGAGCCAGAGGACCAAGTCAAAGGCCTGGAGTTCGCAGCAGAGTGCAGTGTGAGTCCATGTGGGCAAGCTGAAGGGTCTGCGTTGGAGGCCTGAAGGAACTGGAGATGGACATCCAAAGCTGGTGTGAAGACCAGAGCTCTCCCAACAAAAGTGAAGGGGTGGACTTCCTCCTTCCTTCTGGTTTTTATTCCACTCAGGACATAAGCTGTTGGTTTGTGGCACCCACATCTGGGGTGTGTCTTTCTTCTTCAGCTTGCAGCTGACAGGTCAATCACCTGCAATCTCAGCACTCAGGAGGCTGAGGCAGGAGGATCCCTATGAGTTTGAGGGCAGCCTGGGCTACATAGTGAGTTCAAGGCCAGCCTGAACTGCATAGTGCAACACTCTCTCACAAAACAAAACAAATAAACAACCCCTCCAAAAAACAAAATGAAAAAAAACAAACACCACAACAAAAGGCAAGCCAGTCATCCACACACACCCAGATTCGTGCCCCAGGAATCTGTTAGGCATGTCTTAGTCCATTCACGTTGACACTGTGATTGACTATCACAGTGGCCTTGGGGAAATTCACTCGATCCCTCTTATCTCAACTCCTCCATCTTAGAGGGGAGAATTCTAACAGGAAAGCCCTCAAATGGGGTTGCTCTGAGAACTAATCAGGATATTATAAAGTGCTTAGAACAACGTGAGGTATACAGTCAATACTGTGGAAGTGTTGTCTATTATGGGGATTGCTGCAGGCCCCATTGCCTTGTGGTATCCTCCTGTGAAGCCTGTTTTTTTCCCATCACTTAAAAAGCGTGACATTCATTTGTTTATCAGCTATTTATTTATTTATTTATTTATTTTGGGGTCCCGAACTTGGGACCTTGCACTTTCGAGGCAGGTGGCAGAACCACTGAGCTAAATCCCCGGCCCTGTCAGCTTTTTACTGAGCACCTACCATAATGAATGCTGGTATGTACAGGTTAGGTACTGCCACTCAGGAGTTTACAGCCTCCTGAGACAGGCAGATACCAACATGTAATTTTAGAAACCTCATTGTTATATGTGGGGCAAAAGAGAAGCATAGGGATCCAGAAGATCCAAGAGCAAAGGCACATGATTGATGGTAGAGACCTGAGATGTCTAAGCCCAGGGCCGAGGATGAGATGGAAAAGGAACTTGAGTAAAGCAAGAGTGGAGCATTTGAGGCGGGAGAGGACTCAGAGGATCTGGAGCAGAGAAGGACCCTGAGATTGGAAGTTGGAATCTGTGAGCAAGTAAAGAACAGTGTTTGGGGAAAGGAATGACCTGGGGAGCATCGTGGGATGGGCTGTGGGTGAAGGTCTCAGACTGTGTCTGCAGTAGGTGACGATTATCATTCACTGCAAGGTGTTTCATAGGTCAGAGCGAGGGTTATGGTTTGGAAAAGTTTTAAACAATGATTTGATTTATATTAAATTAAAATAAGACTGACTTCTCTGGGATAGTAGACACGGAAGCCACACAAGGGGATGTTACAAGCACACATGAGCAGGGGTGGGAGAAACTGATTGGAATGATGGGAGGAAAGAGAGGCAAGTCACTGGATTGAAGAGAAACATAGAAGGCAGAGGCAGCCTTGACCATAAGCCTGATGTGAAGCACTCAGAATCTCTGCAAGCTGCCCCTGAGTGTCCTCCATGATTGATGTGAAGACTGGTCTCCACTGCCCCTGAGAGTGGCATCCCCAGTCTGAGACCCTGAGGGCCCAAGTCAGACTCTGTGGTTCTGAGGCCTGGTGCTTGGAGATTCAGGTTGGCAGCTAGGTGGTGACTGGGGTCACAGGGAGTGTGGGATTGAGTGGGGAGCGAGTGCAGAGAGAAGAGGTGATGGGTGTGGGAGAGCCCCGGAAAGCCGACAGAAAATGGCTGGGTGGAAGAAGAGGAGGCTGGAATGCAGTTGTGAAGAAGGAAACCAGAAAGGCAGGAAGGAAACCAAGAGAGCCGAGAGACAAGAACACTTCAAGAAGAAGGGAGAGAGTGGTCAATAGGTTGTTAAAGGCCACTAAGAGGTTGAGCGGCAAACGATCTGAAAAGTTGTGATGTGTCAGTAATGTGGAAATTGCAGGTGACTTTAGTGAGAGCCATTTTGGTGGCAAAATGTGTGCAGAAGCCAGACTGCATGAGTGGGCGTAGGGAACTGGAAACACTGAGTAGAAACAGGGGTTTTTTTTGGCGGGGTGGGGGGGAGTGCTGTGGAGCCAGCTCGAGCAGATGTAAGACTTAGAGACTTTCAAAAATTATCATTACTTTTATTAATGGAAAAGACTAGATAAAGTTCAAATGGCAATAAGACAGATGTAAGAGGGTAGAGAACTTTAAGGTCCAGAAGACAGAGGTCAAGGCAATGATGATATTAAGGCCTTGGAGAAGTGGGAAGGATGGGGTCTTGAGCATAATGGGAAGAACTGGCCTCTCCTACTGGCACAGGTCCCACAACCTGGTGACAGGAAGGGACAGGGCTGGATGGAAAGGGTTGCTGCTCAGGGATGAGCAGCTGAGGTGATGGCTTGGATGGTCCCAGTGAAGTGGGACCCCAGGCTGACTGCTGAGTGTGAGGAAGGGTTTAGGGAGGACAAAGGCCACAGTGTGGTGTGGCTGTGTCCACCCTGGCCAGGTTTGGCAGTTGTAATCTTGCCTGCTATGATTGGTGAGGGTGACATTTCACTGGGGTGCCATGCCCAGCTCACAGTCCTGCCTACCCTAGCTTATCCTCAGTTCTGCCAAGCCACAAGTCATCACTCTGAACACACAAAATTGGGAGTTCTGATTCAAGCATATGCATGTAAACATGTGTGTGTGTGTGTGTGTGTGTGTGTGTTTATTTGAGCCAAATCTGGAAGCAGTAAAGCAGTGGTTTACCTTGGGGAGAAATTTTTTTAAAGGACAGCAGAACAGCCTACTGGCTACCCAGGAAGACCAGTGTGACTCGGAATGCTCCTTCCTTTCACCCTTGACAGTGTCCTTCTCTCTCCCTTTAATGTACTTGGCTGCTCAGCATTTTAGAGATGGAGCCAGAAGGCCACAGGCTTCATTTCTGTCCACTGCATGTTGTGGTTCTCTGGCTCTGTTGTGATGGGGTCCTGGAGCCCTGTTCTCCTTCTACCTCTAGCTATGAAGGCCTGGTCAGACCAGACTGACAAACCTCCCTAGCTCCTCAGGCAAACTCTGACCACCCGCGAGTCCTGCCAGTACACACAGACTCATTCACTGGACTGAAACTGGAAACATCCTTTTCTCCAGGAGAGCAGTGAACCACAAAGGAGGCAGACAGCTCTCACTCCCTGGAGTCAGTTCCTGGCCCTCAGTGGTCCCTATGACTGATCAGCCAGCATTTCCCTGTAATTAATGGGCTCTTGAAGTCCCCGCCCTATCCACCTCTCTCTTTTTTGACCACCATACATCCGAGAGCACTTTGGTACAATAAAGTGGCCACAGCATGGCCTATTGATCTATGAAAGCCTCCCAAAGCAGGGAGCCTTCTGGCAGGGTCTTCCTCCTGAAGGGACAATTCTGGGGACAGAAAAGAGGTGACCCCTGTCCTCCATTCCAGAAGCACAGGCTTTTCCATGCTGTTCTGGCAGGGCTGGGAGAAGAGGGCTAGGTTGAGGACTAGGAGGTGGTAGGATTGGGAGCTGTAGGTTTTATCATTTTTGGTAGCCTAGGTTTTTTTTTCAAAATGACAATATGAATCAAAATAGCACCTGAGAAGGGCAAGCAGGTGGCTCAGAGGAGCAGAGCAGCTCTCCAGTGTGGTACAGAGTACCGCGTCGCTTCCAGACTCTGTCAAGCTCTGTAGGATTTTCGATGAGCAAATATTTCTTGTATGTGAGCAACAAAGCCTTGGAAACTGTACTGTAGCTCAGGCAAAGCAGGTGCTGGGTTGGGAGAGGCTTTGAGTACAGCATTTCATCTGATGGGAGGGATGGAGACCTCTAGATTGCTGTCAGAGCCCACGAGGTTTCCCACCAAGCCCCAGCAGGCTGTCAGTGGCCAATCTCTGGAGTCTTAGCACCTTGAGGTACTCTGCGATCACAAGGGCCAAGTGCAGAAAAAACCCAGCGGCTGGCCTGGTGTGGCGGGACAGGTCTGTGGCCAGGGAGGTCAAGTGGAGCCTGCTACAACCCAGCTATCTCAGAAAGCAACATTTTGAGATGAGCAGGGATGATTTGGTAAAAATGTCAAGGTGCCCAAAGAGCACTCACTCCAATCGGTTCCAAGCCATGTTCTGGGACCACTTTAGGGGAACACTCATGAGGATGAGCTGAGAATAGTTGTGAGGCCCCACAGTCCTGAGGGTATTTCTCAGGTCAGCTGTGGGATGGCAGATGGGGCCAGCTGAACTGACTGGCTAGGAAACCTTAAATCACCCCACCTCACTGATCTTCCTACTTCCATCCACAAAATGGTAATTTCACTTCCTGCTCTCCCTACCTGACCTAGTGCTGAGACGGAGATAGGAGGGTGAACAGGCGGGTGGTCCTCGGTTACTAGACGGGGGTGCTTCGCACCGTAGTGTTAGCGCTGTGGGTTGTCACGCTGGCTTCTTGCCCCACACTACAAGGATGGAGGCAGAACAGGAATTCCAAGCCTGTTTTCTGTCCATGGTGTTACAGTTTAGCATTTTATAAACATCTTCCTAGCGAGGCTGTGCTTGGGGGGATTGTTTGCTTTTTGTTGCTTGAATTCTCACTCAAGCCTTTTAGAGCACACCAACTTCAGTGGCCTGCATATAATAGGGGCTTAATATAAACTTTTTGGCGCTGCTGAGCATCCAGGCTTAGGGAGGCTTGTTTGTGTGTGTGTATGTGTGTGTGCGCGCATGCGTGCATGCCCGCAGCAATGTATCACACGGAAACACAGAAGGTGAATCTCAGCCTAGCCTGGTCCCCTGTGGTTTGGTCAGCAGAAACCTTCATTCCTAATTCCCTGGACAACAAAGGCTCTGATTCTGGGTCCTGGGGAGAATAAGGGGAAGGCAGGCAGCTACTGTTAATGAGCAGCTCCATCGGATGCCTCTCCCTGCCAGGGATGCTGGGCTGGGGCTTCTGATCTGATTAGCTTGGGGCTGTGAATACAGGGAGGTGGACTTGAGCTGCAGCAGGCTGGCAGGGATGCAGTCGCTCTTTCTCTGTTTCCTGCTGGAAACAAATGATGCTAATATCAATCAGGGAAAGAAAACACCTGCACGGATATTCCGTGACACTTTCCAGAGCCTCTGAGCAGGAGAAAGTGACTTCATTTAACATGAGTTGTCAATTTACATTCTGTCCCTGCCAGCCGATCACTAGTCAAAATGGGGGCTGCAACCTTCTGAGTTAGGAGTCTAGCAGAAGTGCATCAGGCCAAGAGAGCAGCAGTTTCTCGAGGGGAAACAGTGCCCAGTTCATTTGGGAGCTTCCTCAGTCTCCTGCTGGCCCCAGGTATGACTTCTACAGTCTCTACAGGAATACGATTTCCCGTGCTTTCCTCCTCTCCCCTCCTGGATGTGGCTAAAAACAGCAGCATCCCAGTGTTTCTTCTGTGAAACTTGTGCTGGAAGGATGTCTTAATACAACCAAGGTTGGCACAGGGCCAGAGTGTGGTGGGCTCAGAGGGGGTGGTCAGCTGTAGGGCAGTGCTCAGAATAGCAGAATGGGAGGTAGGTGAGCAGAGTGTGTGTGTGTGTGTGTGCGTGCGTGTGTGTGCGTGTGTGTGTTGGTCTCAGACAGGTAGGGCAAATGGCCTAAAAAATAGCAGGGGTGGATGAGGGCAGCATTCAGACCTAACAGAAAAGCAGAGCCCAGGGTTCCCAGGGGCTGGAGCAAGTAAGGATTTCTGAATGGAAAAACAGGACCGGGCCCAGCTGACCAGAGAACATCTCCGTTACTCTCACGGACTTGACTTGCAGCTTTGGCTCACCAGTATCAGAATAAAAGCCTGACACACCAATCCCTCTGCCTTGAATCAACAGCTGGGCCCTGAGCTGCCCTCTTGCCTCCTGGCTAAGACTCTGCAGGTTGCTGTGTCCTGGTAGAGCTGGTTTCTGGAGTGGCGTGTGGCCTCGGCTTCCTCCAGGGTCCCTGCTGTAGGCATCTCCTCAGGAGGGGGCTCTTTCTCAGAGTGCGTGTGGCCTCAGCCTCTCAGCTCCTGAGCGAGGCTGGGAAAAGCCCCTGGGTCCTGGCTCAGCCATCTTCAGCAGCCTTCCTGGAGCCACAGCTCATGCATCTGCAAAGTGGGGTGGCATTACGATATAGGGATCATGAAGATGGAATCAGATAAGGCTGCTTAATTTGTTCTTAGGCCTTTCTGGGATTAAAGGAGGCTGTGTATATGGAGTCTTCCCCCAAACAGAATACTATGCAAGGTCTTACTGCAGACTTTGAGTCAGACTCCATAACCCCCAAGGCATCTTCCAGCCTGGCATTCCTACCGTCTCTGGGCCTCTATGCCCTGCACCTTTACCCTCAATCCTGACACCAAGGCTCTGCCACTCAGGTGCCATCCAGATGGAGACCCACATTGCAGAGCATTGCAGGGAAAATCTACTGTTTCTTAAATTAGCTGAATTCTCCAAATCTGGCCAACACCGGAGGAGGAATCAGATGCTAATTAATGAACAACCAACAGCCCCACTTTGATTTGCATAAATATGCATTGTCAAACGTAAGTAAACAAAAGCAGAATAACCCAGAAACCAGATTCATTATGCTTTAGCTCCTAGAGAGTCTTTGCCATGAGGATTACAGCCTCAGTGATTTTTCCTTTCTAAAGACATATTTTTTTCCTTTTCCCCATATCCTCTCCCTCCCTACTCTTGAGCTGGAATTCAGCTTTGTTCTCATTATCAGCTGCCAAACTCACCTCTGTGCAAACCAAGGTGGGGTTGGCCTGCCAGTGAGCAAGACAGGTTTCCACTGCTACTGACCCTGCCTGGGTCTCTTGGGTCCCTTTTAGACACAAAGAAAAAGCAAGAAATGAAGAGAGACGAGGGTTAGGTTGCTCCCTTCTCAAATGAAGATATAAGAAGCACTGGCTCTATCTATGAAACTCGCCTGATGGGTGGTTTTAATCCTTTCTAATTACAGCTAATTGCCACTGTCAGTCATTTAAAACCCTGAAACTACGCAGGGAGGTCAGGCGATTCAAACTTACCCAACTGTATAAAGAATAATTAGATGCACTGAAGTTAATAAGCATTGAGCGAAGATACCACAAACCTCCGAAGATGGAGTTGAGCCTCGGCCAGCCTTTCCTGGGGAAAACTGAGATCTGGTCCTCTTAACTTTCCCTAGTCCCGGAGATACAGTGTCTAGAGCAACCGTGGTATCTGGTGTCTGTTGGTGCCTTTCAGTGAATACCCATCACTGGGAGCTGCAGGAAGTAGGGCTCTGGCTCTGAAGTTCATTGTTTCCTTGGAAAGACAAATACAACCAAAGATCTAATTGAGGCTTAATGGGCACTGAACTACTGTGGGGTGGGCTCATTTTGCATTTCTTATAGTGTCTTTTAGTGGGGAAAGAGGACAGATGAAATGACCGTCATTTCTGGGGGGTGATTCTTCTATTCAAAGGGACAATTTTTCTGTTTGTTTTTTTCTGCTCACAGCAACATGAAGTTGGGTAAATCTACATTCATGCAGTTACCTGGGATGACTCTTCTGGCACCTGTAAAATGAAGACAGTGACATCCTCCCCTCTGAATCCTAGTGGGGACAATTGAGCAGCGAAGCCCACAGGGACTTTTTGGGGCCAGTCTGGGTTCTTGGAGATGGGGTCAGTTTTCACTGGGCTGGTTGGCAGTCACTCTTACCCAAATGTTGAGTCTTGAGCTCTCCTGCAGGGGCCTTTTGCCTCCAGCTATTTACATACCCATCAGACTTCCATGCTGCTGAAAAGCTCCACTGCACTGGGTGGAAGGGATGGACGTTGACCTGGAGTGAATATCTGCTCTACTTGGCAATTTTTATCAGTTGCTACCATTATGTCTCATAAAATGATGTGAGATAGATACAAGTACACCCATTTTATAGACAAAGAAACTGCAATTCAGAAGAAACAGATATCTTGCTCAAGGTACTGTTGCAATATCCACATCAGGATTCACATTTAGTTTGGTCTGATTGCAGAGCTCAGCTCTTGCTCCACTCATTTCTCACTCCTTGTTATCTTTACTCTCAGACCCCTGGCAATAATGATGGTAATAATAATAATACTGATCTCAACTTTTATTGATTGATTGGGTAATCATCAATTCATTGGGCAGACATGGCACCCAGTAGAAATGGCATGATCTGAAGACCCATCTCCAAACCTGGAAGCAAAGGTCACATGGTTGAGCTAGTGTCTTAGTCCATTTTGTGTTGTTATCACAGAATTCCTGAGGCTGAGTTCTTTATAAAGCTGACTCCTGGTGGCCTCAGAGCTAGGCATCAACATTTGCTTGACTTCTGGTAAGGGCCTCATGGAGTTTCAACTCATGGTGAAAAAGAAGAAAAGGAAGTGGATGTGTGCAGAAAAGCATGTGTGGAAAAGAGATCATGGGACATGCCAGGCTTGTATTATATAACAACTGATTGCCCAGGTAGCCAGTCCAGTTCTGTTGGAGCTGTGAGAAAAGTATAAAAACCTCTTAAAGGCCCCAACACTAGTGAACACTGTTACACTGGGGACCAAGTGTCAATATGAGTTTCGGTGAGAACACAGCATATTCAAGCCACTGCAGCCATCCAGCTAGGAAATCTGCAGATACAAGGTTCCCACCTGCATGTAGATCTATATGATCAGTGGTAAACAGCGCATGGTGAGCCATCATGGGGAAGTTCAAGTAGGCAGAGGGTTTGCTTTAGAAAAGTTGAAAGTAGATGGTACCCTAAGAGAATAGGGGTGGACCATGGGATGTCTGTGGCTCTCAGAAGTCACAACTCAGAAGTCACAGCTACGATAGATCCAAGTATGTCCTCTCCCCAGGAAGCCCTCTGTGACTATGGGACATGGTTTTACAGAAGAACTCAATGTGACCAACCCAGTGGACTAGATCAGTGTGGCCCCTGCCAAAATGTATACCAACAGGAAAAATCAATTTTCTAGACAGGAGGGAGAGGACTTTAAAGAATCTGCCAGTCTTCATATGGCTCATGTCAATATCTGGCTTATTAGTCATCTATGCAAAAAGGCCCAGGAAGACATGGGAAAGAATCTGGGAAAGAAGTAATAAAAATATGTTGAGAACTTTTAATTAAACACAGATTAAAGCTTCTAACACACACACACACACACACACACACACACACAAATCAGAATCTTCATTTTAGCATGGAAGAAACTAAATCTTAGAGAAATGAGAACCTAGAGCACAAGCTTACCGAGGACTAACAGCAAGGATGGGATAGGTGTTTTAAGACATTCTTGAGGAGTAACAAGGGACAGGCACAGAAACAGGGGCTTTGAGAGAAAAGGTCTATTCACATGGAGTTCAGTCTTTTCAGAGATGGTAAAGCAGAGAAGAACAAAAAAGACCAGGAAACAATGGCAAAGCACACTGGGCAGAGTGGCTGCATGGACTCCAGGAGGCTGATTTCCTTTCCTTACCAGCTGTAGGACTTTAGGATCACTTTAACCCCCAGAGCCTTGTTATGTCATTTGTGGTGACCAATATGGAGGGTCTGCGTGGTTCATTAACATTGGTCACCTTCTGGGACTCGCTTTGAGCACCTCTAGACTCTAGGGGCTGGGATACCCCTGTTTATACAAGAAGAACCTTTAAGCAGCAGATGGAGTGGCGAGTTGGTGCCCAGGGGCACTTCTGGGGCATCCAGACTGCTTGCTGCCTTGGGGAACCGTGAGGCTCTGCAAAGTCTGATGGTACCCAAGAAGCTTCAGGAGCCCAGAGTGGAAGTTGCGCCTCAGGACAAGGAACTTTTGGACTGACCTTTGCCTTCCCTGCTACCCGCTAAGTCCTGAGTCAAGGGGCTCTAGCCTGGCTCAGAATCTCCCAGGAGCTTGGATGACTACCAGGGGCAGCTGCTGCTCTTCTAGCAGCCGGTCCCCAAGCAGAGAGCTCCTCCTGTTCTGGACAAAGGTGATGCCACCATCAGAAGCTGTCACTCAAAAGCAGCTATCAGAGATCAAAGACAAGGCCCGAGGAGGGACTCCGGGGCTTGTTAGATTCAGCCTCCTGCAAATGCAGTGAAGCTGAGGGAGCCTGGAGGCCTGAAGTCTTCAGAAGCTTGTGCTTGCTAAGAGCACACAGCCTCAGCATGCCTCCTGCATGGTTGCTGGGTACCTTTATAGTTAAGGATGGGCAGAATTAAGGGGGTAGGGTTAGCTAGGTACCCCCAACCCAACTACGTAGCTACAAATAAAGCTCAAGACTAAAATAAATCAGCAGTGTGCGTAAGCAGTTGGAAATGTTAATTCCCTGAATTCCCACAGAGTTGCAAATCCTTCATCTCTCTTCAATGGAAATGAAGTCTGATATACTGGCAGTCTTTCCCAAATGGCTCTTATGGGTCCCTCTTTTCTCCTCCTTCCTGTCGTGCTTACAATCAGAGCCTTACAGCCTGTTCTTGATCACACAGTCATGTATTCTTCATACTTTCTTTTTTCATGCCAGCAAGGTTTTACTTTCCCAACCAATTAGTTCCCCAAGGGTAGATTCCATGACTAGTACTAATCAGTGCGTGGTAACATAGCATTCACTATGTTCAAAGCCTTTCCCCACCCATTTAATTCATCTTACACGAATGCAGCATGGCAGGGCAAGGGTGGCCATGTTATGTGGTAGGTGTGGACACTGATACCTGGGAAATAGAGTGAATTGACTGGGCCCACATTGTCATTTAGAGCCAGCAATGAGACTTATTGCTGCTGGCTGAATGTGTCCTGTGTATGACTTCCCAACAGGCTTCCTGAGTATCTCCTAGCACCATGCTCTGAAAACAGGAGTGGCTCAGAAAGCACTTGATAATTTAACTGATGAAATATGACTCTATGTTTTACACATTTCAAAGCCCAGTGTGGCTGATTAAAGATGGCTGCAAAAATTTCCCCCTTTCTATCAAAACAAAGGATCCCTTTCATATTCCTTTTCATCTGGGATATACTCAGGGATTTTCTATAAGGAGTATAGCATGATGGAGTTGATATTCCATAACTTCAAGACTAAGTCAGAAGAGGCCATGTAGCTCCCACACTGCTCATGGGAACCCTGGCTCTTGGAGCCTTGAGCTACAAAAATCTGATTATCTTGAAACTGTCATGTCAGAGAGGTCAAGTTGGCATTCCATTTAGGGTCTCAAGAGAGCTCAGCTTACCTTCCCACCCCTTCCAAGGTGACAGACTGTAGGTGAACCTCTGGTGGCCATCTAGAACAAAGTGTCCACCACATGAGTATCAGTTTGTCCGTGATAAGCAGGACAGAAGGAGAACCCCTGACCTCTTGAGGTCCTGACATGCTACAAATTGGATAGGGGGAATTTCTTGCTCAATGACAGATGAACCAGAAAATTTCCATCCTCTCCTGAGCCCACTGAGAACAGTGCATCAACATGTGTGAATAGTGCTGGGTTCACAAAGGTTCATGTCCTATTTGGCCCAATGTGTCAGATCGTTCAGCATGAGTTCAGCTTTCTTCATCGCTTGTTAACACTGAATAAGATTTTGTGGACATTCTGAATTCTCCCAGAAAACTGGGTTCCATCTAGAAGTATTATGAGTTGGACAATGGGCAGTGGGAGTATCCACACACATTTTTATCACTTCCTTTTTCATAAATCTATATTCTTGTCCTAAATGTCAATCAGGAGCCAACCCAAATTTTTTGTCTGCTATGAAGTCTTCATTTTCTTCTTCCCTCTCTCCCTCCCCTTTCCTTCCTTCTCTCTCTCTCTTTCTTTCTTTCTTTTTTTCCTTCTGTCCTTTCTTTCTCTCTCCCACTCTCTCCTTCCTTCCTTCCCTCCTTCCTTCCTTCCTTCCCTCCTTCCTTCCTTCCTTCCTTCCTTCCTTCCTTCCTTCTTTCCTTCCTTCTTTCCTTTCCCACTTCCTCCCCTCCTTCTTTGTTTTCTTCTTTTCTTTTTTCAGTACTGGGGATGAAACCCAGGTTGAACCCAGGTTCACGCTGAACTGCATCCCCAACTCTTTTTAAATTATTATCTTTTTTTAAAAGTTTGAGACAGGGTCTCACTAAGTTGCTAAGTTGCCCAGACTGGGCTCAAACTTATGATCCTCCTGCCTCAGCCCCCCAAACTCCTGGGATTACAGGTATGCACCGCTTCACCCAGATTGGGCATGAAACTTTTCTTTTACTCCTACTCTGAAGTCTTTTTCTTCTGTGCTCCCACACGAGTATGTCCATACATTTATGATTTTGATTATATTCTGCTTTTTCATGGCTATTTTTAAACTTAAGTCTCTGCCATGATGCTCAAGTTTCCTAAGTCCACTGACAATTATTTATGGATTTTCTTTGATCATAGGCCCTGTCTAACTGCTTAGTGTGGAAGTGAGGCTGCTGGGTGTCCACATACCTTTTATTCTGGCAAATGAGAGTGCACTCAGGCTGGTTCCATGAGACTGAGTTCTCATCAACGCGACATGAGCAGAAGATGAACCTAGGAGCCCTGGCTTGTCTCTTTTTCCACCACAGAAACTTTGGAGACTGCATGTGCCAGATGGCACAGCTACATAACAAAAGAAGGTTGCTTGATGGACATTACATTTGCAATGATTGAGAAATGAACCTTTGTTATGTTAAGACTCTGTGACTCCGGGATTTGTTCCTTTAGCATAGCTTGTTCTACACTGACCAGTGGAATAACCATGGTAACATAGCTCATATTTGCTGAAGGCCTATTGTGAGTTAAATGTTCTACCAACTGTTTTATATATTTAATACTTTCGAGTACTTCCCACAGCAGAATACACCAGATAGTATTTTCTATACCAGATAGTATTAATAAAATTCTAATTTTATAGTTGGAGAAATTTATTCTTAGGAATATCAAAATAATTTTTTAATGTGATTAACCATTGACAGAGCTGGCATTGAACACATTTCTTTCTGACTCCATAGTGATGACTCAGCTTACTCGATACGCTCTCTTCCTGTGTGTCAGTCTCAGGTGGGTTTGAAGCGTGAACTGTTCCAAGCAAGAGCTGGAGATGAGATTTTGTTTTTCATTTGATTTAAATTGAAATAAATAATGATGAACCCAAATTCTATGTCTAAGGGGCTTATATAAAGTTGTTTCATTTAAATGCTCCAATTCTATAATTTCTGGGTCATCTTTTGAATACCAAAACCGTTGATTTTAGGTGTTAACAGGGCTCAAAACCAGGAAGTTCTCATTTCCCTCTTCATCGGCCTTGCTCTGACACAGCTTGAAGGGAAAGAAGCAGAGGACAGGTCTCTCCCCTGAATTCTGGGTCCCTACAGAAACACATTTAGGGTCTGAATATGTCCCTTCCAAATTCATGTTTTGAAATCCTAGTCTGTAAGGTGATAGTATTCAGAGGTGAGGCCTTTGAAATGAGATTAGTGCCCTTACAAAACAGGTTCCAGAGAAGCTGTCACCCTTTCCACCATGTGAGGACACAGCAAGAAGGCACTATCTTTGAGTAACAGGTCCTCACCAGACTCTGAATCTGCCAGCATGTTGATCTTGTACTTCCAGCCTTCAGAACAGTGGGTAGTAAATTTCTGTTGTTTAGAAGTCCCCCAGGCTATAATGTTATGTTATAGCAGCTTGAATGGATTGAGACAGGGAAACATTGTGATGTTTGAGGTTTTCCTAGGAAATGTGCCAGTTCCTGAATAATTTGGGGTTCAGAGATGATGGCTTAGCTCTTGTTATCCAGCGATGAAGCTAGAGTGAGATTTCTGCTTACCAAGGGGCATTCGTTTAGAGACTGCACGCAGATGGAGGCAGGTGAGGGTTAGTGTGAGTTTTGCTGGCAGCCAGAGCCAAGCGTGTCCTGGCCGGGGCTGCAGTGCATGGTTTATGGTAGCAATTACCAGGCCAGATTCTTAAGGAGCCAGGATACCTTCAGTTATGGACAAAGTTGGGGAGGTCAGTATAATAAGTGCTTGCATTTTCAGGGCCCTGGGAATCCATAAAGATCACTGGAGTATATTATTTCACTCCCACTCTGCCTTCTTGGCCTTCTTCTCTGATTTAAAACATTCTCAACACAGGGTATAAAATTAAACACACAGCACAGCTTATACTAGCACAGCAGAATAAAAAAGGGGAATAAACCCTTTAAGATATAATGTAATTGTAAAAGAAGAGAACTATCACTCTTTTCCATGGACAGAATTTGTGGTCACAGCTGTGTATTTTTTAATGTATAAATTTTAAAAACATTAACACTATCTCAAATGTTCAGAAAATTTGCAAGTGCAATAAAAATAATTAGTTTCAATTGAACCACTTAAGGAAAGTTCCTGACTTTAGGTCCCTATCACCCCTAAATTCCTTAGTTGCATTTCCTACAAATAAGGGCATCACTGTCAATAATCGCCAAAATCATGCAGCTGACTTTGGTACTTGATTACTATTCAATGCTCAGACCCACTGAAGTTTATGCAGTTGCCCTGTGATATCTTTCAGCAAGAGAATCCAGTCCGGAGTCCTGGGTAGAATTTACACAGCTCTATTTCTACCTAGAAGAGTTTCTCCATTTTCCCTGGTCTCCTTTGAAGATGATAGTTGCCTTATGGCATGCTCTTCAATTTAAGTTTGTTTGAAGGTTTTTCATGTTTAGACTTAGGAGTGTCATGGAAATGAAGCTGTGGTCTTTTCCATTCATCCTACCATGTGCCACACGCTTTTGATTTGTCTCAGTTTTGACAGTCATTTTATTGAGATAGCGTCTTAAAGGTATCTTCTCTGCAAAGTGATACTTTCCCACTTTATAACTAATAAGCATTTTGTGGGAAGTCACTTTTAAAAATCTGTAAACATCCAGTTCTTCATCAAATACTCCATTTATTCATTTATGTGTTGATAACTGTATGGAACTGTGGTTTTCTACTTTACTGAATGGCTTATAATCTATTGCTTTCATGAAGGGTTTTTGATGTTCCACTTGGACACACAAATCATTTTTGGCTTCTTCAAGCTGGTGTGTGTGTGTGTATGTGTGTGTGTGTGTCCTCATGCTGTTACCACCATCCTTTGAGTGTCTTCTTGCTGTATGGTACAACCAGGTATTTCAGACTTTTCCAGAAATTTTCTCACCTTAGCCCTGGAATCAGCTGTTTCTCCAAGAAATTATGGTTACTTTCAGTAGAAAATGGTATTTGAAAGCCATGAAATGGGCACTAAATGTACATACTGCTTTGGAGGTACCAGTGGCTCCAGGACCTCTTAGCAGATAGAGCTAGGAACACACACACACACACACACACACACACACACACACACCATCTACATTAACATCTGTCTCTATTTATGCACTAAAATCAGTTCATGGTGGTATCTCTCATTCCAAACCAATACTCATGGTCTATTCTTTTTTGTAAAATTTTAATCAACACATAGTAGTCATACATATTGATAGAGTAGAAAATGACATTTTAATATATGTATAAAATAGGTAGTGGCAAGATCAGGGTAAACAGCGTGTCTATCACGTTTGATATTTGTCATTTTTTTTGTCTTAGGAACATCCCAAATACTCTCTATAAGGTATTTTTAGATATTCAGTTGAAGTCAGCTATGGTCATTCAATTGTTTTGTTGAACACCCTATCCAACTGCAATCCTACCCTCGTGGTCTATTGATTTTTTTCTCCTTTCCATATTGTGACTCCCTTCTTTTTGGCAGTGAGGGACTTGGTTTTCATTATGCTTAATAGATTTATTTGTTTATTCACTCATCCTGCATATGATCCATGTCTTGTGCTCACTGATGTCCTTCCCTTCTGCCCTGTGAAAATCCATCTTACCCCACACAGGTTCCAGTGTCTCATTCTCATCTTCCAGCCTACTCAAGTTGAACACCTTCCCTTGGGTTGTCCCACACGGCATGTCCCACATGCCTCCTTTACCTACTTGGAGCCTGGTATCCCGCGCTGACTCCCCCAATAGACACGTGGACTCCTGCTGCAGTCTGGCTCTGCTGGCCATACTCAGTCAGAATCTTGGACCCAGAATCTCCACACCAGGTGGCTCTCTCCACCTGGCTGGGTTCTGCTTTGGAACTGAAGTGTTTACAAAGGAGAAAAGTAGCTGCAAACCGAGGACCCAAGTGGCCAAAGTTCACCTGGGTTCCTTTACTTCTCCTGCTTGCATTCATTTGAGAGGAGAGAAACAAGGCACGTATTTACCTCAAGAATGTTCTGGAGCATATGTTCATGGGCTGAGAGTGAAAAAGGAGAGGCTTCCCTCCCTGTGACCTGAGACCTCTTCCATTGTTTGCTCCTTTCCATTAGAAAGAAGAGGATCCAAATGACATTATGGATTATCTATTCAGCAACTGTTGTTTAAATCACTTCTTGAATGGATGAGTAGGCATTATTTTTTTCATTTTTCAGATGAGAAAAATGTCGGACAACTTACCTGGCTTACTCATGTCCACCTTGGGTAAGAGCCAAGATTCGAACTCAGGACAGTCTTCCTCCAAATCTCACTCTACCTTCTCATTTCTTGGAATAGAGGAGACAAAATACATCTCAGCAGGCCAGTCATACCGTAAGTGCTTCAGAAACGTTTGCTGAATGAATGCTTGGGTGCTACTGGAGGCTGTGTGAAGGAAACGAAATGTGAAGCCTGGAGATGTGGTATGTGTGAGACTTTTAACGCAAGACTTCTTAGAGAATAAACTCAGCATTTCTTCCTCTGATGCAAAGGGGGACATTTATTTCAGGAGAAGTGGTTCATGTTGCAGAACTAAGAAGTATTTTCTTGGGCACATTCATGGGATTAAGGCTTTATCAAGACTAAGATACAGTTTACAGGACTTTTACTATGTATCTGACCCCATGCTGGTTCTTTAAATGTATCAATTTGTTGAGTAGTTGCTGTAAGGTAGTGCCAGAGACTCCTGCAGTAAGTCTCTAGTCCCCACCTGCCCGGTGTTCGATTCAGGCCTGAGGAAAAAAACAGTAAAAGACAGAACTAGGAGAGAGAAAGTGGGGAGCCAGGACAACCACTGCCCATGCAACTGACCAAGGCACTGGACAGCCCCAGCCACTGGCTTTTATTGGCACTCAATTGGGGTAAAGGTGAAGTGTGTTTTCTATGGAAATTAATGCAAACAAGGCTCAGAAAGGACAAGACAAAGCATTCTCGAATTAGGAACAGAATAGACAAAATATATGATCATGATTAGAACATTGTCCTTCTAGTCTGAAGGTTTTAGTTGTGGGAATGGAATTTGGGTGCGAGTTACTCTGACCTAGGCATGTAGGCTTCAGCTAGACTCACTTCTCAAAACAAGCTAGTTGTGGGGTTAACTCTTCACAGCCTGCCTTGGACATAATCGATATAATGGTGCTCTGCAAGGCAAGGCCTATTCTTTTTCTCTGCCCATAGACAAGAACTAAAGGTGGAGAGAGTTGAGGTAGTGTGTGAGATTATAGAGCTAGAAAGAGGAAGAACTGGCATATGAACCTGGGCTGATTGGTTCTTGGGCCCCACCCTTGACCCCTGGGTTCTGACAATGCACAGACTTCTCAAAAACTGGCTCTATCATTGAGCCAGATGCATTTTTTTATGAAGCTGTGGTGACAACTAAGTCAATAGATATAAAAGCACTAGCAACACATAAAAGCTATAGAATTTTATTTTAATATTATTATTATTGAGCTCTTCTTATAGCAAGTGCTTTATAACCTCTTATAGCTCTTTGGAGGCAAAGTATTTCAGCATTAATTCAGAAATTACAAGACCAGATGAATGGATCTGGATGTTTTCTGAATACCACATGCCAGGCATAATAATCAAGAACACGTCTTTAAAGAAGTAATAATCCAGAAAGTGAGATGGACAAGTGAGCTAACCATTGATGAACCCTGGAATAATTACTGTTCTATGGCAGGTGTAAGCAGGGAATGTTACAGAAACAAAGCAGAAGGGCCCCAGGAATACTCAAGAAGGAGAATCTGAGGGATGGATCTTGTTAGAGTATGATTTCGTCCTACATGGCTCAACTGAGTGGAAGGACTTTTACCGAGGTATGGTCAAAGACAAGAAAACCAGGAAGTCTGGTAAGAGCTCAACACCCCCGGGGCTCAAAGGCCAGGAAAGAGAAATGGTTTTACCAGAGCACAGTGAGAGCTAGAGATACAGAGCAGGGGCTGCCAGTGATTAGTGTGGTCTTGTAAAAATACAGCTATCACCAGTTGTGAGGAGCTAAAGCAGGAAAGGAGCAGACAAGAAATGCTCCAGTGTCTTTACTTCCATTTTCTGGTTTCCTGTTGGTGTCTCCCATGGGCAAGACCTGAATGAAAGTGTCAAGGGGGCTGCAGTAAGTGCTTTCTAGGGATCAGTATCCAGGCCCCAGACCAGAGCAGAAGATCAGAAGATGAATCTCATCTGCCTACCATGGACACTTCCCATGAGGAGGTGATACCTTAATTAATCTTGAATTACAGAAAAGAGTATTCTAACTAAAAATGGAAAGAGAAGAAGAAGATGTACCAGGAAGAGAGTCTGTCCTGTTTAAAGACATAATTTAGGAACTACAATGTGCGCATGATGAATAGTGGGGAGACTCTGAGAAAGGTGGAGTGGTAGATCCCATTTCACCCCAACCATGTCTTCTGACCCCCCATCCCTGCTTGAGAACCACTTAAATGGTAGTTGTTAGAGAAAAATAAAATCATCCTGCTCCTGGAAGGGCTCTCAAGAGATGCAGCCCCTGTATCCAGATGGTGATTTTCCAGAATAGGTGTCACCTGGGGATTCTACCTATGGTTGAACATCTCTCTGAATTCTGTCCTTTACTCCAAAGCTTACAATCATCCTTAATGGCCCATTATCTTAGTCAGTTCCAGCTGCTACAAAAAACTACCATCAACTGGAAACTCAAGCAACAGAAATTTATTGCTCACAGTTCTGGAGACTGAGAAGTCCCAGCCAAGGAAACAGCAGATTTGGTGTCTGGTGAGGGATTGCTCTGCACTTCACAGATGTCACATTCTTTTTTTTTTTTTTTTGGTACGGGGGATCCAACTCTGGTCCTTGCAGTTGCGCAGCAGGCGGTGAAACCACTGAGCTAAATCCCTGGCCCAGATGTCACATTCTTGATAGGTCCTTTTGTGGTAGAAGGGACAAAGGAGCTCCCTAGATCCTGTTTTATATAAAGGTACTAATCTCATTAATATAGGCTTCTAATGATCTAATCATCCCTCCCCCATACCACATTTTTTAATACTGTTACCTTTGGGATTGGGATTTCAACCTGTGAATTTTGAGAGAACACAAACATTCAGTCAATAATACCCTTCATCTCCTACCTAAGCTCTGGAGCTTATTCTTTTCCCAATGTAATGTTGTGGAAGCCAGGGTGAAGATGATCAAGGTATACTGTTTCTGAGGGTTACTTTCAGCTTAAAGAGTCTATGGTTTTGGCACCAATTCTAATTTCTTAGAATTCCTTCCCTTGTAACAATCAAACTTATTCCAACCTTCATGGCAAGACCTTGTTTAGACCACAACTAAAGTAGCCTGCACATCACCTAGTCCTAGATGAATCACAGCATCCTCTCAGACATTTCCTTTTTTCGACCCTACTCCTCCTCTATCCATCCTAAGCCTACGACACTGATTATTTTTCTTATTTTCTTTCTGCTTCTTGCCTTCTTAGAATCCTTAATGACTTTCAATTTCCTCTAATAATTCTAAGTGCATTAAATACATCAATCACTTCACCATTACAGTAAAGCTTCAAGAAAAGATACTTTCACTATTTTCTTTATACAGATAAGGAAACTGAGGCATAAATAGTCCTACATGGGACACTCCTAGGAGGTGTAGAGCCAGTACTCAATGTCAAGCTGACTGAGATGTCTCCACAGTGGGTGCTTCACACACAGGTCTGCTTTCTTGGCTCTTGCAACTTCCCTCCCATGTGAGTGTGTGCTTGCATTTCATTTTCTTTCTAAAACACTGAGTTCTCCTTCTGACTTGGGGTGCTGAATTTTCTTTAATGTTCTTTCTTGGGTCTAATCTTCAATCTTAGATGAGTTCTAAGTCTTAGTGTTGCCATCTCAGACCTGGGTACCAGTCTTCCCACAGCCCCAATTCTGTCACCAGGGACACACGGTGCTCCTGTTTGTGCTCTGCAGTTCTGAGTGCCTTCCCGAGGAACCAGAGGTCCGGCCCCCAGTGCAAGGTGTAGAGCCCTACATACAAAATGGTCTGGGACCTGGGTCACCTTGCTCTTTCCTCACTTCTTATTTTAGCCAGTGGGTCTTTGGGGCCCGCACATCAATGAAGTAAATGGCCAATGTCCTCATTTACCTGGTACAGTTCTGGCAAATGCTTGCTTTTCTGGTGTTATAATTAGTATTGTCCTGTCTCACTCTCAATAGTGTCCCAATAGGAAGGATAAATTACATGTTTATTCTACCTGTAGGCTCCTGTGTGACATAAATGCATTCCCTGTGATGAGTGTGGAAGGATCCAGGGTTTCCAACAATAGGATTATAGATTGAGTGTCAGTATGTACGGGCAACATATGTATGGGTCTGGATGCCTTTAAAACATGGGAGCTGACACTGTGCACCTCTCTTTTTAAAATGAGCTCCAAGGAGTGTGATTAAAGCTTTAGCCTTCTGTAATGACACAGCCTGGAACTTGGTTGTGTTTAGCTCTATGTAGAGTAGTAGACCAACCAAATCCATTGGTGATGTAAAAGCTTTCCATTAGTCACCTGTCAAAGATGTCACCAGTCACAGAGGCACTGTGGCCTCTGTGAAGTCACCCAGTTTTTCCTTCTCTGCCTGTGGAAGACCTAGTGAAGCTTACCTGCAGGTCCAGGGTGCAGCTGTGCTGGGCTGGACTATAGAGGGCTCCAGAATGTGGCTCAGAAGAAATGACTCTATTGTTTCTGCAGAGCTGAGAGCTCAGGTGCCACTTGGCTCAGCAGCTGGAAGGTGGTTTTAGGATGAGCACTCTGGAGTTCCTCTTCCACTCAGTATTCTCCCCAATGGCTTTCTGATCAGCCTGGGACAGAGCCCTGGGGAGTAGTGAGAGGAAACAGAAAAAAAGAAGGTGCTACTGGATGAAATGTGGTAGAAATACATTTCAGCAAGGAGCCTTCTGGCTTGACTTTCTGCCCAGTGGCTCCCAAAAATTAATTCTTGAAACTTCTCATCACAGGGTCTTATAGGTGAATTGACTAGAAGGAACAGTAAATAAAAACTGTGAGCTGTATATCATTCAATCTCCTTGGGAAAGGGAAAAATGCAGCAGCCCTCTCTCTAAAATGATTTAAAAAGTTATCCTGAATGCATCGAACTTGTCCCTGATGATTAGAATTATAGAACATTTTCCTAAGGGATGAAGGATGGGAATAGCCAATAGGCGGACCCTGAGAGAAGAAAGAGAAAGGGAAAGGACTAGAAAGAGTTAATCTGGACAAGCAAATGGGCAGGAGGGGGAACCAGAAGAAAAGAAGATGTGTGCACAGGGGCTATGCATGTGCGTGCAGAGCTGACTTTGCTTGGGGACAAGCAAAGCGGCTGGCCCAGGAGGGGATGTGAGGGAGTCCTCTTGATTCAGATCCTTTTCCATAATTCTCTAGCATGATCCAAATTCCCAGATCAATGGCCCTATTTGGTGATGGTTCCAAAAGTCTTAAATAGACTCTGTAGCTGGTAGTATGAAATAATGCATCTTGTACCTCTTTGTACCCTGAGGGAGCTTCTGTGAAGAAGAGACCAGGGTGTCCTAGTAGAGATAGCGCATTACCCAAATATGTTAGAACACTGCTCTGGGAACCCTGGGCTAGAATGTGGCCTTGGGCATCTAGGTCTAGGAATTCTGAGAATAAACTTCATCATTTTATCTAGGGTAAGGTTAGAATAAGCTACTGTTCATTAATATACTTAGTTTGTTTGTCTAATCATTATGCATTTATATAGTCTGTATGTGCTATGGTGTTCAAAACATGGTATAGTCCCTTCAATGGGCTACAAAGAACCCTCTGAAATGCATCTGAGAAGGGCAGAGAATGAATCAGAACAATTGCATTTGTTGAGAGTAAAGCTAGAAAATGGGGTAGCGCCCTGGCTGTATGGTGAGGGCTCACTGGCATGGTCAGCACTGACCAGAATGATTGCCCAGGGCCAGGTAGAGTGGGTTGAACAATGTCCCCTAAAGATCACATCCATGGGGAACTTCAGAATGTGATCTTGTTTGGAAATACTCTGCAGACTCATTAGTTGAGATGTGTTCACACTGGATTAGTGTAGCTCTACATACAATCCCTGGTGTCTTTGGAGAATGAAGGAGGAGATGTTTGGACACAGAGGAGACACAGGGAGAAGGCTATGTGATAGCCACTGCAGAGCTTGGAGTCATGCTGCCATGAGCCAAGGATGCTAGGGATCACCAGAACCACCAGAAGTTGGAAGAGAGAAGAATTCTTCCTGGTTCAGAAAACCATTCCAGGACTCTCTTCCAACTTCTGGTGGTTCTGGTGTAGGTTAGACGCCCAGCCTTCTGCAGCATGGAGTGGCCACTAGAGGGGACTCTGGTCATGGATGTGGTCACCAGCATTGAGGGCATCATGCTCTTGGACCAATTGCACATGTGATTCCACATATTTTTCACATGGATCCTCCAATTGTAACAAGTCTCTCTCCACCAGTTTGGTGAGGAACATGGTTAGAAACTTGCTAAGCTAAAACTTTCCCTAGGATAGGGGCAATTTCAGGTCTCCTAGGAAAGCAGGTTTTGGAGAACAATCCATTGACTGAGTTTTTTCAGCTGTAAAGGAAAACCCAGAAGACTAGGCATCTGTATTTTACCTGAGGTGAAGAACGTGATGGAATACATCCTCCTACCCTTACAACATTCCTCAGAAGTCCTGGGCTTATGATAATACATAGGCTGTGTGAAGAGTATCAGTCACTATGCTGATGATGGGTAGCTGAATGTGCCCGGAGACTGCACTGGGTTTTCCTTAGAAGAATTGAAGAACAGAAGTCTCTTTGCACTTGTGTTTTTGCCAACCAAAGTGGGAGGGAGCAGTGAGCTCTTAAAGTGGCATGAGCATAGCAGAAAGAAAACATTTAAGCACTCAGAGGGCATTGGAAAAGCCGTTCAAACCTAAGTGTCTATGAATGTGATAACCTGATTATCTACCAGAGGGAATTATAAGAAGTAAATGGTAAAGCATATAGGGAAGTTTGGAATGGGGAATCATCAGAAAGCCCCATTAAGCCTGAAAGAACTTATTAGAGATGCTACCCAAGCTTGGATTCAAAGCTACATTTAACTAGGTTTCCTTGAGGCTTCCTTCTGAGCCTTTAGTTGCACCTGGAGGAGGGGAGTATTTCGTAGCAGGATAGAGTTGTATTTGCTAATTCTTGAGGATTAGTAGAAAGAGTTTTAATGAGATCTCTGTCAGGGCCCACTGTAGTTACAGAGGCCTGATTTATATTTCTTTGCTTTTTACAATATTTCTTAAGACTTAGAATGCCATCCAATTTGAAAATATATATTTAGTGTTTTTTCTAGAGCCAGCAAAAGGCTTAACATGTTACATTCAAGACACAGTTTAGAGAGGCAAAAGTTAAACAGAGAAAGGCCTGGGCAGACAGCACTGTCCATGGAGCCCTGTCATCAGCAGCAGGACTTCGTGTTGGCTCTGCATCTCAGGGGTCCCCACACTTTGGAATGTTTCACTGACAATTTTTGTTTCCTCCTGGTGACTGATATGGGCTGAGTTGGGCAATAGAATTCAGGGAGAAAACTCAGAGTCCAAACAGGGGCCTCATGTGGTCCTGGTTGTCATTTCTATCCTTTATATCACTCTCTGATCCCCCCACACCCTTCCTGCAAAACACACACACACACATACACACACACACACACAGAGTCAGCCCTCGCATGCATGAGGGATAGGTTCTAAGATTCCTACAGCATCTGCATACTTCCTCTTATATACTTCAAACCATCTCTAGACTTATAATACAATGTAAATGTTATGTAAATAATTGGTATACTATATTGTTCAGGAAATTATCACAAAGGAAAAAGTCTACAAGCTTAGAACAGATGCAGATTTTTTTCCCAATTAGTTTCTATCCATGGTTGGTTAAGCATGTGGATGCAGAACCTGTGTGTATGGAGGAGTTAAAATCATGTGCTTCAAACAATGTTCCAGGCTGCATGGATGACAGTGGTCTCAAAGGCTCTATCATCCAGTGCCATGGTCGATACCTCAGTTTGTGTGAGTACCTGCCGTGCTATTAAAACAGTGATGTTAGAATGAGAAGAGAAGATAGCAGTTGGAACCAGACCACTGCAGTAAATGTTGTCACTTTACAGCTGTAGCTGTTAATCTCATTATTTTTCCACAAGAAGAGCTTCTCCATATTTTCTTTTTTGGTACCTGGGATTGAAATATTTCCTTTTTATTAAATCTTTTTATAAAAGTTTCTTTAAAAAAGAATGCATTTCTAAGAAAGCGTCCATTATAAAGTGATCCGTGACTTCGTGTACATGCGTGTGTGAGTGTATGTTCTAAAGCTAGCCAGATGTCCCCAGGAACACTTACCACTGGCCTTGGGTCTTGCAGCTTGGACACAGTTTCATGAGAAAAATCTTCTGATATGTGGATTGCTCCTGGTTGCTGGCTGCTGTTGGGTTTCTCAGAGTCATGAGGTTGGTGCTGAGACCTGATTGTAGGGTGACCTTCATTCATATCAGACACAGGTTGAGTTCAGTGGCCTAGGCTGCCAATGATCTACCACTAACATTATGTTGAGCCACTTGCAGGGCTCTGTGCACTGGCACTCCCCATTCATGTTTTGTCCATAGTTATATTTGCCCATAGTGGGTCTATACTGACACATGGGCAGTGGGATGTGATAGCAAAGGAGAACACCTACATTTCCCTTCAGCCTGAGCCAGTGAGATAAAAGCCGTACCTGGAGGTATTCCTTGTACTTTTTCTTATCCTATCGATGACAAGGTGTCCAAATCCGAAGATGAGTCAGAGCCCGAGTAAGGACGATCCCTGTAGGGGATGTTTGATCTGATAAGTGATGCACAGACAAATGCGGTAGCATAAGACACAGCTTGGGACCAGGCATGCAAGTTAGCTTCGGAAGTCCTGATAGCAAGAACTAGGCCCCCAGACACAGTGCTAAATTTCAAGGCAAGAAATGTGGTCTTTGGGAAGATGAAGGAAGCAAGGGAGGGCCCTCAGCCTGGGAGAGATGGAGTTCTTTGCAGATCAGCACAAGTGAGAGCTGAAAGACTTAAGAAAACGTGGGAGTAATAAATATTGAGACTGAATCCTCTGGTATATTGGAATCTTAATCCCTGTGATAAAGTCTTTGCCGGATTAGTGGTGATGATGACTTGTGCTAAACTGCTGTCGGGCCTTCTAAAACCTCTTCTTCAGTAGGGCTGGGGAGACATTGGATCTCGCTCAGCTATTGGAACGAAGAAGGGGTTGAAAGAGTAATGTCTGTGGTTAATTTCCTGGAGGTTAAAAGGTCTTCCTGCCAATCAGCAGCCAAGTCTACTTCATTATGACCAGTACCACACTCAAGGGCATCCAGGCAAAAAGTGTGACTCTTGGAACCAGTCTGATGAGGGAGCACTTAAGGAATCTGTCTTGAACCTTGTTTCACTCATTGAATAAAATGGAGGAGGCAAAATACCTGACGTATTTGGTGACAAAATGAATGAATGTGTAAGGAAGTGCTTTATTATTCTTAAGTGTTCCCTTTTCATGCAAATTATTGTCTTTGGTTCTCCCAATTTCTGTTCCTTCTTTTAGGGCACATTCCAGTTGTGGGGTCTGTGGGGTATCTCCCCAGAGCCCTCTCCCTTCGGTGTCGGTGCGTTCCTTCCCCTCTTTAGACAGGTCAGGGAGAACCTGGCCCTGAGCAGTAGCTTATGTGTGAGGCCTTTGATTTTCTGTTGCCTCAATCTTTTCAAAGCTCAGAAAGATTTCCTTACCTTTTTGAATGTGGCTGTGTTGCTGACAGGAAACACAGAAGCAAGTAGAATCTAGGGCCAATTAGAACCCATGCAAACCCATGGGTTCCATATCCACATGGAGACTGAGGAGCCTCCTACAATTTGGAGATTTACAAGTTGGTAGCAGAGAGAGGTGCTTAGGAAATTCTTTAGGGATGTGGATTGAGGTGAAATGGCTTCTTCGGAGATGTCAGAAGCTATTTACCAGAATCTGGCGGCCCCAGATAACCATGTACAGTCCTCTGCCACATCTCATGTCACACCTTGGATGCCATTTCTGAACACACCATGTTGCCTTCTCTACATGCCAACGGTGAGGAAAGAATGCTTTCTAGAGAGTGTGGGACATTTTGAGCTGGATCCAGGGTTGGACTTAGCATCTTGGAGAGAAATACACCTCCTGTTAGGGGGAGGAAGAGCCTCTTGCTCTTTTGGGAGCTTGTGTATTATTCCCTCCCACATATGACGATCACACGAGGGAATTCTGTGTGACCAGGGGTCAGAGTCAAGGTTAGATTTTTCACTCTTTTTAGTTCATGTTTTCTAAATAGCTAAGATTCCCATGGGTTATCTTCAGTTGTGATGGTCTGGCATAATTCTCCTATGTAGATCTTGAACTTTGGCTTAAAGTGAGACCTCTTTGATTTAGGCATTGCCAATAAAATATGTTATTCTGCACTCCCTTTCTTATCATTGGAAACTATCAGTCCTCTCACCTCTAACTAAAGGTGTCATATAATAAAAGTGAAAAAATAAATATGCATTTTATAGTGTGATATTATATCTATCTCAAATACAACAGAGACTAACTTAGCAATGTTTATATCCAGGGCATGACTTAGGTAAAATCTATGCTTCTGTGTTTCCTGTCTACATGCACTGAAGGAGAAGCTCTTCTCTGCCCGTTTTCCCTTTCTACCATCAGATGGAGAAAATTGGGCTGAGCAGCGACTAAAGGCAGGTGGGCTGTCCATGCCCACTGTGGATGGGCTGGGCTTGTTCTCCAGGGCCTCATTTTCTAGAGCTTGGTGCTGCTTATGAGTCAGTAGGAGAGTGGTGGGAGACGAAGTTCAGAGAGAGCAAGGAGAGTGTGTGCTCCGGAAAAGATGCATGAGTAGCACAGATGTGGTGGAGAGAGAGATGATCCCAGGCTCACTAACATTTCCAAATATTTTCCTGCAGAAATTTACAAACACAAAATAGGGCAGAGCAGGTGAATGGGGGCAAAGAAGTTGCCCCCATTGGTCAATACGTGGTTTGAAATTATAGTTTCCCTGTCTCCCACAAATTCTGCCTGACAAATTAGTACTGTTTTTTTCCCCACTGATGCTTTATCTAAGTGCCTCTTCAATTCATTTGTTTTGTGACTGAAAGGGAAAAAATCTTTAGAAAAGTTCAATAACTTCATAAATTTCCATCTATAGAGAAAGCAATTTATGAAAAGCCTTTCAAATTGTGCTTTGAAATATTTCTTTGCTTTGGTATTATCCACTCTACTTTGTGGTTCCAGAAATGTGTCATCAGCAACTGTTTCCTAGATTTGGACATTTTCTGCTGTTCCTACCAGAAAAAATCATGCACATGCTTTCATTATACTCATACAATACTTTGTATTATATTGGATATAAATTTTTTTGAATATGGAGTATCACTTCAATGTATTGTAGGTGATGCTGGAAAGTGACACAAAACCTCCTGCAAACAATTTGACTGTATCAAGAGCCTTAAAATGGTCATTGGTACACTAAGCAATTCACTTCTTAGCATCTATGCTAAAGAAATAATCCAAAAATAAAAAATACACGTAAGCAAAGATATTCACTTTGGTGTTACGTAAACTGTAAACAACTTAAATATTCGACAAGTAAAGAATGTTTATATAAACTGGTAAATTCACTTAACTGAAAATTATGTAGCAACAAAATGTTACAAAGATTATAGTATAAAAACATGAGAAACAGATGACATAATTTAAATAACAGCCGATTACAGTTACTTATTTATTGTAAGTATGACTATGTAAAAATATATGTATTACAAAAAAGATAAGAAGCCATACTGCTTTGTTAGTGGTAATTAGATTTAGATGCTTGTATATTGAATGGTTTCTACATTTCTTATCCGTTTTTTATTTTCCCAGAACCTTTTGCTAAAGAACATGGCTACTCAATTGAAAACAAACAAATAAAAAACTCGTAGAGTATTCATGTATTTCTTAGTGTGGTGAAGAGTCTTTATAGGCTTAGAGTAGGCGAAAATTTTTTAGTATATAATTAGATAAGCAGTTGTGTTTATATAAAAAAGATATAATATTATGGAAAGACCACTGGTTTGGGATTATAGAATGAGCTGAAGTCTTGGCTTTATAATGAATGGTATGCCATTCAACAAGTCTTTCTTCACTTCTGGTCTCCTGTATCCACTTGTGAAATGAAATAATTGTGCTAGAATTTCTTAACTGTTCCCATAAGCACTCTTAACGTTTTGTGACATAGAAACCAGACATGTTGAGATTTGGGAGCACAACCGCAATAGAACCTAATCAGATGGATGTTCTGCAAAACCAGTGATTTGGGTACCGTTGGATGTTAAGTGTGTCATTCTTTACATAGCAATCTCACATTGTCAGATGGTGACAAATTTTTCTTTGCAATGTTATACAAAACAGCATTCATGCATTCAACAAATATTTCTTGCACATGGTTCTCAGGGCTGTGGGATACCAGATGGGCTCATTCCATATGCTCACAGTTGTCCCTAGTCATCCATGTCTATAGTTGAGGGTGCTCCTAGACTTTAACCAGGGGGGTTGAATTCACATTCTTGAAGCAACAAGATTGCACTAAGTCAAAACATACCATCCTATGTTGAGTGGTGTTTGTAAATCTAGATACTATAGGATTCCAGTGAGGGCTTAGCCAAACCGGCTGAATAAAACAAATTTTGGTTAAGTCAAAATGAAGGAAGCAGAAGACCTGTGCCAAACCATTCAAACCAGAGCTGAACTTTCAATCATAATAGGAGAAAGTAAGAGAGCATTCATATTTTTTAAACACTGACACTCATGATTTATACGTAGTGCTTATTTTCTAGAAGTACATATTACTATCCTCATTTTACAAACATGGAATCGAAAGCACAGCAAGAGTATGGATGCTGGGAAAAAAACAGAACAAAACTGGACATATCCTCTCCACACTCAATGGGCCAGTTCAGGTTTAGCCCTTAGACCATGATCAATGGGCATTATGAACAATGGCATGGATGGAGGGTGCAGGGGAGACACTCTCCCCAAATAAAAAAGGATTTGCTCTCATGCTACAGACTCCATCAATCTCTCCATCCTGTGAGCACTAGACTTTCAGTCTCCCACCCTGACTCAAAAATGTGTTTTATGTTGTCTTTAATAGAGGACTCATGTCTTATTGATCCCAGTCTGCATGGAAGCCCTGCAGCATGCAGACTCAGATGAGAGAGAGAAGAAATCAATTCAGATCTCAGGGTGTAGTGCTGTTTCCAGGTTTACTGGATTATCTTTTTCTCTCTTTCTCTTTTAAACTGTAGAAAGACTGGCCTGTGTCTTTGCTTTGAATATGAGCCATGTGGCCATAGCACTATTTCCTGGGGTTGGCAGCTCTGTAATTCAACAGGGAAGCCAGCTGCAATCCTCGCTTAAATCAAGTGGCTTAGGGAGCTCCTAGTCTACTGGATCAAATGCAGTCGTAGAATAGGGCAGGGACAGTAACTGACGCCAATGAACTACTTTCTGTGCAAATTAAATTGTCTTCTGATTCAAATGCTTCTTCCAAATGCCACAGTGCTCACACCCAGGTTTTCCTGCCCTCATCTTTACAACTCCAGCTTAGTGCTCCTCTCCATACTCTGTGCACCACATAGAATAACGAGGCAAGGCCCCAGCTTTCCAGGCATCACATATCGAATAATTAGAACATACTCTAGGGGGATCTAAGAAAAATGGAGTGGTATCCATGAGAAATTTCTAGCAGGTCAGGAAAGGAATAAGTCAGTGAGGGATGGAATAGAGAATAGATAAAATGAACTTGCATTTAACAGGTGGTTAGCAGATGGGGAGAGTGAATTAATGCCTAGGTTTCTTCTCTAAACAATTCACAAATACTTCACAAATACATCGAGAAATACTTTAAATTCAGATTTGATGTCTACTACTTATTATATACCTAGTAGAGTTACATTCAGTCATTTTAAATTTTTATGATTAGTATATATATATATATATGTCATACAAAATAATTACATTCATCCTGGGGCATTGGTACATATGACTATCATATCTAGATCACCTTTATTCCCTCTCCCCTCTCTCTTCCATCACTCCCCTTCCCAGAACCCCTGCCTATCTTCACAAAGTATACCTCCCTATTTCCTCCTATCTGTTTAATATTTTGTCCATTAAGTTATTTGGATTTAGATTTCTCATATAAGGAGAAATGTGAAATTTAACCTTTTATTTCACTTATCCTTATGGCCTCAAGAGTTATCCATTTTTGAATGGGTATATTCAGTCCTTCATTGAGCATCTGTTACATCAGGCATTCTGTTTTGCCACATAGTTACTTAAATAAGTAAGATATGACCCCTGCTCTAAGGAGATATACTGCATCTGAAGGGAAAATCATTCATTGTGCTATAGTCACTGGTAACTGAGTCCAAGTTCTACAATTACTGAACATATAAAGTACAAATGGGAGCATGAATAAGTCACTATTTCTGTGGAGGAAGAGATAAGTGAGTAAAGATACAAAAAAAAGTTAGCATTTTGAAAGAAGCATAACCTTTTATAAATGTAAAAAAAAAATTCCTAGTAGAAGAATCTGACCAAGGAACAGAACTTGGCCAATGGGCTTGGTCAGATTAGGAAACAAGAAGAATTTTGTGGAGGCAGAAGGCAGGAGAGGCTGTAAGGCACTGGCTGGACATGAGGCCGCAAATAGAACATAGAACACGTACAAGTCTAACCAAGAGTGAAAGAGGCAGGGCTATATTTAGATTAGAGATGATGAGAGCTGGTGAGCCTCTGGGCCAGTGACACTGGAGATGGAAAATACTGGAAACATTAAGCTCACATTTAGGAGATTAACCAGCAGTCCTTAAAGATTAACTGGGAGGCATTGGTTTGCTGTTGGTTATTTCTCCTCTTCCCCCTGAGCTAGAAAGTGCATCCATTCCCCACTGCTGGGAGTGTTGGCTACTAAATCCTCACAATGATCTCTTCCCCCAGAGCCTGATTTTTCTCTGAACAAGAGCTCATCCAGGAGATTGTACCACTGATTCCCACGGGAGCCCATAGTCAATATCCAACTGGCACAGGGGTACAGAAGGCTGAGCTCTTGGTTTCCAGCTGGTTAACACCATGGTTCCATCTATGATCCAAGTTCCCTGTGTAACCAAAGTGAAGCTGGTCTCTAACTGAGGCTACTGCCTGGTTCAGCTCCTTCCCTGCCCCATCTGGCTGTGCTCTCTCTCCTTTTCCTTAGAACATAGGGCATTTGTAGAATCCATTTGTAGAAGAACTCCCTTCTCAGGCTCTACTTTTATGAATTCTAATTTCAGATGGGATTGGATAATAAAGAGAAGGAAAAGTCAGTATGATCCACAAATTTCCTTTTCAACAAGTAGTGGTAGAGTTAAAGAGTACTGAGTTGAAAAAGATTGGAAGAGAAGCAAGTGAAATATCCAGGGGGCAGTTGAATATCTGTGGGTTTACAGTCTGAAACAGAGTACTGGACATTGCCACCATGCATGAGTAGATGACATTTGTATTAGTTTGTATTGTTTTGTGTTGCTATAGCAAAACCCCAAAGCTGGGGACATTATAAGAACATTCCATTGAGCTCACAGTTTGGGTGGCCCAAAGTCTAAGATTGGGTGGGCCCATTAGCTCAGGCTCTGGTGAGGGCCCTCTTATGTGGATCACAAATGGTGGGTGGCATCATGGTGGGAGCAGGGTTAGGAGGAAGAGATCATATGACAAGTCAGGAAGTGAGAGAGGGATTCTGGGGTCAGTCTTACTCTCTTTATGGCAACTTAACTCTCATAGAAATCAAATAGGAGGTGGTACCTCAATGACCTAATTGGGTCCCATTAGGCCCCACCTCTTAGAGGTTCAATCACTTCTCACATTGTTACATTGGGGCTGAATCTTTAAGCATATAAACCTTTGGGGGCAATTCATGCCTAAACCATGTCAAAATTGAAACTATGAAGGTGCCTAGGAAGAAAGTACAGGTTGAGAAGACAAAGAAGTCCCACGGGTGGACTCTGAGGAGTCTGAACATTGTTCACTGAGCAGAAATGGAGACTTGCTTTCCTCATTTTCTGAATTACCTCCTGCAAAGCTGCACTTATATATCCTGGTATTATTCTCCTTTTATGGAGGTTTTCAAATTGTGACACTGTGTGTGTGTGTGTGTGTGTGTGTGTGTGTGTGTGTGGGCATGTGTATGTGTGTGTATTTGTATAGGTACAAGATGAAAACTATTCCATGAAATAAAATGGACTCTTGTACATTAATTACATGTGATGCCCTCTAATATTTTCTATTCTGAGAAAATGCTGGTACACAATCTACTAATTTGATTTTTTTTAGATACTGGTTGGTCATGACACACATTTAAAAGCATTTCAAATGGTAACCTATAAGCTAAGAAAACAATAAATTTGGTCTTCTCTCCCAAAAGAGAAAAGTTATTAATATAAAAAGTAAAACTGTATCTCTTGACTATTACCTGAGAAATGAGCTCATTATGTTTCCTTTTTCTATTTTCTATTTCTCAGTTTTGTTATTCTAATATATTATTTTTGGATTATTTTTCTTGTCTATATTTCTGTATTTCATATGTGCTGTTAAAATTATCTTTGATGGTTTCAATAAATTTAATATATTAGCCACTAACCCAGTTTTATAATACATGTATGTTTATATTTATTACGCAAAAGGCCAGAAAGCTGTGTGTTAAAATTTAATACTAATTGACCTCTGGGCCACTGTACCAACCCCCCAGTGCTGAGGAGCAGAGCTGCCTGTAGCTCAGAGGAGGCAAATCTTCTGGGCCTCCATACCACCACCCCCAGCACAAAGGAGGTGAGCTGCACAGGCGCCAGCAGCACACATTCCCCCACCCCTGCGTTGAAGTGAGAAGACATGTAAACAAGTCTCAAAACCAGACTTCCAGATCAAGTAAAGCAACCCCAATGGAAAATGAGATAGAACAATCTGATACTCAACCACCTGGAATCCCTGAACTGGCAACAAAAGACAATCTGGAAAAAATGAAACAAAAAATAATTTCTGAGATAACAGCAGAGATTGTGCCCATAGTGCAAGACATAATTAATAAATATAGAGAGGACACAGATAAAAAAATAGAAGAGCTGAGGAACATGATGGAATCTCAACATAGAAAACAAATGGAATCCATAAAACAGATGCAAACAGATTTCCAGGTGATTAAAAACTCCATTGAAAGTTTACACAGCAGAATAAGCCAATGTGAGGACAGAATTTCAGATATAGAAGATAAGATTGCAATTAGTGGCCAGGAAAAGAAAAATTTCTTTAAAATAGTAAGGGACCACAAGAAATCAATCCAGCAGCTGCTAGACGATGCAAAGAAGAATAACATAAGACTGATTGAGTCAATGAAGAAACAGGAGAAAGTGCAGATGACCTAAAAAAAAGCTGTTCACAGAAGTGATGGCAGAAAACTTCCCAAGCAGGGGAAAAGAACTTGACATACAGATAAGTGAGGCATATAGGACTCCAAA
>NW_004624758.1:16286502-16297325 GCF_000247695.1 Heterocephalus glaber
CCTTACAGTTTTTATTCTTAAATAAAGAATCATTGTTTTAATTTTAATCAATGATAAAATCATAAAACAAACAAACCTTAAAAACAAGAAAATTAGCTGATAATACTATTGCATAATTTCATTTTTATATGCTTACATAATTTTTTAATGGTCACAACTGTATTTGGTTGTATATTTGACATATTTAAATTTATAAAATTATATTTCTTATCTAGAAACCAAATGATGCCTACATTTTCTGAGTTGTAGTGGTGTAATTTTTAACAATTTGTATATTTTTATCCATATGAGCTGCATTTTTATTGATATTATGCACATCCAACTTCCAGTAGTATAGTAAGGGACTTCTGGGAAGGCCTATGACCGTGGCTAAGGTAGTGTGTCCTGAAGATAACACTTTAGGCCACCTGAGAACCATAGGACTGACCCTAGACTGTGGAGTCAGCTTCTAGTACGGAGTAAGGGAAACCACATCTTTCACAAGCTCTCATCCTTAACCTGACTCCCCAGTCCAGTGATTAATATTTACATTAGACATTGAAACTCACCTTCTCAGAGGTAAAACAAACATCATTTATTTATGGACAAGAAGACTTGCAATGAAGCCCCAGTTTGGCCCATATCTAAGTCTATACACATGGGGCAAATTGTATTTTCTCAACTATAAAAGGATGGATTTAGATCAAATATGTTAGAATCTTTCAGTTCTAAAAGATTGTTTGTTTCTCAATTATCCTTTTTTCCCTAAAATGGAAATCATACTTCTGCTTTGCTTATATATCACGCATATGAGGTTATGAAGTTCAAATGAATGAATGTTCACTAAAGTGCTTTTGTATGACTATTATTACTCTGATTGCTGTTATTTGAAATTTTTTTTCTTTTCAGCTCTTAGAGGGAGAAAATAAATGCATATTGATTGGGTTGGGATATAGTCAGTCCTTCCTTTTGCAATTCAGATGATCTTTTCAAAGTGGAAGACCATGTTTTCTTCTGCCTCACTGTGGCAGAGACTAAGCAAGTGTTCATGAGATCCATTTCTTTTTCCTTTTAAGCACACAACTAGAACCATATCTCCCAGCTTTCCTTGCCACTAGATGTGGCTATATGATTGAACTCCAGCTATTGAGATGTGATGAAATGCCTGGTCCCCTAAAATATTTTCCCTGCATCTTTCATTCTCTCTTTCCTGCCATTTGTCAGACGATAGATAATATCCCAAGTGGCCTTGAACCACCCAGCCCCTGGTTGCTGTTGGCCTTGGATTGGACTTCAATTTAACAAAACAAAACAAAACAAAAAAAACAGTCATTGCCTTAAATCACTGACATCTTAGAATTTGTATGTTGCACCAGTTAGTTTTATCTTGACAAGCATACTTGCCATCGCCAAAAGGCACAGGGAATATTTGTGTTCATTTGCATAATGAAAGAACTTCTTTCCTTGTTATATAATGGCCAGATGAAAACACTGCTCAAGGATAAGGATAACATACATCTTATTTCAATTACTAGCAGTTGTCATTGGTGCGAAGCTATCTCATTCAGTTTAAAGGTCAACTCCTTACAATGACCTTTCTGGTCCCTCTATTCAAGTATTCTACATCTCACTCCATTGGCAGTCTCTTCCTAATATTACAAATAATATTTTTATGGAATCCACTACTTTCTAGAATTTTTTTTTGCAGTATTGGGGGTTGAATCAGGGTCTTGCATTACATTATATCCCCAGCTCATTTTTAGCTTTATTTTGAGGCAGGGTCTTGGTATGTTGCTAAATTGCCCAGGTTGGGCTTGGACTTTTGATCCCTCCCTCAGCTCTTCAGAGTTCTAGGATTACCACTGTGTACCACCATGCCCAGCTAATATATTCTTTTTTGTTGTTTGTTTTTTTGAGACAGGGTCTTGCTATGTAGTCAGGCTGGCCTTGAAATCACATGTAGCCCAGGCTGGCCTTGAACTTGAGCTGATCCTTCTGCCTCAGCCTTCCAAATGCTGGGATTACAGGTGTGCATCACCATGCCTGGCTTCTATTTTTCAGTGACTTGCTTGTTACTTGTTTCTCCCATGAGAATGAAAACTCCATGATGGTGGAATTCTTTTCTAACGTGGTCACTGATATATTCTCAGAGCCTAGAACCAGGCCTCTCAGATTCAGCATTTAGTTGTTTTAATAAGTCTTTCCAGTAATTTATCAAAATTCTGCCATATTAAGTACCACAAATGACCTCTTGGCTAACAATAATGTTGCCTTGATTTTTTTGCCTAGGAGTTGTTCTCAAAGTCCATGTCAGTTCACTTTATGATTTTGCCTGTGCAACTGAGAGATTCTTTGACTTAGAAGACTAAATTGAGCCAAAAATGGGCTGGGAGAGAGAAGGAAGACCCTGAAAGTGACTCAAGGTGAGTGTGTAGCTTCACAGAAGTGTACATGTGCATATTTTTGTATGTGTGTGCATTTGCAAGAAGGAGAAAGAGAGAGAGACTGTACACAGACTTTATTCCCTAACTGTGAGTTTTCTCAGTAAATCATCATAAAACATTTTAAATGCTTTTTGCAAATGAATTAATGCTTTTCATTATATATTTATACAATATATTTTATAGTAGATATTAATACCAAATCTAAGCTCTGCCCAACTTTGGCTGCCAATTTCCTTATCAAACAACTTCCAGAAAAGCAGTTGCCTTCCCATTTTGGTAAAGCTGGATCTTTAGGGGTTACCCTACAATTTTCTTTACTTACTGAAGCCCATTTTGATGAAAAATGTGGTGTGGTGGGACATTTGCTCTGAATCCTCCTTGACTTTATTAAGCCAATCCCTTAGCCTCTTTGAATCTGTTTCTTGTGAACTCTGAGAACATTAGGTTATGATTCTCCCCATTATTATTGCAGAAGTTCCTGTCTGAAAGGTGCTATGTGGACTTGGCCTCATGCTCCAGAGTATCAGCAAGTATAGATGAGCTATCCATGGTGCTGAACGGTTGATGGGTTAGGTCTCAGGCTTGGGATGTTCTGGGTACCAGTGTGCGCTTCAGAAGGTGGTCTGCTAGTGTTGATCATTCCACTTCCAGATGCACAGTATGGCTCTACACTCCTACCTAAGTTGCAGAAAACACATTGTTTTTCTGTTATCCAGCTGAAAGGTGAGTTCATTTGAAGAGTGAGAGTTAAGATCCAGATGGGCTGAGATTTAAATTTTTTTGTGGTTCTCACTCAGGTTACCTTGCTGCCCAAGTAACACAAGTAGGCTCTTAAATTCTAATAGAAAAATACAAAAGAAAATTGGCACATTTTCTAGAAAAAATGTAAATTGCTTCAAAAACATGCTTGTACATCTATCTTCAGTTCTATCTGGATGAGCTCCTAAGAATTGCAACCCTAAGATCAAGTTCCATCTATTTACTCAGATCAAACTGCACATCTTTATTAGTGAGAGTGTCAGGGATGTTCTAACCCTATGTGAGGGGCACACAGGGAATCTGGAATCCCATTAAAGTTCTGTTGCTTGTTGGCCTGACACTGATCTATGAACAAAAATGGAGAAGATAACATAAGGAAAGACAGTGAAGTGGCATAGGGGCCAAAACAAATTTCAGAATATTTTATAGCCTTCTCATAATAAAAAACTATTAATAATAAGCTATCTATGGAAAACATTATCACCCAGCTGGCTGTTTTGCTGGCTGAGGCTTCTGAATGTGTGTGTGTGTGTGTGTGTGGTGTATAGTGTACTCACAATTTCTGTGCTAGAAAGTGGGAAAGAAACAGCTTGATTATTGGCATAAACTGGGAAATGGTATTTTCAACACCTCTGACAAACTTAACCCAGACATAATCATAATTGAAGTGTGAATTTTAGATATGCTAATGTTTGTGCTGCAAGGAAGCAGTTTCATCAACTCTGTGATAATGGGAATAAGTTTGGGGCAGGGGTGATGGTCTAGACTCATGAACTGAATGAGATAGGGGTGGAGACAAAAGAGAGCAGTCTGAGGAACTGAACATGGTGACTGCTTACCAGCTGGAGCTCTGTTCTGACTTTAGAAACACATTAGCTAGATAGCAGTACCATGTGGAAGGGACTGGAAATCAGGAAGTATCCTCTAGGGTAGTGGATAAACAAGATAATATGTTGCTTAATTTCTCACTATTTTCCCCAGAATGTATAGCAACAAAATATTGGGCAAGTGCTTCATTAGCCAGAGTAAGGCAAAAATAAAAGGTATCATTACCAAGTGTAGTCTTTTGAATTACCATGGACTTAACAGTGTTCCTATAGCTCTATTATCTGACAATCCACAGAGCAATCTTGAGGGACTGGTTGTCCTCATTTTACAGAAATGTAAACTGACTCTTATGAGTTAAACAACCTCCCCAAGGTCACACATCTAGTAACTATGAATCTGAAACTGAGATAAAGAAATGTTGATTTCAAAACCAGCATTCCCTTCATTACATTAAGCTCATCACTGCTAACCGAAGTAAAAGTTAACTTTATATACAAATTCTCCATTAAGCTTCTCTTGAGAGAAGGACAAACACTTAGCAAATATATGAATTATCCCCTCAACACTGAGCACAAAAGTTACTTCACAAGTTTTAGATTCTTCTTATCCCTCTCATATCATTGCCAAGGAAAATGCATTATAAATGTGATTCTATGTAATCATTATAATAATTCCATATAACTGACACACTACTACACTCATTTGACAATGAGAAAACTGGCTTAGAAGGTTTAGTGACTGGGCAGAGGCAAAATCACTATAAAAAGTAATAGCAGTAATTGTTAAGTACTTGCAACCTGGAAGGCATTGATGAGCGCATACTGCAAGCACTTGTACCCAACTAAGACAATCCTGATTTACTCTTGTAACAGAAAAGTTATCAATAGTACCCTTTTTACTCTCCCAAGTTTCCTTATTTAAAGGATAAAAGTGTTTGGTCATCAACTGTATTGGTTCTCTAGAGCTCCCCTCCCTCAGGTAGACTTACAGAATCAGAGGCAGAAGAGTCCATAATGGCCATCCTTACACTGGAGACCAAAGAATCCAGTAGCTGCTCAGCCCAAGAAGCTGAAATCACAGAACAGTGGAAATCAAGGATGCAGCACCAATCTGAGATGGAAGGCCTGGAAGCTCCCTAGGGTGTCACTGGTGTGAGCATATTGGAAGGCTCAAGAAATTAGTCTCATATCCACAGGCAATGGCGATGTCATAAGACATATCTTCTCAAGTAGAATGGAGCTTTACAATACAGGCTGACTTCTTCCTTCTTTCCCATTTATTTCATGCAGGCTACAAGCCTATTGGGTGAGGCCACCCATGCTCAGGGTGGGACTTTCCTCTGTTTTCTGTACTACATGCTGGCCATCTCTAGAAACACCCTGCAGACATGCCCAGGACTGTGCTTTACCAATCTGCTAGGCATTTCTTAATCCACTTAAATTGACAAATCATGAATAACAGTCACACCCACTGTGGTGGATTAGTCAATGGTCAACTCGAGTGGGAACACCCAGCTGAACTGAGTCAGCATGGTTCTGGGTGTGGAAGACTCACCTGGGGATTGTTGCCAGAATGGCATAAAAGGAGAACAGGAGGGGAAGACTGCATGCTGCTGGTTTTCCTGGAGAAGCTGCTTTTTGGGCAATTTTTCTTTAAAGGAGCTTTGGCTGCTGTCTTCCTTCAGGAGAGCTTCGATTCTTGTCTTCGTCTTGGAAGTCATCTCCTGGCTTCTAGTGCAGATCCCTCGGCCTTCTGGCACAGACCCTTCATCTGGCCAGCACAGACTTTCTGGCTTCCACCACTGCCCCTTGGGCCTTTCTTGTGGAGATTCTTGATATGCACTTGCACAGGACATTGCTGTGGTCTCCAAGCCCTTGGCTGGTCCTTCAAGTCTCCACTGCACAGACATACAGTTTGCACTGTTTCACATCTGACTCTAGCACTGACTAATACACCCACCTGTGGAGCAAGTACTCTTTTTTTGCTTTTTTGTACCGGGGATCAAACTCAAGACCTTGCACTTGCAAGGCAGGTGCGGTACCACTGAGCTAAATCCCAGGCCCTGGAGCAAGCATTCTTGTCTCTTTTATGTGTGAGTAAATAAGGTACAAGTGTTTAGGGCTAAGTAACTTGATCAAACTACCAAACTAAAAAATTTCCAAGCCAGGACTCAAACCCAAGCAATCTAAATTATTTTCTTTGTAACTTTAATGTTCTTTCCTCTTTCCTACTTGCCTTCATTTCTCCACCATTTTGGTAAAGCACCCAACTCCCATCCTGAAATGTTCGTTTTAGATTCTTCCTACAGACAGTGTTTTCTGTCCTGGTGTCTGGCTCTCTTTTTCTTCCAGACACACACACCCACTAACCCTCATTTCTTCAGAACCTTCCTTGAGAATCGGGGATAATCTAAAACCAAAATGCACTATATAAAACCTAAGTTTTCTAGGCTCTTTACATATATTAGTTCACTTAACTTAATATTTAAGACTTCTCTGTGAGTTACATATCTTTGTTTCTACTACCAAAATAAGAAAATCGAGGCTCACAGAAGTTAAATATCTAGCCCAAGCTCTGCTAGGTTATGGGGGTGCCGGGCTCAGTCTGCTCCCATTGCAAGCCTGCGCTTGTGAACATGGCCCTCAACAAAATGTTATCCAAGGTCTCATCACAGCTCCTAGACTGTACCTTTCATCTTAATAATAAAACTCTATCCAATTTGAAGCCATGTCATCCTTCTAAGGTTGTAAGGGTAACTTATTTGCTTTTAAGCTCAGGAACTCCAATGCCTTTAACCTGTGATAATTTCAGGCATGGTGACAGTCTCAGCAGGGCTGAAGGCCCTTCTTGGTGCGCTGATAGCCAGTCTCTGAGATAATGCAAAGAAACTGAAGATACATCTTGGTAGTGAGCCAGGGAGGGGCTCTCCCCTGCTCTGCTATCTCCCCAACTCCCAGTTTGGAGCACTGGGTTGAAATGCTTCTCACACTGGCTTCAGATGTAAGCCTGGGCACCAAGTATGATGCCACCTAGGGCAACTGCTGTGCTTATTAGCAGGGGATGGAGTGTCTCTCATTTCATACTCCATTAAGGAGGGATGAAACAAGTCAAGCTTGCAAATGATGACAGTAATGAGGTTCTGGTTATCCCCTCTTCACTTTTTCCCCTTTGCTCCCCACAGGCTTCCTCTCTAAGGGGCTCACCAGCCAATCCAAGCTGATACTGACACACTGGACATGCTTCAGCCACTACAAGGGGCCACTCTGCTGAGGACCAGGCAAAGCCATCTTCCTGGTAGCCCTGGGGACTGGGTCTATGGCTGCTCTGAGTCTTCCTTTGGGAGGCACAGCTCAGATTCTCTTGCTCTTGACTCCTTAATAAGGCAGCCATGCTGAGGGAGTGTGTGGATTGCTGAAGCATAAAAGATACCAAGTGGGTGGTTTGAGAAGAAAATGAAAGGGTTTTTCTTTGTGCTGTGGCAGCTAATGAAATCAGAAAGAGAAATGTAACTTGCCCAATATTGAGAGAATAAGGAAAAAAAACTACTCAGATTATTTTTTTTAAATGAGAGCAGCTCACTGAAATGTCAAAATATCTTTTCATTCAGTTAAACAAAGGGAAAGGATAATGTGGTTTCAGTTGCGTTTGTTGGCCAAAATCTTAAAGCTGTGCTCAGCTCATGTATAATTTTTATAGTAATTGGGCTACACAGAGTGGTTATGAAAACTCATGCATCTCCAGAAGATGTTAACATGAGCTAAGCGTGGATAGAGAAACACATTTGCTTGTGGAATAGAGCACAAGTCTGGGATGCTCAGAGCCATGTCCACGTAGATATACATAATGCACCATGAGGACACGATATGCCAAATCACACGTAGTTTCCTTCACATGGGAGCATAGATGCTTAGAAACATGAGAATGATTCCTTGGGCTCACCTCAACACAGACTGAGGCAATAATTTCAGAAATTAGGTGACAAGTTACACATCTAGAAAGTTCACAAGCTTCCAGCAATGAAACAATTTATGGCAGATTTCCATCTGAAAGTGTGAATGGAGGCTGTTTCTATTTGTTCCCTCATCCTGGCCATTTTTGGCTGTGGCCAAGGTGACACACCCTTTGTTCCTTCCTTTACTGCCCTTTGCTCCTTCTCCTTTGGCTCACTTTTTTTTTAGGGGGGCGTGGTTTCTGAACTCTATGTAACTCATCTGGCTGTACCCTCCAGGACTCTATTACAAATACGTTTTAAAGTATTTCCAGTCTCTCATAAAATGAAATCAAGTATTCTCCTGGATGATGTCATTGTCCTGAAGCCTCTAAAGCTGAATATATTCATCCTCTCAAGACCACAGTCACAAAGATGGAAGCATTTTTGCCCCCCAGCTTCTCAGCATCTGTCTCTGGTACCGCCATGTCTTGGCCCTGCACCTACTTGGTAAAATTTTCTCTAGAGATGCATTCTTCCCGCACCATCTATCCAGCCTCTGCTCACACTCCATCTCACCAACCTTTGGATTTAATCCTTCATATTCTTCAAGGGTGATGATACCTGGATAAAAGCACTGTATGATATCTGTGGCCACCTGGATAATTTTCTGACCCCTTGAACACAGTGATTGATGCCTCAAATCCCCAGTCACAGTTCTCTTCCATGGCCATATGCAATAGGAAATTCCCATAGCTTCCTGTCTTTCCTTTCACTCAAGCTTCAATCTGATTGGTTTTATCACTTTATCTAGGTCCTGGCCTCCTGAGCTCTGAGTCTGGTGAAGGTCTCCTTGACCTCCTCCTTAATTGTTCCTGCTTTTTTTCTTCTTCCCATTTGATCTTCCATTGGAACCTGTAGCTTACACTTTCTGTAATGAAAAGATCTTCCTCTTTTGTCTTTTTTTATTGCATTTTGCCTGTTCTCCTAAGCCTCCCACTTGCTGTCAGGCAGCTTGGGTATCTCCTTTCCTCACTTGGTATAAAGAAATCATTTCTGAGTCTTTTCTTGAGACCTTTCTTTCTTGCTTCTTAATCTACATGTTCCCTAAGAAATGCTACT
Organism: Heterocephalus glaber; assembly: GCF_000247695.1. The sequence goes on from NW_004624758.1 coordinate 16,295,563, forward strand.
TTTCCTTATGACTGTAACTTTCTCCTGAAAGACTTTTCTCTTGACCTCTAGCCCCCAAAATCAAATAGCTTGTAATAACCGCCCCCCCCAAATGCCCTATACAGCCCAAGTGAAAAATGACCCTAAACAGCTCAAATAAAACATGTTCAAATTTTTTTCAATTTCAAAACTACTCTCTTTCAGTGTATGTCGTCCTGCTAAAGGTCACAGCATCAACTCAGTCACTCAAGCTTAGAACCTGAGCATCAACCTTATTTTTTTCCCTCATTCCCTCTAAACAAAGAGTGAGTCCTTAAGCTATGACAATTCTAATTCTTAAAAAGTTCTGAAATTCCTTCTCTCCCTTTCATCTGCCTCTACAACTATAGCTTCAGCCTTCACTATTTCTCTTCTAGATGTTGCAATAGACTTTTCTCTGCTCTCACCAGAGGTGATTACCTGAAGCATAAGTTAATTTATATGTTTTCTGCCATGAATGTTTTTAATGCCCTCCCTTCATCACTTTGGAGCCATGCACTCTTCAGAATATGTCTATTGAGAAACTCTGTGATCCTTTATGATCTGACTCCCAGCTTCGATCTCTTCCACTGCATTAAACATTCAGTAACACCAAACCACCTCTTGTTATCCAAACGTGACTTGGAGCTGCACATGCACACACATATTTGCACACACAGCCTCTTCTTCAGACCTCAGAACTACTTGTCATTCAAGACCCAATCAAGCAGTATTTCCATGCCAGCCTACATCGTTAGCTTCACCTCTTCTTCGACACTTGACCTCCATCTGCAGCCATGGTGGAATTGCTGTATTTCTCTCAGTGTTCCATACTCTCATTGCTGGACTTTGCTATTCCCCTTACTCTTTCTACCCTTTCCCTCCTTACCAAACTCTTACTGTCTGTACCCATCCCCCAGTATAAATTAAATCTTTGGTTTATCATTCCATTATAACCTGCAGCTTCGTTTTTGTAATAAAATACCATTAATATTTGATATATCCACAGGATGGGGGTCTTGTTTGTGTTTGTGTTACCACTATGTCTTAGAACTTAGGACATTGTCTGGTACATATTAGGTGCTTGATAAATATTTGCTGAATTTTGATGAAATTAAACTTACTAATAACAGTTGCATAGAATTAATCACATTCTTTTGAACCACTCCTCAAACTTTACTCTCTTACATGTGCACACTTTGAGTATATGGCATGCTTGGATCTCACTTAGTGACTGAGGCTCATGGCACAACTTCCAGTTTAGAATCATGTAACCCAAGTTGGGACCAAAGAGAAGCACACTACGGGGCATTGGACTAGAAAGGTCTTTTTTTTTCACCCATTAAGTTTATGGGTACATTTTAGGTATAAAATACACTTACATACATCATTGGGATCTTGTACCATTACATGAGTATCTTGGTTATTATTTTTTTCCCCTTCCCCAGCCCTCCCTGCACCCCCTCCACCCTTCCCTATTTGCAAATACTTTGCTTCCATTTTTTTCTTTTTCTCATATTTTTTCTTTTCCTTTCTTTCCTTTGCCCTACCCCTCCCACTTCCCCTGCTCCTTTAGATCGTTTCTTCCTATTACACAATATCAATTATACATTTTTTAAATTACAATATCAAGATCCAGGAGACACTACCACAGATTTTACAGGATTTAAAAGGATGTAGAAAGCATATTACAAAAATCTGTTTTGAAATAAATTTGACAACTTCTAAGAAGTACCTTGGAAGACAAATTAACAAAACTAACTCTG
>NW_004624758.1:16309012-16326491 GCF_000247695.1 Heterocephalus glaber
ACTTTCGATGGAGTTTTTAATCTCTTGGAAATCTGTTTGCATCTGTTTTATGGATTCCATTTGTTTCCTATGTTGGAATTCCATCATGTTCCTCAGATCCTCTATTTTTTTTAATCTGTGTCCTCTCTAGATTTATTAATCATGTCTTACACCATGAGCAAAATCTTTCCTGTTATCTGAGTAATTATTTCTGATTTCCTTTTTCCCAGATCCTCTTTTGTTGCCAGTTCAGGCATTCCAGGTAGTTGAGTATCAGATTGTTCCATCTTGATTCCCTTTGGGGTTGCTGTAGATGATCTGGAAGTCATTTTTGAGGCTTGTTTATGTGTTTTCTCATTTCCACGGGGGGGGGGTGCTTCTGGCACCCACGAGGCTCACCTTCTCTGCCGTAGGAGCCTGGGATGGAGGTGGGGAGCTTCCTTCTGGGTGCCTCCCATTACATATATTGTTGTGGCACCCCTGTGGAGAATCTTTTGACATGAATGGGGGACTTTGGTCCCAGGACCTCTGATTTGTCCTATTGGTCTACATGTCTGTCTTCATGTCACTACCTGTACTGTTTTGAGTACTTTATCTTTGTAGTAAGTTGTACTATCAGAAAGGTAGAGATCTCCAACTTTATTTTTTAAGATTTGTTTTGCCTTTTTGAGGTCCTTTGAGATTCTGTACAAATTTTAGTATTAATTTTTCTCTTTCTGCAAAAACTTTGTTAGGATTTTCAAAGAGATTGCATTGAGTGTGTAGATCATTTTGGGCAGTATTGACACTTTAACTGTATTAAATGTTCCTGTCTATAAATACTGGTGTCTCCTTTAATTTCTTTCAGCAGTGTTTGAGAGTTTTCAGAGTTCAGGTCTTTCATTACTTCGTCAAGGCCTTCTTGCCTCAGGTTTTCTTTTTTAATGCTATCATAAGTGGAATTGATTTCTTAGTTTCTGTTTTGGATTTTTAAGGTTTTAAAAATGCAACTGAGTTTCATATGTTGATTTTTTCTTAACTTGCATTTTGCTGAATTCATTTATTAGTTCTAAAAGGGTTTTCTTCTTTTGTATGTGTGGAATCTTCAGGGTTTTTTTTTTCTTTTTTTTTGTACACAAGGTATACCATCTGTGAACAAAGATACTTCCACTTCTTGCAGTTTGGATATTTTGTTTCTTTTTCTTGGCCAGTATTGCTCTGATTAAGACTTCCCATACCATGTTGAATAGAAGTAGCAAAAGTAAGCAACATTGTCTTGTTCCTGATTTTATAGGAAAAGCTTTTAGTCTTTCACCATTGAAGACTTTGTTCTCTGTGAGGCTGACTAGTTTTTAATGGGACTCCTCTGTGGCTCTTCTATAGCACTCACACTCGATGGGCACCTTCTAATGGCACTGTTTGAGGCAGGCCCTTTTCATATATTGCTTGTTTAGAGTCCTCAAAAGCTCTGTGAAAGAGGTATTATTTAACCTCTTACCAATGGTGAAACCAAAATTCCTAGACATCAAATAAATTGCCCAAATTTACATAACTAGTAAATGACAAACCTGAGATCTGGACTCCATTTATCCCACGAGCCCAAATTGTTTCTAATTTTCCAGGTGCTCCTTAGGAAATGGACCTGGTTTCTCTAAACTTACGTTTCATTTTCCCTTCTATAGTATCAAGCAGAGTTAGGCCCACCCCAGTGCTCAATAGCTCAATAATGCATCCACTGTCAACATGAGAATTCATTTCTAAATGTCTCAAGAGCACTCCTCAGCCCTGTTGAAAAGTAAAGCTGGACCTCTCAGGCAGTTGAATGTGCTTTCATCTTACCAGGCACAATGCTTGATGGAAGCTCTTGTTGGGCCCTAAGCATGAGATCCATCATCCAGGTTACATTTACAGATATGTCCTCAGCAAGCATTGACATTTACAGGTTTTTTTTCCCTGAATTGTTCATAGCATTAGCAGTGTATTTGCTGTTTTCTACTCTTTGTTTGTGCCAGAGGTCACCCCAGCATTTAACACTAGTGGCATATTTTCCCAAAGGAACCAACTGAAAATCTAGTCTTCTAACAACGTTTCTTGGAAGAGTGGAGAAAAGCATTTTGGGTTCACCAAACTGATTGTCAAAACAACAAAGTAAATTAAGTCCTTTGGCCAGATCCTGGTTTGCAGAACCAACGTCTTCAAAGTACCCACACCTTTGGCCCTTTGGTGGCCTAGGAAAGGAAAAATTCTGCCCTTGGGATGCCTCTTTGGGTTCTGACATTTGCAAAGGAACAGAGGGAGGTCACAGAGAAAGAAACTTTCCCACATTAGAATAACTTCATACGGCATATTTTCTACAACATCTTGAGTACAAACAATTCTGTTTGTGAGTTGTAAGAGCAAATGACTACCATGTGTTGGGCCATTTGTTTTGATTTTGGTTTCAGATGGTCACCATAATAGGAAAATAAATTAAAAAGTCAAAAGTGCTTTCAGAATACAGCTCTGAGTACAGTCCTCTGTGGGAATGTTGTGTGTGTGCCTACGAGCTTGTTATATATGTATGTGTTTGTGTTCTGAGACAATGTCTCCAGATGTTGATTAAAATTTAAGTGCACAGCGAGCAATAATTCTTAGGCTCCAGCATCTTCTTCTAAATGCATATGCGCTTTGATTCGGATAATTTAGCCAAATTGAGACCACCTGGAGAATCAAAAAAGAGTATATATGCTAGAGACATGGCTGCTTGAATGTGGAATAGGAGACAGGAAGTGAGGTGGCCATATACCAGCCTCCATCTTGGAAAAGCAATTGCTTCTGAAGTCCTAGAGAGTTGGCTTCAGCGGTGGAGAGTTGACTTTTGCCTTTCAACACTGGAATCTTCTACTCTGACTGGGTTGCTTTTGCTTTCCTGTCTGTGGAGGGACCAAGACTTTGAAGGAGACTGAAACTGGAAATGTGGAGCCAGAGGGAAGACCTTAGGCTTTGTGAAGCCAGAGGAAATAGTGGGTACTTTGGAGTCAAGCAGTTTTCCTTCAGCCAATTAATATTTGTATTACCTTAGCAAGTACGTAATCTTCTGATATTTTGAATCCTCATTTGCAAAATAGACTTCTTCTCAAGGTCCTTGTGATAATTAGAAAGAATATACACAAAGTGGTTGGCATATTGTATGAATTCAAGGGATGGTAGTTATTACTACTACTATTAGAGTAGATCAATTCAACAGTCTTATGTAGATGAGAATATTGGAATCTGGGGAGTTAAAATAGCTTGTTCAATGTCATGTAGCCAGAAAATATGAGAGCCAGGACTCCAATCTAATAACTCTTTCCTTAAATCACTTGCCTCCTAAGGTTTGCAGCAGTGGTTGGTGCTACAACTAAACTATACTCTTCCTACTCTTGAGGACTCTATAATCTAATGTAAGACAATATGTGAAAACCTGCAAAAGTACTCACATAAGAAATAGAGAAATAAAATATGCATATATGTTTTCTCAAGTATATAAGAGGAGGGAAAATGTCTGCAGTTAGACAACTGAAGAGCCACAGTACACCGCATTTAGCTCCTGATGATAGGCAAGAGAAGTGGCTTACTTTTCTCTTGCAATTTCTTCTGAATTTATAGAACCTGTAATTGTAGAAATCATTTTGCCTCACTCTTATGGGAGTAGAGTATTTTTTTTAATAAAATGATATATTCTCCCCATGGAGTCTCTGAGTCTTACGACTCAGGTCACAAGGCATATACCTTGGGCTCTCTGGGCACATATTACTTGTTTCCACTATGGAGATGATTTGATTCCAAATGTTATTTGGATGACTAGGACTTTCCTATCAAGAGTAAATAAGCAGACACACAGGGAAAAAAAATCTCTTCCACTTGCTATTACGGCCCGCATAATACAATGGCTAGCACTTTGGGCGTGATTAATAAATATTGATTTATCAAACTACATCTGGATCGGACTTCCTTATCTTCCTTCTCTGCTGCAATAATGGAGACCAATCCCAGGAAATACTTCTCCATCCTTTCACTTAAGGAAGACATGAGAAGTTCTTACCAGGGGGTGGCCATGCTGAAAATCCCTTCTCTCAAGCGTGGCTGGTCTCACCAGGACAGCTGGAAATGACTTTGAAATTTTCAAACTTCAAAGACTTCCTGCCAGTCTCAGCCAACATGGTTGTGCATGAGCCAGAAAAAGGCCAGCCTTCCTGATGACCCTTCTCTGACCACCTAGGTGCTGTTGAGTCTCCCTTTCCAGAGTACTTGCCTACCTTTGTGTTTTTGTTTATCAAATATCTGCCTTTCTTTAGAATATGAAGTCCTCAGTAGGGGTCAAAGTATATGTTTTTGTTCTAAATCCCAGGATGCAAAATGATTGAGAGAATCACCCTACCAGCTTATGACTGCATGACATTTCTTCTAATATACGTACACTCATCTGTGGGCATTGTGCTCTCCTCACGTATAAGCCTGTTCCCATCTTACGAACAGGACTTTTGTTTTTCCCCTCTGCATCCCTCATGGGCCCCAGCACAGGTACAGGTGGCCTCTAATAGATGCTTGATCTATAATTGTTTAAATAATCCTGTAGTTCTTTGATGGCATGTTTACTAAGACCTTAAATTAATTATGTTGTAAATGACCTTATTTCCACTTAGTTTTCTTCCCTTAATCTCAGAGCCAAGTGTTTAGTTCTTCTCTGACAATGGCACATGACCACATGTTATTTATTTTGTATAGCAGAACTTCTGTTTCTTTTTAATCTCCTGTAGTTTAAGAAAATTATTTTTGTTTTTACCATTTCTCTCCCTATCTCTGTCTCTGTCTCGATCTGCTTCCATCTCTCTCTTGTGTGTAGGCTTACAACAAAACTCTTATAATGAATGCGTATGAAATAAAGTAATCTATTTGAGGGTGTCAGTGGTTAAAAAGGATCCACCCATAGCAGTCTCGTCCTTTTGCACTGACTTAAGAAAAATAACCAAGAGGCATGTGTCTCCAGCCGTGGGAGTTTGAGTAACACGCTAGTTGAATCGGGGCTCTTGACATCTTCCAGTTTCCCACAGATGTAACTGCTTTTCCTCCTGGGCTGACGTTGCTGATCCTTAGAGCACGAAGAAGTTATAACCAAAGCATGGTTTTCCCTTTTTTGACTTCATCCTATGAATCTGCCTTTCAGCCTCTAGAGGGCTGTACCCGGCCTCTGGGTTCAAGGCCACCCACAATCTGCTCACATCTGTTTTCCCAGAGACCACACAGGAGGAAAGAAGGATCTGGTAATGGAGGAAATGAGTCAGAGGATTGGTTTCTCCCATCTCCCCCAAATCCCTGGAAACCTATCTGAGGAGAAAAGGTGGTATTTGAAACTTGGAGAAAATGAAATACCAGAGAGGGAGTAGTTTCCTGACATCAGAGTCCCCATATGTCAGCACTGATGTCCTCATTTTCCAGATTAGTAAAACTGAGGCTTCGAGACCCAATGGTACACGGTGACAGGTTGAAAGAACCAAGATGGTCACCTCTACAGCAGGCTGAGGAGCCTCCTGCATCTCCCAGCTTCCCCTGCCACTGGGTTCAGCTCTGACCAGATCCTCATCCTGCTCTGTCACAGCCCCTGATGTCCACCCTTCCTGGCCACTTATGGCTCATGCTCAATTCCCTGCTACTCCATTGTTGACTTCTCTCTTCTCTGAAGGCAGAGTTTCCCAAAATGTGACCTGGGAACATTCCAACAGCTTGTCAGACCTATTCACCCCTCAAATATTTGGGGATTCAGTGGTCATGAGACCATTGCGACTCTCGTATTTTCCTTCCCCCCTCAGTTCTGGGGTGAGCCTGGGAATTTGCATGTTAATAAGCCCCCTAACGAATGGCTGGGTAACTCAAGTCTCCCAACTAGATACCTGAGGGGATGTGCCAGTGGAGACCAGTACACTGTGTCCATCTGCCTCAAGTAGATGTGGAGTGGCGGCGGCCAGCTGGTCATTTGCCTGTAGGCCTGACATATTGTAGCTCTTGGGGAAGGGTTGTCAAGACAGGTGTCTTTCCCAGAACCAGAAGTGTTTTGTAGTCAGAACCATCCCTATACATGTGGGGAAACACTAGCTTTTTGTTTGTTAGTTTTGAGACATGGTCTCATTGTGTAGGTTAGGCCAGCCATAATCTCATTACATAGTTCAGGCTGGCAGCAAACTTGTGGTTCTCCTGCCTCAGACTCATGAATTCTGAGAGTACAGGTGTGTACCACCATGCCCACTAAATGCTTGGTTGAAAAGCTCAGTTCCACTGTGTGCTCACACAAAGCCCAAAATGCTTTCTTCTGTGCACCAACCCTGCCCTACCCCACTCTGTCCCCCGTGCATCAAGACTCCTTGTTGCACATTTATTTTTGTTTTGTTTTATTTTTAGTTAACACGTAGTAATTGCACACATAAATGGGGTGCAATTTGATGTTTACATGCCTGTGTGCCTTGTGTAATGATGAAATTTGAGTAATTACCATGTCCATCACCTCACACATCTATCAGTGCTTCCATTTACATGTTTCTATCCTTATATGGCTCTGAGCCCTTGTTCATCCTCCTCTGACTCCAACCCCACCCTGTAGGCGGGTGAGTTAACACTCCCTCCCATGGGGAGGACGAGAATGGTGGACACCAGGGGTAGTGTTTGAACATGGCTTTAGTGATGATGAATTCAGGCCCTGATGGAGGATGCCTATTTCCATCTATCCACCTTGCATCCGATAGGAAATCCAACTGTTCTCCTCTTCTCTACATCAGGTATCCCTCTCAGGAGAGGGTAGCCCTTTACAAAGTTTGATCTGCTGCTGTGACATGTGTTCCTGGTCTACAGTGCAGGCTTGTTGTACAGGATCCCAGAGCCCCCACCTCCCGCCGTAGTGTATTCTGTCACGCTGGAAAGAACAAGGCTGAGCATGAGTGTGGCCTGGAGAGAAGGGGGAAGGAAAAGAAGTGAGAAGCTTCAGTTTCTCCTCAGAGGCTAATTAGAGGATCTGGGAGAGGAAAGGTTCTCGTGAATAGAGAGACAGCTGCACAGTGAGTGTGAGAGCCAGAGAGCCCCGGGTACCCTTGGCATTGGCCAGTTTAGCATGGCAGGATTGGCCATGCTGTATATCAGCTGGAAGGAGACGTCTAAGTACTCGCAGTAGGGGAAGGATTACCGAGCGAAGGCACAGGCATTGTTTTGTTCTCAGGCACAGGTATAGTTATCTCTCTAAGAGCAACCTGGATAAGCAGATCTAGGTCAGTAGATATTGGTGAGGTCTGATAATCAGGGAGACTAAAGGACACCACTGTGCACGTAGGCAGACATGTATATGAGCACATTGATAGGTGCATGCACATGCACAGAAAGATATACATGTATCTCATTCACAGCCAGTGGCAGGAGATCACACATATTTACACAGAGATATCATTACATACATATTCAACTGTACATACATGCACAGCTGGCATGCAACCTCACAAGTGTGAATGTGTGCTGACACACGCCCATTCCTACTGGTCCTACATGGAAGTGTGAAGAGGCACATTGGCTGGCACACACAAGCCAGAATAAAGTGGGGAATGTGTTTGTGGCACAGTGGGTATTTGACTCATGGAGCCCCCAGGATGAGGTTCTAAGCAACATGAGGGCAGTGGCCAGGTGTCCTGGTCCTCACATAGTGTGACAGCGGGGTACACAGTGGTGCACTGTGCACTTTTAATGAGTGATGGTCCCCAGTGCTTACTGGATTCTGCCATGGCTGGATTAGGACTGCCATGGGGAGCTTCTGGCTGTCATATCCTTTAGTGCAAATGGCACGACTTTAATGCAGCTTCTCCTTGGTTGAGATGACGTTATGCTTACGTGTCCCCCCCTTATGTCCCTCACTCTCTGCTTCCAGAACTGTACCTCACAATCAGGGGAAATTTCTTTTCTATTCCTGTTTTAAAAGAGAAAGCCAGATCAGTGCTCATCAGCGTGCTTTAGGCTTCTTTGGAAAAGGAACATGGCCATGGCACAGGAGAGACAAAATACTCTGTTATAATCTGTTTTCAGCTGCTATAGCAACATACCTGAGACCAGATAATTCATAAAGAATAGAGGTTTGTGTGGATTACCATACTCCAGGCTGATAAGTCCAAGAGCAGAGTGCAAGCATCTGGTGAGGGCTTGCTTAGTTCTTCTGGATGTGGTAAGGGCATTTCACGGTAGAATCCAGCAAAAGCACCAACTTAGGTCTCTCTTCCTCTTCTCATTAAGCCACTAATGCCAGAATTGGACTCTACCTTCATGATCTCATTTAATCCTAATTAACTTCCCAAGGTCCTCTTCCAAATATTGTTAACATATGTGTAAAAGGATTCAGTTTCCAACATGAACTCTGGGGGGACACACCCAAACCATAGCAAGAGGTGTCCAGGGCTCCATATAGCACACCTGACATCTTGCCCACACCTGACATCTTGCCCACACCTCCCTGAAGAGGGTCCTGTCTGCATCCACTGGCAAGAAATCCTGAGCTGTCACGATGAGAAGCAAGCTCTGATTGTTGACACACCAAAGGCTTATTAATAAAGTGAATATTATTATCATTATTAAACACTGTCATTAAAAAGGGTGCACAATTGATGTTGTTTTGCTTTGTCCAGGGTGAAACAAAGAAAACCACAAACATACTTGCTGGATTGCTCTGTAGTTTGCATCTCTGCTTAGCAGCAAGAGGCCAGGGGGTCCACAGGAAGGAGCCCAGAAACTCCTCCCTTTCCCTGTGGAGTTCTTGATTGTAATGAACTCCGCCTTCATTTTCTTTGCATTTGTTCTTGATTCCGGTGCATACTGCTTAGTGTTTGAGCAGGAGAAGGTGAAATTGTGACGGTAATCATGAACTTTTAGTTCCATCCTGTGTGTTTTGTCTTCCATAAACTTTCTGCTCTTCTTCTCCTTATTGTCCTCTGATTTCTGCCCTTCTCTTCTAGTATACTCCAAAGAGCAGTGAGGCAGCCAGCAAGCCTTTAGGGCCAAACCTCTGAGAGTTAGGTTCTCTAGGATGAGGGCCTCCTTTTTTCTGTCCTCCATCTTCATCTTCTCCCAAATAACCCACTATTTAGTCCATTTTCTAAAGAGTGGGGTGAGGCCATGACATCAGAGACTGCAAGTGTTCAGTTTCAGGAGTGACTGTACTAATGGCCTGCAGGCAATTGCTGTACAGCCCTGCCCCTTCCATCCACGGTTTGCCACTATCTTGTAGGTTCTCCCACTCTCCTGACTCACTGCCCCTCCATTGAACCTTCTTTTTTAACTTTACAAAGCCAAATCAACTCCTCTTTCCCATACTTCATCTGGAGCACTGTTCTAGGGGGTAACAGCCTCCAGAGAGTCGAATCTCCTGTGTTGAAGCCTTAGAAACTCTCCATGGCTCCCTCTCTTTCTGGATTTCACCACTTTTCTATTAGGGATGAAGCCTGGTGATGGGAATGGAGTGCCTGGGCCCCTCTGGCAGGGCACAGGCAGTGGGAGTGATGACAGCTCTGTTTAATGACCTCATCTCTCCCAAGACCCAACTATTGTCAAAGCTGCTTTGCCTCTGTGGGAGAATGTGCTGGGAGCAAAGCAGAAAGAATTGGTAAGAAATATTGAATGCTTAAAATGGCCTTTTTTTCACCAATTTAATCACAAGCAATTATGTTCAGCTATTCTCAATATTCTTCCCTGGGAAGTGTCATTATCCAGGAGGAAAAGCACCTTGGCATAGCTGAGATGTGCAGGTTAGTGACATGGATTCTATTAAACGTAATGGGAATGTTTTTGAGGATGAACAAAGGATACAATATATGGATAGAGTTTTACCTGATTTCTTTTAAATCCAATGTAGGTTCTTTCATAATTTAGCTAAAATCTATTTTATCAAATTGTTTCATGAAATATTTATGCCAGTCAGTTCTCATGCTATTTCTGCTTATGAAATGCTTCATATTTTCTAACTTTGATAATAAAAAAATAAAATGATACTCTATTGTAACATCAATTTGTTTTTACCAGTATGTACTTTTCCCTTTCACTAAATAGATGGGGAAATCTTGAGCATAATGTCTCACAAAATTAATGGCATTATTTCTGAAATCACATACATGATTCTTTTGTTGGTACCAGAGATGGAACTCGGGTCCTCGCGTTTGCACAGCAGGTGGCAAAACCACTGAGTTAAATCCCTGGCCATATATATGATTCTTATTTAATGCTTTTTAAAAGTTGAGAAACAGATTCAATCCATGCATCCATCCTAGATTTAGCAAAAGACAACCAGAAGTTTTATACTCCTTAATTCATAAATAATGTATATTTGCTACAAATTACATCACATTATTTCAAATTAAGTCGCAGAAAGGAACATATAGGTTTATTATTGTTTTGTCAAATATATAATTTTGTAAATTATAAATTTATATTTTAGCTTTAAATTAGTTTATCTTGATTTGACTGCTTTTAGTATTCTATCTCAAAAGAGAATCAGTACCTCAATATATTGCTCAGTGATTTTTAATAATGTTTCTGAAATACATATTAATCCATGTACTTGAATTGAAAAATGAGGTCAGACATTTATGACAGATAGTTTGATTGGGCCGCTCGCTTGGCAACATTGACTGACGTTGTTAATTGTGTTACGTGGCAGACATTTCCCCACACGTGTGGTGAGTTAAATCTGCATTTAAAAGATGTGATGAGATAAAAGCAGTTTACTGTAAAAGATTATGTTGTCAAAGAGGTATTGAAATTAATCCTTTTAGTTTTTCTGATGCTGAGTGTTTTATGGTAAACAGTGGGCCTTTAAATGGAAAATAATTAATGTATATAATTAATATTCACTCCATAAATTTCAGGAAATAAAAAATAACAGGTATAATTAATATTTCATTAGTTTTGGTAATGACTTTTTGATATTCTTTGCAGGTATGGGGTAAATAAATAATTGTAATAAACACAAAAGTTAGAAGAATAAACAAAAATTTACACACACACACACACATGCACATGGTTCTTTTCAATTCAGGTGGTTCCCTATTCTTTGTTTCCAGCAAAAGAGAAGAGGTTTTAGATCACTAAAAATAATTTTTAATAATAGATCACCAAGTGATTTTTTGGCCATAGGAAGAATTTTACAAACTGATACTTTAACAAAACTCTTTCCCATCCCCTCTCCTTGAAAGGAATAAATATTTTAAGCACTAACATTTAAAAAAAGCCTAAGACACAAATACAGCTATTTAAAACCTGAGTAGGAATCTCTCAGGAGGCATGGAAGTATGAACATTTGAATGTGATTGTCTGAAAGGTCCCTTTAAGCTCTGGCAACCTGTGCGGTCACTGTGTGTGTGACCCTCTTTACCCACTGGCTCCCTTCTCCTGAGGAAGAATGCCAGGCTGCCCAAAGCCTGGCTTGCCTGGTTCCACCTGGCTTCACAAACCATGCTTTATTATGCTCCCTGCCCTTCCCACCCAAACTGCTCTCTACTCAACACAGCCCCTTCACTTGTTTTGTAACCATGTCTGAGTGAGGAAAGAATGATGGTTAACTCACACCTCCCCAAACCTTCCCCCCTTCATCTACAAGGATTGACAGGAGCCATGACTACCACCCTACCTAACTCCAGCATGAAAGGTGGGCCACCTACATCTGCCTTAAGTGCACTGGGCTGCTTAAGACCACATGACTTTTGTCTTTGTCAGTCACCTGGAGAAGCCCAGGCCCATGCCACTCCTCTACCATCTGTGCATCGATCTTTTTGGTCTCCTGCCTCCTGAGAACTATATCTGCAAGAACACCTGGTCCCTCCCAGCACAGCCCCTTTACCCTAAACTTCTTACCTGAATCTCACGTCTGTCTTGCCCTAACAAACTCTGGCCCTCTCCCAGGAGCAATGCTTTTCTGGAACTCTCTGGAGTGTTGGCTGCTTATTTCTCCTTATTCCTTACATGACTGATCAGGGGATAGAGGTCCTCCTTCCTCCTATTGTTGCTTCCAGTCTGTTCTTCCCTCCCTCCCCTTAAATATGCAGCTTTGAATCTTATGTCTTTAGACTGTGGCACTCATGACTCCTTCACTCCAGCTAATTTCTATTTGTCATGAAAGTGTCTTATTTCTCCATCAGTTTTGAAAGATAGTTTTGCAGGGTATATCAATCTGCGTTGGAGGTTGTTTTCCTTTAGGGCTTGAAATACGTCACTCCAAGCTCTTCTTGCCTTTTGGGTTTGTATTGAGAAGTCTGCTACAGTTATGATGGGCTTTCTTTTGTATGTGATTTGTTTATTTTCTCTAACTGCTTGCAGAATTTTGTTCTTCTGTTGGGTTTCTGGAATCTTAACTATTATATGCCTATGTGTAGATTTTTTTTGATTATGGCTATTTGGAGTCCTATATGACTCACTTATCTCTGTCAAGTTCTTTTCCCCTATTTGGGAAGTTTTCTGTCATAACTTCTGTGAAGTTTTTTTATGTTGTCTGCACTCTCTCCTGTTTCTTCATTGACTCCAGTCAGTCTGATGATATTCTTCTTTGCATCGTTTAGCAGCTGCTGGATTGATTTCTCATGGTCCTTTACTATTTTAAAGCAGTTTTTCTTTTCCCAGTCACTAATTGCAATCCTATCTTCTATCCTTGCATTGGCTCATTTTGCTGTGTAAACTTTCAGTGGAGTTTTTAATATCCTGGAAATCTGTTTGCATCTGTGTTATGGATTCCATTTGTTTCCTATGATGGGATTCTATCATGTTCCTCAGCTCCTCTATTTTTTTAATCTATGTCCGTTCTAAATTTATTAATCATGTCTTGTACTATGGGCACAATTTCTGCTGTTATCTGAGAAATTATTTCTGATTTTATTTTTTCCAGGTCCTCTTTTATTGCCAGTTTAGGGAGTCCAGGTGGTTGAGTATCAGATTGTTCCATCTGATTGCCTTAGGTGATCTGGAAGTCTGGTTTTGAGACTTATTTACGTGTCTTCTCATTTCAACAGATGCAACCTGCTGTGCCTTTGTTGAGGTGACCTTTTGCTCACCCAGTGGTCTTGAATTCTCAGCAAGCCACCGAGCAGCCTTTACTGTGCTGCTCACCAGTACACCAATTTCTGGGTTCAGAATGGTGGCCTTCTGGATCCCTGAGCTGACCTTTTGTCTGGGTGGGCTTCTGGTTGGGGCCTGAGCACACTAGGGATGTTATTTAGGCATACCTCTAGCTGGGGCCCCTATGTAGCTGTTGTCTGGGAGGGCCTTTGGCTGGGGTCTCCCCACACTTATCAATGGTATTGGGGTGAGCCTCTGGGTATTGCTTGTGTGCCTGTGTAGCTCTTTTCTAGGTGGGTCCTTGGCTGTGGCCGATGGTATGGCAGGGCTCTGGCTGAAGCTTGCAGCTAATTTCTAATTTGAGAGTTAAGCTCCTTATATTCTAATGATTTTAGTTCACTGTTCTCTCTAACTCTATTCCTAATCTTAATTCCTGGACATTTCCATATAGGCATACATAGTCCCTTTTACTCTTGACTTCTAGTTCCTTCACTTCTTTTCTCCCAAAAAGGTATCCTCCATTCTACTTCACTCTTTTATCTCATGGCCACACTCTAGCCTATTCTTACTAACATTGCCCACATTCTGAATTTGTCTTTTTATCTTTATAGCTCATTACCCCCAGTACTCTAATATCAATAAACCCTTGATACTACCCTATAAACCAGGCTTGAAATAAATTATTATAATCTATTTTACTATCTTTTATGTATATCCTCAACTTCTTTGCCAGACTTTAACACTCTCAGGAGAACCAAATTCCTAAGCAAACTTTCCAACTATACTCATGTAGCCAGCCTTAAAAGAGAGAATGGTCTTACTATTAATTTGTGGCCACAGACTTCAAGGTGAACCATGGTGTTCCCCAACATCCATACTACATTCCTCATATTTATCTCTCAGAAGCATTCACTACACGTTCTTCCATCATCATTCCCAGCTAACAATATTCCTCCCCACCTCATTGTTAAAACTAAAGCAACCTAAAGAAGACTTCTGTGTGTTTCCACCTCTACCACCTCCCAGCAACTACACCCACAAACTCTCCTATCCTAAATATCAGTGGACATGAGCTGGCTGTGGTCCTGTAAGTTCACTTATACTATGTGCTTCACTTCTTTTCCATCTATCAGAGGATATTTTTCCAGCAATTCTTTGCCCCATTCCTCCTGAGTCATTTGTATTTCATTCTCTGTTGAATCATTCTCATTGGGATACCATGATGTACCTATTTGTCCCATTTTAAAAACTATTTTGAGGTAACCAAGGTGTCTTTTACACAGTGTGACTATTAATCTTGATGTGTCAACTTCACTGGGTTAATCCTAGCAGATTGGTAAAGCCCACTCTTGGGTGTGCCTGGGTGGATCGTGGAAGCATGGCCTTGGGTTTTGTTTATGGTCTCTTGCCCATCTCTCTCTGACACTGTTCCCTTACTCTGCCCCTGTCCACCATGAATTGAGCAGCTTTGCTCCACTATGGCTTTCCACCATGATGTTCCTGCCCTGGAGCCTGCCAGCTATGACCTGAATTCCTTGAACTGTGAGCCAAATAAACCTCTCCTCCTTTAAGTCGTGGGTGTTGGATATCATGCCCAGCAGCCAGATAGCTATCTAATAAAACAGTGAGTGGATAATTTGTGGCATAACCAGATAATGGAATATTATTCAGCACTGAAAGGAAATGAGCTATAAAGCCATGAGAATACATAGGAATCTTTAAACACTAAGTGAAAGAAGTCAAGATGAAAAGGCTACATATTGTTTGATTCTAATGATATGAAATTCAGGAAAAGGCAAAGTACGGAGACAGTAAAAAGATGAGCAGCTTCAAAGGGAGGAGTTGAATCAATAGAATAGAAAGAATTTGGGGGCAGTGAAACTATTTCTTATGATAATATAATGGTACATGCATGTCATTATACATTTTTCCATACCCACAGAATGTACAATATCAAGTATGAATCTTGATATAAACTGTAGGTTTCAGATGATAATGACATATCAGTATAATTTCATTGATTGTAATTGAATGTCCCACTCTGGTTGGGATATTGATAATAGGGGAGGCCATGCATGTATGGAGACAAGGCTACGTGGGCTATCTCTGTACCTTATGTTCAATTTTGCTATAAATCTAAAATTGTTTTAAAAATAGTTTTAAAAAATATTTTGATCTTACTGACCGTCCAATTTCTGTGCTCCATCTTACAGCAAAACTCCTCAAAATATTTGTCTCTGCTCACCGTATTTGATTCTTATCCTCCTACTTTTTCTTAATCTCATGCCAAACAAGATTCTGTCTTCAACCACTCCACTAAAACCACTCTTGTTTAAGGTCACACTGATCACAATGTTGTTAAATCCATAATCTATTCTTAAACCTGATACTATTTGAACTTTCAATGAACATTTTAATTACTCATTCACTACTTCTATAAACATCATCATCGTTTGGATTCCTAAGCATAGCTTAGTCTTGGTATTACTGCTACTTCCTGGTGATATTTAAATGCCTTTAAAACATTCCCTATCTTCTTCCCTGTTGCTTATTATTGGAGGGCTCAGTTTATGGACTTTGTTTCTTCTCTATTCTGTTCACTTCTCAGGTGATCTCAGCCTGATGGCTCTGAATTCCCTCTATGAGCTGATGACTTCTCTCTCTCTCTGAATATGTAGCTTTTCTTGATTCTATCCAGCTGCCTATTCAGAAGGAGAATCTAATACAAACAGCAAGCATAACATGTTCACTGATGTCCCCTGCCCAACATCTTCTTCACATGATTTTTTCCATCAGAGCTTATGGTCCCTCCGTCCTTCTGTTTGGATAGGATAAAAATCTCGTGTGTCATCTTTGATTCTACGCACTACCTGCCATGAAATCATGTGTCTTCTTCTTTGAAATACCTCCAATATTGGCTCCTTCTTATCAACTCTTCTGCTACCACCTTGGTCTTGACCGTATTTTTATAATTGGCACCTAATGACCTCTTTGTTTCATTCACACCTACTCCCTTTTAGACTCTCCTTAACACAAAGCCAGAGTGAGCCATTCTTGTGCTCAGAGCCTCAAAACCCTGCAAGGGCTCTCCATCAGACTCCAAGTATGAGTCAGTGTACAGTGGCCTGTGAGGGGTAACAATCTGACCCCACTGCCTCTCTGACAATATTTCCTGAGACCTTTGCCCCTCAATCTTCTCTTGTCCCCAGCCTTTACACACCATCATTGGGCTTTATACATTTGCACCAGCTATTTTCTCTGCATGGAGCCTTCCTCTGCCAGGTGTCTACAAATCTCATCCCCTTTCCATCTTCAAATTTTTATACAAATATCACTCTTGTTAAAGTCTTCTCTGGCTACCCAATTTAAAACTGTTCTCCCTTAAACTATGTTTTTTTTCCAAGAGCAACTAATATGTCTATTGTATTTATTTCATTTCCCTTCCTTACGTGCATGTTATGTAACAGAAAAATTTTTTATCTGTTTTGTAACCTCAGTGTCTGGGAGATTGCCTGAAAATAATAAATGCTCAGTGCATACAGTTGATCATCATTATTCACAGATTCTGTATTTGCAAATTCACCTATTTCATAAAATGCATCTGTAACCTCCAAATCTATACTCAATTTTCACAGTAATTTTCAGACACATACAGAGTTGTGAAAAATTTGAATTTTCTGATACAAATGTTCCCTGTTCAAGAGAGCAAGGTGACACTGCCATCATCTTTCAGCTCTCACGCAGCAAAATGTATTTTCATGGTCTCAGTGGTGCCATGTTTTTTGAACTTTTGTGTTTTCTGTTGGTAATTTTTTTGTTTTAACTGCTCTCAGCATAGCACTGAAGTGCTGTCTAGTGTCCCTAAGTGCAAGGCTGAGATGTAGCTTATACAAAAAGGTACATTTTAGATAAGCTTACATCACCCATGACTTATAGGGCTGTGAATTTTATATCTAGACTTATATCTGTATCTCTCTGTCTCTCTCTCTCTGTCTCTCTCTCTTATATATATATATATATATATATATATATATCTTTAAACAGAAACTTAGAGAAAACAAGGTTATGTTTTGATTGATTGGCAGACTTACTGTCATGACAAGGTCACAGGACATGTACTTGTATTTGCTCTAGGATCAATGACTCAGTATTCACTAATTCAGCATCTGTGGACATTTTACAGAGCATTAAGTACCATGAAAAATAAGAATCACCTCTGTTTATGTAACTCAATGAAATGTACTTGCATTTTAAAAGCGATCTCCCATTAAATAAAACTAATCTCTTGGAATTTCAGGTAATTGAGAACAGTCACCAGAAGATCCTCATGTTCTCAACAATTGACTAAGCATCTATTATCTCAGTTGTTTTATTTATATATATATATATATGTATGTATATTTTAGGTATAAAATACATTTACATTTATCATTGGGTGTTTGTA
>NW_004624758.1:16337626-16388169 GCF_000247695.1 Heterocephalus glaber
CCTTGCTTAAGTGTCTTCTCATTTTTGTTTTTGGTACTGTCTTTGGTTTAATTCCTGGGTTGATATTTCAAAATTGCTTAATGTAGGTATCTTTGTTGCTTGTGTTTAAAACCCTTGTGGAATGATTGCTGTTCAGAGATGTCTTCCAGATATAGCTTGTGTTTGGGTTTTGAGACTCTAATGACTATGAGGCTATTTTATTTTCCTTATACTAGGAAGGCAAACTAATTAGATCAATCACAATATGTTAGCCCAAATGACATAGTCAGCAATACCATAGCATCAAGCACAGCTTAGAAAATGACAATTTGTGGTAGTTATTAATCTATCACTTTTAACTATGTGAGTTAAATTAAACACAGCTTAGAAAATGACAATTTGTGGTAGTTATTAATCTATCACTTTTAACTATGTGAGTTAAATTAAAACCGAGGACCAACCCAACATAAGTTTATAATGAATAAATTCTTCAATATAGTATCTTTCCCCTTCAGGGTGGAGAGTTAAAAGGAGTTGAGGAGGGAGGGACAGGTAGAAAGAACAGGTAAGATTAGCAGTGAGGCCAGAAGACACAGAAAGATCACACAAACTCTAAGAAGTAGTTAAAGCAAGAGAAAAAGGCAGAATGAAAGAAAAAAGATGTGAATAGAATCACCTAACAGCAACAGGGAGGCTAGATACTGAATTTACTTTCCTTTAAACCTAATGAGAAGAGAAGGAAAAAGAGAAGAAAAAAACAATAAGGGAGAAATCTGAATTCAGTGCAGAAAGGAACAAATGGGCAGATGAGGAGCAATGTGGCACAGTGAGTGAACAAGTGAGAGAGAGAGAAAGAAAAGATAAAAGAAAGAAAAGTAAAACTTTGAAGAGTAGAAGACAAGTAAAAATTAAGAATTAAAAATAAGAGAAAAAAAATTTTCTTTTCTTTTTGTAAGTAGCAATAGGAATTATGGGCCTCCTTCAGGGTATTTCTCTGCTGTCACAGTAGGCAACATAGGAATCCCTGTGCATATACGAGTCAATGAGGCTCAGCAAGCCAGCAGCAGACCAAGTAGAGTGGTCTGGTGTGCCTTTATTGTCGAGATTCTCTTTACTTTTCCGCTGAGCTTCAGTTTTCATCAAGGAGCCTGAGAAGCCCTCTTTCTGTTACTAACTTCTGCTCTATCTTGTGGGGCTCAGGACAAGGGTCTTTATAATCTCCTGTACCTCTGTAGTGTGGGACCAGGTAGCAGAAAAGCCAGAAGGCCAGAGGCGCACAGGGTGGGAGCGGGACTGGGCCTTGGAGGTGCCCACGTGGCTAAGTGGACTTCACTGTGGTGTGGGCGCTGCCCGGGATGGCCTCGGAGCTTCAAGCTGCCTGTCTCACCTGGCCAGTAGCAGCTTAGAGAGCGTGGGATGGGGGTGGGGCTGCAAGATGCCCCTGGGACCTCACCATGCCGTGGGCGGGCCCAGGACCAGGAGGGCTGCGGAGCTTCAAGCTCTCACTTAGTTGTTTTAGAGAGCCTGCACCCCAAAATTTTTTGTCAGGAGCCGAACATCTAGTTTTTATTTTACCTTACAATTTTTCATCAAAAGCCCAACATCCATTTTGAAGCTTTTCTGAATTGAAGCTCACCGTATCATGTGGGTAAGCTCTTCTGTGTTGGTCCAGCCCTCTACATTAGGGTCCCTAAGACTCCCAAGCCTGCTAAAAGGTGGCATTGATAATCTGAGTCTCATACCAGGATGGACTAAGCTCCTTGGTCTTCACCTACTACCTCCATCGATCTTATCCTTCTCTGTTGCACTCTAAATCTTTGTACAGTCCTAGTCTCCTTTATTTAGTTTATTATTTGTCAATTTTTGATTTCTTCTTTTTCTCATTCTGTCTCTGTCTCCGTCATTTCTCTCTCTCTTTTTCCCTTTGGTCTCTAATTAGGTACCTATTCCTCTGAAAGTTAGACAAAATAAAGCACGAATACAGTGACAATCAAATCTTGGCCAGGGTAACAGGCTTTTGCAAATTTAAATTCCACAATGCCATAAACCAATGATGGCAAAAGTCTTAGAGCTTTCAATGATAACAAATCACCCACTGTGGCACACGTGCCATAGGTTCACCACCACTGCTATAAATGTGGCATAGTTATGAATCATGATCACAGCACCATGCACTCCCCTGCACAAAATAGGCACTGGAAATATGGTTACGGAATGGGTTTGGGTGGTCTAGTGGGCCATTAAACTAGAGTAGCTATTGAGTCTAGAATGAAGGGATGACATTGTAATTACAGAAGGGGGAAATCATTTTAGTTTCTGTTATGGTTTACATCTGAAATGAATACCATGCAGTCCCCCCCAAAGTCTTATGTATTTGGATGGTGATTAGGTTGTAGGGGTGCTATACTCATCAGTAGATGAATCCAGTGATGATTTCATAGCTGAACTTGCTGTTAGGAGATGGAGCCTGGTCAGAGGAAGTAGGTCACTGGGGGTCACGGACTTAAAGGGTGTATTCTTTTCCCTGGCACATACTTTTTCTTTGTCCACTTCTTGGCTCCCATGCGTTGAGCAGCTTTCCTTCACCATGTGCTTCCACCATGTTGTTTCTGCCTTGTAGCCAACCAACCAGGGACTAAACTTTGTGAAACCATGAGCCAGATAAACCTCTCCTCCTTTAAGAAATGGGTGTTGGATAGTTTATCATAGCAATGGGAAAGCTGACAGTCTCCTTCCTATGACCCCCGTAATGATCCCTGTGAATGTTGTATATATTGGTTTAGAACCACTCCTCAAGGTGCCTCCTTGGTTTATCTGGGTTCTATATATTTGCCCACTACCATCAACTCCCTCCAACGTGGCTCTAGATTCAAGTGGCACTGAAGTGAAAGTATTGGGAAATCAGACTACCCTTGTTGATCAGCCTTGATATGGACAACTCAGTCAGGCTCACATACCACAAACTGTTTGCTTTTCTGGCTGTAGCTACTGCTCAAGGAACAAACTTGATAATATTTACCAATAATATCTCTGTCTACTAAAGATTCACATCCCCATCCTTTACCCTACTGTTCCCAGGAAAGAAATGCAATAGGGTTGTTTTTTTTTTTACACAAATTGAAGCTGTTAGATAGGCAGAGGCAGTTTGTGCATGCATACAAGTATGGATGTGTGTATGAAGGCACAAGCTCACACATCCATAAGCCATCTCTGTGCTATTAACTTTCATTGAGCTGTAGCAGTACTATGTAGGGTGAGTCTTAATATCTTGTGTCATTTTGACATTCACAGTAATGTGAATTCCCTGATGCAGGGCTTTCTATCCTGTTCCCTGAGAAAATATGAAAGAGCCTGCTAGCTGAGCACATTCAGAGTGCTATCCAGGAGACTGGAGCTCAGAGGAAAGGGGTCTGATTTTTCCACACTTATGCTCAAGACAATATCCCTAGAAGACCATAAAGGTTTAGAGGCAAGAGAATGGGTCTGACTCTGCATCTCTTCCCAGTCCTACCTCCATGTAGATGTCAGTAGCCAGATCTTCACTCACATCCTTTGTGCATCTACAGGGGGCAGATTCACTGTATTAATGACCACTGTGTCCAGGCAATAGTCAACCAGAATGGACACGTCATGACACTCAAACAAGTTACTGTGGGTCCTCTGCTGAGGCAGATACTATCCCTTTGATTACTGGATCATGGGGAATTTGGAAGGTCTCAGAGGACAGGTTGGAGCTGAGGAGGTACTCAAAAGACTTAGGACAGTGGAGCTTTATCAACTGATTCTAAAGCATTTCAATATTTTAACAACTACCATATTAGATCATAGAAATGCGTAGCTGTATTTCCACAATATATTGACCTCCACCTCCAAAATTGACTCAGCTGGGTATTGTCTTTAGAAAGAATATACACTGGAAGCTTCCAAGAACGCTCCTCTTAAATCTTCTTGTGCAAGGAATAAAGAGATCAGGGTCTTGATCCCAGTTTGGCTACAAATTTTTCTTATGACCTTACTAAGTAAGTCACTTCAACTTTTGAGCCATGAGTCACTTGTGTGCAGACAAACCCCCCAACCAAATAAACTGCTTCTTTATGGATTTTTCAAGTTCTGCATTGTAGAAAGGAGGAATGATAAGAGGCAGAATGGCGAGATAAGAGAGAAGGATGGTAAAAACAAAGATTTGCTTCACAGCCAATCATAATAACCCCTTTCATTTGTATGGGATGTTACAGTTTCCTGAACATTTCCATTGTGCTAAATAAATTGTTTCCTGAGCACTAGAGTATGTGTATATTTCAGGCAATAGAAAACTCAGAGCTTGTAGTGTGGTTCGGAGAGGAAACAGACATTCACATAATAAGAGTGGAGAAAGACAGATGAGTGTCAGGTGGTCAGGGAAATTTACACTGAGGAGGTGGGACAGATGCTGGCCTCAAAGGCTGAAAGCATTTTATATTTTAGAATTTTTTGCTGAGTATAATATCCTTGGGTCATTTTCCCCTTAGGATTATGAGGCATGGGGCCTTTATTTTCTGCAGTGGATTTGCTGGCCTGGCAAAGTCTGAAGACAGCCTGGTTTTTTTTTTCTTCCTTGGGGGAACACTCGCTTTTCCTGCCTAAACAATTCTCTCTTTATCCTTCAAGTTCAGTAATAAGACCAGGATACTTCCTGGGTCCAGTCCCTCTGTATAAGTGCTTCTCTGTGATTGGATGTGCTTCTCCAATTCACATTTTTTCCATTTCTTCTTTCATTTAAGGAAATTCAGCTTTAAAATAACTTGTCTTCATTTTGAGTTCTCCATTTGAGGAATCCCTTTCATCCATATGTTATGTCACTTCTGTCCACCCTTGATATCTATGACTTCATCTGTAATCATTATATCTCCCCCCTTTCTCTCCCTGTGCATTCACTCAGCATTTTCAAGACTTTAATTAAAATTTAAGCCACGTCTATTCTGGTTTTTGCTGTTCTAATTATTATCTCTAATAATATTGTTTTGGACCTCAGTTAGTTCCTTTAGTGCTACAATCTTTTAATTTTATTCTATTCTTTTGGCATATTTAAGTCCTCTTACAAAATAGAGTTCATGTTGCTGTAAAGTTATTCCATGACCGGGATCATGTGGCGGAAATCTTCTGATCCTTATGCCCGTTCTCTGCTGCATTATTTTTCTGTCCTTTCAAGCTGTACTCTCTCCCTTGTGTGTCTGTGGTGTTTCGCAGTCATCTTGACTTGTCTACCTCCTCCCCTAACTAATGCCCAGTGTGGGTCTCTCTAGCTCTCACCGTGCCATGTGCTAAGTTCTTCTCAATGTCTTTCTCATCACACTGAGACATCTTTTGTTTTCTCTCTAAGATGAAATTGAGAGGTGCCATGTTCTTACTATTTTTCAGCACCTTAATGGTTCGGAGTTAAAAGTCCATCTGGAGCTGTGTAAGATTTTTTGAACAATGTGGGCCTGGGCTATGTTCTGAGATTTCTACATAGATCCTAAGTTAGAGACTGCTGCACCTGCTGAAGGGCATTCAGATTTCTCCCCTAAGTTAGACTAGAATCCTGGAAGACTGTGAGCTCAGGTGGTTATTCTTCCCCTGCTGAGGTGACATACTGGTTAGGATCAACCTCCCCTGGTTTCGTTTCTATATATGCAGTTAATAATGTCACTGGGTTTTTTGAAGCTCAAATAGAAAGTTGCATATACTGGGTTATTATCATGTCATTGCAGGAACTCAGAATATTAGGTGTGATTATTTTACTGCTGGAAAACAGAGATGCCTTGCAGAGAATTTTTCTTTACCCTTTCTCTGAGTTACCTATTGCGCTTTAATTCTGCTTCTTTCCAAATGGGTTTCATTCTTGGAATTTTTGAACTAAGTACATTTACTTCATATGACCTGTTGGTTACATGAGGGGTAGTAGGGAAGTTAGGACTCATGATGAACTCTGACCAACTATTCCAGTGGCAACCACTTTTCCTAATTTATAACACGAGACATTGTTTCACTCATTTCCAGTTGCTGATGGTAACAATTTTGTTGGAGTTATTTTCAAAAGACAATAGGGTGGGATGCTTTAAAAAAAACCTTCCTCCATCCATCATGCCTACCTGAAAGCTCAAATAGGATTCAAGAGAGAAAGGGGAGAGAGGCATGACATGCAAAGGAACTGAGTAAAGAAGAGTAGTGACAGAAGTGAGCAAGTGGAGTGATAGAAATGAGCAAGAACCCAAAAAGTGCCAGGAGTGCAGGACAGGCTTAGCAATGAAGAAAATGGTGTGTGATGATGCATGGCAGGCAGAAGCTAGACTTTCATGACTTGTCAGAGGATTTGGGAGTCCAGAGAGAACAAAGACTGGTGGTAATTAAGAGTACTATCTAGGCTGTTTGTCTTTTACCATGTATGCATCCTGTCTCCCCAGATGTGAGCTCATGTCTTCCATTGCCATATAGCCCAGCTGTTCTGGCTGGAGTGCATGCATACTTCTTATAATTTCTTGCTCTTTAGTAAAATGGAGACCACAGGAAAGGGAGATACTGTGCTCCTGCCTGCTTTTTATTTAAGATTCCTGCTTTGTTGAGGTAGACATGGCTAAGAGATCACTTAGTCTTTTCAAGTTTTATCTAGTTATGACATTTGGGGGCCTTACTTCTCCAAGAACCATTTATAGTGACATACCCATAATTCAGTGGTCTAACATCAATCAGGGCATCAGAAAGAAAAGTAATTAATTTATGACTCCATAAGTATTGACACTTTGTTCACTAAGTCCAGAATATTTCTCCTGAATTGAGAGATCCCAAAGTCACTGACCATCCATGTGTATCTACAGCTGGGGTTGATCATAGTAGGTGCTCAGCAGATGTTCCTTAGTTAAGCAAAGAAAAGCTAGATCTGTTTGACAGCACTGCGGAAGTTGAAGAATGTCCCTGGGGCCCCCTTCTTCCCTTCCACCCCAGCATGGGCTCTAATTTAGCACTAGCATCTTCCCAAGGAGCTTGAATCTGCCAGTAGAGTGAGGAATCATCCACCAGGTGGGTTATTTTAAATCTTTAATAGACATATTACCTTACATTATGTCTTCATCATCTGCCCCTCAGTGTGAGCACAAAGAGAACATCCATCACAATTAGTGTAACATCCTGAACACATAAAAGAGATAAAAATGTGCAGCTGAGTTGGGTGTAAGGGAGCCCAGCCTCTCTGAGTGGCTTTCTATTAGGCTGTGGGCACTTGGCCATGCCTGGATGGTGCTCTCCCAGGGGCCAGGAAAGGGATGAGAGATGCTCTCAGCTCACTGCTCTGGTCCACTCCTCCAGGAGAGCAGAGCCATCCAGATCATAGCTGAGGATATGACTGTCCTCCACCAGCTCTGCGGTTACTTCTGTGACTGGCTAAGCAGAGACAATTAGCCACAACATGGGGTCCCCAGGTCCAGAACAACCAGAAAGGGGCATTTTATTTACTAAGCCAAATACTCTTCCAAGTAGCTCAGTCAGCTATGAAATTATCAACAGAGTAACCATTTGATGAGGTTAACACCTCCACAACCCAATCTCCTCTCTAGGGATCTATTAATCCAATCTAGCTGTGATCAAGATTAACCATCACATAGCTCACGGAAGCCATCAACATGTCTATGAAGTTGCTCAACTTTGTACCAAAAGTAGGAAGTGATTCACACACATTAGCTTGATTCCCAAGGCTGTCTTCTAAGAATGTGGTTATGGTGTAAGACAAGTGTCTGCATAACTGAAGCAGGAGAGAGGAGACATGGCACAAGATACCACATGCCCCAATCTGGTGGCTGTCCTTTCCCCTTTCCGTTCCCTTTGCCCTTCACTTGCAGGCAATCCTTCAGAAGGCCATACAAACCACTGCTTGTGTTATGGATTAATCTAGAGTCCCTCCCCACAAAGTCTCATGTGCTCATAGGTGGGGCTTTGGGGGTTATTGGATCAGGGCGTGTGATACTCATGAATGGATTAGTCTACTGATGAGTTCATAGCTAAGTATGATGTTGGGAGAAGGTGGGTCTCTGGGGCTGTGGCCTGGAAGGGTCTATCTCCTTCTCTCTGCCCTTGATTTCTCTCTGCTTCCCATCACCATGCCATGAGCTGTTTCTCCTTGGCTATGCCCCTCTGCCATGCTGCCCTGCCTTGGAGACAGCTGGCTATGGACTGAAACCTCTACAACAAACTGTGACCCAAAATAAATCTTTCCTCCTTAGAGTTGTGGCTGTTGGGTATTGTGTCTCAGGCAAGAGAAGGTAACTAAGCTTGTCTTTCTGTAGTATTTGCACGAATGTATGTCTGCAGATAGGTCATTATTTATCTCCCTCTTGGGTTCATGCAGAATTGAGTTAATCATGTACTTCAGTTCTCAACACTATCTATACCATTCAACACAGGGCTCATCTTCCATTTATTTCCTCTATTCCATTCCAAATTCTCATTTCTTCCTTCCTCATCCAGACACCTGCCCTGGAATGATGGATGTGTGTTCTTCTAGTGTTGTGTGTGTGTGTTGCTTGGTTTATACAAACACTCTTTGGTTATAGACCTCATCTTTGCTTCCTATTTTTCCCTGTAACATTGGGCTTTGAGATTTATCCATATTTTCCATGTGAGTATCTATCTCACAGCTCTTAGCTCCTTCATGCTGTGATGGTGTGCACCCCACATTTTAATTCCCCCATCCCTGACGACGTGCTTTCTAGATTGTCATCAACTCCTTTCCACTGTAGACAATCAAATATTTAACCACTATCCCTGTCCTCTCAGGATTAGTACCAGCTTTATCTTGGCCTTCCCCATTCTGTACTACAATCATCTCACTTGTTTAAATGTTCATCACACATTGTCTGGGTTATTATAAAGGTTTCTCTGTCCTCCCACTCCCACCTCGCCTGACACTAAACTCTGCTTACTCTTTAAGTCTCAGTGAAGCTGCTGGCCTTCTTCCTTCACTTGCTTTCCTCTAAGTGTCTCCAGCACACATTTTCTGTCCTAGTCCTTTGGTGACGAACCCACAATCCAAGATGATTGATGATGAACTGTCACAAATGCAGGTGCTTCCTACCTGGTTAGGTTTGGTTGTTCTCAGCTGCAAATGGAGCAGTTGTAGCCTATTTGTCTCATCACAGAACCCAGTACGCAGAGCAGCATGTATGAAACGTCACCAAAGGGCTTTGCAGGTGCACACACTGGAGGTTTGCAATTAGCAGGTCCCCTCTGCCAGTGTGTCAGGAAGGAGGTTTGATTGACGAGGGATGAACTACATCAGACTCAGCAGTAGGCAGCTGGAGGTTCATCATTTATGGAGGAGGAGGGTCACGGAGAGTTAGTGAGGGTGGGTCAGTGAGCAGTGAGGGGCTCTTAAGCCCTTTGGTGAGGCTGGGCATTAATTTTGATGCAAAGTGCTATTAGGTGTCATTGGCCCTGGCCAATTCCTGGTGACAGGTGTGCTGTGCATGCTTAAAGCCTATATTTAAGTGTGTGTGTGAGTGTGTGTCTGTCTGTCTGGGGTAAGACAGGGAAGGGAAGGATGGAGGCATGGGAGGCTGGTACATGTCTTAGTTCCTCTGCCAGCTTTGGAGAGACAGAGCATGGGTGTGGGGCTTGGTTGTGGGGCTTGGGTGTTGACTCACTCACAGCCACCTTGACTTCTTCATCCCCGAGGCATCCCAAGGATGGAAGGAGCAGCTGGAAGAGCCAGGAAGTGGTCCTGCCTTTAGGTTGGCCAAAGTCAAGTGTGATGGGCAGTAGGGCTGCAGGTGTGGAGGGCAAGATCTCACCCTTCTCGTGCTGTCCACCCATTTATCCACCCTGCTTACAGTTCCTTTCATGTGCTGATTGTTCATCCAAAACCTGAGACGTCTTCATTCAGTTTTTCTTCTCTGTGTATGCCTGAATGCCTTAACCCTCTCCCTTAAGAAGTGGCTGATTTGGAAATTCTGAAATTATTCTTGACCCATTTTCCCATGCTCTCTTTAGCAATAGATATTAATATTTTAGTGGAGTAGTGGCCTTCCAGCTTACAACTACATTTTCCATAACCTTTGGAGCCATATGTGACCCACGGTGTTGCATGGTCCATGAGAATAAGTAGAAGTAGTGTGTGCAGCTGAGTCTGTAATTCTAAAAGAAGAGAAAAGCTTTTCTCTTTTTTATGCTTTCCTTTCTCATTGATAGGTAGCTGTTAGGCAGTTAAATTGGTCATCTTAAACCACAAATGGGAGGTATAGGTTGAGGTGAAGAGAGCAAGAAGATAGAGTCACCAACCCTAAACAGCTGCCACATCAGCCTGATAGGTCATCAACCTGCAGGGCTCCCACATCAGTCTTGGCATGCTCACGCTAGAGAGAAATGAGCTGTTTTGTTTCAATCCTTTCCTGTTGAACATCACTGGATTGAGCACGCTTGTATTCTATTACACAGAGCTAGCAATTTGTAGTCCCCAGGTGTACCCAGGTCTGGGGACAAACTTCATAATTATCAAGACTTATGGATGCCAATTTCCATGATTTTTGAATTTTTATGATTTTTGAATTTTGTGAGCTGGAAGGCCACTGCTCCACTAAAACAGGAACAGCTATGGTTACTGTGTAATGTTAGAACTGTCAGAATATTTCAGAAAAATGAAGGAAGCTTAGGACACTTTAAGTAATACTTAAAAATCGTCACATTGTGATTTTATTAGTTAATTTATGTAGGTTAATCGGCACGTTTTTGTTTTCTGAGTGACTGTTTGCTTTAATGTCATGGGCTCTCCAAAATATAAAATATTACCAGTATCCCTTCCTAAAATGTGTAAGTTTCTCAGAAAGTTGGTTGACTGGGAAGGATTCTAGAGGCTAGAAGTCCAAGAGTGTGAATATAGTTCTTGTTTTCCCTCTAAGTAGTCAAGTTACACCTACAAGAAAAATAAAGGCATTTAGATATAATAACATCCAATGTAACATACAATACCCAATATAATAATGCTCTGCAATATACCTCTCAGACAAGAATTTCTGTGAGGTTTTGACTTGGAGTCCACAAGTTAGAGCTAGGATCTAGGTTACCCTTAGCCACTTACTAAATAAGTCTGGATGAATGATTATCTCCCCAAGCCTCAGTGTCTTCTATTTTAATGTGGATTAAAAACCTTTGCCAGAGTAATTTCATATGGAAGTCATAAGAACCCAAAAGAGCAGAAAAATGTGAAAGTATCTTCCAGGGGATAAGAGTGGGTGTGTGGGGCCATCTGGCTGCTTCTGGGGCAACAGGAGGGAACTGGGACCACCTGGCTGTCCTCAGGGTACTTCTGCAGCCACACCACTGAGGTGAGGAGGGTGGGCAGGGCCCTTGGGTTTGTTCACTGGGCTAGGTTGATGGAATTGCAGGTTTTCATAGGGTCCAGGGTGGGGAGCATCTGGAGATGACTCCATGCATCAAGAGGCTGACAGGCCAAGTCAAGGGGGAACCATGTGGCAGCGCAGCAGGCTGCTGCCAGACAGCTCCCTCCCCTAGGTTCAGGGCCTGCAGGGGCCACAGGCTTCTCGAGCAGGAAATGCCTCAGATATTTGTGGTGTGAGTGGGGACCTCTGGGGGCCTCCTGCTTGCCTCTCCCTGCCCAATGAAGCCCATTTTGGCTCAGGGTGGACTTGGAGAAGAGGAATGCTAGATGCCCTGTGCATAGTTCCCCTCTTCCTAAGGTTGCCCGCCATGTAGCTCACGCTCAGCAGTGTCTCTGGCTCATTTCCACCAAACACCAATGCTCTGTCTCAAATGCTGCTGTCACAGGCTGCTGTCTCTCCTTGTTTTTGCCCTTTGCTGTGGAAGATGCATGCTGGACACCTCTATTCAGCCACTCTGCTTAGAAACACACCTACTTTATTCCCACTAAGGGGTTTTGCTAGCAGCTTCCTAAGCCTATCATGATTGAGACTTGGCCCAGGGGAGGGAGGGAAGGGCTTGGGTAGACCACAGAGACTAAATTGAACTAAATGATAAGGAGCTGCAAGAGAAGGGAAGGGAGATTGAGGCAGGAAGCCGCCTGGATGGGGCTCTGGGGAGACTTCTGGGGATTGCATGGGAAGGATTTTGGAGCAGCTGTGGGACGTGAGGCAACAGGGGAGTATAAGAAAGGGCTTTGAAAAGAGTTCCTGTGGCTTATGAATTAGATATCCTTTCACATTCTTCAAGAGACATAAATAATGCTTGTGATTCCTTTATAATTACTATTTGGTGGCAGAGCTTCGCTCTTTAAAGACGAGTCCCCACAGAGACTGTAATGTAGCAGATCATTTATCGCATCATGGTGTGTTTAAAATCATTCAGATGTGTGTGTGTGTGTGTATGCGTGCACATGCATGTGCGTGTGTTTTATATAGGTAACATTCTGTAGATCCCCTGCAAAGTGGAGCTATGTGGTGTTGGGGGGCAGTCAGGGGGGCAGGATCCTTGTCGTCTTCCCTTACACACTCCTCGGGCTGGTTGAATGTCACCAAGAACCAGTCATCTTACCTCTGGGTCCTGGCCAGTTTGTGGGTTCTGGCTGGGGGTCTGCTGTCAGCCACCAGTGTCTCCAAGGCCACACATCAAACATCATGGCTGAGGCTTTGCAAGTGGAGCAGCCTCTTGATGTTGTCACTAAGAGAAAGGAGGCTGGTTAATGAGCCACGGATGCAGGGGGGATAGTTTTGCTGGATTCCCTGTTCCACTCTGCACTGTGGGGAGTAGGGTGATGGCATTCGGAAATATCTACCCAGTGGAAGGTGGACTGTGCAGATCCATTGTTACAGCTGTATCTAGCTGACCCCCCAAAACCTCATGTGGCTGTAGGTGGGGCTTTTTAAGAAGTGGCTGGATTTGTGGTACAATGGTAAGATTGAGTGCTAGAATTAAGGGTGTGAGTGCGATCCTCCCTAAGGGCAGGTCTCCTAGATACAATATAAGGGACAGAAGGAAGCTTGCTGCTAGTTACACAGTTGGTCACTCCCTTGCTTTTGCTGTCTTCTGCCTGCCGAGAACTGATTCTCCTCTGTGATGCCCCTCTCCCAGGCCACCCTGTCTAGGAACCAGCTGCCTAAGAACTGAAAACCTCTACAAACTGTGAGCTAAATAAGCCTGTCCTCGCTTAACTTGTGGGTGTCTTGTATTTTGTCTCAGCAGTGAGAAAAGTGAGTAAGACATCCATGGAGGTGAGTATATGGTTATAACATTTAGATGTAGTTATGTGATTCTGAACCCCTGCCAATTCTCAGAGAAGAACAGTTATTGAGCTTATTCTCTGGCTATGTCCCATGAGTGACCATCTTTGAGCCTTGCAGACCATAGGGTGTCTGACTCTGAGAAGCCTGGATTCTTTAGGGAAAACCTTCGCTGAAATACTCTTTTTTATAGTCATCCTCCAACCCTAAGTTTTGAAGGTGATTATGACTGAAAACTAAATGAAGCAACCATCAGATTATGAAGGAAATTTTCTCCAGCATTTCTAAAAGAATGAGCAGGTGGCAGATCTAGGGTAGCCTGGGATCAGTTTTTCATCTTGATATTCTCCCCTAAACCCATGCATACCAGATATCAGGGACACCTAAAATAGTTTGCTGAAGGGTCCTTAGATTGGTCTGTGCTTTGTGTTCTGAAAGAAGTGTGTCCCTTATTGTATGAAAATTTTGATGAACTACTGAGTGGGGTATAGCACTTAAAGACATGTTAGAGTCCTACTGGGGTCTCCCTGAATCCGCAGTTAAGTTTGTAAAAGAGGACTCACTACATTTACAAGGAAGCTTGTTTGCTAGTGTTTCTCCCAAAAGAAGAGAATATGATTAGAAATTAGATCAAGTTCAACGTTGCTGGGATTGTTCGAAAGAAATAATTTCAGAAGTCACCTTCTAAAGAAGATTCCTGCCAGCAGGAAGGGAACTTTGGAAGAACCTGAGCTCCTCATACCTCCAAGGGCACCATTCATGTAGATTTTGATGTGTAGCCTCCTTAGAAATGTCTGATGGGAAACTCCACCACAGCTTTGCTGTATTCTTTGAAATGTAAAAATCTCTTCCTTCTTTCCATATAAATCTTAGTGAAAATCATCAACATGATTTTCTAATGCAATGTTTTTGGAGAATTATGAACAAATACTATCCACAGACTCAATATGAGATTGATTAAAAAAAGGTCAAAGCCCAGCATGGTACAGTAAGAAATGTGCTGCAATTCTTTAGCATCCCACTGTAATCAAGCACTGTATTGGGCTACACAACTAGGTATATAAACATAACACATACAAAAACTTTAAATCATGACAATAGTTTTACAGGATGTTTTTATCCTTAACAGGAGAAAGAACTCAGAAACATTAAGTGATCTGTCAATACAGTATAGAAATAGAAGGCAGAGCTGGGACTGAACCCCAGTCCATGTGCTTCCAATTGCACTATTGTGTCTACTTTAAAGATGAAATGAAATATGGGCAAAGGGACTTCTCATTTTTTCCTTTCATCAATAACTTCCAGAAATTCTGAAGCCAAGGGACTTGGAGCTCAGGCAGCCTTCTTACCAGTATCATCAATTGTAGAAGGGGACTTGGGGCTAAGAGCGAGGCTTACCTGCTGAGTGACATTGCAAGGGAAATTTGGGGAAAACGTTCCACTTTCTCTTCTTACTACTTTCTAACAGGGGAGAACAAATATCTTCACCTTTCTGCCCTTTGATAGAGAAATCCATGCCCAGGATTTTCAAACAGCAGCTCAAGAAACAAATAACTTTCGTCCCACTAATTTATCATTTTTGTAACTCAATAACAGGGCTCTTCCAGCTGGGCCACTGTAATATAATTAAGCATGTATGAGAGATCTTGAAGCTTAATGAATATAAAGAAATTAAACTCCCAAACATGCTGATTTGAACAATCATTACTGCCCACCCCATCACCTTTTTGGGTATATTTCTGAGCCATTAAGGAAACTAATTACTTTCTCTTCCATTTGCCCAATAAGTGAGGTCAGACTTGAAAGTGTAAACAATGAATGGCTCACCTCTCTGATTCTATGACAACACAGGCAGCAATTGCCTCTTCCAGTGATGAGCCCCTTCCCCTCTTCTTACTGAAGATACACAGTGTTTTATAGAAACATCAGGCGGGTCCTGCCTTTACAATCTTCGAATGGCTTAGAGCAAAAATAAATAATAAATGCTTAGGAATGAAAGGGAAGAAACTGTATTGAGCTGTCAGAAGCTGCTGACAGAGTCATTTGGTGACTAGAGGGAATGGTGGCTGGCGATAGCTATGAGAATAGTGGTGAGTGAGCAGAGATGGCTTGGTAGGAGAGGAAGAAGCCAGCCTTTTAGATGCCTTGAAGTGATAAAAAGTATCACCTGCAAGGCTGTCGGAAGCCATTCTCATAATAGTAATTGTGCCATTGGTGGAAGGCCGTGAGGATACCAGCTGGCCAGAGCAGAGTCTGAGGGCCACAGAGGGAGCACCTGGATGCCCCTCCAGGCAGCCTGCGCTACCTTTTGCTCACTTGAGGTGAGGCCCTGAGTAAGTCACCACCCACTCGCTCCTGTCCATCTAGGAAGTGGGTGTGGTCAATCAGTGGGGCTTTTATGAGGACTAAGTGACACTGATCAGTACTTAGCCCAATGCTTGGCACACAGTAACAAACAACAGGTGGATCTGGTATTCAGGTAAATGCCAGTTATCAATGGAAGCCTCCGGTCCCTGGATAAGGAGACAGGGGTTGCATGGGACTTGTTGAGACAGGAAGTGAGTGAAAGTCATTAAGTTGAAGGCCCAAAGCTCTCTAAGGGCAGGTGCTCACCACTTCAACTCTGAGCTGCCAAATGCCCCAGGCCCATCCCTGATAATCCAGCTGGGGCAGAGGGTGCTGGAGTGAGTCATTTGTTCATTCAGAATAAAGCGTCATTGATGGCATCTGTGTCAGCTGTGCAGTGTGGGGGACATTTCAAAGTCTCTAACTTAGAATCACTTACAGTCATAGCTGGGGAGACAAAGAACAACAAAACAAAGTATTCATTACAATAAGAGCCAAGATTGATGAAGTTCAGACATGACTCAAAATTAATGTGTGCTAAAATCCACCCCAACCTCATTGCTTCATTATTCCTGGTATGAGGAAGCCAGGAAAATGAAATAAGGTCAGAAAATAGGAGGCTTCCTAAGGTGAGCTCAACCTACTTTCAATTGACCCTTTTTACACACTGTTCCTATGGTCACATAAGAACAAGATCAGAATGTAGGAAATCTATTCCGATCCCTGACATTCACCCAAGGGCCTGAGATGTGGGCTGGGAATGT
This sequence comes from Heterocephalus glaber, assembly GCF_000247695.1. Next base: position 16,353,912 of record NW_004624758.1, read on the forward strand.
TGAGGCCAGGGGAGGAAGCAGCCAAAGAAGGTCACTTTAGGTCATGGAGGACACTGGTCTAGGAGCCAGGAGGTGGAACACCAACCACGTTCACTGTGAGAAGCTGAGGAAGTCCTTTGTTCTCTGTAGACCTCTACTTCCTCATCCACAAAAACACGGACAAAGGAGACTGAACTTCTACACTTTGAATCTCTTTCAACTGTGATACTGGAGAATTCCAGTATGGAAGGGAAGGTCCTTAGAAGTCATATTTCATTACCAAGGTCCTCGATGCCATTTCTGCAGCTCTCCTCTGAGCCCAGCAGGCTGGTTTTATGGGCTTTCTTCCTGGACTCGTGTCTCATGCTCTGGCAGCTCCAACTGCTCACTCTGGAACCCTGCCTGTCCCTGATGCCCATAACTGGCTCCTCTAGGGAAGGGGGAGGTCAGGTGCCTCCAGTCAACTTCTAATCACAGATGGAAGACACTGAAGGCCTGGATTTATGAATGTCTTTCATCTAAACCAACCTACCGCTGGCTCCCAGGGACTCTCTCTCTCTCACCTGCCCAGTATAATTTATACATCTATCACCCACTTCGGTAAGCCAGAGGCTGAGCTGAGGAATTGCTAGTTGTCTTGCCCCTTTGCAAATGCATTCTGGCTCTCTTGTGATAAAAGGAGTTTTATTCCACAGAATGCTACTCCCATACTGCTTCCCCCACAGCCCACCAACTTCCCCACTCTGTAATCCAGAGTTCTTCCTCTCACCTGGTCCTCTGAAGGATTATAGTTTCCTCTAATGAAACTTGAATTGATGGATTTGGAAGGCACTAGCAAATTTCAGGGGTTTCTGTGGGAGTCCAGTCTCTGATTTCCCACCCTCCTCCCTCCTCCTGAACCACACTTCTCCCCTCTGCAGCTGGGAGGCATCAGATTCAAATGGAGTCTCAGAGAGAAATCTCAGTTTCCTGGAAAAGACTTCTAGATTTATTTTAATGCATCCTGATGTGTCTCTGTACCTGGCACTAAGCCCAGCCTACTGAGAAAGAAGGCTGTGTCTTTAGGCCCAGAAAGTGCTACTGATTCTTTAAAGCCAGAAAGATTCTACCAGTGTGTTCCCTTCTCAGTCCCATTTGGAAATGGGAATCCTTTCAAGGTAAAAGGGCTCAGTGGAAAAAGAATGTCTATTAACTCTAAATGGAGTGCTATATGTTTCATATCATTAGTGCAAACAGTTTTCGTAGGGTGGGCAGGTAGTATAAGAGTGAATTGATATTTAGTGCAGATATGATAATAAGGACAAGTAGGGTCTGTGGCAGTCTGGAGAAATAAACTCTGTGTAGAAGATGGTCACTACTTAGCTTTAACTGGTTAATCTCTTGGAGAAATATAGACATTAGTCTGCCAAATCTTTTTAATATTTCAAGAGAATACAGAAAACTTGACTTTAAAATGTGAAATCTATTGGCAAATAATTCAAAAAATAGAAAACAGTATGCAACATTCTGTAGGTCAGGCAAAATACATCTGCTAGGCAGACTTGGTGCAAAGATCTTCAGCTTTCAGCCTTTGCTATACATGCTTGATCTTAGCTCTTTAACAGCCCTGGGGAGTGGGTTTTATCATATCTCTTTGTGATGGAAGAAATTAAAGGTCAGGAATGGCAAGGACATAGAGAGGGGGTTCAGAAGCAGGCCTGCCTGGCTCCTCTATGATAACCCCCTGCTTCCTCTGGGGTGGGAACCTGGGGGTTGCTGAATGCTCCTGTTGCTGCACCAGCTTGCAGAGAATTGGCCAAGCACAGGCGTTTCCTCATTTACGTGCATCAAGGCTTTCCAGGACTCTATAAATATTCTTAGAAATTTGCCAGATTTGATCCCCAAGAACTTGAGAACTTTGAAAGCATCTACAAAGAAATGTACTTGTTTCTGAGTCGTGCTTCCTATAGCTTCTTCAAATGTACCTTTTTAAGTCCTAAGTAAGGTTAGTTTTTCTTCTTTTACCTTCTCATTTTGAACCTACTCTGACTTTTATAAAAAAGGACTGACTAATCACAAATTTCCAGAAGTTCCAAGCCAACCAATACATACAGGCTCTCCTAGATTTTCTTGAATGCCTAGTAGATTTGATTTGGAGCTTGAAGGAGATTGGAGAAATTGGCATTTTTTAGTCTCTACAGATGTGTCTGGCACTGTGTTTGTTCTTCCATGATTTTATGTAATCAAATTCTCTTTATGTCTCCATGAATTGAAAAGTGGTGGCCTCACTTTACAGATGAGACAACTGAGCTCAGAAAGTTTAAATAACATGTGAAGTGGAAACGAAGCAGACAGAGCCATGATTTGGACCTGGGCTGCCTGCTTCAAACCCAGTGCTCTTTCCCCCATATCATACTACCTATGAATATTGTAAATCTGTCTGTGCTAATAATGCTAACACATTGCTGAGCAATTCCTCTTTCAAGTTCCATTACTTTATTGTATGAGAAAAAGGAAAATAAAATATGATTTATATTAATGATAGCAATGTGGCCTTTTGTACACAGAACCAAATGTGGCAGAATGTCAACTTCAACCCAAATCTCCTTGAAATTTATTCATTGATTATTCTCTCCAAAGGATTATCAGTAGTATATTATAAGCTAGCACGAAATAAATTTTACTGCTTCATGAAAGTGTAAGAATATATGATTGCACATAGTTCCATTTACCCCTTACACTTTCTGTTCTTATTGTATAATTTGTATTTCTATATATGCCATGATTCTGTGACTCATTGCTACTCTTTTTGTTTTAAAACAGCCAAGGACTTTATGTATGTGCATTGTATATGGTGTATTTATATGTCAATTTACAATTTTGCCAGGTAAATTTATTTTTATAAATCTATGAAATATATAAATATATATACACATGAGCGCATTTAAATATGCATATATAATGATATGTGTATTATATAGACATATATGTATCAGCCTGTTTTCTGTTGCTGTAACAGAATAGGTGAAACTGGATAATTTATAAAGGAAAAAGCTTACTTAGTTCAGAGTTCTGGAGGCTGAAATTCCAAGGTCAGGTGGCTCCATCTGGCAAGGGCCTTAGATTGAGTCATAACATGGAGGAAAAGCAAAGAGCAATTGGGCAAGTTCATAAGATAGGAAGAATAAAGGGCAGATTCATTTTATGACAATGGGTCTCAAGAGAACAAAGCCAACCCACAATGCTATGGTTGTCTCTGAAGTGTCCTCCAAGAGCTCATGAGTTGAAGTCTTGGTCCCTGTGCAGCAGTGTGGAGAGGTGGGGCCTTTAGGAGCTGACTGGATCATGAGGGTGCTGACCTCACTGGTAGACTAATCCATGGACACATGTGTAACTTAATGGGCTGTTGGGATATGGTGCAAACAATGAGGTGGGGCCTGGTTAGAAGAACTAGGTCACTGATAGTATGGCTCTTGAAGAATATATTTTGCTCCCAGGCCACCCTCCCATTTCCTGGCTTCCATGAAATCAGCAGCTTTGCTGTACCATGCATTCCCCATCCCGATGTTCTTTTTCACCACAGCCCAGAAACAACTGAGCCAAGGGACCATGGACTGGAACCTTTGAAACTATGAGCCAAAATACATTTTTCCTCCTTTAAATTGATTTACTCAGGTATTTTGTCACAGTGATGGAAACTTGGCTAATATAGGCAAGAAAGCCATTAATCTCTATTACCTCTTAAAGGACACTGCCACATTGATAATCAAATTTCAATATGTTTGTAGAAAATAAACTACATCAAACCACTACAGTGTGCTTCTAAGTGAATAACAGTATAGTTATCTTTTAATTATTATGTACATATTTGCAAGTAAATGTATTTATGTATTAAATAAATTAAACATAATAAAATTTACATTAAATATATGTAATAAAAGCTATATGAATACATAATATGTTCTTTATAGTATATGCTACACATACTACAAATATTCCTTGGATAAAATTCTAAGTTTACATTTTTTCTTTCAGCACTTTAAATAATTCATACACTGCATAATGATGTTTTGGTTGATGACTAATTGTATATACAACAGTGATGTCACAGCATTACACTGGAGCTGCAAAATTTCCATTGCCTAGTGAAAGAAGAGGCAAGAGGAAAGGAAACTGCAGGAAAATAAGAAGAACTCCTTCCATCGTCATCTGTGTGTACTACAATTAGTACCCGAAGCAGCTAAATTGATAACAAGAAATGGTTTATTTAGCCCCCGGTTCTGGAGGTTGAAGTACAAGCCTGGGTGGCTCTTCCTTTGGGCCATTGATGGAGGTGGCACAGCACGGTAAGAGCTCAACTTATAGGGAGCACCCGCCCTCCAGTCTAAGAAGTAGAGAGACCAGGGTCCCATAACCCCTTTGAGGGCACAGCCCCAGTGATGTGAAGATCTCCCATCAAGCCCCACCTCTTGAAGGCCCAGTAAGCCCCCCCAGTACTGCCCACCAGGAGACCAACTTTTAGAGAAGGTCCTTTCAGAAACATTCAAATGACACTCAAACCATAGTAACCCTGCCAAAAAAAAAAATTCAGTGAATGGCTTAGGAGCGTTTAAAGACACCAGCTAGATATTTTAAAAGATTGAAGATATAGAACCCAACAGTGAAATGTTCTCCTTAGCAGACAGAAATGTTCATGGTGCACTCTATGCTCACAAGCAAATCTACGAAAAAGAAATAAAACAAGTGAAGCAAACCACCAAGAACATTTCTGCAAAGAGGTACTCTTTCTCAAAAAGAGCCTCAGCAGGTCCCTTGAGAGGGTATCAAAAAGAAGACTTTGTTGTCCCGGGAGGTGACAACTCCACATGTGCTGCTGCTCCTGGAGACTGTCCATCCAGCAGGACCCCATAGGAGGTGGAAGTCAGTGATATAGAGGTCCTAGCCAAGTGTAGGCTAAGGTTATTGAGTGTGTTCCCATTTTAGTGTTTAACAAATACATTTAAAATGTGGGGGGAAATTAAAAATAGAAAAAAGATATAAAGAAAATATTTCTGTACATCTGTACACTGTGTTTGTATTTTAAGCTAAGTGTTATTACTGCAGAGTCAAAAAGTTAAAAAAAAATCTATGGAGTAAAAAAGTTGCAGTGAGCTAAAATTAACATATTACTGCATGAAGAAAATTGTATATAAATTTAGGGTAGCCTAAGTGTACTGTGATTATCAAGTCTAGGATTTTATAGAAATGTCCCAGGCCTTCACATTGACTCACCACTCACTGACTCACCCAGAGAAATCCAATCCCACAAGTTCAGTTGGTGTAGGTGACCAATACAGGTATACTATGTTTATCTTACATAGAATATGTTTTACCCTGTTTCCTTTTTGGGTTTAGAGATACAAATACTTAGGGTTATATCACAATTCCCTACCATATACCAGATAGCCCACGCTCTCTGTAGGGTATACAATCTAGGTTTGTGGACACATATTATATGATATGTGCACAATGATGAAATTGCCTAACAGTGCATTCTCAGAACACTTTCCCATTGGTAATTGATCTATGACTGCATGGCATTCTGTTGTTTTCTGGTTAGAATTATTTAAGTCAATTGTCATTTCATCATGATTTCCAAGGATGTATTACATCTTTTTTCCTTGACTTCAGATCTGGTTTTTTCATTTTTGTTTTCTTGTTTGTTTGTCTTATCTTTTATTTTAGGCTGTTTTATTATAGTATCCTTGAGAGGGAGTTTTAATTATTGTGCTTGTATGTCTTATGCTTCTTAAATTTCTGAGTTGATTCTTTCAACAGGTTTTTAATCAATATGCTGTCAAATATTTTCACTATCGTCTCTCCCCCTTTTGTTCTCTGGAACTCTAATTAACTGTACATCAAAACACTTGATACTGGGGTTGGGGCAGGAAAAAAAACTCCTTGATATAGGATAGATCTAGGATGCTCCATTTTTTTCTTTTATTCACCCATTTGTGTGTGTGTGTGTGTGTGTGTATTTCAGGCTTTCCTTTTTTGTCTTTCCATTTTTGTGTTCACTGACCTTTTCCTTTTCTATGCTCAATCCCCTGCTAATACAGTTAATAAGTTGTTGTGATATTTTATTTTTGTTTCTTTCATTTTAATTTGGCTTATTATTAAAGCTCCCATGTTTTGCTGACATTTCTCATTTCTTCATATATGTGTTCACCTTTCCACTAGAGCCTGTAGAATTTTTATCATAATTGCTTTAAAGTTCTTATCTGATAATTCCAACATCTAGGTCATCACTTATACTCTTCCTATTGGATGTTGCCTGTCTTGACTTTGAGTTGCGTTTTCATGCTGTTTTGTGTTCTTATAATACACAAAAGAACACCAGACACTTAGGTAATTTTTGCTTTTACAAGGTGCTCTCCTTGTTTTTTCTCTGTTACAGCCCCAGAACGAAGGCTAAGTCAATGTAATCATGTTAGGCTGGAATGAAATGATTTGTCACAGCTTTAATCTGAATCACTTCACCATTGACATCAACTATCTTGAGGACAGGATAAGCATTTTCTCTTCATCAGGAACTGAAATCTCAGTACTGTTGAGATTCTGGAGATTTCTCTTTGATTCACAGCTGAGCCACTGGCTTCCAGATATATGCAGGCCTCTCACTGTTGCACAGCTGGCTGGACAGGTTTTTGGTCACCAGTGAGTTCTCTTTGCCATCCAGTCCTGGTCACTGTGCTCTGTACCTTGTGAGTTTGCATTTAGCCCTGCATCCGTCTTGCAGGCTTTTCAGGCCTTGGGAGGTTCTAGAAGCTCTTGGGAGGTCTTTCTTGCTAACCTATCTAGACTTCTTTGTGCCCTTAGTTCTCTGATGTCTTTTGGAAGTGGATTTTCTTATGGTTTTTATGATGAAAATGTTGCTCATATAACTTTTAAAATTTAAATCCAAACTTTGGCTTTGATTGTCCTCATTTTACTATTGTTGGTATTGTTATTATTGTTGGTGGATGTGTATGTGCAGTTGAATGTTATACACGGAAGCAGAATTTATGTATAATCAGTTTATTCTACATTGTGTCTAGACCCATGATACATATTTTCTATTACTGTTCCAAATAATGTCTCCCTTGGGGTCATGCTCTCTTCTCACAGCCTCCATGGATCTACTGTTTTGCATAGTCCTTGGCATTCTTTCTTGAGTATTCCACCTGGTTGGCACTCATTTTCAATTTTGACAGGGGAATTAGGTGTAGGATGCACACTTATGGGGCAGAGAGTGATTAGACTACTTTTGGAATATGGTTTCTGAGTCATGCTGTGGTGGCATTACCACAGACATGTAGAGATAGTTCCTGTATCACATCTGTCAAACAACTCAGCATGGAACACATTTCTTAACACATCTGGAAAGACCCAGAAAACTTTACAAATGGAATTTTCACTCTATTTCTGAAAATACTTTAGGGAGTATTTTAGGAAGATCTATCCCCATACTATATTGCAAGGTCTATGGATGGCAAAGAGATGGCCAGAGATGAAAGTTGGTGGGTCTTGGGAAAGGCCTCGAGCCAGGAAACTCAACAGCTGTGTGAAGAGGAAATGGAAAAAAAATGCTCCACAGTAAGGACCCAGAAAGCAGCAAGGAACTTGGAAAAGGTAAAGATGGAATCTAAAGATGCTGTTGAGCCTGCTGTGGTTTCCTGGCCCAGAACTGATGATTCTGATTGTTTCACACTAGAAGACACCATTCACCATAAAACATTAACACCCCACTATTCAGTTCAAGTCATTTCATTTCAAGGCAATGCAACTCAGTTGAGTACAATCTGATACATTAAATATGTATTAAGTAGCAACTATATGCCTAATGCTATGTTAGTCACTATGATGGTTACAGAAAAAGAATTGTACAAAGTGGCTCTGTTCTCAAGGAGATTGTGAATATAATCCTACTACAGAAATAGAAATGACTCAACATTCGACTAAAATTATAGAACTAAATAAAAGCTGGATTGGAAGTCAGATCAGGGTTTTAATTTCAGCTCAGCAACTTAGGGACTGGGCCATTTAATTTCCCTGCACCTTACTTTCTTCCTCTGTAAAATGAGGTATTGTAATAGATCAGTGGTTCTCAAACTTATTGTACTTAATAGTCTCTTTTATAACAAATAATTTGCAATGCCTCATTTACCGAACCAAAATGAAATTTGAAGATATTATAGATACATAATAAAAATCAGTGTAATACCTTGAGTATAATATAAAGGAGAAATATAAATCAAGTATTTTATATAAGTAATATGTACCTCAATATATAAATTTTAATATATAGCTAGACTAAACAATGTAATGAAATATCAGATAGTTGTACCTGCTTATAATGAATATATTTAGATTTCACAGAATGAGATCACAAGCAGCCCATGCAAGAAGCACATAAATACATACATATTCTAGAGCTAAAATTAAGGTAAGAGTAACCCGTAACAGATCAAACTTATTTGTGTATGAAAGGAGAAAAAGGGAAATAGCTACTTGAAGCAAGGACAATGTGCCAATTCAAATTACCAGCAGTTGAAGCAGAGAAAATGAGAGAGCATGATATTCTTACAAATAAGCTGAGCCTTATTTATGAAACGTGGTATCAAAGTAAGGCCTGATACTGTGACATGAGCTGAGAAAGTGAGGGAGCCTCATGGAACACAGAAGTCCTGTGTGAAATCCCACTGTCTGCCCAGGCATGGTTGTGGTCTCTGGGTGTCTTGGCAGGATGCTCACAGTCTGTATAGGATATGAGATATTTGTTTGTTGTGTAAGACTGTACCCAGCATTGTAGGTCTTTGAGCCCCTATAATCTTCCCAATATGCACTCACAATGCTCTAGAGCAGTCTCCAGCCTCCTGGCCATGAACCGGTACATTGCATGTAGGGAACCAAGCCTCAGGAAGTGAGAAGTGGCCAAGCGAAGCTTCATTTGTATTTGCAGCCAGTCTCCATTGCCTACACCCCCTGAGCTCTACCTCCTGTTGGATGAGTGGCAGCGTTAGCTTCTCATAGGAGCACAAACTCTATTGCAAATTGGGCACATGAAGGACCTAGGTGGCACACCTAGGAATCACCTGGAAGCCACTCTTCACCAGGCCCTGGTCCATGGAAAAATAATCTTCCATGAAACATGTCCCTGGTACCAAAAAGGTTGGGAACCACTGCTAGAGAGTTATAGTTATGACAACCAAAAAAGACCCCATAAATTTTCAAAACACTTCTTCAATTAAGAGGACCTACTCCTGTTTGATGTTCCATCAGCTGACCATTGTAATCATCAGAGCCAAATGTGTGTGATAGATCACAATGAACTCAATGGCATATGGTGGAGATGACCAATGAGATCAGAGCAATCTGGGTGGAAGAAGGCGAGCTTGAAGTGGTCTGGAAGGGTGAGTAGGAGTTGGCTAGCATTTCAGCAAGGCTGAAATGAAGTATTGATAAGTGGAGAAAGCAAGATTGCACGGAGGGGCTCTAACGTACTTAGGTATCAACATGTTGACATTCATGAGCCTTCTCTGTCCCTGACTCCAACGTGCAGGTCCCATATTATGGCTACAGATTCATTGCAGAAGATCACAAATCTAGAATGGCTCTGTGCACAAACCTGGGGATGTCATGTTAATTGAAATAAACCAGGCACAGAAGCACAAATACCGTGTGGTCTCATTCTCATATGTAGAATCTAAAAAAGCTGAACTCAAAAGAAATACAGAGTGGAGTAGTAGTTACAGGAGATGGGCTGGGAAAGGGAAGACCAAATAAGAAGGAATAGGTCCTGATGTTCTATTGCACACCAAGGTGACTGGAGTTAATAATTTACATCTCTGATATCTATCAGATGCCAAAGATCTTTTGCAAATGGGAAGGGGATCAGGAGATGAAGGAAGGAAAGAAGATGAGAAAAATAATTAAGATAGGTCATACATATGTACTAACTCCTCATGATGGATGTAACCATACGTACTGCAAAAATGTCCTAATAAAAATAAAAATTAAAAAATAATAATAATGTACTGTATATTTCAAATTAGCTAAGGAGGATTTTAAATGTTCTCACCACAAATATATGATAAATAACTGAGGTTATGGGTACACTAATTACTCTGGCCCTTCTATAATGTATATCCATATTTAAACATCACATTATATACACATACATTATTATTAATTAAAATAAAGTAAAAAATACTCGCATTATTGATACTCCCTAAGTTTATACTTTGGACTTTTTTTAGTACAAAAATTTACTTTAAAATGACAGTGATTCCAAATTACGGAGGTTTCAATTTACCCAGAGAAAGGTATTTAAAAATACCTTGCCACATTGGGCAGGGTGGGGGGAAGGGGTACCAACCCCAAGGATCTTGGGACCCTCAGCTCTTCCTAATTTACAGAGGACCAGTGAGGGTTTCCCTCCTCAGACCACAAAGCTCTCCTCTAACTAGCTGGCACTCCACTGAATGTCTCCACAGAGGAGCTGAGATTTATGCTTTTAAGAGCAACTTGGGAACCTTTTTGTTACAGAGTGTTAATGACAGCACTTCAGCCTCTGTGGAAATATGACACCACATCAAAGTGCATTAATAGATGAAGGAGCAACAGAATCAAGCATACCTGAGACATTCCTCACCCTCGATACTTAAGAGGAGCAGCTGTGGGCAGAAGGCACACTTGGAAAAGCTAGAGAGCTTCAGGACAAAGCCTTGGGTTTCCTGGCAGTGAGGGTCTGAGGATGAGGGGGAAGGTGAGCTTCAATAGCCTAGGGGAAAGGAACAAACATCTGTGCTGTGGTTGGATGTGGTTTGTTCTCATCAGAACTGTTGAAGCCTAGTTCCTCAATAAAACTGGGTCAGCAGGCAGTGCCTTTAGGAGTGATGAAGTCCAGGTACTGCCCTTAGGAATGGCTGGATGTTCTTTCGCAAGAGACTGGGAGTGAGTTAGGTCTCATAGGACTGGATTAGTCACTTTGCGAGTGAGTTGTTACAAAGCAACTCACTCCTGGTGTGTTAGCCTCTTTTGCGGGTGCCTACTTGTCACTTTTGCTTGTCCCCATGACTGTTAATCCTGATATGTCAACTTCACTGAATTAAGAAATGCCTAGCAGATTAGTAAAGCATCCTGGATGTATCTGAGTGGGCCAGGGAAGTGTGATCTTGGGTACCATACATGGACCCTGTTCCTCTCTGGTGCTGTTCTCCTGGCCAGCTTCCTAGCTACCTTGAACTAAGCATCTTTGTTTCACCAGGCCCTTCCACCATGAAGTTTCTCCCTTGGAGCCAGCCAGCCATGGACTGAATCCCTGAAACCATGAGCCAAATTAAGCCCCTCCTTTAAGTTGTGAGTGTCAGATAGTGTGTCTCAGTGATGGGAAAGTTGATTAATACACATTCTTTCCATGTGATTCCCTCTGCAATCTCATTAGCCAGTGGGAAGCCTCTCACCACACTCTAACCCAATGCTGTCAGCATATTCTTAATCATCCAGAGCCAAGAGGTAAATAAACCTTTCTGCTTTCTAAATTTTCTCATCTGTGATTTTCAGTTATAGCAACAGAAAATGGACTAAGACAACCAGCTACCTAGAGCATTGCCAAGCACATCACCTTGTACCTTTCTGTGAGCCATCCTGGATAGGATTCAGGGCTCTAGAGCTCTTCTCCCCTGTCTGTGTGACAGGTGAGGGTAGTAGCCATGTTGGGAGATATGCTCAAGTGCCCAAGTGGCTCTGGAAATCCACTCATCACTGGGAATTCTGAAAAACCAGAGAGGATAAGAAAGGGAAGGGAGGAGGCTATATAAAGAAGGAAGCATAGAATGAGTCTCAGATCCAGGGGTTTCACTAGCATAGAATCAGAAAGAGCTTTGCATCTAGAATCAGCTCTCTGGTTTCTGGCTCAGCCACTCACTGCACTGTCTGTGGGGCTCCCAGGCCCTGCAGGGCCGGTTCCTGCCCTCCACAGCAGCCAGACACCACTCAGTCTTGCTCTTTCTACCTCAGCACTATCTCCTTCTCCCTCCATTGCACAACAATCTTGGTATCTTTGAAACATTTTGTTTTTTCATGCACTGGCCCCTCAATTACCTGCTAGCAGCTGGCAGGTCCTTCAATTTCACTTCAGTGTCAAGTACCCGCTGTGTCTTTTCTTTGGCTAACTCTCATGACATACATGGCATACCAAGAGTAAGTGAAGAGAGTTGAATGAACGGACTTTTTGGAAGGTGTGGGTGGGCTTAGGGGAATCAAAATGCTGGGGTGAGCAGCACAAAGCCACAGAATGGGAGGTCTTTGTTTCCTGTGAGCTTGTGGCCCTAAAGGGAAAAGCTCCCAAGGGCACACAGGAGAATTTGGCTGCAGAAAGGGGGATAGCTGGAGAAGCAGCAGCTGTGAACAGTGCAGCCTCTGGATGCTGTAAGAAAACCATGACCTCTTTAAGCAGAGCAATAGGCAGAAGTCACAGAAAGAATTGGCTCCAATCTGTGCAGCAGTAGGAGACTAGCAAAACCTAATCTATATCCAGAACACTAGCTGAAAGCCTTCTGGGAAATATAGCAGCTCCAAAGGGAAGGAGAATGAAGAGAATGAGAAAAACCAGTCTTCGTATCCGCCCTGACTCTAGACCTATATTCAAACCCCACTCTGGAGGTATTGCAGTTCTCGCCCTCCCTTCATCTAAGCCTTTGCTCACACGCTCCCTCTGCAGGAAGCCTGCCTTCCTTTCTCTCTCTCTCCCTCTCTCTCTGTCTCTCTCTCCCTCTCTCTCTCTCTCTCCCCCCTTCTCTTTCCTTTTTACACCCCCTGACGCTCAACCTGAAGTGTCTGTATTTATTCATTTATTACTTTCTCTCCCAGCAAAGCACAAGCCCACACAAATAGGCATTTCCCCCCAGTCATCCAGCCTTCACCATTTGATTCCCAGCAAGTGTTTGTTGAAAGGGAGCATGAAACCAAAAGCAGGAGATCGAGCCAGATCTAAAGGTCTATCATAAGACACCAAATGAGTCATGCTCTTTTGTCTGATGTGATGTTACAGAGGAACTGAGGCTGCGAAGAATGTTCTCCTGGCTGGAATTATAAAGGAAATTGTTCTGACAGCAGCTGAAAAGACAGCCTGAAATGAGAGGCTGTGGTCTGAATGTCTCCCAAGTTTCGTGCAGTAGCAACTTCACCCCCAAAGTCCTGTTAATGGTATTTGGAGGGGAAACTTTGGGAGAGGATTGGATCATGAAGCCTCTGCCTTTATGAAGACATGAATCCACTCATGGACGGGTGGGCTCATGGCTTACTGCAGGAGTAGCTTTGTTATAAAAGCGAGCTCTCCCTGGCAGGCACACTTGCGCTCTATGGCCATGAGATACCCTCTGCCACAGTGTGATCCTCCAAGAAGGCCCTTGCCATAAGATGAGCAGATACTGGCTCCATACTCTTGGACTTAGCCTCAAGAACTGTAAGAAATGATCGCTTTGCTTTATAAATAACCACATCTTGGGTTTTCAGTGATAGCATCAGAAAATATACTCAGAGAGGAATGAGGGTCAGCTGTTCAGCAAGGAAGCTGGTCTCCTGTCACTTGAGTGGCACATCTTGATGCTCGTCACTCAGCCAGACTCCTGAGGGTGTGTCAGTGGCCTGGTAGGGTAGGGAGCTCTAGTAGTGTAAAAGGCAAAGTCTCTGTCCCCTGAGGAGCCACACATCTACTTGGGGAAATTATAGTCAGTGCCATGGTTGACATATGCAAAGCACATTGAGCAGAAATGAACCTGGCAGGAGAGCACGGGTCCCCAGGGCACCTCAAGAAAGAGGAGCAGCCAGGCTCTGGCAGGACATAGCCCAGCTCCCTGGAGGAGCTCAAACCCACTCTTTTCAAACTTGTGGAGCCAACAACTTGAGAGTTTAAATGCAGTGCAGTTTTCTGAGTACTCTTATCCTCTTCTCCTGAGCAGACGACTCTGTGACCACATCTTCCTCCCTGAAACTTCTTTCCTTGACCTTTGTTTTCCTCTCTGGCTTGTCTCCCTCCTCAGTTTGGAATTTCATCCTTTCTTTTATATTTTCCCTGTCCTCACTGCCTCTCACAAAAGCATAGTTCCCTCTGTTGGTCACGTCTATGAATAAGACCCCTCAAATCAGTGACTTGCTTTCTGAACTTGAAGAGGTTTGGCCAACAGTTCTTCAGGATGAGGACTTAGCCAAAATCAGATCATCCTTCTCTCTGTGATGGACAAATTTATGTGCCAACTTGGCCAAGCACCAGTCTAGATGTTGCTTTGAGATATTTTTTGATGTGATGAATGTGTAAATTGGAGAACTTTGAGTAAAGCAGTTATGTTTCTTTATGTGAGTAGGCTTCGTCCAATCAGTGGAGGCCTTAGGAGAAAAGTTGCAAGTCCTCTGAGAAGCAAGGGTTCTGCCCCCAAGTCTTCAGACCCCTGCCTACAGTATACATGCTCCCTGGTTTCCAGCCTGATGATGATGATGATGTTCCACAGGCCTCAGGCTTGCCAGCCTCCGCAGTCTTATGAGCCAATGCCTGAAATAAAGCTCTCTGAATAAATATATGCACTCTGTTCTCTAATTGCTCCTACCCAGCCCTGCTGTTCCTGGTGTGGTGGCATCGTCTACCTAGTGCCTTAACTCATCCCTTCTCCTCCTCTACTGTCTCTGACATCTAACTATCACCAGCTCTTGTTAGTTCTACAGTCAAACTTATCTGAAACCTTCTCCTTTCTCCTTCCATCACAATTCTCTGTAAAAGTCACTCTCTTGCTCTAGGTGGGTCTACAACTTTACCTTCTTGCTGAGTCTCCCTGAAATATCTCTTGTCTCCTTCAATCCACACAGTAGTGATTTTTCTAAAAAATAAACCTGATCTTGTTATTTCCCAAAAACCGTCTCCATTTGGTCCCTGTGTTGAAATAGAAATTCAATCATGCTGGTTTAACGGTGCCAGATGATCTAGCTCCTGTCCTCTCTGACTTCTCATCTCTAACTCCAACTAACATGTTCTACTTCTTGAACAAGCCATGATTTATCATGCCTCAGGGCCTTTGTACATGCTATTTCCTTGTCCTGGAACCCAACCTGCCCATATATTTTCCTTTCCTAACTCCTACTCATCACTGAAGTATTTCCTTCAGGATGTTTTTTTCTTACCCCTCCAAATCTAGGCCAGTTTCTTCTTTCATGTAATTCCATCACACTTGTCACATTATTTTATTACCTACTTTGTAATCATTGTCTCTCTTGGTAGGCTTGGATTGGGTCTTACCCACTACCTAGTACGTTGTGTCCCTAGTACCTAGTATAGAGGAAGTATTCATACATTTATATTGAGTAAGTTAGCATATAAATAAATTGTATCTATTTTTGCTATCACTACCTATTCAGAATCTATAAAAAGTGGAGTGTATTCAGTGTCTCACCAAGTTCTTCACCCCTAGTCTCTGTCTTTCATTACCTTTTACACTGCTGCTCATTCAGATAGTACACTTCCGTTCAACACCTTTCCATGTCTTGAGTTACTCTAGGCTTTCTGGGGATGATCATTTCTTCCTCAGGCCTCTTATTCTAGCCTGATGAATCTACGGACCATTTCCCATCTTGGTCTTTTCTCCATTGTAGTGGTTCTCATCATAGTGGTTCCTTTTCTTACTAGGAAAAAGATCTCTCCCTTCTCTCCTCTGCCTTCATTCTCACTTCTGGATTGAGGTGAACCACTCTTTCCTGGTTTGAAAGGGAAAGAGTAGCAACTGTAAAATCTTGATCAAGTTGGTTCAATTTGAGTTTCAGTATCCTTGCCTATAAATGGGATTAATAGCATTCATATCATCATCTTTATAGCTTTGTCTCTTCTACTTACAGCATGTCCTGGGGACAACTCTTAGCCCTGAACAAGTGTTGGCTTATTTAATCATTCCAACAAACCCTTCTTTGGAGCATAACTGAGGCAGAAGAAGTGAAGTGACTTCTGCATGTTCAGGCAGCTGAGGACTGGTGGAGCTGGGATTCCATCTCGGCAGCCTGATTCCATGTCTGTGCTCCCAGCCACATCTCTCATGCCTAATAGAAAGCCAAAGTCAAATCATGCATGAAAGTGCTCACCACAGAGTGCTCAGCAGGCACTGAGTGGGTGTTCTGGGATGAGTGGGTTGGAGAATGATCTTCTCCTGAGAATCTGCTTGACTTCGACTAAGTTATTTAACTAAGCTTTCCACACTTCACCTGAAAAGTTGACATATTACTCGTATTTATCTCATAGAATTATTCTGCAGGTTGAAAATAAAAGAACATAAAGAATGTTACTAGAATAGTGCCGGGCATATGGAAAAATCTTTATAGATGTGCATTTTTATAATATATCATAAAATTACCATTATTATGATCACCTTCTGCTTTGTATTATACTTACTTGTGTCCTCCACTTTAATCCTTTCTCTAAGATTGTAATCTTTCTGCTCATAGCATATGTTTTAGATTCATGCACACAGGGGATGCTCAATTCTGTTAAGTGAGTGAATAGATGATCTTCTCATTATGATTTACTTAAAACATTGGGGAAAGATTGGTGACTTGAAAGGATATTGGGATTTCGGTCATGAAGAGTTCCATAAGAGGGAAACGATGGTGATACCAATGGACAATACCAACTACAGCTTTCCTCCTGCTCTATCTGTTGTTCCTCTGGAAGTATTTATGGGAGAGTTTCCAGCTTCCCATCATGTTAGGGGAAGATGGGTAATACCCATCACGTGACTGGGTCTGAGGGAGACAGGTTCTTCCCTGACTAAAAACATTTCCTTAACATTTCCTTAATCTTTTTTCACACTCAGCAGGGTCTTTTAGCATCTCCATTAGTTATGTGCAGCCTAATATGAAGGGATTATAGAAACAATAAGGAATTCTGGAACGAATAGGGCTCTGGAGAAACCTAGTTGGAGCCTAATGTTACAATTGACAGAGTGACTCAGGGCATATTATATGTATTCAGGGATTCTCACTTCTCTCATTTGTAAAATGAGTTCTGATGGGAGGTCCTACATGAATGTCCCTGGAAAAATTTTAAAGGCATCTTTGAGTTTTCACTGCTGCCCTTGCCCTAAATATGGGCATCTTAGGATCATTGTTTCACTTACTCCCAACGTGGAGACAAGGCCTGGAGAGAACGGAGCTCCCATCAGAAGGTGGAGTGAGAATACCCAGGAACATTAGTGCTGGAAAGAATATTAGGTTTCAGCTCTTCTGGCAATTCTCAAACTCTAGCTGCTTCCAAGATTTTTTTTATATCTGTACAATTATGGCACCAATATTGATACAATGTTTGTTCTATAATACCACTCGCCTTTTTACTTAAATACATATGGAAAGAAAACTTTACATCATTACTGTAAATGGGAAACCAATATCACTTCCTATAAGTGGAAGGCAAAAAAGAAATACAGTGAAAACTCAGAAATAATGTCATTAAATTCTAGGTAGGCAGTGCTGCTTGCCAAAGTTCTAACCCTGAGGCTGTCACCTCTTCCTTGGAAAGGTAAATTAGCAGATATTAGAAAGGTGTTAACTGAGAACTTGAACCAAGCTGAGACTGGAAGGATTGAAAGATAATTGAAAAGGAGATAAGTTTCTCACTAAGGATTAAGTGTAACCTAATGCTGTATTCACACCCACCTAAAATGATTTCTGCTGCCCTACATTTTGGGGGAAAAATGACTTCAGTTCAACTTTCCTGTTTTGCTGATGATGACATTGAAGCCAAAGTGGATCGTATCCCTTATTTACACCACAAAGGAGCCTTGAGACCAGAGTTCTGAGCACGGATGTTCTGCTTACCAAGGGTCACATGCTGCCACCACTACCACAGAAGCTACATGCACAGATTCCTTAACTGACCAAGCATTTTTACCATCCTGAGGGCATTTGCACATATTATTTCACTCCTTCTCCTTGGCAGCCAGGGAGATGGTCAGGCCCTATTTGGATTTTAGCTACATATAGATGAGGAATCAAAGTCCTCAGGAGGTTACCTAATATTTTGAGTCCAATGGCTGGCAGGTGGCAAAACCAGTCCCCGTCACCCCATGCTCCTTACAGTTGTTTTCTGCTAGATCACCCAGCCTCTCAGAGAAGCTGGCTTGACCTTGTTTTATCTCTGTCTGTTTTGTGATTGAAATTTATATAACACACACTGATTGTATTCTCTGGGAACAAGATACTGTACGCCCTTGACATAGTTTGAATTTTTGAGCTCATCTCCTCATTATTCTCTCTCAGGCACCTGGGAAAGGAAAATAAATTTTCCATTAAAACCCCCTCTCTTCAACCAAACACCAAACACCAGGCAGGAAGCAGGGCATCATACAACAATAACCAGGAAGTGACCAGATCTTGTGGTCGCCCGACAAAGTGGCTGAGTGGCCATGCTGTGGGGCTGGGACTGGGAAGAGACAAAAGCAGAGAAGCAGTCTCCCACCTCTTTCTCATGCACAGTATTTCTATTAACATCTTCCAGTGACATTCACTTTTTATAAAATGAGTTTTGCATGTTCTGGGCTTCTTAATATGTAGGTAAGTAGCTGCAATCTGTCTTCAATGCTGTCCCTGAGAACTACAAGATAAAGTCTGAACTATTTAGCTTGGTATTCGGGTCCTTCTATGGTGTGGCTAAGCAATTGTTCCAGGCTGCACTGGGCTGACCTGCCAGCCTCCCAAACTGCCTCCTCCCCCTTCCCCTGCTTTCCAGAGCCAGCACAAGCTCTGGACCCCAGAGCTTTCCCACTGATTTTTGCATCCTTCAGTTTATCTCCTGCTTTAGAAGGAGATTAACTGGGGATCTCTGCATGTCTTTTATTTCCACCTCTGATTTGTATGCCTGATTTTAAGTATTTAAAACATGGTTTCTTGGTTGCCTGAGAAAGGTTGTACCTGGTTGCCTAAAGAAAAGGTTCATCCTTTGCATGTATTTTTGCCTGCTCTGGGTTGTACATGAAGAAGATGCTTGATATACATGTGGCCAAGAAATATCTTCCCAAAGAAAGTAAAATGACAAGGTTTGACCCCCTCAAGGATCAGCCAAAGGAGGCTAGAGTCATGTTTATTTCACTTGGCCTGGATCTTGCCTCCACCCCACCCATCTCACCTGATGTGGAGGAAGCAGCTCATTTCTGCCCCAGGATGGGAGGAGAGCTTTGCCCATGGACCCATCTCCCCAGCCTTTGAGGATTTCTTTTATGATGGCTGGAGTCCTTTTTGTCCCAACGAGAGGAACCAGGTAAGAGCTTCGGGCTGCCTCTCTCCTCTTTTGTTCTCTCCCACACTTCCCTCCTTCTTTTTGCTTCTCCTTCTCTGGACTTGGCTCTAAAATCGATTGCCTACAGCTTTGAGAAGGCGAATTTGTTGCCTTGGTTAAGGAATCAGGGAGAAGACTTCAAGTGAGCATTGGAGACCTTGATGGAAAGAGGGCTCTGAGCCAGCGAGGCTGTAATTGTCATGGAGGCCTGTTGCCATGGTGACTGTAGTTGGCAAAGGGAATGCAGGGGGAGAGGGGAGAGAGAGAGAGAGGGAGGGAGAGGAGAGAGAGAGGGAGGGAGAGGAGAGAGAGAGGGAGGGAGAGAGAGAGGGAGGGAGAGAGAGACTGGAGGACAGAGAGAGAGTAGAGAGAAAGAAAGGAGAAAGGAGGCAGTGAGAGAGAAGACTCCAGAAGGAAAAGGGGAGAGAAAGACAGGAGACCTGGAAGGAGGGAGAGTTGGTTTGGGGTAGACAGTGGAGTTGGAATTGGGTGGATCGCAGGGAACGTTGTGGAGGGGGAAGGCAAATTTGGGACAAGTGAAAGGGAGGGACAAGAGGTGGCCAGGAGGAGAGGGGATGAGGAGTGATGAGAGAAAGAAACAGGGAGAGGGAGGAAGCTGAGGAGAAGATAAAAGAGAAGCCTGAGGAATGAGCTGAGCAGGCTGGGCTCCAGGCCAGGAGGGGAACCAGCTCTGCTCTCAGAGTGATCCTTAATTATTGCCCAGTGTTTTCTGCCTCTATCTGCTCTTTGATCTCCTGTGTTACACATTAAATAGGAGCAACCAAACGCCCACAACTCGAATTTAAAGACTTGATGAGGCGAGACTTCAAAGCAAGGAGAGGAACAAAAGCGGGAAGCAAGCCTGGCTTGGTGTCCCAGTTAGGTTAAATGCAGCCCCGAAGTCCTCTCTCCATCCCAGCAGTGCTTTCTGACCCACTCCCAGCGTGGAGTGCCGGCTTAATGAGACCAAAGCTCGGCTGGTCACCCACTCTGGACCCTCTCCTGCCACAGCAGACCTTCCCAAGGATTGCCTGGAATCTAACACCAGGAGCCCACGCCAACGGGGCCGGGCTTCTGCAGCCCCCAGAGCCCCTGAGGAGTTGGGCCAGGCTGGATGAGGTCCATCCTCCTGGGTCTGGGACTGTCTAGCTACTGTGACAGGGCCCCGCACCCCAAGCTTCAGCACGAACCACTGACTCCCTTCTGTTCCTTCCTCTCCATATTTCCCTGTAAGTACTTGAGGTCCCAGAGGCTGCTGTGTCCATGGATTTAGTTGCAGGGTCTGATCTGCCAAGAACAGTGACGTAGTTGCCCTCCTGGGGCTTCTATTTTCCTGTTCTTAAATGCAAGGGGGCTGGAGTAGACCCTGGTTACTTCCTCTCTGGGCTTTGGAGGTCTCTGGGCCCTGGGACTCGCCTCTTCCAGGGAGTCTCTGTAACATGCTTGGGTCCTAGGAAGGAAGGTCTGTCCCATTCTGAACCACAGGTGTTACCTCCACAGGGCCTTCTCTATCCCGGTCCTCTTTGGCTTTCCTTCCCCTGAGCTTTGAACCATGTGCTATGCCTTGGAGAACTCGTGTTACCTGGGAGATGACCAATAGGCTTATTCACACTGGGTTGGCGACAGTGAAACGAGAGTGCAGGATGAGCATTTTTGTAATCAGAAATGCTTAGATTTTTTGCCTTTTCTTTAGCTTGGAACATTTGCATATACACAATGAAATATCTCAGGAAACCCCAGCCTAAACATCAAATTCATTTATGTTTCATGTATGCCTCATACACATAGCCCGAAGGTACTTTTGTACACTAGTTTTAATAATTTTGTGCATGAAGCAAATTTTCGTGGCATGGAATTTTCCACTCGTGCTACTGTGTCACTGCTCAATGAGTTTTGGAGTTTGAAGCACTTTGGATTTTGGAATTTCACATTAGCCATGTTCAGCCTGCATCCAGATCATGAAAAATTACGCCTGCAGAGAAGGTAAAAATTCACCCATAAGAAGGTCTTTGAGGACTCAGCTGCTAGTTTTATGCTGAGGAAGGCGTGGACCCGGCTGGTGACCCTCAAACCCTGCCCCAAATGAAGTGCTTACCATCAGTTGTCTTGTGTAGGTTGGGACATTAATCTGAGAGCTAGGGCATGAAGCTGTGAATCTTGGCGTCCATAACTTCTCCCTTTCATCATTCCCCAGAGTTGGTAAATGGTTCTGGCTAAGGATCTAGACCCATGGTGCTGGCAAGAGGAAGGAAGATGAAGTCCAAAGCTTGCAGCTGGGATGGGCACAGCATGAAGCTTTCTGGAGCATCTGCAGAACACAGAGCTGGGCCATCTCTGCCCTGGCTCACAGCCTCATCCTGAGGCCGTCTCCCAGAAGTGCCTTTCACAAGCATCTTTTTTGGGTCCCCTCCCCATCTGGAGACATGTCTGAGTGGCAGAGTGAGCCACAGTGCCAGGACCTCTGAGGGTTGCCAAAAGTGACAGATGTTATTTTACAGAATGTGGTTCTCGAGACGTGACATACACAGTCTGTCAGTGCCATGGGGTGGAATGCTGGGGGAGGATGGAGGGGAGGAAAGAGACTCTCAAGTGTTTTTCTCTAGCTGACTGGAATGGAAAGGCTCTAGTGGAAATCAAACCTTTTCTTTTCTTGGCATTTTGGTGGCTTCCAGGTTCTGGCCATCCTGCCTTGGGCTTTGAGTTCATCAACAGACTGATGATTCTTCACAAGACGGGTAGGCTCCCATATATTCCTTTCTCAGAGGGGCACCAGGAAACAGTAATGACGCTTCAGAACCAGCTTCACAAAATGAGATGTGTTAATGGGGTCCTGCTCTTCTGAGTGACACAAGGAATGTAGTTTGGAAACTCCTTGTCAGAAAGTTACCCATGACTGGGTTGCTCCAAAGTACAGCATGATGTTCAAGAGCAGGCCCCAGGCCAGACTTCACAGGTTATGTTTCAGATCTCCCTGAGTGAACTGGGATGAGTTATATAATGCTCCATGTCTTCATTTCCTCATTTGTGAAGTGAGGGTATCTACTGACCGATACTGTATTAGTCACTTTCCTGTCTCTGGTAAAACATAGCTGAAACTCACAACCTAGAGGAGCGCTCACAGTTTCAGAGTGTTCAGTCCATGGTCATCTGGCACCAAGGCAGAAACAGCATAGTAGAAGGACATAATGGAGGAAAGCTGCTCAACACATGATAGCCAGGAAGCAAAGAGAGAAAGAAGGAGCCAGTGACAAGAGTATATGTGCCTAGACTCTATGTCCTAACAGCGTACTCACTTAGGAACTCATCAATAAATTAATCCACTGATGAGTATCGCAGCCACATATGCAATCACCTTCTAAAAATGCAACCTCTGAACACATGAGATTTTGGAATATATTTTTGACCTAAACTATAACATATGCAATAGCATTGTTGTGAGGACTAGAATAATAGAACAGTGCCTGGCACTTAGTTTTCAATAAGTGTTACATATTATTTTGTGCCATTCTTTCATTTGGTTATCACATACTCTCTAAGAGTGGTAGGATTATCATATCAACCTTCTTTTGTAGAGAGAGAAAGGGAAATTTCCTCAGCTTTCACATGATGGAAACTATCTTTTGTCACTTTTCCCATGATGTCAGGTTTAGTAGGTAAGAAAATTCTTCAGTCTTGATATTTACAATTGTCATTGGTTTTATTTAGCAATTAATTCTAGTTCTCTCTCCTGGATATAAGTTAGGATGGCAATAAATGCTAGTTATGGTCATGTGACTAACTTTGACTGATAAAACATAAGCAGAAGTTACATGTGCCATTGCTGAGTGAAGGTCTAAGATCTGGGGGCCAGGACCCCTGCTTCTGCTAAACTGATTGTGTAAGCCTATGGTGACATGAAGACTCTATCAGCCTGGGTCCCTGAGCAACTGTAATGAGCAGAGCCCCACAAGAAACCCTCATAGACACAGACGGTGAGAACCAGGCTCGGATGCACTGAGCCATTGAAATATGTGGGCTACTTGTTAACACAGCACAACTAGGCACATCCTGGCTGATTTTCTGCAGATTAAATCTAGTGCATCTAGAACTCTGTGCATCTCTTCTGATGGGGGCTGCTTCCAAGTTTTAGGATGAGCCCAATTAGATGGAAAGACATGAATAATCAATCGCTGTTCTCTGTCTGCCCTCTATCATCAGTCCAGATCTGCTTTATTTCTTAGTGACTGGCATTGAGCTCAGGGGGAGAAAGTTATGAACAGAACAGGGATGCTGGTGTGTATGCTCTTTTGCTTCATTTTGTTACTGTGACCAAAAGGCTAAAATCCTCCTCCATAAGTCCCTCCCATGAGCTGCCTACTGTCTCAGATGAGGTGGGGAGATCAGGTATCAGATACCACTGGTCAGGGCGGGTTTTGTTTGGGCTTTGCTTGTCCTTGACTGGGGCCATCCTTCCTCTAGAACTTGACCTTAAGTCTAAGGGACTCAGCATGGAGCTGAGAGCCAGAGACCCCTGCCTAAGGTGTAAGGGCTAGAAGAGGCTTTCCTCACACCCTCACATCCAAGAGAAGGGAAGTGGGGCCCTGAGAAGTAACAGGCAGACCTAAAGTCTGGCTCTGTCCAATCTCTGAAAGGCAGACCCAGCTGCCCAACTTGCAGGGCCTCGTGTACAAGAAAATCACAGGGCCCCTTGTTCAAAAGTAGTAAGAATTTTATGACAGTGGCTGCAGAACATTAAAGCAAGCAGGGAGCCTGTGCACAAGGCCCAGGCCTCACCATGAAACTGGCTTAGCCGCATGAGTGGGTGTCTTCACAAGGATGGACAAGGGAATCCACTGAAGGCTCCAGATGATTTGGGGATGATGGCTCTGCTGAGTGGCCAGTACTGGTGCCTTAACCCTGTCCCCCACAAGGCAGGCTGACTTACTCTGTCTTCTTGTGGAGAGATAGTTCAAGAAGATTCAGAGGTTAGATTTGACCATGAATCCCAAAAGACCAGATGCCAGTTCTCCTTGTGCTGGTTTGTTTTCTTGGGAGCTAGGGAGGAAACTCAGTCTGCATGGAGAAAGAAAGACCCAGGTTCTGGGCCTTATATAGGTGTATAATTGTCTTGTTATTTTTCCTTTTCTGTTTCTGGCTTCTTTGTGTGTCAGGGCCACAAGAAGTGACCTTTGCCTGGTTTGCTCTCTGTCCCATATCTGTGCACAGGTCAGGACGGAAAGTGGGTAAATCAACCCCTGTGATGTGAGTCGATAATTCAAACCACAGATAAGCAGAACACACTGGCCGTGGGTTCCCTTCCCCTCTCTATCCTCACTCCCACCTAAGTCAGGATGGATGTAAATGACTGCTGGCAGCAAAAAATCAAGCGACTCCTTCCAGAGAGCTGTTCTTTTATAAGAGATTAAAATGTCCTGCTCGATCCAGTCAATCACCACCCACCAATTATTTACTAGACATCTGCAATTCATTCATTCAATAGAAATAAACATTTATTTTAGGCCAGAAAGTTGCATTCTAATTCAGGTCATAAATGTGTGTTGCAGACTTAGGAATAGAAAACTCTATTCATTGTTGGCTCTTAGGACTTAATCTACCTCCTTCAGAGATGGGAACACAGCACCCTGATGACTGGGTGTCACTTTGTCTATGGGTGAGGCAGGGGACCTAAAGGGATGCAGGAAGGGACCAGGCAGATCTGAAGGTGTCGCTCCTGCACCTCTGAAGACCCAGTGTGTCACCCCGCCTTATGATGCCGCCCCCCCCCAGTCAACAACGCCACAAGGTAACAGGCAAAGCCTATCCCTCTCCATCCTCTTCCCCTTTTACTGGAATGGTAATTTGAAGTCTCTAATAGCGCCTCAGGGCACCGAGGTGAGGCAAGAGGGGGATGTATTTATGTTCACATTTGCCAGCCTGTCTTCTCTGGTGACAGCAGTGCTGATGCCACCGCTGATGAAAGCCACTGTTTGCTCCACCCAGCAAGAGCAGAGCAGGGTTTGTGCATTTCCCCAGTGACCAGCCTGTCTGCTGCTCTTTGCTCTGGCCAGCCCACCCTGTCCTCTCACCTGCTCTGCTGGCTTCTAGTTGGTCTCAGCAGCACATGCATATTCATGCTGAGGAGACAGCAAGCACTCTCCCCAGAAGACCTGGAATCCTGGGGATTTATTAATTACTGTCTCCAGCTCTCTGCACGGCCAGCAGACAGGAGGCCCTTGGGTAGGAAGACTGCAATGTCACTGGCAACAATGGGGTTAGCAGAGTGGAAAAGAACAATACCACACCATGAATGAGCAGTGCTGCTTCAGTGGCTTGAGCACAGGGGCAGGGAGGGACAGAGTCAGCAGCCTCAGCTGGACCTAGAAGTGTACCTCGATGCTGGTGCCATTGTGATTACTGTCACTTGGTGCAAGGACAGCATCTGAAAACCCTCTGTACTCACAATGCATTCTTTCTGGGTATGGGGTCTCTGCTTCAGCTCTCTCCTGAGCACTCAACAATGCACTTGCATTTCTCACAATGCAGAAATGCTGTCCCATTAAACACTTTCAGCTTTAGGAGACAGGCATTTGTTCATAGCTCTATTCTGCAGATGAAAAGCTGGCATTTGGAGAAGTGAAGTGACAAGTCTAAAGTTCTGCAGTTACGGCACACTAGATGTGTCTCCAAGTCTCTGGACCCCTGGCCTGCACTCTTACTGGGATCATGGCCTCCCCTACAGATGGGGCTGTAAATGTCGCTGTGTCCTGAGTGTCTGATCACCCTCTCTCCTGTCCATCTTGCATAACAGTGAATTTGTCCAAGCCAAGCTTCTAGGAATGTATGCAAGCCTCAAGGTGAACATCTAAGGAGAGCAGAGCTGAGGGGCATGAGGGAGGCTATTGTCCAAACTCTTATTTTCATAAATTAGGATTCTAAAAGGCCAGCCAGGACTCAACCCCAGTTCTTCCAGCATCTTGCTCTCAGGCTTCCTCCACATCATGGCTTTTCATCAAGCCCAGCCTCTATGGTCTGGCTCTTTAGACATACAGTGACCCACCCCACTAGCTGCACCTGCTGCCATATTTCCTGTAGCCCCTAACCTGTCCTTCCCAGAAGTCCTACCACTCATAATATTGGATAGTCAGCTTCATATCCTTGGGCTGTTCACCCATGGATCCACCAATCATATGTCAAATCTATTCAGAAACAAACAAACCAACAAAAATTCCAGAAAGTTCCAAAATCCAGTACTTGAATTTGCCATACCTTAAGCACTGTGCTGCAGCCACAGGAATGCAGTGTTGTGTAGGCAGACATTGCTGAGGCCACCTACCATGCACACATCCAAAGTCTCTCTCCAGCCCTCCATCTTTGAACTGTTTCTCCTCATGTCTTGTTTGTATGCTGTGGAGTTAGACCTATGATGGTTGTGTTGGTACTGAACACATAATGACTTTCCCCCTTGACATTATTTTCTAAATAACACAGTATCACAACTCTTTGCTTAGCATTTACATTGTATTAGGTTTTATAAGCCTTCTAAAGAAGATTTAAAGCATGCAGCAGGATGTCCACAGGTTGCATGCAAATGCTATGTCAATTGATACAAAGATCTTGAACAACTGGATTTTCATAGCCTTGAGAGGGCTCTGGAACCAATCTTCCACAGATACCACAGGACAACTGTGCCTAGTTCATCTCCATTTCTAAGTTCTTGTGTAGGTGAAGGGGGAGACGGGTACCTTACTCGACCCTTTCTTCATCATGTGATAGAAACCTGGCATATGAAAGTTCTTTAGGATATTTAGACATTACTGGGTTCTTTGTGATGTTGCCTACCATGACCCTGTGTCTTTGATATCACTACCAGCACCTGCTCCTGGCTCAGTGCATAGCAACGTTTCATTCTCAAATCCAAGTGGGGCTTCATGAGAAGCTGCATTAAAAGAGACTCAGCAAGGGGTGAGGTGTAGGGGTGAATATGCACACCTGCCCATTAGGAGCTTCTTTTCTAATGGAGGAGACTTTTCTCTTTCCCCCCAGGTGTCCTCTTTCCTTGCCAGTCCCAGGCCAGCTGACACCTGTGGTGAGCTGAGATGTGTCCATGAGACACCTTTCTCCTCTCCTGCCCTTGTTAGCTAAATCTGCTTTCTCTGCCATTTGCTCAGGGGGACCCTAGATTTCCAATTCTTTCCCAACCCATCTCTAGAACTCCTGGCCTGCTGTGATCTGCTCTTTTCTCTTTCCTATTCAATCCTTCCAGCTAGATGTCTCTGTGCATTCCATATGCCATTACTAATGACTGAGAACCAGTGCTTATGCTGGCCTTTGGAGACAATGACAAGTGAATTGTTTCAATAGGGGAGCCCAGGGTTTATTGTCACTTTATAAGCAGCAAATATTTTTAGATTGTTTGTTTCTTTTTTTCTTTTTCTTGATATTACCAATAAAAGCATAAGTCAACATTGTTCATTAGGATGTTGTCTTAGTTACTTTTCTTTCACTGTGGAGACAAAATGCCTGACACCTAAAGTTAAAGGGGAAAGCATTTATTTAGCTTACAGTTTGTAAAGCAGAGGTTTCAGTCCATAGTTGGCTGGGTCCAAGGCAGGGTGGCAGAGGGGCAGTTCATGGCCGGAGAAGACAGCAAAAACAACAAAGGACTTTTAACAGTGACTTTCTGCCCCTTCTATCTTATTCAGACTACTGGGATTAGGGTGGTGCCAAACCAAGCATCCACGTGTAGTGGTTTGGTAATCACATGCCCTTAATCCCACCATCATACACTCTAGATTCAGCCACCTGCTAAATAGCTCCACCTCATTCGCATGAGGCTTTGGGGGGGGCATCTAAACACATAACAGGTGTGATTTGCATAACTCCCCAAGAGCTCTAAAGTGTTGTAAAATAAATTGCACAAAGGACACAGCTTTCCTGGAGGAAGTGTAAGAGGTACTTGGTGTTCACTGTTGGGACATCAAACCCAGAAGTTTGTTAGGCACAAGAGCATGATAACACATGCACCACATTAAGGCTGCCACTAGAGAAGCATTTGATCATTCACTCCTATCCAACCCTTCCCTTTGAGCTCACTGTCTTAGGCCCAGCAGTTTAAACAAAGTAGCTGCCCTCAGAATAAATGAGCAAGTCAACAAACAAGTGAGTTTTAAAAGGAGTATTACTATGAAGGAAACGAACTAGGTGTGCATAGGAAGATTAATCAGGGTTAATGGCACTCATATAGGTAAAGTGGTCAAGAAAGGCCTTTCTGAACAAGTGGCAAACATACTGACACCTAAAATAAGGAAACAAAGTTAACAAAGGGCCAAGAAAGCTATTTCTTGATAGAGACAACTATAGGCACAAAGGGCTTAAGAAAAAGAAAAGACAGACTTGTTAGAGGGAAGGAAGGCAGGCTATGTGACCAGGGCACACGAACAAGGGGAAAGCTGGCCAGGGTGAGGTCAGAAATGGGTCACTACAGTTAGATTTTATCAAAGATGCAACAGAAAATATGATTGATATTTCCTAAAGGTCCTTGCAATGCGAGGTACCCTTACATTTGATAAATCTATACAATGTTGGAAGAGCAGTTCGATGGATAATGCAACAGTCTTAGCAAATTGTGACACAGAATTGAGTTAGGTCTAAGGAATAAGGACAGAGAGCAATTCAGAAGGGATCCCTGATTTCCAACCTGAGCAACTTAGTAGGAAGTGGCCTCATTTACTGAGATGTGTTTGGACTGGAGAAGAAGCTAGTTGAGGGGAGACTTCATGAGTTCAGTTTCAGACATAAACCAAACATATCATATATCCAATTAGAGATGTCAAATAGATAAATACAAAAGACTAAAATATCAAGGTGTGATTTGCATTGGAGATAAAAATTTGGAAGTTGGCAGCATCCTGACTACATTTTAAAGCCCCAGAATGGATGAAACCACAGAGAGAAGGCAATGCCCATAGTAGTTTTCCTCTAGGCACATGTAGTTAGAAGGTGAGAAGTTCACAGTGGCCAAGGAGGCTGGTATTAAGCAGCCAAATGTAAAAGGAAAATCTTGGTGAGTGTGGCCTCCAAGTATTTTATTGAGGAGAGGTTATGGATAGTGCTAAATATTACAGGAACAACATAGAGTGAAGAAATGGTTCAGTAGCTTTGGTATCATGGAGGACACTGATAAGCTGGATTCAAGGAGCTTAGGTGGGAATCATTACAGATCAACCAGAGCAGGCTGATGTGCAAATGGAAAGTGAGCAATAGAGGCACCTGGGCATCTGCTCTTTTTAGAAGTTGGACTTTGAAGGAGAGGGAAGGAATGCAGCAGTGCCCTTGGGGACTAAGTGGGTCAACAAAAGGAATCTACCCTGCGTCCCTTGCATATTCTTTGCTTTGGGGAAGGTTGAAGGATGAGAGTCAAAGTCAAAGTCAGCAAGGGTTATGCTGCCTACATTCCCAGTCCAGTTCCTGAAGAGTTGATACTTGTTGTATAAGAGTGTGAGGTGAGAGGCGATAGATTGAAGAGATCTCTGGTCCCTAATGGCAGGAATTTTTAAGGAAAAGCTGTCTGGCTCATACTGCAGCATGGGAATCCCAGCAGTACTGGACAGAAGAGATTGGAGTAAGAGATGCGCTTGAGTGGAGAGGTGGATACAAATGGAAGAAGCCTCACCAGAGTCTACGCATAGCAACAGTGATCCAGAGTGGATGTGAATGAAGTAGAATGTGGAGGCACCAAAATCAGCTGGGGGTGGGAGGTGGGAGCGGTGGCTTGCCTGGGATGGTCATTCTTCATTCTCAGGGGTCCCTTGGTCTGAGGTAAAGGGCAGGAGACCACACTGGCCTCACTGGATGTGACTGTGCTGCCACTGATCATTTCAGTACAGTTGCATCCAGCCTCTAGAGGGAATGGTGATCCCTGCAATGCGCTGTAGGAACTCTGAGTGGGGTTTTGACCCTGACAGTGTTTATTCTCTGTAACTGGGATGTTCAGCTTCTTAGAAGGCCAAGAGTGTGTTGGAAAAGCAGGGTCATGGAAGTAAGCATGGGCTACTTGCTTTGGGAGCCACAGGGAAGGGATGGGAACTCCCTCACTGTCCCAAGTCCTAACAGCTCAAACTTTTCTGCCACTCCTCCTGGAGACAGACACCTTGAACATACAGGGAGCTCAAGGAAGCACCAAGCGTGGCCTGGTCCATGTGCTGTGAAGGCTGTCAGGCTGGATGCACTACTCTGGAGTCCTCACCTCTACCTACCTTCAGTACTGTGCTGTTCAGAAACCTTAGGGCTACCTCATCTGGAATCTGAATCTAGCAGGAAAAAGCAATAGAAACCTCGATGGAGTGTCTGCTCTGTGCCAGAAGACATTCTAAGAGGTTTTGTTGCTGTTTTTCTTCCTCATTTAATTCTCACGACTATTCAAGGTAGGTGCTATTAGTAGTCTCACCTTGGAAACGAGGAGACTGAGGTATGGAGAGATGTTTTTGAGTGGTCAGAGGCAGAGGCAGGATGTGAGGCAAGCTACACATGGGCCTTGCTCTTAATCACTGTGTCCTGAGGTCTCTGCTGGGCTTTGAAACCTTTTCATTCCAAGAAAGCCTCCTCCACCTCGAGCTTCTTATCTGCTCCTTGTGGGAGGCCTTCAGTCTGTCTCATCCTGTCAGGTTAACAGCATTCTTCCTGAGTCTGAAGCCCTAGCAGTTAACCAGGCAAACTCTGACAGGTGTGAATTCAGTTCCAGAATAATTTTCCCTGCCTCTTGAGACACAGGTAGGAGCTCCATGGCTGTTAGGAGTTCAAGGTCTTCCTAGAGCCCTTGCAGCCCTCTATTCAAAGGGTGGCTAATCATAGAAAGCAAGCTTGCTGGTTTGGTTTCCAGGCAGTAGTTCAGATAATTACAGATAGGTCTATCAAACAGTTTTCATGTAAGCTGGGCACTCCTGATTAAAGTTTGCCTCAGCAGAACAAGACCTTATGCATACCATAACTGCAGGCACTGACTTCCTTCTCCTTACCGGTCCTACACCAGCCAGGAACAACATCATGATTCCCCCACCCAGGGTGATCTGTAATTGGTTCCCCTCTTCCTAAGCCCAAGATGCCCTGGCTGTGGTGTGAGCAGATGCAGGAAGGCCTCCCTTCCATGTGACCCATACCATCAAGGGGGATGGAGTGACAAGTAACATTAGGGACAGGAAGGATAGAGGAGCCAGGGCTGAGGACCAGTAAGGAAGGGACTAAAAAAGAAGAGAGGAAAGGGAAGAGGTAAGCAGACACATGTCCTTCTAGAAGGGATGTGTGGAATGAAGACTGGGAGAACCCAGCTTACCTTTACCCAATAGTGAATGCCCCTTTCACTACTCTTGATGGAGCTGGTTGTACTCCAGGGCATATAGTACCGACCCACCAGGTACTTTTGCCACTTGATACATATTTAATTTTTAAGGTCCAGTTGATTAAAGATAAAACTCATAGCTGGTCATGGTGGCCTGTAATTCCAGTACTCTGGGAAGCTGAGGCACATTGCAAGTTTGAGTCCAGCCAGGGCAACTTAGCAACTTATACAGATCCTATGTCAAAACAAAAAAGGACTGGAGATGTTCTCAGTGCAAAGGGCCTGAGTTCAATTTCCAGCCTATTGAGTCTTGCTTCTTTCATTTAGCAAAATGCACTTGCATTTTGTACATGACATTGCACGTATTGATAATTTTTATTGCCATGTATTACTTAGTTATGTGGCTGTGACAGTTCATCCCTTAAGTGGCTGATTGGGTGGTTTCTAGTTTGAGGCATTTGTGAATAAACCCACTGTAACTATAATGTACAAATGTTTGTGTAAACATAAGTTTTCTTTTATTTCTTTTGTGTAAATAGCTAGGGTATTTGGTGCATTGTATGTTAAACATGTTTAACTTTATAAGAAATTGCCGAACTACTCTGCACAGTGGCTTTGCCATTTCTCAATCCCACCAGAAAGACACAAGAGCTTCAGTTTAGTATGGTTAGTTTTTTTGTGTTTGTTTGTGTTTGATTTTAGCTATCCTAATAGATGTGTAGGAGTCATTGAGGTTTTGATTTACCATGTTCTAATGATTTATGGTATTAAGCACTTTTTCAGGAGCTTCTTTGCCATCTGTGTATCTTATCAAATCCTTTGCCCATTTTAAGTTGTACTATTTGTTTTCTTTTTATTGAAGATCAAGTGCTCTTTATATATGATAGATACAAGTCTTTTATCCAATACAATAAGTACCTTGAAAATACTTTCTCAGCAGATGTTTTAATTCAATTTGTCCTTTCCTTTCTGAATGGCATTCATACTTCCCACCATCAGCATGGCAAGATTATGAAAACACAGAGAAAAACATTTCCATCTTCATTTTTTAGAAGAGAGGAATTGACATGCAAATATTTGAACACACCTGCTGCTTCCAGTATTGAAGCAGAATTGGAACCCTATATGGGACTTAACTGAGAAGGAAGTCTTAGAATGTTCTTGGAGCTACACTTCAAAAGGTGACATTTAAATAGGTGTTCTCCAGCAAAAGAGAGACATCAACCTACTACAGGGGAAGGGAAATAGACCTTTGTCACATACTGAATGCCAGGAAATAATTTGGTCAGGGGCTAGCAAATCACACTCTGTGGGATCAAATTATGTACAGCCTATGAACCAAGAAAATTCATTACAGATGAACATTTGCAACCTATTTAATGATAGGGAAAACAATTTTTATTTATTTATTTTTCATAAAACATTTTAATTATTAACAAAGTACCTGATACTTGGTATTAGTTTGAACAATTTCTTCCTATTTCACAATATCTATTATACCTTTTGGTCCTTATTATTTATACTTTCAGTGTCTTTCACCAGAGAGACAATGTGATATTTATACGTTTGTCCAATCGATTTCACTTAAGAATATAGTCTCAAGGTGCATCCATCTTCCTAGAAATGTCTCAAGTTTATCCTTCTGTATGGCTGAATACTACTCCATTATATATTAAAAAAACACATGTTTTTATCCATTCATCGGTTGATGGGCATTTGGGCTATTTCCAAGATTTAGCTGTTACAAACTGTGCCACTATAAATATGGATATGTATACATCAGTGTGATATGAGGCTTTTAATTCTTTAGAAATATACCCAGAAGGAGAATAGCTGAGTCAAATGAGACCTCTAATCCTAGTTTTTTCAGGAATCTCCACACTAATTTCCACACTGGCTGCACCAGTCTATACTCCCAGCAGCAAAGGAGAAGGGTTCCTTTTTCCTCACAGCCCCACCAACATTTGTTGTTGGTTGATTTCTTGATAACAGCCATTCTTTCTGGAGTGAGATGAAATCTCAGGGTTATTTTAATATGCATCTCTTGAATGACCAGTGATGTTGAACCTTTTTTCATATATTTATTTGCCATTTGTACTTCTTCATCTGAGAAGTGTGTACTTATCTCAGATGCCCATTTTTTTTATTGGGTCTTTGAACTTGGGGTGTCTGATTTTTTTCAGTTCTTTATATGTTCTAGATATTAGCCCTTTGTCTGAGGAACAACTGCCTACAATTTTTTCCCACTCTGTGGGTTGTCTTTTCACTCTGTTGGTGATTTCTTTTGCTATTCAAAAGCTTTTTACTAAGAGGAGGTCCCAGGTTTTGATTCTTTGTAGTACTTCCTAGGGATCAGGGTTTGTTCATGAAGTCTTTGCCTACACCTATGTCCTCAACAGTTCTACCTATTCTCTCTTCCAGCACATTTAGTGTTTCTGTTTTAATATTTAGATCTTTGATTCACTTTGATTTTAGTTTAGTGGGTGGTGAGAGACATCAGTCTACTTTTAGTCTTCTCCATGTAGAAAGCCAGATTTTCCAGTACCGTTTATTGAAGAGGCTATCTTTCTTTCAGGGAACATGTTTGACCCCTTTGTCAAAGACAAGGTGGCTGAGTGTGTTTGGAGTTGTTTTTGCATCTTCTAATCTGTTCCACTGAGATC
>NW_004624758.1:16394821-16450221 GCF_000247695.1 Heterocephalus glaber
AGAGAAAAAAATAATTTTAAAAATAAAAAAATAAAAATGAAGGGCCTCCTTCAGGGTATGTCTCTGTTGTCACAATACACAATGTGGGCAGTAATGTACAGATATAAGTCAATGAGTCTCAGCAAGCCAGTAGCAGACCCTTGAGATTCAGGCTGATTTCTGGCTGCAATCCCAAGTTGAGCTTGCTGTCCTCCTGCAGGGTTGAACTCTGCAAGGTTCTACTGCAGGTTCCAGCTGCCCTTCCCCTGAAGATAGTCCAGGTTCCCATGGGAGGTGATGATCCCTCCAAATTACCAACTACCGTGGTCTGGTGTGCCTTTATTGCAGAGATTGTCTTCACTTTTCCAGTGGGCTTCAATTTTTATCAAGGAGCCTAAGAGAGACCCCTTCTCTGTTGTTCACTTCTGCTGTATCTTCTGGAGCTCAGGACAGTGACCTTTATGAGCCCCTATCTCTCTGTGGTGTGAATGCAGGTACAGGCGCAGTCCAGAGGGGGAGGTGGGGGATAGAGGGTGGGGGTGGGGCTGCTGCTGGTGCCTCGGAGCTCCGCTCCTCACTGGACTGCTCCTGTCTTTTACTTCCTTTGTTAGATTGATTCCGAAGTATTACATTTTTTTTTCCCAATGCTATTGTGAAAGGTATTGTTTCCTTAATGTTTTTCTCAGTGAGTTTGTTATTTGCATACAGGAATGTTATTAATTTTTGAGTGTTGACTTTATATCCAGCTATGTTACTGAATTTATTAAATCCAGAAGCCCTTTGGTTGGTATTTGGGGTCTTCTATATAGACTATCATGTCTTCTGCAAAAAATGATAATTTAACTTCTTCCTTTCCTCTCTCTAGTCCCTTTATTCCTTTCTCTTGTCTAATTGCTGTGGCTAATGTTTCCAGAACTACACTGGATAAGAGTGGTGATAGTGGACATTCTTGTCTTGTTCCTGATTTTAGAGTGAAAGCTTTCAGTTTTTGGCCATTCAGTATGATGTTAGCTGTTGGTTTGTCATAGGTGGCTTTTATCAGATTGAGATAACGACTACCTATTCCATTTTTTTTTTGGTAGAGGTTTTATCATGAATGAGCGTTGGACTTTATCAAATGCTTTTTCTGCATCCATTGAGATGATCCTGTGATTTTTTTTGTCTTTAGCTCTCTTGATATGGTGTATTACATTTATTGATTTGCATTTGTTGAACCATTCCTGAATCCCTGGGATGAATCCTTCTTGGTTGTTGCATATAATCTTCTTGATGATTTGCTGCATTCTGTTTGCCAGTATCTTATTAAGGATATTTGCATTTATGTTCATTAGGAAGATTGGCCTGTAGTTCTCTTTTTTCAATGGGTCCTTCTGTAGTTTTGGTATCATGGTAATGCTTGCTTCGAGGAATTATTTTGGGAGTATTGCTTAACTTTAAATTTCATTAAAAAATTTGAAGAGTAGTTGCATTAGATCTCTAAATTTTTTGTAGAATTCAGCAGTGAAATCATTAGGACTTGGGCTTTACTTTGTTGGTAAGTTTTTAATTTCCATTCAAATTGAAAAATTCAGTTTCATTGACTGATATTGAGTTATTTAGAATTTTTATATCTTCTTGATTCAGCTTTAGTAATTCATATGTATCTAGGAATCTGTCTATTTCTTCTGTGTTTTTTGTCTTATTGGAGTACATGTTCTTGAAGTAGGTATTCATGATCTGGATTTCCACAAGACCCATTGTAATTTCACCCTTTTCATTCCCAATAGCGTGAATTTGAGTCTTTTCTTTCCTTTTTTTTTTTTTTGATAATGTTGGCTAAAGGTTTATCAACTTTATTTAATCTTTCAGAAGACCAGCTGTTCCATTCATTGATTCTTTGTATTGTTTTCTTACTCTCAACTGCATTAATTTCTTCTCTGATTATTTATCTGTCTATCTATCTATCTATCTATCTATCTATCTATCTATCTATCTATTTATTGGTACCCAGGATCGAACTCCGGTCCTGTGCTTGCACAGCAGGTGGCGAAACCACTGAGCTAAATCCCCAGCCAACTCTTCTCTGATTTTTATAATTCCCTCCCTCTGATCTTTATAATTTCCTTCCTCATACAAACTTTGGATGGGGCTGACCTGTTCTTTTTTTTTTAGATGCTTGAGGTTCAACATTAAGTTATCTGAGTTTGTTCTGTTTTCCTGATGTGAGAATTCAGTACTATAAGTTTTCTTCTTAGGATTGCTTCCATTGCATCCCATAAGTTCCAGTATGTTGTATCAGAATTATCATTTAATTGTAGATACTGTTTTATTTCTTCTTTAGTTTCATCTGTGACTCATTGGTTGTTCAGGAGAGCACTATTTAATTTCCATGTGTTTATGGAGTTTTTGTGGTTTCTTTCGCCGTTGATTTCTGCTTGTCTCTATGCCACTCTCCAGTTGTGCTGCCCTCAGGCAGGGACAGCCCAGGGCTGGCTCCTCCTGGTCTTTGCACAGCCTCTGCTCTACCCGCACCAGCATAGCTTTATCCTGTCAGGCCTCTTGTCACAGGCAAGGGTGTGTGTGTGTGTGGGGGGAAGGGTTCTATCACCCATGGATACAGCCCAAGTCTTCTTGGTTCCCCTTCAACTTCCTCTCCAGCCTCCAGTGGGTTGACTGCCAACCTCCCAAGGCTGTTCAAATCCTGCACATCTGTGTCTTTCTTTCAAGCCACTGGTCACCATTCACTTCCTTCATCACCTTAGTGGAGGTGAAATCCCTGACTTGGTTGTCACTAGGGTTTCTAGTGAAGTTAGCTGCCGCCCCATCTGTTGGGAAGGGAACAGTTTCCTGGTCGCTCACCCTGTATGTGCCAGTGAAATTTGCTGCCTGGCTGGGTTGCAGCATCCTCTGTGAGGAGGAAGGCAAAAGAGGCAAGGGGCCTTACATCCCAAATCTTCCCTGTGTGGCTTGAGTTAGCTGCACTTTTGCAGTCCAGTGTTTCTTGGAGACTTCCTGTATGGTAATTATGCTGTTTTATGAAGTCCCATGCCCAAGTTTTGTTTGATCTACAAGTCTCTTATGATTTTTGCACCAGGATGCATGTCTTGCCCTTTCTTCCAATTACCTGTGTTATCAGTTGATTTTCTCTGAGTAGCTCCAACATGGCTCCTCCTCTATTTAACCATGTTGAAACCTATGGAAAAAAAATTTGAATACCAATTAAGGGGCATAACATGTCCCTCTCAAAAAAGGAACTCTACTTTTTGATTATAGATATTTAATAAAATTATGCCCAATTATTATTACATTATATTAGTAATAAATATTGAATTTTGCCAACAACAAATTCATTTTCTCTCCTATTATTTTATAGCTAATATAAAATATCTTCAATTTTAACCTCTTGAACTCCAGAGCCTAAAAAATTTTCTATCTGACCCTTTATTGGAACATTTGCCAACTCCTAATTTAGGTGGTTACCAGTCATCATTTCTTTCACTGTTACAATGGAAGCAACCTATTTTGCAGATGAGAAAAGTCAAGGTCTTTGCAAAAGGTAAGTTTTGAACAAGGATTTATGGGGATGTGTCTGTCTTCAAAATGTCATGGTCCTCCCCAAAGCAAATTCACAGTAGCAATTTAGTAGAAAATGGAAAACAATTTAGGGAGTGGAAGGTGGGCTGCGGTTCTTGGTTCAGAACACATCCCTGGCTCCTGACCTTGTTATTGGCTGATCTGTGGGCTGTACATTGAGAACAGGAGCTCATCAGCACAATCCCATGATCCTAGGGGATTCTCAAGCCACCCCAGGAAAATTCTGTTCTCTTCATTCCACTTCACTAACTGAAGTGCATATAAAATTTTTTTAAAGCTTTCCAATAACAAGGTTTTACATTAAAACAAAGCATGTTAGGTAAAGCCCAGTGAAGCTGTTAAATACATGGGGCATGGAGCTGGGATATCCATTTCAACTGTCAAGTCTATGTCTTTTTTTTTTTTTGGTACCAGGGATCGAACTCGGGTCCTTGCGCTTGCACCCAAGTCCATGTCTTATAAGGCTCCTGAACTTGGGCTGGGGAGCTAAGCAAAGAGTACCTTAATTTATGCATTTTTAAAACAAGACCTATCAATAAGTCTTTATGTGGCTGACTTGAGTTAGTATTTGCGACAGGATCAGCACAATCTCTGGCATAGTACAAGCACTTCATCAACATATATTAAACAATAAAATAAATGCTGGATTAAAATTAAATCTCCAGAAAAGACTTCTCTTTGCTTTCTGGTTAATTAAGGTTTCCCTGTATGAAATGGGAACTGAAAGAAAGAGCAAAAGGGAGAGAAACTTGAAAGCAACAACATTGCCTCAGTTTCCCCAATGTGATCATTCTCTGGTTGGGGGTGGAAAAGCAGAAGGAGAATGTTTTCTGCCACTTTCAATCCAGGTACCTACTTCCCAACTCTCCAATGCTGAAGAATGACCTGGGTCTCACAAAATTACAACCATTTATAATATCATCAATCTAGAAAAATCCCCTGTCCATGGGCAATATCTTGACCTCTGTATCAGGAGATTATGTTCCATTCTTCTTTGCCCTTTCCAGTTGCTGAAAGCTATACACAGTTGTATTCTCACTGATACTCTAATTAAGATTCTTCACCTTCCATCTTCCTCTCTTCTCTCCCAACAATGGTTCTCAGTGCTGGTGAGTGAATGGGAGATGGAGACTTATGTATGTCCAGTATGAAAAACAATTGAATATGTTTACCAAGAACCCTAAACCTGTTCTTAACCAGGAATTCCATTTCCAAGAATATAACTCAAAGGCGTAGACAAATAAAGGGTTTGTGTGGCAAAGTGGAGGTGGTAGAATTTGAAGGAGGAGGAGTGTTGCATGCTGGAGCTGCCTGGGAAAGGCTTGGGCCTTTGAAACCAGCACTCAGTAGGTGGTGTCTATCTGAGGGCTCTTTGGTGAGCAAATGTGCAGCGCTGTATTGGGGCAGCCAGCGCAGCTATTGGTTAGCCACACCATAGGGGAGTTTATGGACACCAGAGTGCCCCAGCCCTGCCACCATGTGACGGACCTTGCAGACTTTGGGGGACCCATCTCAGCTCTGAAACTTGGGATCCTCAGCAGCTCTGTCACTGTCACAGGGGGTTTTGAGGACCTACTATGTGAGAAATCAAAAGTAAAATTTCCACCCAAATATTGGGATTAGTACTTGTGTCCCCAGGATTTCAGAATCATTTAATCTTCTTAGGTTAAATTCTTAGATACCCTGAGGTGTCCTTAATTTCTCATCAGAATTCAAGCTAACTAATCTTCAACTGTTTTAATTTAAACAAAGTGATGACTGGAAAGCCACTTTTTTTTTTTTTTTTAGAAAATCACACGTTTAAAGAGAGCTTTTTAAATCAAGTAAGGGACCGCAAATTAATGATGTTGTGTTCAGAAGCACTGGGGTAAAGTGTTGATCTGTTTAGCACACAAAAGGGACCTGCATTCCATCCCCAGAATCTTCCAAGGTCAGCTCCTACTCCCGTTTCCTCCTTGAGGGGAGAGAAGTCAGTCAAGGAAGGAACGGAGGGCAGAAGCAGACCAAGGATTTGAACCCAGGTCCTTGAATCACAAGCCTGGGAGCAGAACCAGTCTGTAGAATCTGACATTTTGGTGTACTTTTAGTCCTCTGTGGGACAAATGCTCCAAATCACAGATAAGGACATTTAACCTGCTTTGTGGTCTATGTAACCTCTTGGAAAATGGGAGCGGAATTACCGCAATGAGTCATTCCATGTCAACAAACTGTGACAGAGATTTTATTACTATTTTATTCTTTATGTATTTGTCAACAAAAATCAAAGGAAATAACAGAGCAGCAGACACCCCCTGGTGGCTGTTTCCTCTCTTCTGGGACCTCCCTGCTATGCACACCTGAGGGGGTCTGTTCAGTGATCTTACACTCTCACAACATGCGT
The DNA here is from genome assembly GCF_000247695.1 of Heterocephalus glaber. The sequence continues at coordinate 16,400,754 of NW_004624758.1, forward strand.
GTGCTCTGTGAGCTTCAGGACCGAGTGGTTTGTGTAAAGCTACATTTAAGGACTCTAGCATTTAGGGACTGACTGTGAGTGTGGGAGAAAGTGAAGAGCTTGTGCATATTACTTGACCATAACTACTAAAAACACTGCTCCACAAGCTCAGAAACCCTGAGCTTCCTTTTCTCGACCTCAAAGGAAGCACCTGGTGATCTTGAACTCTTTTTAGTTCTTGGATTCTGTTTGCCACAGGTGCCTACTTTCACGTTGTCCTTTAGTGAAGTGTCCCCTGTCCTTATGTAGGGACCAAGCTCCTTGCACCTGGTTATCTTGCTCCCAAAGCTGCCCTCCTCTCCTTCTCTCAAGGCTCAGGAGGACCGGAGATTCACCTGTTCATGGCTGTAGAGGACACATCATCCAGGGACTCACTCCAAGCATGCATCATACCTCCTCTGGGGACTCCAAGGCTCTCAGACCCATGTGGCTCAAATCTCTTCCAACATGTTAGATCCTACCATTTAAAATATGAACTTTTACCTTAGTCTTTATTCACCTGAGAGAATATGACTCGGCATGAATGGGCCTCCACACTTCTTCTCTCCTACTTCTGTGGAGGTAGTGGGATTATTTCTGGACTTCTGTGAATTAACACTGTGATGGCAGAGGTTATTCCCCATGAAGACATACCTGCGGAATGTCGAGTTATACTCCAAAAGTCGTCTTTAAGTACCTCTTCTGAGACCCTGTCTCTACAGTACCTTTGAGGTGGAGTCAGTAGAAATGAATTTGCACATTTATGTTGAAGGTGTATTGCATGTAGATCACTGGCTCAAGTGGGAACTCCAAGGGGGCTTAAGTCCCTGCAGTACTTCATCAAAAATGTACCTGGACAAGAACAATTAATATAGTCCAACGACAATTTAATAAATAGTTGTTATGACATTCTTCTAGGACATTACTGAATATCCTCCAGAGTATAAAAGCCTATTACAGTCTATGTTGTTAATGCCCATACTGAATTGTCACTTACTGCTATGCCCAGAAAATAGTAACTATTAAACATGTGTTTATTTAAAGAAAGAATGAATGAGACTAGACACTTACTTCTCAGACATAGATACTATTATAATTCAGCTAACATATAGTAAAAACTTACTTATCGTAGTTATACACTACACAGTACATTTTGGCACTTTCATGGATATTTATCCTTCTAACAACTCTAGGCAAATTTTTTTTGGGGGGGGTACCGGGGATTGAACTCAGGTCCTTAGCTTGCGAGGCAGGTGGTGGAACCGCTGAGCTAAATCCCCAGCCCTAGGCAAGTATTTTGTTATGCCTTGTATCTAGATGTCCCCCCAAAACCTCATGTGCTCATGGTGGAGCTTTTCAGCCATGGCAGGATCTAGGGCATGTGATACTGGGATTAAGGGTGTGTGGTATTAAATTACTCCATTGATTGGAATTAGCACAGCTCTGGGTGGCACCACCCAAAAGGCTGGTAGTCTGGATGGGCTAAATGGGAAAAGCAGGTTTCTTATTGCTGCTGCTGCTTGCTGCATTCTGCCCACCTCACCATGGACTGTTTCTCCTCTGCCATGCCCCTCTTCATGCCACCCTGTTTTGGAGCTAGCCAATTATGGACTGAAACCTCTACAAACTGTCAGCTGAAATTTAGTCCTTACTCCTTTAACTTGTGGGTATCCAGGTATTTTTCTCTCAGCAATTAGAAAAGTAACTAAAACATATTTTATGGAGGAAGAAATGAAAACTCATTGACTGGCCAGAATCACAAATACCATATATGGGGTGGAGGTAAGGTTTGAATCCAGAACTCTTGTTCAGGTCTCCTTTGAGCACCTTGCTCTGCTTTCCTTTCCACTGCACCCATGGTTTTTTGGCCTTTACCTTTTTTTATGCTGTTTTCTTCTCCCCCTCCTTCCTTTCCCCAAGAGACAGCCCTCCTTTGGATCTGTGTGTTTGACTCTGGAATTTCTGTCCCACCCATAAAGGTCACTGCCCCTCTGCTCCGGATTCTAAATAGATTTGCCAAATCCAATGTGGCTTGATGGCAAGGGCCAAATAAACACGGGCAGAACGCAGCTCTATTGCTTTCCCTACACTAACAAATGCATTAATAAAGTTAATTAGCATTGACCTGAAAAAAATCTGAACAGTAACCTTCTGGCATTAGGATCAAATGCAGTGAATAAAAACTCCATTACTGTTCCCTTCTGAGAGACTGTCACTGATGCCAGGGGTGGAGAGGGAAGGCAGCTCACATCTCCCAGGATGCTCCCTGTCTCCGATCAGCCCCGCTGCTGCACTTGGAATCCCATCTGCTGGGTCAGAAAGCAGACAGGAGTGAAGGTGAGCCAGGCTCAGGTAGGATTGCGAGTGGTCGACCACACGACTCCTAGTGACCTGGAATGCACAGACTTGATGTGGGCTGTCAGCAGCATCTTTGAAGAGCAAGACAGAGATTAAAGGAGGCAGCAAGCCATTGGAAGTGGTAGCTATTGCTCTGCCAGAATGAGGCTGGTGCTTTACTTTGGTAGCTGGGGTGATGGTAGACAAGGCCAAGTCTGTTTATTATACAGGGAACACATTCACAATCTCAATGAGAAGCCTAATTTAGAACAGGCCTCCAAGTGCACCAGGGACCCAAATGACCAGACTCGACACTAGGCAAGCTGGGAAAGGAAAGGTGGAAACTCAGGGGATTTGAGCAACCAGGTACCCCAAATTGTTACCGAAAAAGCCTGGTTGAGGCCAATAAGAATTCCATCCCTTGGCAGACCAGGGTGACCAATTTATGGCTCCCTTGATTAGAAGTAACTCAGGTCAAGTGCTGGGCAAGGGTATGAAAGTCATTAGTGATCCGACCTACAAGGCCTTAGGGATGTAAGTCACTGACTTTCTCCCACTCCTACTCCCATTTCCAGAGATGTCATTTTATTATTGAATCCCTATTGTGCATCAAGCATTGAGTGACTAAACTGTGCTAAGCCCCCCCCCCCATTTGCCCTCTGATGGTCTGCATTCTAGTGGAATTATGGGAGTAGCCCACGGGATTCTGTCCCTTCTCAATACATCCTGGTGTGCTTCCTTTGCATGAAACCGTGAGATATTCCAGGGAGCTATTGAATGGGTATGGGCATCAAGACCTCTTTATCTCATCCTCCACCTGGATCTCCTCTGCCCTGGCTCCAGTCTGAAGACAGGACTAGGAGGAGAAGGAACAGGGGTAGGACTGGTCTGAATTCTATCAGCGCCCATTATATTACATGAGCCATGTGGGCTGCCCCCAGCTTGTCTCCGGGCTCCTAAACTGTGCAATGTCCCAGGGACTCAGAAAAGCATGACAGAGGCTGATACACCTGTTCTTTTTTTTTTATTATTAAATTCTTTTATTGGTACATTGTGGGTATACAACACAGTTACATTTCTCATTGGGATTTGTACCTTTACATAATGCATCTTGGTTCTTATTTTTTCCCCATTCCTAGCCCTCCCTTCACCCCCTCCACCCTTCCCTATTTACAAAGACTTTATTTCCATTTTTTCCATTTCTCATCATTTTTCCTTTCCCTTCTTTCCTTTCCCCTGCCCCTCCCACTACCCCGACCCCTTCGGACCTTTTCTTCCTATTTTGCATTATCGATTATTCATTCTAATAATTGGTACATTTTAGGTATACAGTATAATGACATTCATCATTGGAAATTTGCATCTTTACATAGTCTGTCTTGGTTCTTATTTTTCACCCTTGCCCAGCCCTCCCTGCAACCCCTCCATTCCTCCCTATTTACAAAGATTTTGTTCCTATTTTTCCATTTTCTCATATTAATCCCATTCCCTTCTATCCTTTCCCCTAGTCCTCCCACTTCCTTCCCCTTTGCCCCTTTTCTTCCTATTTCACATGACCTATTATACATTTTAGTCCTTATTTACACTTTCAGGTTCTCACACCAGAGAAACTATTCAGTATTTATACATGTGTGTCCTATTTATTTCACTTAAGAGTGATACGCCTGCTCTTTAGGATGGCGGAGACAGACACTCACTCATTTTTCCTCCAAATCTAGAGGAAGTTGTGTTGAGGTGGACCAAGGGTACTGAGAACAGAAAACACACACACACACACACACACACACACACACACACAGAGAGAGAAAGAGATGGGGGAGGAGAGGGAGGGGTGGGGGAAGTGTCTCTTATGTGATGTTTGAGAAATACATAGTTTAGTCCAAAGTCATGGCAGGGAGATGTTCAGAAATCATGAGAAAGAGAAAGTATGAGAAGATGAGAAGGAAAACCCCAGGGTAAACAGGCTGGATGTGAGGAGGGAATGGGGACTGCTTGAGAACTCAACTAAGCCCTAAAAGTCTTTTAAATTGAGACAACATCCTTGTATGCTAATGCTCAATCCCACCACCTTGAGGTCTTTGTATATGAGTGCGTTTAGGGGCAGTGCTTCACCCAGTATGAGAGAGCTGCAAGCCTATGGGAAGGGCACTGCTTCACTCACCTGCCCTTGTTCCTATTCCTGTGTCCATGAGGTCTCCAAGTCTGACCTGTGTGCATTGCCAGTAGCTGCCTCATTCATCTCTCTTTGTGTTCATCTCATTCATTTGCCTACTTTGTCAGAACTGCGTCCTCCAGACACAGACAGGGTTCCTGTTTAAGAAGAACTTGAATGCTCCCTGCAATTCAAGGTCCTGTGACATCTGCCTCCATCATGCTTCCTAACCTCCCCCACCGCACCAGGCTGGATGTTCCTGTCCCCTTTTTCACCATCAGATTAACTATTCTGGGGCCTGGCTGTAACCCTAGCACTGGGGCAGGACTGGGGTAAGGTAAGAGGAATGCAAGTTGGAACCCAACCTGAGCTACCTGGGGACTTAGGAAAACCCTGTCCAGAAAAAGTAATGTAAATAGAAAGGGTGGAGATACAGCTTATTGCAAAGGGCCCTGGGTTCGATCTTCATTTAAAAGAAAAGCAACCTGTTCTAGCTGTGTGGAAAATTCCAGTGTGCCTTGTTTTTATGCCTAGCTCTCTCTGCTGCTGAGTCTCATGCTTTTGGAATCTATAGGCACTGATATTATGATAATACTATCGAATATTTAAAAACAATTACATCATCTCACATGCAGCATCTCCTTTAATCTTTAAAAATAGGTAATGCTATTAGCCTTATTTTACTGAGAAGGAAACCAGAAATCCCACACAGGTGCTAGGATCAGAATCTGCAAGTGAGCCAGGCAGCTTGACTTCAGTCCTATGTCATTCTTTTGTGTTTTTTTCAGAATATATTTGAAATGCATAATGATCAAAGAGACCTATGTACAAAAACAGAAACCCTAATCTGCTGGATGAAAAAATTGGCACAATTCTTGAAGATATGGGTATAGGCAAAGACTTCCTGAACCAAACTCCAAATGCATAAGAATAATACCAAGAATCAATAAATGGGATTATATCAAACTTAAAAACTTCTCACAGCAGAGGGCCAGGTTCTTGACTCTAAGCTGTCACTGGGTCTTTGAACTTGCCAATGAGTGTGGGTGGTCTCCAGTCCCATGGTTAGGCCTAGTCAATGCTTGCAGACTGAAACAGGAAACAGGAGGCAGATGAGAGGGTCTGGGGTAGAGGATGGAGCAAATCACTCTGGAAGGCAGAGCCTGGGGAACAAGCCAGGAACAGCACTTTAGGAAGAGTCCAGGCAAGGGTGCTTATAACTCTTCCTCCCTCTTGACCCAGCTGACCTTGGAAGAGGTCATCCCCAGCAGAGCTGTCCCAGGGTTGCCATGAGGTCCTCTCTCCCCAAATGCCTCCCTCAGCTGCTTGATGGTGCCTGAAATTGTACCATTACAGCCTAATTCCTTTAGCTTTGGCTGCTATTCCCCTGTTAAAATGCAAATACTCTTGGGAAAGGCAAGTTATTAAACTTTATTAGTCTTTTATACCTCATGGTGAATTTATTGATCAGGCCCTTCTCCTTGGAAATGACTGGGATAAGGGAGAAAGATGAAGGCAGTTTAAATATCCCGGGCTATAGGGAATAAATTCACTTAAAAGGCCAGGTCTGGAAGAGCAGGGGTTTAGGGAGGATTAATGATAGCTAACATTTCCCATGTGTTCCACTGAGAAGGGCCATAAAGTGGCCAGTGGCATGTAGTGCGGAAAGTACCAGTGAGGACAGGATTGCAGATCCAGGCACTGAAACAACCAAGCTGGAGTTCTGATTCACTAGAGTAGCCTTCCTGGCCTTTGTCTTATACAAGAAAGCAGTGCTGTGACAGCACCATGGGCAGTGGCAACAGACACACTGACCTCCTCCAGCAGTGTTCCTGGAAGCCCTTCCAACCACCCAAACTCAACAGATGAGCCCAGGGCACCCTGGCTCCTTCAGTGTGGAGATGACTCCCGGCTTTGACTCTCTTCTCTGCCTGTTGTCCACCCACTGCCTAGACCATGGTGGGAAATGAATGAGGAGAGAGATCCTTTTTTAAGGGCATATCAGGGTTTTGAGGACAATATTATTTTATGTGTTTTCAAAACACTTTGTTCTGCCTTCAGATTTATGGAATGGCCTTTATTACTTCGATAAAATATTTGAAACAAAATGAGAGAAAGCCAGGGGTTTCAGCCTGTGTTCCTCTGGAGCCAGCCCATGCAGAAGTAAGTCGTGATCTGTACCCTCAGAGACCCCAGACCCCTTTGGCTGGCACAAGATCTCCATGTGCAAGAATTCAGCAAGATTGGACTTGAGATTGTAGCTTTATTTAATAAATGGTGTTTGCCCTCCTGACAGAGAAAAAAGCTTAGATTCCACCACATGAAATTTATTTATGTTTTGTTGCTCAATGATTCATTTCAGTGTGTATGTGTACTTTAAAAATCAAAATAGCACATAATAACCTTTTAAATGGGAAAAATGTGATTGCTATACTTAGTAGTTGCAATGAGACAGCGATTCCAGTGAGGGTTGGGTGGTGTGTTAGAAATAAACTGAGAAACAGGAGTGTTAATCCAAACAAGCTGCAGAGTCTCAGCAGAATATCTCCCTCTCGGAACCACAGGCTGCTTCCATTTTCTGTCATTCATGCAACAATTACTTTTTGAGTACTGACTATGTTTCTTTTTTTTGGTACCAGGAATCGAACTCGGGACCTTACACTTGCCAGGCAGGTCTGGTGCTGCTGAGCTACATCCCCAGCCCTTGAGTATTGACTATGTATAAGACACCACATTCATCTGAAAAGGAAGATGGGTGGATTAAATGGGGTCTTTCCAATTTAAACACGTACAGAAGGGCTGATTTGAGTAGGCTTTGAAAAGTAAAAAGAGATCAAGATGTGATATACATGTGTACCAATTTTCCACGCTGAATGTATTTATTATGTATCACAAACCTTAAGTTTCACGTAAAAAACCTTGGGCATTTACTAGGACCAAGCATGATGCTCAAAGATTTTTCTCCTCAATTCTTCAGGATCTAATGAACTTTCCAAATTCGAAGGTCATAAGAAGTGAAAGTGGACGGCAGATGGTAAATCTTACCCTCCCCATTCCCTAGTGTGGGAGTAGGAATCAGAGGTTCTAGTTTATTTATAATTCACCTGATAGAATCAAATACATTTCACTTCCTTCCCAGTGGGTTTGATTTTCTTGCTCTGAAGGCAAATAGCTCTGTGGCAGGGGCAGGTGTAGGAAGACTGTGAGAGGAACACATGGGGCACCAACCCAAGTCCCTCTTCACACAGCTGTTCTGCTCCTCCCTGCAGCTCCTCCCTTGGAAGGGTTTGAATCCGCCTGTGGCCTCTGTGCTGAAATGCTCAATCAGAGGCTGACCCTCCAGCCTTCCTGGCTCTCACACACACCACTTATTCCTTGGGAAACACAGACAATATCCATTTTTATCATCTCCCTTGCATAAAATGAAACTTCTTGCAAAGTTGCTTGCCAAGTACAAGTACATCTTCTGTTATTTATCACCAAATTCTTTGAGGCAAGGGTCATTAACCCCACTTTTGTAGATGAAAAAAGGTTACTGTGAAAGATTTAAGTGACTCTCCCAAGTTCATCTTGAAAAGAACAGAACTCAGACATTCACTCTTGGATCCACAAGTGTGACAACCATTGTTGGGTTAATGATGTGTCTGATTTGTAGTTCTGGAAATTTGCTCACTTGGATCAAATTCTTGGGTGGAAAGCAAGCTTCTCTAAACAAGTCCGCAGATAAACAAATGGATTACTATGTTGCGCTGTACATATTTCATTCCTTGCCACTGTATCGTTCCTCCTGGTTACTTCTCACAGTGCCCACCCAGAGATTTCTGTCTGGGAAAATGTGTCATTAGTAAGGGAGAAAGTGTCCCCAGAGGCTGGATTCGCTTAGTGTTTTGGGGTAGAAGTGGGTATGAGAGGAGATTCCACCACTTAAGATTGTACCAAACCACAATTCCTTTGAAATTGGTTGTTCCAGAAGCTCTCTCAGACTCCTTCTGCCCTTTGGTTCTGCCTCTGGCTGCCCACTTAAGAAATCACTTTATCATGCCTCCTTGTGATTGTGTTTGCCCAAGGACTGAGCTCAAAGGTCCTTTTAAATTAAGAGGTTTTAAAAAGACCTCTCGGAGCAGCAAAACACTGGGGAGTTGGGCAGAAGGGAAACTGAAGGAGGTAGTAGGCATCAGGGTTATAGACTCCTGGTTCTCTTCCTTAGCAGGAGAGGAGGTCATAGCCAGAGCTTGGTGTGCATCCACATGATCTTGCAGAGAAAGTCCAGACTGGATGCTACCTGTGATTTCTGAAGTATTAAATACATAGCATAGGAGCAAGGCTTCTCTGAGGTAGAATGCTGGGGACGAGGAACTTCGGCTGCTCTAGCAATACTCCTATTCCCAATATGAAATACGCCATGAGACCCTGGACTCAGGCAATACCCTCTTCATGAATCACTCTCAAAAAAGATGAAAAAGATTGATATTTTTCTACTTTATTTAATTACTGGAGAATGCAGGATGAAGCAGAATGGCAGAGTCTTAAAATGGCTGGGAAATCAGAAGAGAGATTGTGATATATGGATTGTTGGCCACAATTTTTCACCCTTTCCCAGAGCCACACCCTTGCCATGGCCTCGGGAATGACAGAGAAGACCACAATACCCCTTGATTGCAAACCATGGGACTTGCTTTGACCAAGATGTTGGCAGATGTGATGCTAGCAGTGTCTTGAAATGTACATAGCAGCAGGGCCTACATTTTGCCACCTCCATAGGAAAATGCGCCCTAACAGTACAGTTGTTGTAGGAGAAGGGTGAGAAACACCTGGAGTATAGGCAGCCCAATTCACCCATTGTGATAGAGCTTCCCTCTGTGAGCCGGAAAGCTCAGGAGGGAAAGAGCAACACTTATTACTATTCACATTGGTATTTTATAGATTTGTAAACATAGATCTATTTATGAAGCTATGAAATTCTCTTTCTACAAACTCTCCCTCAACTCAACAAGCTCTGTCTTTTAGACACCACAGTTCAAGATGGCGTCTTTCTACTGCCAAGTCATCAGCTCCCAGTGGACATCATTGGACATTTATGTCTCTATGTCCCTCTTTTGTATTTCTGCGTGTGTGTATGAGCTGACTCTGAAGGCGTACTGAGCAATAATGTAACAGGATATTTCTCTTAGAGTCTCCCCCCTGCCCTCTATACACACACAGGTGTACCACATATGACTGAAATAAGGAAAAATTTTTTACGGCGAACCATGATTTTTATTGCAGGTCTCAAGGAGCTGGACATGGTGGTGCACATCGGTAATCCTAGCACTCCGGAAGGCTAAGACAAGAGGATAAAAAGTTAGAGCCCAGCCTGGGCAGCATAGTGTCTTAGCACAACCCTGTCTCCAAATTAAAAAATAAGCAAAAAAAGGATGGGGATATAACTTGGTGCAAAGGCCTTGGGTTCACCCCCCAAGACCACACTCAAGAAAGGTGAGTTGTCTGAAAAAAGAAAGGTTTATCATGTTGCTCATGGATGTAAGATGACTGAAGGAGTTGGCCCATCCATCCTCGATGCCGAGACAGCTTGGCAGGGCCACTGTGCTCAGCTTTAGAGAGGCCTGAGCTGGAGCCTGTGCTTGTTCCTGGCTGAGTGACTTTGGTTATGTTGTCTTAATATCTCTTGTGTTTCCATTTTCATATCTCTAAAATGGAACGATGGGGACAATCCCCATTCCTAAGAGGCATCATAAAGATTAGAGACAATGTGTCTTTGATGGGCTACATTGTGAGCCACCCACATACATATGCAGAGGTCCTCCTCCCCAGTACCTCGGAATGTGACTGCATTTAGAGATAGGGCATTTCATGAAGGAATTAAGTTAAAATTCTGCCACCCGAGTGGATCCCACCCCGATCTGACTGGTGTCCTTAGAAGAAGAGTCGGTTAGAACACTAGCAGAGAAGAAGACACCATTTGCCAGTTAAGCAAAGAGGCCTCGTGAGAAATCAACACTGCTGACACCTTGGTCTTGGAATTTTAGCCTTAGAATGGTGAAAAAATAAATTTCTGTTGTTTCTGCCTCCCAGCACGTGGTACTTTGTTACAGTGGCCTGAGCAGCCTGGCACAGTTTCTAAAACTTCTGGCACAGATTCAAGAGTGATACTGGAAAGTGCAGTAAGTGGCCCCTCCTTGCCTTCCTTTCTCCGCTCCCTCTTCTTCCTCTTCCTCCTCCTCATCACTGTGTCCATTTCCCTCTTCCTCCCTCCCCTTCTGCCCTTCCTCCCCTCCCTGATCTGTTCCTCCTTCCTCGTCCTTCCATTTCTCTTCATCCTTATTGCCTTGCTTCACCGGAACTACATAGACCTCTAATCTCCTGGCGGAGGTGGAGCCCTGCAATAGGAAAGCAATGGGAGGACTATTTATGCTCATATAAAAGGGAAAAGACAGACTCTGGCATTTCCCCTGGGCTGGCCAGAGTCACAGAAGAATAACAATCAGGTGAGCTGCTGAGCTGCTCACAGCGAATACTTCTTTTAGGATTATGGAGTTTAACTGAATTGGAATGGTGAGACTAGCAGCTCGTAAATATCTTTCACTTCACTAGAAGAAAAGCAACTGCTATGTAGGTGCTCTTGCCCTTCCTCACCCTATGGTTTTAGGCTGGAATCCTGGCTGTGGGAGAAGGGCCTTTTGATCTATGGTCCTGATTGTTTGCATCCCTACATCCAAAGATGTAGCAGTACAGGGTGGAGGTGGCCCAGGGTACCCACTGGAGAGGTGCCCAGGCCCGACCCACAGCTCTCCCCAGGAGAGTGAGAGCAGTCCACGAGGATCGACTTCCCCTCCAAAAAAGACGCTTTCCTTCACCAGAAAAATGAGTGTGATCAGACTGGCTGGCAAGAGCCGTTTGAGATTTCCTGGATGAGAGGTTCTGTGTAAACCGAGGGCACTGTTGTTTTCATACCTGTTTGCTGGGCTAGGAGAGAAGGGAAATGGGAAAGTAAAGCTAGAATGCCTTTCTGGCAGCTGGTCTCCTAGCCTCTCAATCACACCCTGACGCTGCAAAATGCTCAAGCAGCAAGCGCTGGAGGGAAGAGCATGGGCAAATCGGAGCAAGGTGGGAGCTCAGACCGGGAGGGGGCTGCAGAGGTAGCACAGCTCCCTCAGTGGCAGTCCATCCCTGGCACTCTGTTTCTTTACCTTTGAGCTGAGCAGTTGGACCTGTGTCATTTTTCAAACTCAGATCATAGAATTTCCGGAATTTCTCATTAGCAAATGTAGAGGGAGCCCAGGTCAGAGGTCAGAGAAGGGGCACCCAGGAGTGAGAGAGTCAGGGAGAGGATAAGGGAGACAGGACAACTGCAAAGGAGGAGGGGGAAGGGAGAAGAAGGTAAGGGAAGGAGTTCTGTTTTTCACAGTTGGATCCTCATCTGGGAGCAGCTAAGGGCAGGGCCCTGATGCAAGCTGTATTGCATGAAGACCATGGTAAGCAGAAAGTGACAGCCACCTTCCTCCCATGCAGGAGCAGGGTGAGAATTCCTGTGCAAATCTTCCCTGGCCTTCTTGGTATTATACAGCCCAGAGTTCTATTAAGAGAATAGGCAAAAGCAGTGTCTGAGCAGCTGGGCATGCCGCTTCACCGGGGTGACAAGGTGGGAAGAATCTGGTTGAGGTCTAAGGGGCTCCCAGGCATGATGTGAACGGCCCCTCTCTGTCTCTCACTGATCAAGATGGGGCTGGAAATAATGCTGCAAGAGGCTGTGAGAGCTGCTTAATATGCAGGAGGGAGGTGTCATAAAGTCATGTGCTTGTCACATTCTATGTGAATGATGATGGACGGGGACACCTGAGCAGAAGCAGGCCTGTGTGCCTCACTATGCATGAGGCAGGGGCTCCACCTGGCACCGCAGCCAGAGCACCTGCCATGGTGGCACAGGTACGTGCGCATGAGGGGGCACAGATATGGGCCTTTGTGCATGGAAACCCAGGTGCATGCATGCGCGCGCACACACACACACACACACACACACACACATACACACCAGCCCAGGTGACGGTCGACAGCACAATGGCTTCTATGCTCCTTGGGGCCAGAACCATCTGTGAACGGCAGTCCCCATGCTTGTGTTATCATGGGGACTTCTCTTCCCCAGGGAAAGTCACCAGCTCAGGGTGAAGAACATTTGGGAAGGGGCGTGGAATCCCCTCTTTACCTCACTGCTCCCAAAGCCGCAGAAGACTGGAAGAGTCAAAGCTCCAATGTTACCAACAGCGATCCCAAGAGACGGAATCTCATTCTTCCTCCCCCAGTGATCACTCCAATGATCGATCATGGCTGCTCATGGCTGGTGGTTTCTGCCTCAGTGCCTGCCTGAACACATCTGGTTGTTGTCATAGCCATCATTAGTGCTCTCATAGGGCAGGGAAACTAGGTCTCCCTACCTCTCATCTTCAGTCTTCTCATCAGAGATTGGCCTCCACTCTCCTAAGGTCTGTGTTCTCTGGTGAAATCTGGAACATGCTGTTTCGGGCAAGGTCAGAGGATGTCACAGGGTGGCCTGTGGTATATCCAGTCTGTGGCCTAGGAATGGCACAAGTGCATTAGTCTCAGGGTAAGTGACTAGCTCCTCTGGATTACTTTCTGTGAAAGGCTCAATCCCAGAAAACTGGGTTCCATCTGTCAGCTGCAAAATGTTATCTCCTCTTTCAAGCTCATAAATCATCTTCAGGCAAATGTAACAACCAGCTACTCATGATGGCACGCCAGTATCTCCCAGTGAGTATACAGAACAGCTCAGTTGTTCACTTCCTTGTCTGCTGGATTTTTATATATTGTTGATGACAAGATGCTTCATAACCTCCAAGGCACATATTGGAAGAATAATCTCACTGAGGAGAGATCAATTGGATACTCAGCTTTGCCTGTGACCACTGACTGCAACCTCCCTGGAGTGTCCCACTGATTATGGTGAGAAACCATTCTGATCTCAGCTGGGTCAGCACATGGGGGAGGGGCAGTACTTCCCTTTCACTCTGCTTAGATTCACCCCCTGGCACTTTATAGTGCAATTGCAACTAGGCATTTATACAAGACTTTGCCAAAGGGTATGGGAAAAGAAAAGGGAAATGAATACACAAAGCAATATGGATTTTGACAATTTTGTTAACAAGGGATGGCCCAATGCTGGAAAATAATATTTTCTCATTACACAGGAAACTTAGAGGAAAAATAGTTGCCCAGAGAATTTTCACCTCTCAATCTGCTATTTATCTTTCTCCTACTTCTATTTTAGATGAAGATAACATAATGGTTTGTATCTAAAATGTCCCCTAAAGTCTTATATTTAGAGGTGAGGCTTGGTTGGAGGGGTCGGTCACTTGGACATGATTGGGAAGGGTGTACTCTGGTCCTCGGCTCTTCCTTTCCCTCTCTGCTTCCTGACAACCATAACATGGGCTGCTTCCCTCTGGCAGGCCCCTCCACCATGTGTTTCTGCCTTGAAGCCAGCCAACTTTGAATTGAACTCACCAAAAACTGTGAGCTAAATAATCATCTCTTCATTTGAGTTGTGGGTGTTGGGTATTGTGTCCCATTGACAGGAAAGTGACCAACAAAGGTACTCGAGGAGTATAACCTTCTTGGTCTTGAGGAATATTTCTCTACTTCCTGCCTGTGGAGAAAATGTAAGGCTGGAAGGGAACTCAGGGATTATCTAGTCGAGTTGTTTGCACATATGGCTGCTTATCAGAATTAGCTCCTGATAAACAGATTTCTGTGCCCGTCCTCTGACATCTTAATCTCAGATATCCTGGGAGGGGCACTGGGAATGTTATATTTAATAAGCCCCTGAGACAATGTGCCTTCTTGATGTTTGAAATTTAAGGAAAACTAAGGCCCTAGATGGGAGTTGTTCAAGGTTATATAAATGTTAGCAAGGAGTTTTTTGTTAGTGTTTCTCCCTGTATGTCAGTCTGGTACCCTGGTAACAGATTTTGCTAGAGTCCAAAGGAGAACAGGAAGCTTCAGTTTCCAAGGAGAAATTCCCTGATTTATTCTATATTAAACAGCTTGTCTCCAAGATCATAAAAGAAGATCCCAGGTATGAGAGCTAAAAAACTAGTGCACTGTTGAGAGATGTGCCCACATTCCCTCTACTCCAATTATTTGGGCCCATTAAAATGCCAACTATTTCTAAGTATTTCAGTAAATCCCAATCTACTACCAAGGATCTTGGAACCCAGACTTTTTGGAGGTAGGAGAGTAGACAGAAAGAACACAGGATTGGTGTTCAAGAACTTGAGTTCTGACCTTAGATCTTTCCGGGTCTTTTACCTGGATGACTTGAGTCACATTATTTCCTCTTTTTAAACTCAGTCCCTCATGGGCCATGAAAAGGACTGTGACTTGATATAAACAAATGTTTTAAATACTGTCTAATCATAAAGAAATGGGTCAGGAAAAGGAAACACCTCGATCCCCCTCCATGTATAGGGAAAAGCCTTTTCTGCTTTCTCCTCTGCTACACATACACTTCTCTTCTCCCAGTAACTCTGCTTGGAAGGCAGTCTCCAGAGTTAGGCAGTACAGGTTCAAAGAAGGCCTGGGAGAGCAAGAGTCATGGTAACGCTGGGAAAGCTCACAGCTGACTGCGATTCACATGCTCACTGCATGGGGCCATCATGACGGACACAAAGAAGCTGAAATGTTGGGCTCCAAAGGCCCTCAAATGACCCCACCTTCCCTTCCCAACTCCAAAGCCTGGAATATGTTTTTACCCAATGCCACACCCCTCACACTCATTCTCTCTACTTGCAGTGTCTTCTTCCACTCCAGGCCACTCTCTCTCTCCTATGGGAAACCATGTGACATTTCTGGAGTACATGTGCTGCCCTGACAGTCATTTCATACTGATTTTTGTTCAAGCAGTGGTGACTGTTGCTTTTGGCAAAGAAGGAAAAAGGCTGCAGCAGGTACACAAAGCATTTGAGATGTGAATCGGTGCCAGTCTCTTGAAATGAACTCAGCTCATCCCCCATCCTCTCTATCCCTGCCAGCTGCCTTGGATGTCACCTTCTTCCTTGTTTCCACCTCCTAGGCCACTAGTCAGCCTTTGGCCACCCTGCAGTCTCTCACTTCGTCTTGGCCCTGGGTCTTGTTCTTCCCCATCTGAATCAGAGCCCAATTCCAGACTTTCTCAGTGTCTCCCCAGATGAGGCTCCTGCTTGGTCTGACCATCCCCCCCGCTCCCGCCCCTTTGCACCTATTCTGATCTTGTTCATCTCTCTCTTGTCTATTTCCTCAGCTGCAGTCTCTCTGACAGGATGGTGTGTGGAGGTACAACAAAACGTCCCAGGCCCAAGTGAAGCCAGGACAGAAGAGTGTGGTCAAAAAAATTGTTGCCATACGGATCTAGGAGAGTATATCTGGAAACCTCGTGGAATGATAGCATCTCCAAACTTTAAACAGCATTTCAACTTCCCTGGTGTCTTTAGATGCACAGTTCTACTTCTTAAATTTGTCTTGGCATTTGCCAAAATATCCCATTTTGTTTCTCTCTTTCCCCTTTGCTCACCTTTCTTCACACACACACACACACACACACACTCCACACCATCCTTATACACGCACTTTCCAACACTTTCAATGATGCAGATCACAAGTTACCATTCATGGGGGAGAAGAATAGGAGTTATTTTTTCCGTAAAGCTCCTATCTGTATATCCCTGGACTCACTGGGAGGAAGACGGCTTTGTAGCTGGGTTCATCAGGAGATTTTTTTTCCATTTACCACTCCATAGTGGGTTCTTTAACACAACTGCATCTTACCTAGAGCACAGCATAAAAAAATTAGGTCTCCTTTCCTTTGAAACAACCTTTCACTCCCACCACCACCCTGACAGCTATGAAAGAGATTTTGAAAGTTGGTTCTGGCCCAATGGCCCTCTGAACAACGATTTTTTTTGCATATTTTATATGCATAAGGAGTCAAAGGCAAGGCCAGTTGTCACTGAAAGATGTATCTAAGCAACCTTGGTGCTAAGCAACAGATTGGAGCTCATAGAGTCCTGGTCCACTCCAGTCAGAGTGGGCTGCACAGAACTTGGCCTTGACTAGAGGGAGGGCTTGATTTGGATGGAAGAGGAGGTAGAGGAGAAGAGAAGAAGGAGAAGAAAGAGAAGAGGAAAGGAAATAGGGTCAGGGGCAGGCAAAATAGAATTAGGAAGGGGATGAAAATAAATAGATGATTGGTTTCAAACCATGTGGAATACCAATTCTGTGATTAGGCTAATATCTAAAGAATGATCACCAGAGTAATGACAACAGTTAAGCTTTTTGAAACTCTTTGAATCATGCTGTTTGGTTGGTGAGTGCATTTTCCAGGATGTCAAAATGTTCCCTCTCAAAACCCTTCAAAACTGGCATCACCCATGGCCCAAAAATTCATGCTGCCTCACTACCAACTGCTCCTGCAGAGCTGAGGAGCAGCCTGCATGGAGGGCACAGGGCTGAGCTTCTGGTGAGGGACCAGGCGATGTGTAGAAGGAACACTGAGGCAGTGAATGGAAGAGAGAAGAGTGCAGGATAAAGAGGGAGGTCAGACTAACCAATCCAAATGGGTGACAGACAGAATTGGGGCCAGTCCATATGGTCAGTAAGAACGTCCTCCTTTATTTCTACCTTCCTGCAAGGATTTTTAGGAAAGAGTCCAGGAACTGTCCTTAAATTCCCTCCTGATGGTGATGCTCAGCTAGTCTGAGGTTGCACAGTTGAGGAAAACAGCCTGACAGCCACAGTATAATCAGGCTGTCCCTGATCAGAGATAGGGTTGAATGGCTACAGGTACCAAAGGCCAAGTAGCACCTGGTATACAAGATCCCATTCCAGATCCCACTTCCCTACCTGCATTTCTCCTGAAACTTCTGTCCTAAACAAGCTCCTCCCTTCATTCTGCCCTCCCATTGGCCCTGAGTGGTTGCAGGTTGGCTGATACTGCGTGGATACTTACTACACACACTAGCCTGGATGACTAGATGCCATTTTAAAAGCTCTGGAATAGGGTTATTATGGGCTGTCATTCCTCTTTTCTAAATCAATTTATCTGTATCAGTTGTTGTCCACTGTCAGAATCTCTAGGACTCATGGAAAGGTTTCTAAGCCTGAAAAACACTTGGCTTGTCGCTAGTATGGCACATGTTTATGAGCTGTGCCTCATCCCAGCTGAGGTTTATCATCACCAGCCAAGCCATGAACTTAGCAATTTACAAATTCTAAGCTTTTGTGGTTTGTCTCCTCCCCAGGATAATTCCCAGACCAGGATTTGTCTGGAAGGAACCAGGTGCATTTGGTCTGGGGTTGATGAGATGTCTCTTTTTGTTTGGCTTTTAAAAACCAGACAAGAAGAAAATTGGGGACAAGCCCATTGTAGTGCCAGATGAATACATGTGGGTGAGTGTGTGTGAGTCTGTGTGTGTGCTACAGAGACTATTCAGAGATAGGTTTCTAGGGATTTTAACACACGCACACACACACACACACAGGCAAAGAAGCAGATGTTTGGAAAAATTATGTTATCTAGATTCACATAAACAACTAGACAAACTGTTTCTTTGCTTCAGCAGAACTGCTATATTTCAGCTTAACAGGCACTTGTTGAACACACCATAACTGAACCCCTTCCACATATTGAGGAAGTCTTCAACTTCTAAGGCAGAAGCTGCCTGCTATCATATAATGATTTTCCTTTTATATATAATAAAACTATCCTATAGTCACTATCCTAGAATACCTTTCAACTAGAGGAGAGATACCTGTCTCAGTGCTGTCAATCAGAGACAGGTACTCACTGTATATTGGCTACAAAGAAACAAGAACTGCAAGGGATCTATTTTTGGCAGACACTGGAGGCTGTAGCAGGAGCTGCAGCAGCCACATCTATGACCAAGGGCAAAAGTGGCATTTGTGAGTTGGGCCAGTTTTCTGAGGCAAATCAAGGGCAATAGGTGATATCTAGTGCTCAGGGATGGTAGCAAGGTAGCAAGGGTGTTTTGTTTAGTTCAGTGATATGGTTTAGGGTTGTGTTATTTATTTTAGAACTATTCATTCTGGTTCTCCGTCCCAACTGGAGATTTTGTAAGCTACTCCCAATTTCTTTCCTTTTTTTTGTGCTTAAATTCTTTTATTGGTACATTTTAGGTATACAATACGTTTACATTTATCATTGGGTGCTTGTATCTGTACAGGCTGTATCTTGGTTCTTATTTTTTCCCTATTTCCTGTCCTTCCTTCACCCCCTCCACCCTTCCCTATTTAAGAAGACTTTGTTTCCATTTTTTCCTTTTCTCATAATTTTTCTTTTTCCTCCTTTCCTTTCCCCTTCCCCTCCCACTTCCCCTTCTCCTTTGCCCCTTTTCTTCCTATTTCACATTATCAATTATTTGTTTTAATCATTTTAATCCTTGTTTACACTTTTAGTTTCTCACATCAGAGAAACTATTCGGTATTTACACATGTGTGTCCTATTTATTTCACTTAAGAGTATGGCCTCAATATACATCCATTTAGCTATAAATGACTCTAGTTTCTCATTCTTTATGGCTGAGTAGTACTCCATGTTATAAAAAACCAACATCTTTATCCAGTTTCCAGTTGATGGGCACTTGGGCTGTTTCCAAGCTTTAGCTATTACAAACTGTGCCGCTATAAGCATGGGTGCACATATATCGCTGTGGTATGATTCTTTTAATTCTTTTGGGAAGATCCCCAGCAGGGGAATAGCTGGGTCAAATGGGACCTCTATTCTGAGTTCTGTGAGGTATCTCCATACTGATTTCCACAGTGGTTGCACCAGTCTGCACACCCACCAGCAGTGGAGTAGGATTCCTTTCTCCCCACACCCTTGGCAACATTTGTTATTGGTTGATTTTTTTGATAGCACCCATTCTTTCTGGGGCGAGGTGGAATCTCAGTGTTGTTTTCATCTGCATCTCTCAAGTGACCAGTGATGTTGAACATTTTGTAAAAGCAGTAAATAAACATTTGAAAAAGGTTCCAATTTCTTTTGATAGATTTGTCCTCTTTCTCTCTTTGTTTTGTTTGGTTTTGTGGTCCTGAGGATTGAACCTAGGGCCTTTGTACTGAGCTACATCTCCAACCTCTTAAAAATTATTTTTTATGCAGAGAGTTACTAAATGTCTAAATTGTGCAGGCTGAGCTTGAACTTGCAATCCTCCTGTCTTAGCCACCCCCCAGCCCAGTATTGGGATTCCATGTGTGCACCACCCACCGTGCCCTCTTAAATTATTTTTCTCTTAAGCCAATTCAAAGTTGGTTTCTGCTGTTTGCAATTAAGAAAGACAATTGATGCAAAAATTGGCACAAGAATGATCAAAGACAGCAACTCATAAGAAAGTTGAGAGCTGGGCCTGCACTGGATCATTTGGTTTTATTAATTTTGAGGAGAGCAAACATTCACATTCCATTTCAAGATGGAATTCTACCAGTTTTGTCCAGCAGTACTGCTTCAGGAATTATCATGTGTGGCCTTTCACAATAATGAATCTATTGAAGGAAAAGCTAGGGTGAACAAGTAGCCAGTTATGTGGAACAGTATGACTGACAAGAGGAAATGAATCACTGTTGAGTGGGCAAGATTCTTCAAATAGTGCTGTAAAATAAAAAGAGAAATGATAGATCAAACTCCTAATTTCTAAGTTAAGTCATGAACTGAAAAACAAGAACTTTCTGGGAATATGCTAAAAAGCTCTCTGATTTCTTCCATATTTAGAACTGAAACAACCCAAATCATGCTCAAAATATGATCTTGCCAGTATCAAGTATTCATATCTTCATTATGGTTTTCAAATGAAAGCTAAGGCATTTATTGGTAAAGAGCAGCACTCCAAAACTGGCAAAGGGAGATATAAAAAGTTTCAGAAAATCGAAGTACTCTGATCCCCAAGCTCCTCTAAGTATCATTTAATACTAAAGACAACCCCTTCCTTTCTTGCCTGATTATGATGGTCCTACCTTAACTGAAGACCTTATAATGAGTGAATGAATTCCTTTGCAGAGGAACTCAATTATTCTAATTGCTCACTCTACCTTTCTTCTAATCTCATTACTTATAACTTGAGTCACTTGCCAGCACGCTCCCAGGGAGGAATGAAATAAGGGCTATTTTGTTGAAAATGTGTGCTCTTTTATTTACAATAATAAATAATCCCACATACTGCGTAAGTCACAAAAAGTACTGCCATCATCACCTTTTGGAATATTCAGGGGTGAGGTCATAGATTGGATAATTGTTCAGCAAGCATCCACTAGGCAGCCTCTCTCCTCTGGGATGGTGCATAAGTCCCCAAATCACTCCTTCTGGGTTTGGTCAAATGACTTGCTTTGGCCAGTGGAATGTGTCCAGTGGGCTGTGTTTGCATAATTTAGCTTAGCTCCATGTTCCTACAATTCATTCAGAAAACACCCTGTTCCAGGTAGCTCCTGATTCATGACAAAATAACATGTAGGGGTGACCAGAAACTGATCTTCAGACTTGAGTTCAGGGTCAGAGGCCATTGTCAAGCCTGGACATCAGCCTTGCCTTATGGGCTTCCATCAGTCTGCATTTTGAGATAATTTGTTATCTAGCATTACTGCAGCAACTGTTGACTAATGCAGACATTGCTACCTTCCATACCCCTACTTAACTCTCTGTTTTTCCAGTGTAGAAAAATGAAGCGGAAAAATGTGACAGCCGGTTTTTGTAAGCTCAATCACTCCAGTAGGAGCTGCTGTTGCAGATGTTGGCTACATTTTGGAGCAAACTGACACAAACTCTGTACATGGTAGACTCCTATGTATCTGGGTTTGTCTCAATTTCAATAGGAAAGACAAAACAAAACAACACAAAAATCAGAAGTTTGATTTCACTGAGCAGGGTCATCAATGTACCCTATGCTCCTTCCTCAGAGTTATAATAACTCTGGCTCAATATAATAATTTAGTCCACAGATATCGTATTTATCTCACCTTCCCACAGAACATGGATCTGATCTGCTATATTGGCAACATAGCAATATCTATCACAAGCTGATAGAACTTATGGGATTAAAAGAAACATGTCACTTAGAAATGGACGTTAAAGAAATGTATGTTAAAGCAAAGGAAACTAATTATATGTTCACACAGGGACTTTCCTTCTCAGTTAGATATATATGACTATCCTTCCAGCGCTAGGAACAAGTTGTTGTCATCTTTGCCTCCACTATCTTTGAGAGGGATGCACAATGCATAGAGGGCATCTATGGATTTGGGAGATAACATATAAATTATTTGGATATAGTGCTCTCATTCGTATATTGGTTGACAATCTTAGATGATCCTCAAGGTTATCAACTTTGAGTTACAGCTCAAGCAACATTATCACTTAGCTATTATAACCCTGTAGATGCAAGATTAAAGTGTCAGAGATACATTAAGATGCTTTAGAGATTCTACAAGCCTTGAGAGTAAACTCTCAAGTTTGGGAGCAAGGATTTTGGAGCAATGCCATGTTTTTTTTAACAAAGAAATTTCTTTTCTTTTCGGAAACAGTTTTTGGCTTGCTAGCATAGACCATGGAAAATTTAGTAATATGCCCATTCAAAACTAGATATTATCAGCAATCAAATTATGCATTTCAATATGGCCATATAACTCCAACATCAAGAAATGGCACATAATAGATCTTGATCAAGTTATTTCAGCAACCACATATAATTTTCATATATTTCCTGTGTAACTACTCTTGTCATACTGTCCTCCTCTACATGCACAGCTGTAGTTTCCTGATTATTTAACTGAAGAGGAAAAAATGCTAATTTGTTTACATATGCCTTCAAGAAATTATCTACTGCACCACCAAAGCCCTAACCAGGCTCTAAGAGAAAATCTCCAAGTTCTTCATCTTATATCTGAGGGATCAGAAGGAAGCTAATAGAAGGCATCCCAAAGTGCACATGCTAAGGAATCAAGAGTTATTAATCCTAAATTACAATATTTAAGTAAGATAGTGAGCTTTTATTGAGCACATATTATATGTGAATCAGATTCGAATAGACTAAATGCCTCACATTTCCTCAAGAATATTCATTGCCTCCACATTACAGCTGAAGTTTTAGCAAGTGAGTCACACATCACAGAATGCCTTACCAAAAGTGGCATTAAATTTGGTTATGTGCAAAGGAAAAATCATTTCTATTTTGTGGGGGAGGAGTGGGGTAAGGAAATATGGCTATAGTAGTTACTGCACAGAGGAAATTGCCATGGATTGGAAAGAGCCTGGGCTCTGTTAGGGTTATTCCTTATGTTCCATGGGCAGGCTTATTTTGTTTTTCTTTTTGTACTGGGGATCAAACTCGGGTCCTTGTGCTTGTGGGGCAGGAGGCGGAAACACTGAGCTAAATCCCTGGCCCTAGGCTCGTTTTAAGTGGGGGATTAGACCACAGAGTGGTTGTAAATAAAAGGAATAACCAAGCTATGTGATTTAATTTGATTCAACAAACATTTCAAATTAAAATCCAATACATCTTCATCAGACTTATGACTTTGGCTGGGAGATAAGACAACAATTATTGAACAAACTGTGGTATATATGATTGACAGAAAGAAAGAAGATATAGAAATAGTGGATATACCATATATGCCTATGTATGCTTAGATATTTATATGGTAGGCATGTGTGCAATCCTATCCCATTAGTCTGGACGGTATTTAAGGTGGCTTCATAAATGTATACACAAAATAATGACATGAAATGTAAAATATTCAAATGAGGAAGGTGGTAGGAAGGAAATATCAGCATAGCAGAAATAAGATGTCACAGGTGTTTAGTGCACATGATACATGTTATATATTTAGGAAAGAAAGAAGTAAATTTGGCTCTAAACTTTCCAGCATCCTAAGAAAACAAAGAAAAAGTGTTGTATTTTTAAGAAAAGATCAGAATAAGCTGAAGGAACAGAAACTAATATTTATTCAGCAATGATTCCATTTAATCCTAATATAAAGTCTACAGAAAAGGTGTTGATTCTTATTTTAGAAATGAGGAACTTCAGTGCACACAATTTTTAAAAAATATTATTAAATTGTTTTCAGCTATTAAATTTAAGTCTAAGTACTTTTTTTAGACTTTTCTTTTTTATTAGTTCATGTTTGTAATGCATAATGATCGCATTCCCCATGGGAGTTGGTGTGCACATAGCACATCTCAGTTATTTTTTCAACCTCCTTTCCTCCTCTGCCTCTCCCCTTCCTTCATCTCTTCATCCCCTTCCTATTTCCAAAAGATCTCTCTCCTTGTTTCCTATTATCTGCCTTTTATTTTTTTCTTTATTTATATTTTGTGTTTCTCATATAAGAGAAACCGTGTAATATTTAAGCTTGTGTGTCTAAGTATCTCGATGTCAAAGACCATTCTGTTTGCATTACAGTACCTTGCTTCAGAGTTCTAAGAAAGCCCTAAGAAAGCGCTTGGAAAAAACAAGCAAAAAATGTTGGTTGTGAGAACCAGACAGTCTCCCCTATTTCTCCTGGTGGATCCTTTCCAATAGCAGAGACCAGATGTGTTCAGAAACCCCAATCAATTGACCACATATCCTAAAGTCTTTTCAGCTTGGCATGGTAGCCAGAGAGTTAAAGACAGTTATTTCAGTTACTATTTCTCAACAAGTGTTCAACCAGCTTGATGGAGGGAAGGAAAGAAAACAAATGCTAGAATCCAAGGTATATCCACAGAAGATTCAAGGTAAGAAAATTAAAAAATGATAGATACTAAGAATAAAGATAGTAAATTGTATTTTTCTCTTCTAAAGATGTCAGGAAAAGACTTTCTCTTTAATTTCCTGGTAATTACTAGCCTCCCTGGCAGTGAATTACCCTATATTAATTAACTTTATTTATTGCTGTTGGCAGAGTGGCAATACAGTAAATCAAGCAATTAACAACTTCCATATTACATTCAGAAGAGATGTAACAAGATGCCAAACAGATTGACTTCTTACTTTATGTTTTACTCAAAGATTTTCTCTTCAGGGTTTGACCCTTTGTGTTATTACTCTTATGGGAATTTGGTCAGCATGGGTGAAGCTGAGAGGCCCTTCCACGCAGATAGGTCTTGGGCTAGCAGCTGGGAGGTCCAAGTCTCAGATGGAGGAGCTGGACTACGTGATTCAGACCCTGGGGATAAGACACCTGACACTATAGGTTGGAACAAGAAATGGGGAATTATCTTGACCTGTCTTGTTTCTTTTGTTTAGGTCTTCAGTCTTTATGTCATAAATAAGGGTCTGTATCAGAGGTCTTTTTGCATTTTCACCAACCATGTACAACAGTTCCTTTTTCCCTATGTTCTCACTGACAAAGCTCATTCTTCAGTGCCCTGACTTTGGTTTAAAAAAAATTAAAACTTTTGGTACATGTTTGCAGGACATGGTGAGTACACACATTGTGGAAGGTTTACATGTACATAGCACAACTTAATTTTTCTCTCATCCCCTTTTCCTTCCTTCTCCCTCCCTCCACCTTTTGGTTCCCTTCCCACTTGGATCTATCTCCCTGTTTCCTATTATCTATCTTTTATTTTGCTCTTGACTTTGACCTTTGTCTTTGCTCTACAGTTTCTTGGGCAGTATCTGTTATCTGGAGCTTGAAACATTATCTTTAAAAAGTTTCACTCTGACACTTGGCGTCCTTGTCCTTGAAAAGTTTACTTTCAGATCCACCGTTGTTTTGCAGCCCAAATCCGAATCTCACATGGAATTTTCATGCCTGTTGTTAAAGGCTGTATTGCTCTGTTTTATAAAACACCTTTCCATTGTCCTTTTTCCTTTTCTCTGGCATATTTTAACCAATCCACCTACAACAGGCACCTTGCAATCCTTCCAAGTTTCCCCCTGCTAAAGTATTTTGTTTTCCTGGGGGAAGAATTCTGTCCCAGAGCTTCTGTGTATCATTCTCCCACCGATTTTTGCATCTTCTAAAGCACAGGCCAGCTTCTGAACTAAGTCAATTCATGACCTTAATTCTGTGAACTGCCCTGTCCTTGTCCAGCTCTTTGCTCCTTGATCCTTCACTGCTTCTTGTCAACTATATATCCAATCATTTCCCATAATGCAAAGAGGGGAAGATACTGGCTACCTGATCCCCAGTAATTTAGAAGATCACTTTTTGTATTAGTGAAGCATATTCTGCCTCCAAAATTAAGGAAGGCAAATCCTTAAATTTCTGTCTTGACCAAATGCCGTGAACAGGATTCATGCTGAGAATGTCAGCCCCAACTCTCGTATGTCTGCTCAATCCCTATCTTCAGACAGGATAGTTCAGCCACTCTCAGAGGCCTAGTGTTATGAATCTCATTAATCCAACTAGCATTCTCACCCCAAAAAAGATAACACTCTCAGAAAGATGTAGATGAAGTATCAAGCAGATGAAATATTGGCTTGAAACCTCTGTAGCCTGCATAGAATAACTAAGTTGCATCCTAGAGTCCTAAAAAATTGCTCTTGGATTATGGAAAAACAGAGACTTTTTTATATCATGATGTGAAGTGTGCAACCTCTTCAGTTGGTGCTGCAACAGTTCTAAGTAAAATGTTTAACATTAGATACTAAAGTTGAAAATATGCACAGCCATGCTCGGCCAGTTCTCTTCTTAGGTATTGTATAAGTTCCCATGTCTGTTGTTAAAAATTACCACAGACTCAGTGGTTTAAAACAACAGACATTCATTTGTGTGGGTCAAAAGGCCAGAAGTCAGAAAATACTACCAAAGTATTGAAAAAAGATAACAGAGGGGCGTGTTTCCTCCAGAGACTGTAGAAGAGAATCCTCTCCTCACCACTCTTAGCCTCCTCTACTTCAGACTTTCCTTGATTCACACCATTTACTCCAATCCTGTCTCAGTGGTATCACTCCTTCCTCTTTCTCCTCGTCAACATCCCTTCTTTGTCACTCTCTTTTACAAAGACACTTGTGACCATCTGTGTTTAGGTCAATCCAGATACTACAGGATAATCTCTTCATTTCAAGACTCTTAATTTAAATGTATCTGGAAAGACTCTTTTCTGAAATAAGATGGCATTTACAGGCTCCATCCTTTATGTTGCTATAGATATATATTCAACAGATATGTACATACATGTATACCCAGAGATAGGTACAAGAATATATAAAGCACATATCCATAATGAATCCAAACTCGGAAAACCTAAATATCCATCAGGATTATAATGGATAAATAAGATGTTTTCACGGAAGGAAATATCACATAGCAATGAAAATAAACATGCTCTTGCTACATATAATATGGTTAAATATCACAAAGCTAAGTTTGAGGAAAAGAAACAAGATGCAGAAAGGACTCACTGACCAGGCTTGGTGGCACACACCCATAATCCCAGTGCTGTGGGAGACTGAAGCAGGAGGATCACAAGTTTGAGGCCACCGTGAGCAAGGGCTTAGTGAGACATTGTCTCAGAGAAAAAAGGGCTATAGCTGTAGCTTGGTACAAAGGGCCTCAGTTCAATTCATACCAAACAACAAACAAACAAAAAGCTAAGTTTATGATTTCATTTCACGTGGTTTGAAAAACAGATAAAATGAAGCTGAAATATTTAGGAAAGTATATATAGTTATGTGGTAAGAATATGTGTTGTATAGAGTAGTATTCTCCCCAAATTCATGTTCACCTGGAACCTATTCTAAATGTGAGCATTTTTAGAAATAGATTCTTCGAAGATGAGATAAGGTTAAAATAAAGTCCCCCTGGATTAAAGTAGGCCCTTTATCGAATGACTGGTGTCCTCACAGGAAGGTTCTGTGAAGACACAGGGAACACACCACATGAAGACAGGGGAGACCACAGTGCTGTGTCACAAGCTAGGGGTGCCAAGCATTCCTGAGAGTCACCAGAAGCTTGGAAGGGTCACGGACAGGTACCAAGAATAATTTGTCAAACTCCGTACTTACACCTGTGTTCTTATCTCTTTTTGCTGTCTATGTTTCTATAAAGGCTTGGGAGCCTTCTTGTAGGGACATCTGTCTGTCCCCTGAGGTTGGAGCTTGCTGAGCGAGTCAGCTGCACAGGCCTGTGCTACCAGTGACAAGGACTTCCAGCAACTGGCTGTGTCCATCATGGAGAGTCAGCTCAGCACAGGCCCATTGGAAATGTAATGCTCCCCCTTGGGGAAAGCTTATCTTGGGAAAAGTCTAGGTAAATCCTTGTTTGTTTTCTTTTTTTGTTAAATTTTTATTTTTATTGGTACATGTTCACAGTACACAATTATCACATTTCTCATGGGAAGTTGGTACATGTACATAATACACCTTAATTCTTTTCTTTTTTAACCTCCTTCCCTCCCTCCCCTCTCCCCACTTCTTGGCCTAATTCATTTTCTGTACTTCTCTGAATCTATAGACGGGGAGGACTGAGAGAAAACTGAAAGCAGAAAACAGATTATTTCACTGAATTGTCCTCTAAGTCCTTTTTTGTTGCATGAAGCACAATTTAGATTTGTTCTGAATAGCCAGGAATATTTCCAAAAGGAGAAGTTTTTCCATTGAATGGCATTAGATTTGAGAGTTTGGATACCTTGGGAGAGGACATAGTATCTGAACAAGCCACTTATGGGGCTGTTGGGGCCCTGAAAGAAGATTTGAGAGGTGAAGGACTGAGGAAGCACTGGGCAGAAAGCTCTGGATTGTTGTCTGGGGGACAGAGTCAGAAATCCGAAGATATGCCAGGAATCACCCTTGTGACTGGAGGCTTTTTGGATTCTGGGCTTTTCTTCTCATCAGAACTTTCCAAAGCCAAGCCTCAGCTGAATGGCTAGAGCTGACAGCAACAGGAAGATGAGGAGAAAGGTGAATGCACGGTGATAGGAGACCAATGGTCTTGCTTTTGTTGGGAGGATTGAGGCACCTTTGCAGCACACTCCCCTTCTTCCTCTATAAAATGAGGGAGGACATCCTAGAGCACAGATCATTGTAAAGATCAACAGAAAAGCAATGTGCATGCACCAATTCCTGCTCTGTACCTAGCATTTTGTGTGCTTTATACCATTTACCTCTTCCAAGAGCCCCAAGGCATAGATTATATGGTCTCCATTTTATAGTAGGGAGTATCAGGCAAAAACCACATTTGGTCAAGAGCAAACATCACTGAAGTCATACAAGTAGAAACTGGTGGAGCCAACACTTGAAGCCTCAGCTCCGTGGCCCTGGAGATGGAACCTCCCAACAACATAGCCCTGTGCTTGTGAAGACAGTCTAGCAAAGATTGCTAGATGTCCCAGGACCTGAAGCTATATCCTCCCTTGCTAACTCAATAAAGCCATCCTAAATCATCAAACAACTGTCAGAAAATGCAACAAACTCCAGTGACCACTTTAATAACTCTTCTGAAATAGCATATGTCCCATTCTTTACCAACAAATGATTAGGTGTGTCCTTTTGTTTTTGGTATCAGGGATCAAACTCGGGACCTGGCCCTTGTGAGGCAGGTGCTGGAACCACTGAGCTAGAATTGGTGTGTCTTTCTTTTACTGTAGCCTTGAGTATATTTTCAGTTTACTCAGATGATTCGGTGTCACATATAAGCAAGTGTACATAGACATTGCCGAAAGTGGAGTAGAGTTATTATTTTATAAAAATTATTATACTACAGACAATCACTGTAATATAATTTGTATTCGTATAGAGAAGACTCAGTAGCAGAAAAATAGGGTTGGGAGTTTGATAGTTGATGTGTGAATCTGGGGATCCCTGGCCAGTGTTCCTCTGTATTGTATATTGGGGATTCTGAGACATTTTTGGTTCAATCATGTTTCTTTGGTTCCTTGTGGAAGTCACCTCCACTTAGAACCCAGTGGAGATGCTTGTCCAAAAGCCTCTCCTCTATCAGGATCCCTGGACAGTTTTTTCCTAAAACACATTCTTACATCACTTTGAGAACATGAACACCACAAAACTAAAAGCTGGAATACATAGTCAACCTATAGTCATAGAACAAAAGGTAGTATAATATAAAGAAAAAAGCATATATATATATATATATATATATATATATATATATATATATATATATATATACACACACACTGTTTTCTTTTTCTTTTTTTTATTTGGTAGCTAAAAAAATCTATATAAATTCCCTCTTCCTAATTTTCATATGAAAGTGTCTTTCTCCTAACTTCCTTTTATTTTTATTTAAGATAAAGCCTCACTATGATACCCAGGCTGACCTCAAAGTTACAATCATCCTTCCTCAGCCTCCCACCTCCCCAAGCTTTTTTAGTTGAACATTTAATTAATTTATTTTCATCACTTCAGAACTAAAAAGTGTAAACAGTTAAGGCTAAGAATTTGAACTTTGGGCTATTTCTTGTAAGTTTGATATAAAAGGTTTATACTTTTATTATTCTACCTAATAACATGTTTTGCTTTCCCTTTCATCTGAGAAGTATTTAGAAATTTTTCTTAGTTTTTATTTATGAGTGACTACAGATTTTTAATATATAAACATTATTTTCTAGAATTGTGTCACTGCTGAATAAGGTCACCTACAGTAAGTTTACTGAGGTTTTCCCCTATTATATGATGAAGTTTTGTAATATTTCATAAGCACTGAAAGAAGATGTTTTGTACTAACATGAAGAAGCATTTGGTATTAATTTTGGAAATTCCATTATTCTTTTTTTGTCTTAAATTTTTCTTTGTCTAATATTAAAACTATGACTCTTCCTGTTTTAAAATTTTCCTTTGATGTACTTATTCATTTCTTAATTTTTCTTGTTTAGTTTTGTCTTATTTAGTCGTGTTTAAGTGGACTACTTATAATATCAAGAGTAACTTACTTTACAGTTCAGGCCAATCTATAAGTCTTCGACTTAATTGAGGTGATTATACACTTTATCTTTATTGCCAGAGTTAAAAGTTCAGTCATAATTTATCCTACTGCATACAGTTTTCAATACTCTACCTTATCCTTCCTGAATCTCTTTCATTATATGCATTATATATGGACGACCAGGAACCATGATAATTGCATTATATTATATGGAAGGTCAAGAATCATGCTAATTACATTATATTATATGGAAGGTCAGGAAGCATGATAATTACAGGTACTTCATGGATCTTTCTAGGGTGATGCTATTAAAGTAATTTAGCTTGAATACTTCCAACAACTTGATGTTGCTCTCCAGCTTCTTTATCATAATCACTATTGCTGAAATCACCTAACTCCTTATCACACATTAAATTTCTGAGAAGCATTTTTCAAATCTATGTACCTTGAATTAGCAAGGCAAAAACTGGACAGGCATTGTTTGTCCACCCTTCAGGAAAATGTTTCAGAACACTTCTACTTCTTCCACTCTTTCTCTTTTAGTTTTACAGTCTATATGACTTTGTTACGATAGTATTATTTGTTAATAAAATTAGGGCTACTTTATCAGTTTCTAATTAGTAAATCTTAACTGTATGTATATATCGTCTCTTTCAAGAAACATTTGAATGCATCCATTACTCTTGAACCAGATTTATAATTTTAGGATTAAATTCTGTTTTAGTAGTTGTAGGACTTGTCATCATTACTTCTACCCTGCAGTTGCCTCATTCTTGGGCTCTCATTTTTGTTCAGCACAGTAATGTTATGTTCAAGTTAGTTTTTGCTAGAAGTATATTGCACATTTACCAAGAAAACTATAATGATTATTTTTTTGTTTTGCTTAACAAATTCCCTCCCCTTAATATCCTACAAGGCTATTCCATTACCTTTTGCCTTTGATGTTACCCAGAAGAATCCTGAGGCCAGTGGGGTTTTGTTCTTTTTTTTAACTATTTACATTAAAGTTGTTTTGGTGGTGAGAAAAAGAGAATGATTCTGGTAGATTTAAGAAAACAGGATTTGTTGAAAGGATTATAGTACACAATTGAAGGAAGAGTTGAAATCCAGGCTTGGGAAGGCCAAGAAGCAAGATAATTATGGTTGCCTTATGGATCTTTCTAGAGTGACGCTGTGGGGGTGATTTAGCCAGAGACAACTTCATGTTTCTATTCAGGTTTCCCCTTCCTTGGAGAGAAGTTCAGACTGGTTCTGCTTCAGGTGGGCCCCCACCACAATCTCAAATAGCACTGGCCAGGATAGTCAGCCCTAGTGGTGGTGACCGATCCACCACTGTGAGCCAGGGAGTTCCAACAGACAGGAAGATTCCCTGAGAACTAGGGAGCCAGTTTGTCTGGAACCCACTGGAGTAACCTGAGAATTTTCAGCATTTAATATTAGAGTATTTCCATTCTTGCTATTAAAAAATATAAATTATCAGAGTGGTTTAGAAACTCATGATTTTTTTAGTTCAGGAAGATTTTCTTTAGAAAAACAGGTTTATTTCTTCTATTTTCTTTGCTGCTCTCTTGCTCTGAAGCCCCAGTCATCCAAGCATTTCGTGATTATTCCTTGTCCTCTTCTATGCTAGTAATCTAATTGATGGCCACTTTTTATCCTTTTTCTTTGGTAATTCTAAGATACTCTTAGTCATCCTCTAAACAAAGTGATTTTCTGCAATGTTGATTTCTGTCTTTTAATTTCCCAAGAAATGATTTAAGTAAATTTTTCTTTTGGAATCATTTCACGTTTGCACAAAGGTGTTAATAACACTACATACGGTTGCCAGACGCCCTCTCTTCTACCTTGAAAGGTCCGCATTGTGCATTACAGCACTATTTTCATTACATTCTGAACTCAACAATAATTGATTGCTGTGACAGTCACAAATCATCCCAAACTTCCCTTATTCTTGCCTAGTTCTGGAAGTCAGAGTTCTGACTCAAACAGTAGGTGAGTCTGTGTAT
The DNA here is from genome assembly GCF_000247695.1 of Heterocephalus glaber. The sequence continues at coordinate 16,433,130 of NW_004624758.1, forward strand.
TCTCACAGATTCTAACTCAAAACATGCTTCCTCATGTTTTCCAGCTTGTGGAGGCTGCCTGCTTCCCTCTGCTCATGGTCTCCTCCAGCTTTAATGCCCCTCCACATCCATGCTCTATCTCTTTTCTTCCTCTTCTGCCTTTGGCTTTCTTGCCTCCCTTCTGTAAGGACCTTTGTGACTACATTGGGCTCATCTGGATAATCTAGAATAGTTCTTATTCTCAGTATTCTTCCTTAAATTGCATCTGTAAAGTCCTATCTTCCATGTAAACTAGCACATTATTAGGTTATAGGTGTCAGGAGGTAGATAGCTTGGAGTGCTAGACATTATTCAGTCCACTACAGAGCATGATTTTATTATTTAATAAAACTCCATTTACTCAACTTTTTATTAGTTTTCTACTCTAGGTGTTAGCACTTAGCTGTTTTGTAGCTCCACATTCTCCTCTGCTCTGAGGCAGTTTCTCAGTCCCAAAGAACAATACTAATTTTGCCTTTTCATTTTTTGTTTTTCTTATAATTCTTTCTGTATTATCCATTTCTCTTTCCAATTCATCCACTGTATCCTGTCCCACTTTGATTCTTCTGACCCTCTTTTATTTATTATTTGCCCCTATTTTTTTTTAGAAACGAATTCTTTAGCATTCTATTGAAAATGTCAAGCAGCTGCCTGAAATTCCTTGTTCTAAACTAGATGTTTTTGGAATAGTGCTCTCCCTCTGAGTCATCAGAGGATGTTTCACTGACTTTGTTCTCAGTGTGGCTTTCAAATATGTTGCAAGCTCTCTACACCTGGTGTTTGCCAACACACAGGGTGTGGAGACAGCACACCTCCCCAGTGTGCAGCCACATGGCTAATGAAGAATGAGCTTCTCTGATCAAGAGGTGGAAGACCTGAGCCCTGAAATAACGAAGATGGTAAAGGAAGAAGAAACTTTGTTTTGTCTAATTGCAGATGGTCTTTCTCAGATAAACTTAGGGCAGATGCTTTTTGCTATACACCCATCTGCTATATGGTTATAGGAGGCTCCCCCAAGTTTCTGTGAATAACTTGTTTCTCAGGCTATGTTTTTATTGCTGTTAAAGGCAGTCTTTCTTTCTATCTAATATAAGGTATGAAATGGACAAGCCTAGAATTCATGGATAAAGGTCCAAATTTCAAAATTGTCCTACATGGAGATGGTGTTTCAAGTTACAAGACTGCCTAATATCAACCAGCAAGAAAAAGCAAGTGAAAGAATTGAAGCAGGCTCAGTGTTGAGTGCCAGGTCACTTCACATGTTTGCAGGTCTAACAGCTTTGTGTGGCAGAGCCCTGACTTGAAAGCCTTGTCTAACAGAAAGCGATCTCACATGAACTTCTGAGTGCTGAGGCAACAGTCTGTGGCAGAACAAAACATTCTAGTTGAGACATGAGCTCCGTGGCCAGCCAGAATTGGACTCCAATCCAGTCACTCAGTAAGTGTTAAGGCTTGTGTCTAGATATCCCCCCCAAGCCTCATACAGTCATATCTGGGGCTTTTTCAGAGGTGTCTGGATCGAGAGTGTGTGACACTGGGATTGATTCATGGTGCAATGCTAGGCTTAAGAGTGTGAATGCTACCCGCCCTAGGGTTCGTAGTCTGGATAAGATATAAGAGACAGAAAGAGGCTTGTAGCAGGTAACTTGGTGCCTTTTGCCTTCTGCCTTCTGCCTGCTGTGGACTGTTTCTCCTCTGTGATTCCCCTCTGCTATGCCACCCTGCCTTGGAGCCAGTCAGCTATGAACTGAAACCTCTACACACTGGAAGCTAAATAAACGTTTTTGCCTTTAAATTTGGGTGTTGGATACTATATCTCAGCAACAAGCAAAGTAAGACTTTAGGGCTGAGAATGTTTTCCTCAATGATGGACCTCATATATGACAAGGTCCCATAAGATTTTGTCTTCTAGACTTTCCTTGGCACTGGGACAAAATACCTGATACCTACAATTTAAAGGAGGGGAGGTTTATTTTGGGTTACTTTTTTTTTTCTTTTTAGATTTCAGTTTCAGTGCATAGTTGGCTAGTTCCAGGACAGAGCTGGCACAGGGGTAGGGACTGGGCAGAAGAAAGCTGCTTTCATGATGATGGTCAGGAAGCAGGTTTAAAATGGTAATTTTAATGTTATGGAGATTTTTCCCTAATAAAAAAATTGAAAAAATAAGAAGTTAGTTTTCATCATCACTTGGGTAGCACCTGGTTGGAGCTGTTACAGCTCCGTAAGCTTCCAGTCTGGGAAGAAGAGCTTGGTGTTCATTCTTACGGACATCTACCTGTCTATGCCGTATCACTTAGGACTTCCTTCTTGGGCTGATGCATAGCTGAAGTGAGTTCAGAAGCTCACAATATCAATAATTTCATGTCCAACTTCCTTCCTTGCTTCTGCAGTTGGAAAAGGGTAGTGAGAAGGAATATGGAGTTTGATATGTAATGAGTAGATGGAAGCTGTCTCTCCTCCTCTTTCCTGCCTCAGGAGGTGGTGGCTGCCCCAGGTACTAGGGGCTTCTTTCAACATATGCAAATCAGGCCCCTCTTTTCTCTGTTTGGTTTTTGAGCTTTGGTCAGCAATTCTAGGGCACCAGCTATTCCATAGGCATATGATACATATAGGAAGACTTCCCTGATAGCTAGAGGACCCATAAACCAAGGTGCCCTGAAATGCAGCGAGCTTCCTGACTATTGATTTAAGTGTATTGCCAAAGGCACTCCTGTTTGTAAAGAATATGAAAGTTAGCACCTTCAGAGTCTTTCCCTTTTTAAAAAAAATTCTAGGGATAAACAGACTTTTGTTTTTGTTTTATCTAATGGAAAAGTTAGAGAAAGAATACCTCATCATGTAAATCTGCAGCACCTTAGCTGGGTGTGGCGGTGCAGGCCTGTAAGTTCAGCACTCAGTGAGGTTGAGCCAGAAGGATTGCAAGTTCAAGCCCAGCCAGGACAATTTAATGACTTAGCAAGAACTTATCTCAAAAACAAATTTTTAAAATCATTCTACTGACTTTTTCCTGTCCATTATTATTTTAAATTTTTAATTAAAAAATTTATTTTATGTTTATGATACATAGATCTCATACCTTGATCATTTTTGCTTCCCCTTTCCCCCGACTTAGCCTCTCCCCCATCCCAGATCTCTTTCCCTACCGTCAAAAGTCAAGCTCTGTTTTCTATCATTTTAACTTTATTTGCTCTTTACATTACTTATTTTGGTTTCTCGTACAAGAGAAACCATGCGATATTTAACCTTCTGTGACTGATTTATTTCATTTCACATTTCAGTTTCAAGATACATCCATTTCCCTACAAATGACTCAAATTTATCCTCCTTAATGGCTGATGGTATGTATACCATTGTGGATATATACCACATTTTTTACCCATTCATCTATTGATAGGCATGTAGGGTATTTCCATAATTTAGGTATGTGAGCATGTGCTATAAACATGGTCATGCAGGTATCACTGTAACAGGATGACTTTAACTCTTTCAGGAAGAAAATTCAGAGAGGTATAGCTGGGTCAAATGGTATTTGTATCTTTAGTTTTTTGATGAATCTCCATATTGATTTTCATAGTAGTTGTTCTAGTTTACATTTCTACCTCCAGTGTAGAAGGGTCCTTTTTTTCCACATATCCTCACCAGCATTTGTAGTTTTTCAGTCCTCCATGACAGTCATTCTTTCTGGAGAAAGATGAAATCTCAATGTTGTTTTGATTTGCATTTCCTTAATGAGCAAAGATGCTGAGCAGTTTTTCATGTACTTACTGGCCTTTTGAACTACTTCATTTGAGAAGTTGCCTGATAATTTTAATTGTTCATTGTTTGATTGGATCTTTTGTTTGGGGTATTAATGTTTTTTAATTCTTTATTTTTCTGGATTCTAGACCTCTGTCAAAAGAACAGTTAGCAATTTCTTTTGCCATTCTATAGGCTGACTCTAAAAAAAACCCCATATTTTTAAAAGGGCTAGGGATGTAGCTCAGTGTGAAGGTCCTGGGATCAATCCTTAGTACTACAAAAAGCAAACAAACAAATAAATATAAATCCAGACCATCTCATACATTTAATGATTCCATACGTATTTATTTACATCCACTCTGTGCCAGGCAAAAGCCAAGAAAAATCAGGTGTAATTAAAGTAGAGAGAGGCACCTGAACAGACATTTGTGTGTAGTTTCATCTTTCTTTTGGCATTTTCTATGCAACAAAATATCAGTACCATGTTATATATGCAGCAATGTAATATATAAAGAATTATAGACTGACACACGGGCCTGGCTCTGAAAGGCTTATGATAAAATTAGAGGTTTTATTTTATTTTATTTTGGTTTTTATTAGGTTTATTGGTACATTTTAGGTATACAATATAATGACATTCATCATTGGGAGTTTATACCTTTACATAATATTTATCTTGGTTCTTATTTTTTTCCTCATTCCCCTGTCCTCCCTTCAGCCCCTCCACCCTTCCCTATTGACAAAGACTTGTTTCCATTTTTTCCTTTTGGTTTTTTTGAGACAGAGTCTCTGTATGTAGCTCTGGCCTTGAACTCACTATGTAGCCTAAATTGGCCTTGAACTTGGGGCTGTCCTTCTGCCTCAGCCTCCCTCTTGGCAGAATTATAGGCACGGGGCCACCGTGCTCTGGGAGAGCTCTTATATTAAATGAGACTATACTACCATGTACAAAGTCTAAAAGCAGTTCATGGTTGCCAACTGGCTCCTGTAGAAAATTAATTTTTTAGGCTAAATAGTAATGGAACTAGAGTGATCAGAGAAAGCTCAGTGGAAAATTTAAAATTTATCTTACAAAAAAAAAAATTCTTAGAATCCCATCCCCCAGAGAAGGGCCATAATTTCAAGAGCCCTGAGCCTTAAATGTCTAGGTAATAAATGTCTTATTGTCTAGGTAATAAGAGTGTTGGGGAGGGGTGGCATTTTCCTTCGTGTTGGGAAGGACACGCCAAACGGTCTAAAATAGGAATCTCCAAGATGGTCTGTGGGTGAGGTGAACAGCAACTTTCCCGGCTTGGTTATTATTAGGTACAGATCATTTTAGGTAAGTTGTGCTATAAAAATGTAAACTCTGAGTCATTCTCTGAGCATCTAACTTTAAGTGCATGTCTGTCCCAGTACAGAAAGTTTGACAGTTTTCTTTCTATCCTGAGGACTCTTCACTACTCACGTCTGACTTGTGAGGAAGGGGGAAAAGGCCATCTTTCATCTCTGACTGGGTGAAATGTCTGTGTAGGCAATGAGCATTAAAGCTACAGGACTAGGGATACTAAGGCACAAATATGCATATTCTCTCCCTAGTGTTATCTGATCTGAGTAGCTGAGAGGAGCACCTCTATTCCAAAGTACGAACCTCCTATACCAATCAGGTTCCACTGTGTGTGAAATTGTAGCAACAGCATTATTGACTCATTCCTCTCATTTTTTCTCCTCCCAGCTTCTTTGATATGCAAGGAAATAATTCGTTCTAAACTGCTAGTAAGGAGTCAGACCTGCATGCACCAATTGCTTTGAGGAGGAGAACGCAGAATGTAGAGTGAAAGAATATGTTACAGCCCAAGAAGGCCTCACTTTACCTGGGATGTATTTGGCATCATCCCACATTGGCCTAAGGACAGGAAGAGCAGTGGCTGATGCAGCTCACAGTGCTGAAACTGACTGAGACCTCCAAGGACACGCATGACACTTATTACTTCAGAAAGGCAAGGGAAAGTGACAGCTGGTCTTGGAACTTTTATCTCCACGAACATTTCCTTGGGCTTTCAGGACACAGAATGGCTTGAGTTTCTCTGTTTTTTTGTGCCATCACACACCACTTACCTCTGCTTACCTATGCAGTTGAGTAGAGCAAACTCATACCCATGTCTCCACCATGCCATTGAAGTCAATGACTGTCCCTCAGAAAAAGACAGTGCCTTTGTTATTTCTCACCTTCCCACTGACTAGGGGTTCTCAGGGAAGGCATTCAATCTAAGACCTTTACCCATCATATGCCAAATACGGAGAACATGACATCGTCTTGCCATCACCAAGCTTAGGAAAGAGGAAGATACTTTTAAAAATAAAGACAGCAACTATTTGGAGATAAATAAAAGAAAATATCAGGAAACAGGTTTTTTGGTTTTTGTTTTGTATCATGGGGGATTGGGAAAAGCTTAATAGAAATGTCCTGAAAGTCCCTGACCGTATAATGGGAAACTCTCCAGGGCTGCCCATCATGCACAAGGACTTCCATATAAACAATGACAGCTGGGCCAAACACCAGAGATAAAACTTTCTGTGGATGCAACTTTCTGTGAGTGCAGATCCAGAGGTTCTGCTGAGTGTGAAAGGACTGACAAGGAGTTGTGAGCCCGGCAGTTGTGAGCCAGGCAGAAGTGGTGCTTGGGCTTTTAACTGGCTGAGAATGTAGTTTCATCTGGTTGCAGGCATCATTTTACCCTGAAAGTCTGGGAGACTGATGAGCATTCAGACCTCAGGAAATGTCTGCTCAGCTGGGTGAGGTGCCACATGCCTAAAATCCCAGTACTTTGGGAGGTTGAAGGAGGAGGACTGCAAGTTCAAGGCTAGCCTGGGCAACTTTGCAAATTAGCTAGGCCTTGTCTCAAATACATATATTTGTGTTTATCTATTCATGGAAAATAGGATGGACAAGTGGAATTTGGCAGGGGTTAGCTGAACTTCATTCCTAGAGGATACACATTACTACCAAGCAAAGCATCTAAGTAGGGTATCATGGTTTTCATAAGGAAGGAAGGAAAGAAGGAAGAATGGAAGGAAGGAAGGAAGAAAGGAAAAGATTAAGGCAGAAAGGATGCTTCAAAGATGGATAACACAGCTTATAAGGAAGGAGAATAAAAAGAAAGTTGCATCTCTTGGACAAACTAGTCCCTGATGATTTTTCGTAAAGACATTAAGTCTGGCTTTCATGTAAGACAACTCAAAAAACATGGCAGAAGTACAATTGCCTCTGGTTCTAGGTTTAAGTCAATGACTCAACCCTAAACCCCACCAGTAAGTGTGGGTGAAGTTCTCATTGTACCACAGAGTCATCCAGATTCGGGACAGGCCTGGGACAGGAGCATGAGGGGAGATTAGATATGAGAGGCCAGGAATGAAGAGCAGACACCAGGCAGTACCTGACAGTGTACCATGCCCCCAAGCAAAAAACTGAAGAGTGAGAAGTGAATCAGTTAGTTCTCCAAAAATTGACAGATAGCTGTTGGGGCTTCGCACCCCATTAAATATACCAAGTGATCTGAGATTTTATCAACAGAGTTTGAGTCCCCAGGAGAAAAATCCAAGGACTGGTTGTTGGAAGCACTGACAATTTGAGTGGATTGAAAAGCAAAGAAAAGGCCATGGGGATTTCACTGCTGGAGGCCAGTTTGTCAGATTGGTTTCTGATATCTGAGCTTTAGAAGAAATGTCCAGAGAAGTACCTGATCATTTGCTGAGACACATGGGATGCTGGAGACCTGCCACCAGGGACCTGTATCAGAGAGCCTATTTGGCTTCCCACAGAGCACACAGTGAGTTAATCCAGTAAACTAGTGTGGGCCTGCTCTCCTCTCTTCTGTATCTGCTCTATTACCTGATGAGCTGTATCGTCCTAAACAGTTCCCTTACTTCATTCAGGGAGAACTCAGCCAAAGTGGGAGAGTTAGAAGAGAAAAGGAGCAGTGTGTAGTTATCCCCCAGCTCCTTAGCTCTATTTCTGCCAATGTGAGGTGGCAATGGGTGTCTCCATTGCATGGCCCAAGATCTCAGGTCCTCTGGGACACACAGAATTTTCCAGGTTCCAGGAACTGCTTCCTCCCCAAGCTCCTTCAGGCTCATTGGGGACATTAGAACCATACTTTCTGGGTCAACTACAGCACACAATCTGCTCAAATCCTCTTCTGCCTGCTGGGCTCAATCTTCTTGAGCAGTAAGTATCAGAGACAAAGGGCTTGGTGAAAATCCATTTGCACCACTCCAAAGTGAACTAAATACCCACCCCTCTGAGACTCAATAGTGTAATCTTCATGGTTTAATAACAAGAGCTAACATTATTTATCCTTCTTCCAGCCAGTACTTTCTGAGCCTGGATATCCTTATCTATAACAACTTGGTAACACCATTTCCTCACAGCTGCAGGGAAGATAACTAAGTAGAGTGGATAGTTCAAGGTCACCAGGTAGAAAATGGTAGAATTTCCACTTCAAATTTAAACCCAAGACCTTTGACTCCAAGTTTAGGGCCTTTTCTACCAAACCATGTATCCCTGGACAGCAATGATCTTTGCATAACAGACAAGTGTGATTATGATGGGACATCAGGGAGGTGGCAGATGCTATACTAGATGGATTGCTGGGAAGAGCAGAGAAGAAATTGAAGGGCTTCCTGTTCTGGAGTTGAAAGTGTTTTTTTGTTTGTTTATTTATTCTGCTGGTGAGGACAACCAAAGATTCATAAGCCATCATTTCTCCAAATGGAGAATAACATGGACAGAGTTGACATGAATTATATTAGCCTTCCCCATCACAGTGCCAGGTGACTAGGAGGGCTATATTCTACACACACTTCCTAAAAAGAGCCCTGGCAGGTAACCACTGTTGTCCCCATTATATGGTTGTGGAAATGAGGTCATAATAACCTCAGGTCATTCAGCTACTAAGGAGAGCCAGAATAAAACTCCACCTTTCCAGATTCAAAGCCTGGAGATATGGCCCGGGGCCTTCCTCACTGTTGGAAGACACAAAGGACTTCAGCCAGGGAAAATATTTCCACTTTTTCTTTTCATAGGACATTCAGTTTGCAAAAGAGACTGAAGCCATAGCAAAGTGACCATTTTCACGTGGCAGGTGGAGACTGGTGGTGAGCATATCATCTGGGGGGTTAATTGATTAATCATCAACTTGAGTGGGGAAACCCTGGGTGAAGTGAGTCAGCGTGGTTCTGGGCATGGAAGACCCACTTTAAGGAGGCTTGTTGTTGGAATGGTATAAAAGGAGAACGGAGGGAAAGATCTCAGCTGATTTTCCTTGGAAGAGCTCCTTTACAGCCGATTTTCCTTGGAGGAGCTCTGTTCTTCACCTTCACCTTGAGTGTCGTCTCCTGGCTTTCGACACAGATTCTTCAACTTCCAGCACCTGCCTTTTGGCCTGCCAGCACAGACTCTAGCTTTAGCGCTGACCCTTCAACCTCCAGGTGCAGATCCCTCAGTCTTCTGTCTCGGATCCTTCAGCCTCCTGATGGGGACTCATATGGAACATTGCCAGGGGCTCCAGACCAGCTGGATCCTTTGGATGTCTAGCATGCAGCCAGATCTTTTGGACTGTTCTACATTTAACTTTGTGGGAGACCATTTAGACTAATTTTGTAAATTTCTGTGTCCTGCGTGAAATCTGATTCAGAGCATGTGCAGCCTTTTGAGGAGCCCGGCAAGCTCTTGTAAGCACCAATACATCATCTAAAGTGAGCTACCATCCCGTCTAAACGGAGCCAGCCTGACCTGGAGATAGACTTTGAGGGTCTTGGTGAGTCTTGAAGGAAGGTGTGTCAAATTGCTGCCTTGATGTTGGCTTAATCTTTAGCAAATTGGAGCACCCTCACTGTGGAATACCTTGCTCACTGCTTGTGCTTGGGTTTCCATGCACGCCTGGCCTTTTCTGCTGATGAATAATTGAAAGGAGATGAACAGAAAATCTCCTCCCAGTGATAATTAGCAAATTTCTATATGGGAGGGGGATCCTACCTGGGGTTTTATAAATATTGAATCAAGATCCTTTCATCTCAGTAAAATTGCAGCCTCTGGCCATATTTCAGGAAGCAACCTCTTGGTCCCCTGTAGCCTGGCAGTTTAATAGTCCATGGCAGCTGGAATCTGCTCAGCCAATCAGCAGAGGAGTTCGAGGTACTGGTGCCCAACCCAGAAATGTCTCCATGGTGCATGACACATGCACACCCCAGAGCCCCTTTCTGTGCCAATGTTCTTTCCCCTCAGAGCAGCAAAGTTCTGCAAGGAAGGGTTAAACAAGTTTTTTTCTTTTTAATTATTTTAAAGTCTTTATTTTATTACTAGGGTCACCCACTCCCCTTCAAAATGGGGTTTGGACTTGGCGCTTGAGATAAATCACTCAGAGCAGCCGACTCCTTAATGTAAATAATTTAGCTTAATAAATAAGTTAAAGCCTATAGTCTTTCCAGCATTTCTGGCAGCTCATTCATCTCCTGTCTCCTCAGCGTGTCAAGTTGTGCCCCACTGCCAGGGCTGATGGCCTTTTCCTGTCCTGTCACAACAAAGTGTATTTTGTAAGAAAGGGCCCTTTCAAGTGCTTCCTCGGTGTCTTCATAATCACTCGGCAGAGTCATTGAAACAAGCAGCCAATTTGCAGGGTTCTCAGAGTGCAGCAGGCAGGTGGGAGGCTGGGCCAGGGGAAGGATGATGTGGGAGGAGAGGAGCAGGAAGAAGAGTGATCTTTGGAGGAGCTGAAGGAAACTGGAGAGCAGATCTGGGGAGAATGTGAGACTGACAGTCATGAGGAGAACTACAGCTGAGCCCTGAGTAGGAGTCACAGTTCTCCAGAGAGACGCACTAATTAATGTACATATTGGTTATTTTAGATGTGCACTGGTTATAAGATATACATGAGAGAAGGAGATATAGTAAGGAAATAGGTTCACATGGTGATAGAGGCTGAGAAGTCCCACAATACAAGTCATCTGCGATTCAGATACATTGGGATGTTGGTCACGTGGCCCAGTCCAAGCTCAAAGGCCTTAGAACCTGGGTTCCACTGCTGGAAGTCCTGGAGAGAGGCTGGAGCAGTGATGTCCAAGGACATGAAGAAGAGAATGTCCTGGCTCCAGGAGAGAGAGAAAATCTGTTTCTCTCCTTTTGTTCTGTCCAGGCCCTTGGGTGACTGAGAGTAGGCCCTGCCCACTCAGTCTCCTTGCCCACATGCTCATCTCCTCTCGAAACCCCCTGCCAGACACACCTGGAAGAAATGCTTCTGCAGTTCTCTAGGCATTCCTACATGCAATCAAGCTCATACTCAAGATACTTGTCACATTCTGCACACTGACCTGGGGCAGTAGGAAAGAAAGAAAGTAATCAAGCTAAACAGACCAGTGTCAACTCACCACGAGACAGAAACACTGCATTGCTAGTCACAAACCTAAGTCCAGTGCTGACTACCTGGGGCAAGTCACTCACCTCTCTGAGTCTATTTTCCTTCTCTCTGCAATGAGAGGGAGGACAGCAGACTTCTCAGTGATGCTCTAGTGTGTGCAGGCATCAAGGGAGGTTCTGGCACACCTTACTCCTTGAATGCCTGTGCCAGCAGGGTTGGGCTCAGGGACACACTGGCCTTTTCTGAGATTGTTTTGGCTCTTGTGTGCTGTGATCCATCTCTAAACTCAGGGACAGGAGGCCCAAGAGTACACACACAATAATTGAAAAACAGATTCTCATTTGAAGAATCCATGGGCACTGTGCCATACATTCTTCAATAGAATAGCCCTGTGGTCACTCACTTCCAAGAGGAGAAAGGACTACAGTTCTTCCAGCTGTCTTGGGAAGACCAGGAAAAGGCAGGAGCAGGTAGAGGTCAGTCCTGGCCCAAAAATTTACCCCTATACCTAGGAGGGCTGTTCCCATCCACGCAAATCCCAGCCAAGAACCACAATCCAATCAAAGTAATTGTCACCTAAACAGCTCTTGTAGAACGGAAGCAGCCTCTGAGGGCGGGGTACAGCATGCTTCAAGGAAATCGGATGGCTTGAAAATGCAAGAAACAATTTCTCTAGATGGAAAATGAATGCAATGAATCTGAATGCAGCAGGAAATCTTATGAGAAAATAAGACTTTGGGAGGATTTATTGAAAGACATAATTGCAACAAGTATATTGATTTTACATAGATAAGAAAACAAATGTTGGCAGGGATTGAATTTGGTTTATTACATTTATTTCCCCACAGAGTTAATGCATTTAAAGACATGGTTTATTTTTCAAGTGGAAAAACATTGTTTTCAGAGACCTTTATTAGGTTCCTGCTAATTCTCCTGTCTTCCCTTTCCAGGAAAATTGGTTTGTATGAGGTAGAAGTAAAAATGAGGGGTCTTCCTCTTTTTGGGGAGGTTCCGAAACCAAAGGCAACAGTGTTTCCCAGGAAAGAAAACTCCAACTCCTGCTCTCTCTCCTGATTCCTGCCACAAGGAACGATAGTATTGAGCAGTGACAGTAGAATAAAAACATGAAGTCAAGACTACACACAGATTGTCATCTTCTTCACACATATCTAGAAGTTCAGACCAGGGACTGCAGGCCAGCGGCCACTTCATCCATCAGAAACCTTTCAAGATACTCTAATCTTTGGCTTACATTTTGGAATCCTTGGGCAAATCCTAAAGTTGTGTTGATGGGTGGAAGGCTAAAATGATTGCTACAATATGTGAGAGCTTCAATTTTTCAACTACTGTGTTCATGCCTCTGCAGCCCCATGAGGTAGCTGTAATTCCTGTTTTCCAAATCTAGATATTGGGTTTCAGGCATTAAGAAATTTGACAAATGGACGTGTCCAACTCCAAAGCCTATGAGCTGAATTTCCTCTCTATTCAAAGGATTGAGCTGTGGGCCAGTTCAGTGACTCAATACTCTATTCCTGATGGTGTGCAATGAAAGGAACCAAGTCCAAATGGCCCAGAAAAGGATGGCTCCTCAAGCCGAGTGTCTGTGCAGAAGTCGATTGGAGAAGGGGCAGGGAAGAGGCACTGCTGGCCTCTGACGCTGGTACCTGATGATCCCTCTTAATGTGATCTGATGTCTTGGACCTGCTCACTCAATGGCCACAGTCACGTCATCCTCTTTCTGTGATGATGGTGACTAGCCTGGGTACCCTTGGCCCTAAGGTCCATCCTTGGTGTGAAGCCTACATCTGCTACCAATTTAAGGTAGCACTTAGGAGCACTAGGATTTACACAATGCTTTTTATATTCCCGTATTTGGACCATAAAATATTCTGAAACTTCCATGGCAGAACCCTTACAGAGCCAGAAACTAAGACTCAGGAAAGTAAAGTGTCTTCCCTGAACTCAACCAGTCACCAGGAAATCCAGGACCAGATGTCACCAGGTCTCCATGAAAACATAGTCCTGCTATCACTTTGTTGCTGATTCCTATAGCTCCAGGCAGCAGCCGCGCTCTTCTCTGGCCATGCAGAAACAGCTCTGAAGCATTTCCACTCCTCTTCTGATAGCTTTGGCCCTGTAAATTATTCAGAATTAATCCTGCCTGCTCCTAAATCTCCATGCAGCTTTTCACAAGTAACTAATACTTGTCTTAATCACATCCGAGACACAGCTTTATATGCCACTTCCAACAACACATTCAATTATGATTGATTGGAATTTAAGTTCTGATTTCTCTTAGAACATAATCAGTCCTGAATGGGAAATTTTTACAGTGACAATTAAAATAATGAAACTGAACTTTAAATGACATTCAAACAGTGTCACCTGGGAATAACTCCACAGTGCTGGCCTGCTTGCTGCATTGCTGGGAGAGAGGCCATTCAGCAGGCCTCTTGTCTGGTGCTACTGTTTGTACACCAGGTATGGTGCAAGGACTGGCGTTAACCCCTAACTGGCACTGTTAACTTTTTAAAATGCGTTGTATGTCACCTGCTACTTAGTCATGTGTTTCTCTGGGATGATTTGTTTACATCTAAAAGGCCTGTTAATTGTGAAAATGTGTGAACAGTCACCAAATAAAGTCATCAAAGGAACCTCCTGCTTTGGGAATTCTCTTCTAGGAAAGAGATTGAGATGAGAAAGTTCCTTCTAAAAGATAGATCTGGTACCTCTGAATACCACTGAGTTGAAAAATCAGCCAAATGTTGAGGTTACTCTCCAGGCAATCACTCCTCTAAGTAAATCTGGAAAAAAAACAATGCATCTGGCTGGCTGGCTGGGATACTGGCATTCTATGGCATCTTCTCTAATACCACCTGCACATGTGAAGTGTACTCTTGGCCATGTCCTGGTCTGAACTTGCCATGCACAAAATGAAAGAAACATCATGTAAAAGAAGGAGGAAGATTATATTGACATCTTGGGCCCTTAAATTGGCTTGGTTTTTCTGCCTGCCCCTGGCCAGCAAGACACATATGCCTATCAAACTGCTCTGGCATTAGAGGCTTTTGAAATCTGGTTTGAAGATTCCATCGCAAACCAATCACCTGAGCCTGTCTTGTCCCATACCAAGCTCCCCTTCATGTCTTGTTTGAGTTCATAATCTTGATTTAGCCTCCAAGACCTCACTCCTCTGGGTTCTGTGTACCCCAAATGCTCATCCTTAAGTTTAGTTTGGTGTATCCACATTTTTATGGACACCTTTCATGACAATGCAAGCCAACCCCACTTCTCTCTTTGGCCATCCCCAAACACTAAATTTACTCTAGAACTTTACTAAGTCATTTTATGTTGGAGCCAGAGACTACCTTGAAAATTGCTTATATTGCTAACAAAATTCCAGTCAGTAATAAAGATGATTAGTGAGATCATTAGTTAGAAAACTTGGAAGAAACATTTTCTTACTTCCTGGGATTCCTGAAAGCACACGTTAACTTCTTTCTCTTTTATTTTACTGCTGAAGAAACTGAGGCACAGTTGTTCTATTGTTTTCAATGACTTTGAACAAATGATTCCTTCCCAGTTGATTGTAAATAGGGACTGTAGTTTACACTTTTCTTGTATCTGTCATTGTCAAGTGTAGTTCTCAGGATCCTGGCCTAGGTCAGTCCCATTTCAGGAGAAAATGAGTGACCTTATTTGCAAATATGAGGCAAGGTTAATAAAGGTATGTTATTCCATAGTTGGTTGTTATAGTAACATGAGAGTGGATAATTTATAAAGCAAAGAGGTTTATTTTGGGCTCATAATTCCAAGGCAGAGAAATTAAAAATCATGGTGACAACATCCACTCGGCTTTTGGCAAGGGCCACTGAGAATTAACCTAGTCTTTGGGTAGTATCTATGACCCAATCCCCTCCCACTAAGCCCCACCTCTTACAAGTTCCAGTACCTTTCAATACTGTGATTATGAGAACTCAGCACCAAGCTTTCAGAACATAAACTTTTAGACCTTAAAAAAATATATACCCAAGCCATGTTAAAGGCCATTTACAAAGACCTGGATGTAACAGGCAAGAAATTTCATTGTTTTAGTTCTCAAAACTCAAAGGAGTCGTTACCACCTCTGCACTTGAAGGAGCGAGTGGTGGCTAGCAGAACTGTGGAGGGGACAGCTGTTTAAGGACTATCCAATAAAAACTGTGGCTTTAGTATAGGGAGGGACCCAATCAGAAGTGAATTAACAGAGAGAATACCCAGAAACAAATATCCTGATCTTCATTGGCTCCAGCCCTCTGATCCGTAAGTGCCCCTTATTGGCCAAACCTAAAAGGAAGCCAGCGGGCAAGGGGACGGAGTGACAGAAAAGTCCTAATTTGCCTCTCCTCAGGAGCAGGATTTCCTGGAATGTAGGACTTTCAGTGTTAAAATTGCAAAATCCTGGTCAAGCTGAGACAGTTTTTCACTTTAGCAAGAGAATAGTTCATAAAGGCTGGCATGATGCAAAAAGTGGAGAGTAAATCTAGGCATGCAACCAAGATGTCTATGTCTATGTGTCTATCTCTGTCTATAGCTATGTCTGTCCATATCTATAACAATATCTATACATCTATATAAAATGCAAATACTCTCTCTAATAAATATCTGTAAATTTGAATTAATAAAAATTATTGATATTTATGATTCTGTACTTATTTCTTCCTAATTTAGAATCCCAC
Source organism: Heterocephalus glaber (assembly GCF_000247695.1). The sequence continues at coordinate 16,448,998 of NW_004624758.1, forward strand.
AGGCTAGAGTATATGATAGCTAAATAAGATCATTGTCTTAACTTCCACCAGTCCCATAAGTAACCACGCTGAGCGTTCCAGATACTTTGGAAGACTGATCTGCTCTTTTCTCTTCACTGCTGGTACCAGTCAGTTGAGAGTTCTTTTGCTTAATTCAGGTAGAAATCATGAATTGGTAAAGTAGAGCTCTGCTAGTTGCTCTAGGAGTGCTAATGCTCCCCAGTCCTTGGTGTTATAGCTCTGGTCCCTGATGCTGGTTGACACCAGTTAATGTTGGATGCTGTTGGTTGTTGCTGCCAGTTGCAGCCCTCTGCCTCTGCTGGCTGCTGCTGGACAACACTAGGTTGTGCTAGATGCAGTTGGTCAACTCTGCCTGTCACTGCTCTGTGTCACTGATCTGTTGTTGAGTGCTTGTTTCTGGAGCTCATTAGGGCTAATAGCTTCTAGTGTTTATAGCTCTTTATATTAAAGTGACCCCTCTGTCCACACTATTCAGGATAAGATTCCTAAGTAGATTTACAGGAACTTCCAAACCGATACCCACCCCCCAAAAAATCACAAGCAGATTTACAAACTCATTGAAGGGAGACTTTATCTGAATAGGACCTATGCTGCAGCCCTGGATGTGTATGCGTGTGGGGGGGATTAGAGAGGAGGTTCACTACACAAGAGGGAGTTCTCCTAGACAAAGGAGTGTGAGAGAAATCCATTTATGTGGCCACAGCAGGCCTGTGATTGGTCCACATTCAAGCCTGCTGATTGGCCCAAACTTGTCAAAACTCAAGCCTTCTGATCCAAGCCTACCAATTGGATCAAATTCAGTTGTACTGTTTGGTTTAAATTCAAGCCTGCTGCATTCAGCACAGACATCTGTAGTGGATGAGAGGTGTCTAAGACAGCTACAGCTGTCACTGTGGTGGTTCCCAGGAACATCAGGAGATGCAGGCTGCTTGATTGACAAATGTCACCTCTTAGTGAAATATGGCAGGGTTGAAAGTGAGTTTAAACAGTAGTGGCAGCAGTTCCTCTCTAAATGTCTTGCAGAATTCAGCAGTGAAGCCATTAGGACCTGGGCTTTTCTTAGTTGGTAAGTTTTTAATTATGTTTTCAAGTTTGTTGATTGATATTGGGTTGTTTAGAATTTTTAGGCCCTCTTTGTCAACTTTGGGAATTCATACTTATCTAGGAATCTGTCCATTTCTTCTGTGTTTTCCATCTTATTGG
>NW_004624758.1:16450431-16552293 GCF_000247695.1 Heterocephalus glaber
CACATTGAGGCGATACTCTTAAGTGAAATAAATAGGACACACATGTGTAAATACCGAATAGTTTCTCTAGTGTGAAAAACTGAAAGTGTAAATAAGGACTAAAAGGTATAATAGATAATTAAAATTGAAAGAAAAGGGGCAGGGGGGAAGGGGAAGTGGGAGGGGTAGGGGAAAGGAAAGAAGGGAATGGAATTAATATGAGAAAATGAAAAAATGGAAACAAAGTCTTTGTAGATAGGGAGGGGTGGATGGAGGGATTGAAGGGAGGGCAGGGGAAGGGGAGAAAACAAGAACCAAGAGAGATTATGTAAAGGTGCAAATTTCCAATGATGAATGTCGTTATATTGTAGACCTAAAATGTAGCAATAAAATTAATTTTACAAAAAAGAAAGTGATGAATTTTCAGGAAGGCCAGCTGTGCTAATCATATCTTATTGGGTTTTGTGATGTTGGCAATGTTCATAATGGGGCCAGATCGCTTCCTGATCTTTGCCACATTTGAGATGATTTCTCTGCTACTTCTCCGAACAAGGTCTGCATCTGGAGTGGTGAGAGTTGGAGAGAGACACCGAGTCTGACAGCCTCGTCATACTCCTGTCAGTGTGGCTTGGAGAGCAGCTGCAAAGTAATCTTAGTGGTGGCAGGAGGACAGTGAGGCCAGCTGTCTCAGTCCTTTCTCAGGGGACCATGTGGAGTGATGGGAAATGAAGGAGAAGGGTATGACAGCTATTGAATAAACCATGCCCCCTCTGGCTTTCACAGGAAAAAAGTGGACAGTCAGGTGCTTCTCATCTCCCACTGCAGCCACCCAATCACAGTTCACACACCCTGGCCCTGTGCCACTGTGTTGGGGGCAGGACAGTTACCTAGAAAATAAAGTATGACCCCTATTTCAAGCAGCTTAAACTACAGGAGAGTGCAAGCTTATATTAACTAAGAGTTAACAATATGAAACTAATTCTTAGTGACAAATAAAGGAAATCGATAGTTTGAGTCCTAGTTAAACTGTGAGATATTGGAGAAGTCTTTTTAATCCAGCTCGTTTGCTCACTTCTGAATGAGGATCAGGGATAAGAGTTCTCTAGGTCCTTTTGATTCTATGTTGCTATGTCTAAAAGATATTCAAGGGAGGGAGCCATCTTTACACATTGAGAGAATCAATGTTGTTTTCACAGCAGAGGTAAAAACTAGACCAGGAATGAATAATGGTCAATGGTCATAGTACATGTTTCAGAGATGATTATATGTCCAGCATTATAGTATTATTGGCTATGAATTCTCACAGCAGGCATTGGAAACAGTCATTGATTATCTTAATTTCACATTATGAACTTGAGTGCTCACACATATTTTCCTTTATGACACAGCCAGTGATTGAAGTCTGCCTGATTCCAAAGTCCATGGATTTCCCATACTTTGTGTTGTGTCTCTAAGAAGGTTTTAATGAGGAGTACAAGGTCAGTTGTAGAGGGAAGAAGATAATGGAGCTCTTTGACCTTTCCTTTCATCTTTTTATAATTAGTGTATGTTTCTTTTGTGTGTGATGCTGGAGATTAAACCCAGGACCCTCCTAGCTAGATACTCTAGTGGTGAGTAATACCCCGGCACTTTTAAATTTAATTTTTATTTGAGACAAGGTCTCACTAAGTTCCCCGTGCTGACCTTAAACTTGTGATCCTCAGTCCTCAGCTCCCTGAATAGCTGTGATTACAGGTGTGTGCCACCACACTGGCCTCAAGCTCTTTGATGTTTTTCTTTTCTCTTCTTTGACAACCAAACCCTTTACTGGGGAAATTACATTAGATGCCACACTTTTTTGTGACCCCAAAATTTCAGAAAACCTCTCTTTCTATGTATTAGATTACTGAAAATAGTTATTATTCATAACTCCTTGTATCTACAGTTTTTTTCCTGGCGATATGACTTTGCAGTTTTTCCCACCAAAAAGAAGACAGTTTTCCTTCTTCTTAATTAAAAGCTTGTTTTGTGACTTACTTCGGCTCATGGAATGCAGTAAAAAAGACAGCACACCAGTTCCAAGTTAGGCCTCAGGAAACCATGGGCATTCCACTCTCAAACCTTTCCAGCCAGCGTGTGAACAATCTCAGGCTGGCCTGCTGTACAGACCAGAGGGACTGAGGTGAGGCAGCCTGCTGAAGCCACGCTGTGTTGCAGCCTCCAGACCGCCCAGAAGATGACCACAGACTCATGAGTGAGGCCCGCTGTGACAAAAAGAGGTATTCAGCTGAGCCAAAATTGGTGGTTTCCAAAATGTTGAATGAAATGAAAGACTGTTATTTTAAAACCTAAGTTTTGTGATGTTTGGATGCAATAAAATCCAACAGATTCACTGTATTACCATTGAGGTATTCTTTTTTCCTACATTCTAAAGTGAATAAGGCATATAACTTGGACTCCCTTTGCTATACCAGATGCTATGTGGGACACTCCCTTCCCAGAACCTCACTTTTGTCCTCATTCCATTGACAGAATTTTCAAGTAGGTACAAACTAGCTTGTCAAACCAGCTGCCAAATTTCACGGTGGATAAAGTTAATGTGCACACATAGACAGGGCTCATCTTCCTGAGCATCATGAGAGCTGGCCATAAATAATAGGTTTGACACTAAAGAGACTCTTCACACCTTAGACAGGCGTACACAGAACGGATTTAGAATTAAATTTTGGAAGAGAACATCTAATAGATTTCCTCACTGAAACTGAATCTCCACCTATTTAAAATTCTCTAATATTTAGAACTGATCTCAACTCATTAGAATGTCCATTTTAAAACTTTAAACATATTTTTGTATTCAAGACTAACTCAACTAATTGCAAACTTCTAAAATGTTTCATAAACTGTCCTGTTAAATAATAAATTTGGTAGACATGCAAAGAAGCACTGAAAAGGACTTAAATAAGTAAAACATTCAGTAGAAACAATCTCAAATAATCTACATGTTGCAGTTAACAGCTAAGCTTTTCAAAGCAATTAAGACTAATATATTTTACAAATAGACAAAATGGCAGGGACAATGGATGAAAATATGAGCGTCTTTGAAAGCACAAGAGTCTAGAACATAAATCAAATAGACAATCTAACATAACAAAATACAATGTGTCAAATATAGAACTTATTAGGTGAGTTTGGCAGAAGGCTACCAGGAATAGAAAACAAAAAATAACAGCAATCAAACAAAGCCTGACAGAAAACATGTGAAACAAAGCAAGAAAGGAATGAGAAGAATGAAGAATGAAGAACAGCATACAGAGGAATGAGACAAAATCAAAAGATCTGATGTATGTGTAATTTTAGCCCAAGAAGGAGAAGCTATAGATTAAAACAGAAGGTAATACTTTAAAAATAAATATCAAGCAATTTTTTAATTCAGAAAAGACATCAATTTATATATTGAACAAATTCAATGAAATATAAGCAAAAAAGAAAACACAAAAAGGCTATAATCAGACATATCATATATCATAATCATGGATTAAAACCAAAGACAAAGAGAAAATATTACCTCAGCTAGAGGGAAAAGACCTATTAGACTTAGGGCTTCTAATCAGAACACACACACACACACACAAACACAAACCACCGTCACCTTCAAAGTATGAAGACAGAGAAAAAACTATCACTTAAGGTTAATATCCAGAGAAAATAGTTTTAAAAAACAAAAGAAAAACAAAAATATTTAGGATAAAGAAAAAATAGGGAATTTGCCACAAGTTCTTATATCAGAAAATGGCACTAGTATATTTATAGGCATAATTGAAGAATATCAGAATGGCAATTATTTTGGAAAACACAAAACCTTTTTTGCTTTTAAATTTTCTAACTTTTGAAAGACATTTGACTTTTAACACAAATTCTGTCACATTATATTCTGAAGTTCATATAAGTGGTGGTAATAATATATGTAGCAGAATTCCAAAGGAAAGGACATGGTGAAGGAAGTATAATGTTGTAAGATTCTTAATCTGTATGTGTTTGCTAAATGAATCCTACCATGGTCACTTGTGAGAAATTAAAGCTATATATTCTATTCCCTAAAATGATCATTGCAAATTACATCAGTAATTCTATTGAATGCAAATGGAAAAATCATTTTCATTAAAAGGAAGTATCAGAATGATTTTAAAAATCTTCGAGTATGTGCTGCTGTTATGGCGTAGATGTAGAATGTCCTTCAAAAGTCCCATTATGTGTATGTACCAGCTCACCACAAGGAATGCAGTCATTATGTACTACAAACAAATAGTAATAAAAAATAATAAAATTAGAAAAAAGATCAAAAAGTGAATCTTTAAAATTTTTAAAAATCCCGTATGTTCAGAGGTAGGGCTTTTGGAAAATGATTAGCTCATGGGGCACTGTACTCGTCAGTAGATTGATCCTTTGATGAATTCGTTGCTCGATGTGCTGGTAAGAGGTGAGATGTAGTTGGACGAAGTGTGTCTCTGGGGTTGGGGCCTTTGGAGAGCACACCTTTCTCATTTGTCTTTGCTTCCTTGCTATCTGGAGGCAAACAGCTTTCCTCTTCCTTGCCCTTCTACCACGCTGTTTCTGCCTTAGAGCCATTTGACCTTGAACTGAAACCTACAAACCAAAACCAAATTAAACCTTTCCTCCTTTCAGTTGTGAGTGTCAGATGCTTTATCCAACAATGGGAAAGCTAGGTAATACAGCAGAAATAAACTTTAAATATAAAGATACCAATAAGCTGAAAGTAAAATTAAAATATATTCTGAATACACAAAACACAAAAAATTGGTATGGCAATATTATGGTCAAAGTTGTACTCAAAACAAAGGGTATTATTAAAGATAAATAGAAATATTTCATAATGGCCAAAGAGTTAATTGATCAGAAAAATATAGTGAACCTAAATATATATTTGCCTAATAACAGAGTCTCAAAGAAAATGAAGCAACAATGAATGCAAGTAAGTGGAGAAATAGTCCAAATCTTAGTTGAAAACTTTAACACATCTCTCTTAGAAATTGACAGAAAAGGGCTGGGGATTTAGCTCAGTGGTTTTGCCAAGGACCTGAGTTCCATCCCCGGTACAAAAAAAAAAAAAAAAAAGAAATTGACAGAAAAAATAGAGGAGTGAAAAATCAGTAAGGATAAATATTTAAACAGCACTTTCAACCAAACCTGACCTGACTTCCATTTGATTATTACACCCACCGTTAGCAGAACACGCATTTTTTTTCAGAAGGACATGGAACGTTTACCAAGATACCTTATATACTAGGCCATAAAATAAGTTTCAATACATTTCAAAGGGCTGAAATCACAAGGAGTATCATTTTTAATTTCATTAGTACTACTTAGGAAGTAGATATACGGGCACAACATATCTTGACGCTTTTATTCTCCTTCCCCTCCCAAATCACCTCCTCCACTCTGTCTCTAAATCACTTTTCTTCATTTATTATTATTATTAGTTTATGTTTGGGACATATAATGATTTCAGTCATTGTGGATATTTGGTACATGTGCATGAAACATTTTAAGTCTTTTTATGTCTCCTTTCCCTTTTCCCCTCCCCTCACCCTGAGTCTCTTTTTATTAATCTTTGATTTTACTCTTTATTTGTACTTTGCATTACTCAAATGAGAGAAACCATATGTCTTACTTTCGTTGAGACAAAATATACAACATCCAAAATTAAAGAAGGAAAAGTTTATTGTAGCTCACAGTTTGTAGAAGCTTCAGCCCACAATCAGCTGGCTCTAAGGCAGGGTGGCATGTCAGAGGAGAAATTGTTGATGGCAAGCAGAAGGCAGAAAAGCAATGAAGTGGTAAGCAGGAAACAACAAATGATAAGCAATGAGAGCAGCCCTCTTTATGTCCCTGATATTCCATCCAGGCTACCCACCCTTAGAGCAGGTACCACTTACATCCAGGGTGGGCCTTCCCATTGTCCACACCCAGAGCTATGCCAAGCCAATCAGTGGACTGATTTAGCAGTCACACACTCCTAATCTCAGAATCACACACTCTATATTGAGCCACCTTTAAAAAACTCCACCTATAACTGCATGAGGGCTTTGGGGGGCATGTAGACACAAGCCATAATGCCATATGATATGTAAGCATGTGTGTCTGATTTATTTCACTTAAATTATGTTTTTCATATGTATCTAGTTTTCTACAATGTCTCAAATTTTTCTTTCTTTATTGCTGAGTAGTATTCTATTATGTAGAGATGCCACATTTTCTTTATCCATTTGTCTGTGGATGGATATACAGACTGCTTCCAGAATTTAGCTCTTATGAATTATGCTCCTATAAATATTGGCATGTATGTATCACTGTAATATGATGTCTTTAGTTCTCTTGGGAAGACACCTAGAAGGGGAAGAGCTGGGTCAAATGAAATTTCTACTTTTAGTTCTTTGAGAAATCTCCATACTGATTTTCATAATGGTTGTAAGAATTTACATTCTCATCAATAATGCAGAAGTTTGTTTTTTATCACAGCCATGCCAGTTTTTGGTATTATTTGATTACTTAATGATTATCACTCTTTTTGGTGTAGGATAAAATTGTAGTGTTCTTTTAATTTGCATTTCTCTAACAGCCAGAGATGTTGAACATTTTTTCATGGATTTATTGGCCATTTGTACTTCTTCTGAGAAGTATCTGTTCATTTCAGTTGCCTATTTTTTGATTAGGTCTTTTATTTTGAGTGGTTTAATTTTTTTGACCTCTTTGTGTATTCTAGATATTAGCCCTCTCTCTGAGGAATAGCTGACAAATATTTTTTTCCATTCCATGGATTGTCTCTTCATTCTACTGATTATTTCCTTTGCCCTGCAGAAACTTTTTAATTTGATATAATCCCATTTGTTGATTCTTGCTATTATTTCTTGTGCAGGTTGGATTTCTGAAAGTCATGAGTAGTATATTTTGTGTGTGTGCATGTGTGTGTGCTTGTGTGTGTGTGTGTGTGTGCATGTGTTATACTGGGGATCGAACTCGGGACCTTGCGCTTGCGAGGCAGATGTGGCACCACTGAGCTCAATCCCTGGTAGGAGTATATTTTTTGGTCAGAAATAATTAAATTAAAAATCAGCGTCTTGCTGGGGATTTAGCTCAGTGGTGCCACGGCTGCCTCACAAGTGCAAGGTTCTGAGTTCGATCTACCATACCAAAAAAACCCCATCGTCTTGAACTTCTATAATCAAATAAGATAAATTGTGTAGTTAATTACATTTACCTTCCACCGTTTTTGCAGACTGGATATCTGTTATTACGGTGCTAAGAGAATCACATTTCCTGTGAGAGCCCTCTTACTGGCTTTTTGCTATATCCTCAGATGGCAAGAGGAGAAAGAGATTCATGTAGATTTCTGGACTCTTTTCTACATTTAAGACCTAATCCCCTTCCAAAGGTGCCACCTCCAGTATCATCCCTTTAAAGTTAGGGTTTCAACATAAGAATACTGAGAGGACATAAATATTTCAACCATCGCAATCAATAATAAAGATACCTTAAAAAGCACACAGGTGTCAGGGAATTTGGCAATATACTTCTAATCAAATTGCAAGGAAAATATTTTGAACTCACAGGGGAAAAAGAATGTGGTATTTTAGAATAAAAAATGACTCCCCCAAAGAGCCCTGTCCTAATCCCTTAAAGTTGTGAATGTTTTCTTTCATGATAAAAAGGACTTTACAGATGTTATGAAGTACACTATGTGATAAAAAATAATGTAGATTTAAATAAAATTGGTTACAATAAAAGACACATTATTGTTAATTCCCCCCAAAAAGCACTATCCCTTGCTTTGAACAACTAATCTCATTATTCTTACTACTTTCTGAAGCAGTTCTTGAGCCTTCTTTTGTGAGTCTTTAGTTGATAGCCTGAATTGATTCAAAACGTTTACCTCCCATGGTCATTTTGATTTGGGGGAAGAGCCAGAATTTGGAAGGTGCCAGGTCCAGTGAATAGAGTGGATGATGACACACTACAATGTTCATATGAGCCTACTTTTCCATTAGATGCCACCCAGCATCATCATTACCACATTTTAAAAATCACACCTTGTAAAGACACAAAAGAAGACTTGCAGAACTCTTTTAGAAAGCAGGAAGAATGGTAGGGTAACTGTTTGAAATGATAGATAGTATTTTGAGAGGGACTAATGGCAATATGTCTTTTACTATAACAAGTATTTTTATTTTAATATTCACCATATTGTTCATCACTGCTTGTACAAGGCAATAAGAATGTTATCTTGCACTGGCCAACTATGAGCAGTGTAACAGTGTAAGGGACTCATAGTTACAAGAGGATCTGAGAAGAAGAGAAGATGTAGGAACAGACCTGATTATCTGTTGGTTTTGAATAGAGGAAGAGGGTACACTCAAGAAATTCTGGCAGCTTGGAGAAGCTGGAAAAGACAAGAAAATGAATTCTGTCCTAGACCTCCTAGAATGAATGGTGGCCTGCTAACACATTAGTTTTAATCTAGTGGTACTGATTTCAGATTTCTGACCTCCAGAACTGTAAAATGATTTTTTTTGTCTTAATTTGTGGCAATTTGTTATATCAGCAATGGGAAACTAAAATACATGGGAAATTAGAAAACATTTTAATAGATAAATAATGTAATACAACAGGTTAAAATATGTTTATTTTATTTTAGAATGCAACTAACGTTCTGTTTAGACAAATTTTACCTTAAAATTTCCATATTAGAAAAATGACATCTAAAATTACTGATAAAAGTTTTTATCTTAATAAACCAGGAAAAGAAGAGCAAATTAAATCAGAGGATGTCGATGGAAGGAAACACAAAGATCAGAAATTATATAGTGGAAACCAATGGAACAGAGAAGACAGATAAAATACAGAAAACAATAAAGAATTTCAAAAGTCAGCTCTTTGGATGGATTAAGAAATTTAAAACATTCTAAGAAGACAGATCAAGAAAAGAAAGAGAAAACAGCAATCGTAAAATCAGGAAATTAAAATGGAAATATCACAAAAAAGGTCTATAGATATTAAAATGATATGCACAAATTATGTACAACAATGTACTGAAAATCTTTAAAAACAAAACTTGCCAAAACAGACAAAATGATGGAGATGACCTAGATAACTGTGTATCTATTAGAGAAATTGAAGTCATCATTTAAAGCCTCCCTGCAATGAAACTTCTGGCTTGCTAGCTCTTCTGTGAAATTCTATTAAATGTTTCAAAAGAAAAACCTGAATTACACAAACTCTTTCACAAAAGGTAGAAGGGGAAGTACCTCTCAATTTACTTTATAAAACAGCATAAGCCTAAGGAGAAAACCCATCAAGGACCCTACAAGAAAATAAAAGTAAAGACTAATATCCTTCATGATCAGAGATGAAGCCCAAATCCTTAACAACTGTTGAATCCAGCATTATACAAAAACTATCATAAATCATGACAAAGTGAAATTTATCTCCAAGAGCAAAGTTAATGTAACTTCTGTAAAACAATCAGTGTAAATAAATGTACATTTAAAAATTTTAAAAGGAAGCTCATAATGTCATTGCAATACATGAAAAAATATGCCAAAAATTCATTCAGAAAAGGAATAAAAAGGAACTTCTTCAAAATATTAAAGGCCATGTATGAAAAACCTATAGCTGTCATTACTTTTAATGGAGAAACATTAAAAATATTTAGGATCATAACTAGGAACAAGGCACTATCCTCTTAACACTTCTACACAACGTAGTACTAAAGGGCTTATTTAATCCAACTAGGCAAAAAAAAGATACAAAGCATAACTGGGAAACATAATCATTGTTAAAGAAGAAGTAAAACTGTTTGTTTGCAAATGATATAAAAGTGTATATATCAAATCCAAAATAATTCCAAAACAAAAATAAAAATCCTAGGTATAATAAGTGAATTCAGTATGGTCTGAGAATACAAGATTGATAGCCAAATACCAATTTTGTTTTTGAATGCCAGCAACAAACAGTAAGAAAAAAATGTGTATCAATTATAATAGCACATAACCCATAAAACTTCTGAAAAAGAAATCAGCAAAATAGGTAAAAGACCTTTATAAAGAAAGCAAACTATTGCTGAGAGAAATTGAATAAGACTTAAATAAATTACCAGACATACCATGCTCATGGGTTGGAAGGTAGAACATTATAAAAATGTCAATTCTCTTTCTATTGATTTGTGTAGTCAATAAAATGCCAAGCAAAACTCCAGCAAGCCTTTTAATAGAAATTAATAATCTGATACTAAAATTTATATAGAAACACAAAGTAATAGCCAAGACATTCATGAAAAAGAAGATCACAGCTGGAGGATGAATACTCTCAGATTTTAAGTATGATTAAGAAGCTACAATAATCCTAACAGTAACATGCTAACATTTGCAAAGGAAATTGATCAGTAAAACAGAAATACACTATGCATAAAAGGTCAAATGATTTTTAACAAAAGTGATGATGCAATTCAATGGGGAATTTTTTTTTTTAATGAATGGTGTGGGGTCAACTTGATAGGTATAAAAGAAAAAAATGAGTTTGACCTATATTTCACTTCACACAAAAATTAACTTGAGATAGTTTATTGAAAAGCAAAAACTACAAAGCTCTTAGACAAAAACACAGGATAATATGTTTGCAACCTGTGGTAGACAAAGATTTCTTAGCTAGAAGTCTAAGAGCTCAAACAGCAAAATAAAAATAAGTAAATAAACTTTTACAAAATTTTATTTTTCTCAATAAAAGAGACAATTTAAAACTAAAGCAAAAAATAGGCGACTGATAAACCAGAAAAAAAATGAAGGAAAGCCACAGAGTAGAACAAAAAATTGTAACATACAGCTTTTTATCCAAAATATATAATTCTTCTAATAAAAAGAAAATCTAAAAAAATTAGATAAGAGCTAGGAACAGACATTGACAAAAGCATATACTATTAGTCAATAAACACATAAAGACATGTTCAGCATTTTTAATCATCAGCAAAATAATAATTAAAAGCAGTATCACTCCAGTACTCATTTGCTAGAATGGCTAAAATTAATAGTTTCCAATAGTTTCAGCTGGAAGAATCATACATTGCTAATGGAGGCATAAAACAGCATAATCATTATGGAAAATTGGAAATTTACTATGATTCAATAATTCCGTGCTTAGGAATGTGAAAAAATAAAAGCGTACACGAAAGTATTTGTGTAAGAGCATTTATTGCAGTGTTATTTATAATGTTTATAATAGTAAAAGATTGGAAATCACTCAAATGTCCATAATGTGAATGGAGAATTAATTTACAATATAGTTATATAATAGAATAGACTCAGCAATTTAAATTGGACAGATAATACATATATATATCTATATATAGATATCTAGAGATTTCTAGAGAGAGAGAGAGATATGTCAAAAGGATTATATTGAATAAAAGAAGTCAGATGCAAAAAGAATGCCTCTATGTGATGGCTTTTATAAGAAGTTCAACAACAAGCAAAACTAGTCTGTGGAAATAGAACTAGAACTCTTGGGTTTGAAGATAAGATGAAGAAATTGGAAAGGAACATAGAAATTTTCAGGGAAATATAACTGCTTTGTATTTTGATAAGGTATTAGTTACCTGAAAAGAAAATGATAGTACACTTTAAGATCTATGCTTTTGATTGTATATAATTATATCTCAATAACAAGAACACTAGCAAAACAAAGCAAAAGAATGCCAACTTCAACCACAGAGTTTTCTCCTCAAGTGAAAAAGACAAAACAAACAAACCAAAACCTCGTCAACCAACTGTACATCTTCTTTCAAGCCTTCAAGGATATAATTAGCCAAGAAACAAAACTTCCCTAAAACCAATTCCAGTTTGATAGTACAGGGATAAAGACAGGGTTTTGGCTATAGTGGAATGGGAAACCAGATAAATCTACAAGACTGTATGAAGTGGAGTTGCAGTAGAATTGGTGGATTGTCCAGGGATGGATCTTACCTTGCAACCAGGGACTGAAATCCCAAAAATAGTTGTAAATCTCTCTCTATAGATACATAGCTGTAGATCCTCTACAAGGAATTGGTCCAGGTGATTATACAGGGTAACAACTCCAAGATTTGCATTTAGCAAGCTGGAGGCTCGAAAGATCTAATGGTGTAGCTTGAGTCTAAGTCCAGAGCCTGAAAATCAGGAGAGCCTGTGGTATAAATTCTAGTCTAAGTCTGAGCCTAAAGGCAAGAGAAGACTGAATTTGAAGCTAGAAGACCTTCAAGTCAGAAAAAGAGAAGGTTTGACTTAGTCTTTTATTCCAGTCAGACCTTCAGTGGATTGCAAGAGGCCCATGCTCACATCTGCTTTACCCATCCTAACAATTCGGATGTTATCTCATCCCTAGACACCCGCAACTGACACACTCAGAAATAATGTCTAACCAAATATCTGGGAGCCCATGGCCCAGTTGAATCAACATACCAAATTAGCCATTACAATCTGTGTACATGGGGCAATAAGGGAGATACAGGGCCCCTGAAGCATTCAGCCCTTTCCTGAGTCTTATGATTGAAGCTTAACGGGGAGAGGAAAGAGGAGAATGGAAGGAAAGGTGAGAAACTCAAATTAAAATGTTTTCTGCAAAGGTTTGAAGAAAGAGATTCAGGGCAAGAATTTCATTGTTATTACAAAAGACTAGGATTTGCAATGTGTTCGATCATACTCAGTGTCACCAACATTAAAAAAATAGCTTAGACTGAGTGTGGGAAGGTGGGAAGGAGAGGTTTGAGGTTATACATCTTTTGCCCATTCTGCCTTCATTGCCCCTACCCTGATATTTAGGAAGCACCCATTAAATCAAGCACACTCAGGCTCCTTCCTTCTGCTTTCATCCTCTTGACTACATAGCTGTCATTCCTATTCCTTTTTCTCGGGTCTTGGTGTGTGATTAGTAATTCACACCAAGGTGATAATGGGTTATAAAAAATTAATGGCAATCCAAAGTGTTAATGGTTCTTCAAATCAACTAACCACCAGCAGCATAGTACTAATTCACTAGCAATCTATCAGACTTTAACCAGAAGGAATAGAGTGGTGAACCTTTCAGGATGACTGGGTGGATGTTATGTGCCAATAGCTCAGTTCTATTGGCCAAGCCCCAGGCATGCAGCTGCCGAAATACATGACCATGGCAATACCCTGTGCAAGAATACCTCACCCTCCTCAACACTGTCTCATGAAAAATCCACCTCATCGCTTTTATTTTCCTGGATTTTACTAACAACAGCAAGCACACACTTAATGAGGCACTGGCAAGTGCTGTGGGAACCAGTGAGTAAGGGATTTGGCCTGTCTTCTGTTAGCTCATGGCTTAGTTGACTTCATAACTAAATTATTATCTACTTATCCCTGCTATAGGCGTCCTCAGTTAAATGGAACTGTGGTATGGTACTTAATTATGCTACTGAAACGCATGCATGCATTTGAGAAATAAGATGAGAATAGACGTTAAAATCTCTCATCCAAAGACCTTCTTATTACCCTAAAGTGAACTTTCAGACATGGCCCCATTCCTGCCTTCATGCAAAGATGCATACTTCTAGTGGAGAAGGAAGACTTTCTTCCATATTCAAATGCAAAAGTACAAACAGAGAGCTGTGGAGAAAAACAGAAATAGCTGTGAGTAAGTACTCTGGGACGGGGGACGGCTTCTGTGAAGCGGTGATATTTGTGCTGAAATGAGAAGGGAAAGGTAATTGCCTGCCAGAAGAACAGGCAAGAGATGAGGATGGCTTATAAGGGGCATAGAAGCAATCAAAGCCCCAAGGTAGGAAGACTAAGGCACATATGAGAATCAAGAGAAGACTGAAGCTCTCAGAGTAGAGAGCAAGAAAGAGCTCAGGAAGTGGGGGAGGCTGGAGAGCGGACAGAAGCGGCTCTGGCGGCCACCATGAAGCAGGAGTGACAAGGTAGATAAGTAACTTTGGGCAAGTTATTTTCCTTCTGAGCCCTGGTCTTCAATAAATTAGGAAAGATCTGTTGGAAGCTCCCTGAGGTTCTCTCATCTCTAGTACTCTATGACTCATGGCCCCACAATACACCTCCATTGGTAATTCTCAGTGCCAATCACAAATACATCTGATTCTTCACTTGGGCACGTTGCAGGACTGCATTTTCTTGCCTTCTGAGATTCAGGTCTGGCCAATGGCCTGTGAGCAGTGTGATCTGTAAAAATCCACTTGGAAATGTAGAGGCCCTCCATATGGTTCTCCAAATTCCCTCTGCCACAGTGACCAGCTGTGCTTCCAAAAATGGGATATCTGGTCCTGCAGTGAGAAGAATGGGTAGTACAATTCTCAGACAAACAGCAATGGGTAAATGAAATGATTTAATAAGTAAGCGAATGCAGAAAACTCTGTTGTTCGAAGCTAGTTGGCCCTCAGTAAACACAGAGTCTACATTTGTGGAAACAACAAATCATGGGGAAAAAATAATTTCTAGATAATAATAAAAACAGCACAATAAAAAAGCAATACAAATAAAAAATACTGTACAACAACTATTTGCATATCATTAGGATTATATTAGGAAATATAAGTAATTGAGAAAATCAAAAGTATATGGGAGTAAATGTGCAGGTTATATCCAAATAGTATACCTTTTTACACAAGGAGCTTGAGCACCAGTTGGTTTTGAGCTCTCAGCACACCACCCTTGAAACAGGTCCTAAATCACATGCCAACTCACAGCTCAAATGACATTACACTCAGCGTTTGGCCTCATGACATTCAGTCCATGCTCAAGAAAGATTTTACAGAGCCAAGGATGTAGTTCAGTGGTGCTGTGCCTGCCTGGCAAGTGCAAGGTCCTGAGTTTGATCCTGGTACAAAGAAAGAAGGAAAGAAGGAAGGAGAGAAAGAAAGAAAGAAAGAAAGAAAGAGAGAGAGAGAGAGAGAGGGAGGGAGGGAGGGAGGGAGGGAGGAAGGAAGGGAGAAAGGCAAAGAAAGAAAGAAGGAAATGTTTTAAAACATTGTCACCTTCAAGCTGACATTCTCTAATTATGCAATCTGTGCCTTTGTTTTTCTCATCTCTGAAAAGGAGCTGACCTCACTCCTGGAAGTGCAAAAGATCACAAAGCACTTGCCATTTGTGAAGTGCTCTCCAGACGCTAAATAATAGAGTTCAGCTGGCACAGGCTGTTGGCCCTGGCAAAAGCACACACACGGAAAGCCATTGCCAATCCCTCCCTATAGCCCTTTTCCACCATTCAGTGGAAGCTCCAGGCTCTGGAGGAAGCTGTTAGGCCGTTCAGGTTGCAGGGATGACAGCAACTGTAATTAAGTCCTCACAGATTCCACCTGTTTCTTCAGCCCTCCCAAGAATGCTGTTTCTGCCATCTGAATCTGGGTAGGGAGAGAAGAGCAGCCATTTCCTTCTTTATCTTTCTCCTGCTGGTCTCTTGGCCATCTTCATGCTAGCCTTGAACCAACTACCACTGTTGTCCCAACTGCCACACACACACACGCACGCGTGTGCACACACACACATGCGCACCTTCACACACTGACACAAACCTGTGTCATCATAGGACAGGAAGAATCCAGGGATCACTCATTTGTGCGTGGGAAGAAGCAGTGCCAGGTGGGTTGAGATGACCGAGCCTCCTGTTTTGGTTAGAGATAGTTCTCTAGAGTTGCAACCTGGGGATTTAAAGTCAAGCTCACACTCAGGCTGCAGGGTTAGCGCAGTGGTAGAGCACTTATCTAATGTATGTGAGGCCCTGGGTTTGAGTCCCAGAACCACACACACACACACACACACACACACACACACACACACACACCAATTCCAATCACACGTAGCACCAGGTCACCACATCCACCTTCCTCTATACCAGGTAATGGCAAGAGCTGGAATTTGGATGAAGAAGGCCTGAGTCTCAGAGCACAGCTGGCTGTGTGACCTTGGACAAGTCACTTAGGCTTTCTGAGCCCTGGCTTCCTCATCCGTGAAATGGATCCAAGGACTAAATCAGATGATATGTTTATGAGTCCAGTTTGCAAGCTCAGGAAGCTCCAGCCTCTTGCTTTTTTCCCTTGTGGTTACCACTGTCATCCCTCACACAAGAAGGCTGCTGTTGGCTTCACTCAGCCCTTGGACCTTCTTTTCTTCCACAATTCTCTTTTCCCTTATGGTTACCTTAATTCTCTTCTAGTAAAAGTGGGTGGGGCCTCCCCTCCCCCACTGTGGCTGAGCGTGGTCCACCATGGACCTTGACTAAGGCCAGCAGACTACCAGTGGATCATGAGAGGAAGGAAATGAAGCACTGCTTCCAAGCTGCTCTTAGTTCCCAGCTTGGCCCCAGAAGTGGAAAGCCTAGCAGCACCACCAGAGGGAGGGTGGGTGATGGACAGAGAGGGTGCAGGGAGCAGAAAAGTGAGGCTGTTTCCTGGGAAACAGGACTGCCACCTCCTCCTCCTCCTCCTAGTTATCCTCCATTGTTTCCTTTGAATACCTCATCTTCCTGGATGAGAGGCTCTGGCTGTCCCACCCGCTCCCCGCCTCCACTGTCCCCCTTCCACACCACCTCTAGCAGCAGCAATCAGCTCATGCTCTCAGAACAACCTCAGGAAGGGAATGTCATTCACAGGCCTTAAAAAAAGAGAAGGGAAAGGGCTCAGCAGTTCCCAGACACATACACAGCCACTTTCACAGGCCCCGTTTATGCTTCTCCTATGCTATACTTTGTAACTTGCAGGGTCACGGGAGTGGGGACCCTCCTGCCCACAGGATCCTGTCTTTAAATTCTTGGATAGATTTCCCCTTACTGCTGTCAAGAACACTAGCTGTCCGTCTTTGAGCAAGTTTCTTCTCTAGTCTCGGAGGAGCGTAGGCTGTATAACATTTTCTCTTTCAGGACATCATCCTCTAGCGGCTCTCAGGGGAGCAGTGCACACCCTAAAAGTTCATGTGTGTTCATTTAGATTTTTTAAGTGGACGGAAGGGAGGTAAAGGTCGTGGTCTCCTTGAGTCAGTTTCCGAGGAAGCCTCAGCATTTGAGGAAGTGAAGTGGGGTGAAGGTGAGAGACCCGTTGGACAGTAAGTCAATAGAAGCATTAATTTAAGTTTGACTTGGATTTGGGGACTTCAGAAAAGGAAGATTTAAGCAGGTCCACTTCAGAGGAGCACAGGTAAGAGGTGAGTGAGGAGTGAGGTCCTAGCCACCTACTGGGACCCAGAGCCATGTCCTTCTGAGAAGTACAGACCCACACAGGCAGGGAGCTCTGAAAGTTCTGGCTTCTGCTGGGTTCATGTATAGCACTTCCTCAGCATTTTGCAGAGACAGTGCCTTAATTTTATCATGTCATTTCCTCTTCCTGGGCAACAGGAAGACTACACTTCCCAGGCTCCCTTGAAGTTAGGTTGGGTTTACATTCTGGCCAATGGGACATGAGAAAATGGATGAAAGACAATCCCAGGCCTCCCCTTTTAATGGTCTGCTTCCTTTTTTGCCACTGCTGCTGATCTTCATAACATAAGACATCAAATAGAAATAAACCTTTGTTGTGTTCTGCCACCAAAATTTGAATATATATTTGTTGCCACTGGAAAGTCCAATTATCCTGATGAGTAAACTCAGGTGTAAGACAGCAGGGAGCCATAGTTCAAAATACTACTACTCACTAGTTAATACCATGTGCCTGGTAGAGAGCCAGGCTGAGATCTTAGTAGTTTAAGGACTGGTCACAGTGGTCACAGTAGGGACTGCTCAGTTACCCTCAGCTCGCATCTGACTCTGTCTTAGATTGAAAAATACTCTGAGACGTGATTCCATCCTTGGTCAAACAATGTTTTAGAAATGAAGAAATCTTCCATGTATTTCTGCAGCAGAAGAGGAAGATGGTATCTTAAAGGGATTACAGTTTCGCACAGGGTAAGAGAGCAGGTCTGGAGCAATGTAGCCTGAGGGTGTACACTACTTCAGCATACATCAGCTGAGTGATCTTAGACAAGTTGCTTAGCCTTTCTGTTCCTTATTTTACTTGACTTTCATCCATAGCTATTGTATCAGTTAATGATTGCTGTGTACCAAATGTCTCAAAACTGCATAGCTTGAAATGTGTGTGTTTATTATTTCTCATAGATCTATGGGTCAGCTGGAGAGATCTTCTGGTCTCATTCATTCATCCTGTGGTTGGTTGTTGGCTCTGATGATCTTGGTTGATTCACTCTCCCAGGTCTGGAGGTTAATTGGCAACAAGGCTGATCAAAACCTCAGCTGGAACCACTGGCCACAGTGCTTGTTGCAGATGGGCTAAGACTGTTTATATGGCAAGGGAAGGATTCTAAACGTTAGACTGTAGGGATGGTTTAGAATTAGTGCAATGTCATGTCTAGCACATTATTTGGTGAAAACAAATCATAAGTTCAGGTAAGGTTCAAGGCATGGGAAAAGAGTCTATTTTTTTTCTTTTGGCAGGGAGAGTCATATTGCAAAATCAAAAGATAAGGAGATTATATTAATTAGGGTCATCAATGTAATCTTCCATAGTTATTACAAAGATTCAATGTGTTAATACATGTAAGATATTTAGAATAATGTTGCATTATAAGTTTGAAAACTTCATATTCTCCTGCTGCCTAATCATCTCCATACCCAGCCCATGAACACTCTGTCCAGGTGACTGGTCCCCAGGTAAAAAGTCTGAGCCCTGCCATGAGTCCACATTCTCTCCTGCCCGTGACTTAGTGTCATTCAAGCACACCAGTGACATCCCCTCACACCTTGTACTTGAGTGCTCTGCCCTGAACCCCACAAAAGATACTGATGTGTCCTTGTTGTCTCTCACCTCCTCTGCTGCATGCCTGAGCTGCACTTTTGGCATTGTCTCCGTGTGTCCCTGTCCTGACGTGCAGTGACTCTGTCTCTATCTCTCTAATCAGCCTTGTTTGCATGACTCCCAGTCCCTCTCGCGGCCACACCAGACTGGCCATGTCAGGAAAGAATACAAAAGAGGCATTTGGTGCAGAGCACATACATTATTGTATATAGTAAATGCTCAATACACATGCACAACTGTTTTCTCTACTACCTTCTTTTCTTTTTCTTTCCTTTTTTGAGACATGGCCTCACCATGTAGTTCAAGTGGGTCTTGAATTCACTGTGTATCCCAGGCTGGCCTCAAAGTCACAGCGATCCTCCTGCCTCAGCCTCCTCAAGGGCTGGGATTACAGGTGGGCGCCACCACACCCAGCCCCCTTCTCCTTTTTAAATCCTGCTCTAATGGGTGTCGTTGAACATTTACTATGTGTACTGTTAAGCATTTTGCATAATTATCTTTTTAACATTCACCACTACATTAAAATATCCATTTAAAAAATTTATCTTATAAATAATAATACTCAGCCTTAGAAAGACTTGGTAACTTGCCCAAATTACCAGCTGGTCAGTAGCAGAACCAGGATCAAACTTTAATAATTAACAAAAGAACCTCTACTAGCTTGGAAAGAACATCAGTTTTCAACTGTGTGTGAAGAGAGTTGCCCAAATTTCAGACCCACTTCTGCCATTATTTCAGTTGCCACTGTCTTCTGACCCATAGCAGGATGTGCCAACTACCAGACAAGCCCTCAGCTAGGGATTGGGGAAACTAGTGACCTGGACCTGGGCATAGAGCCCTGTGCACTGATACCTCTCAGGGATACCAAAGCCACCCTGTGCCTCACCTCCTCTGCCTTGCCTACCCAGCTGCTCACAGTGGGTGGCTGGTGTCTCCAGCTGAAGAATGAACTCTCTCCAGGCAGGGCCAGGTGTACATCAGGGACAGTAGCCCAACCCTCTGGGAGGCATCTGAAAGTTGAGTCATACTGTCAAAGCACATCAGCATGGGCAAAGTGAGTCTGAGCCCCGATTGCCTATACTGCCTCATTTACATTTCGTCTCAGCACTACCTTGGTCCTAAAACACCCTGGTCTTCTTTACAATTCCTTCCAAGAACTAGAGCGTAGCCAGAGAGTCCATAGCCTTGCCTAAACTCATCAACCCAGCTAAACCCCTATTATTGGATTCTGCTCTTCCTACCCCGAACCTTCAGGGTCAGACTAACAGATGTGTTTCTCCTCCAAGAAATAAAACAGAGCCTATTATGTGCACCCAGGTGAAAATGGTGCTGTGACCTTTGAACACAATCTGTCATGGGAGCAGGAGTTATAGTGATCACACAAGTTACCGCTCTTGCCCTTCCAGATCTAGACCAAGGATGCCATTACCTGCCTGGGATCTGAATTGCATAGCCAAATTGCCTACTTAAGTTTGCTGACCTCTGAACACAATGCCCTGACCTGTGCAGCTGCCCCATGCCCCTTGGAGCTCAGCCCCAGATGTTAATTAATTTCTGCAGCTGCCTGATCACTCACTCAGAGCTTACTTTCCTTCCTTGGTAGTGCAAATGACTTCCAGACAAAGGATGGCTCAGAGCGGAAGCCTGTTGAGTTATGACCAAACACAAGGTCTTTGATAACTTAATTATAGTGTTTGATGGCCTCAGGGATTTTCCTTGTTCTCTCTAATTCTAATTCTTCTCACTGATGATGACAAGGATTCTGGTATGGTTTGAAAATGGAATGTTCGTTAAAGGCACATGTGCCTAGCTTGGCATTATTGGGAGGTGTTGGAGCCCTTTGGACATGGGGCCTAGTGAGAAGTCCTTAGGCCATGAAGGCTATACACTCAAAGTGGACTGAGGGGCCTAGTGTCTCTTCTTCCTCTCTTTGCTCCCTGGCTCATGATGTAAGCAGTCTTGCTCTGCCACAAGTTCCCACCATGATGTGCTGCCTCGCCACAGGCCCAAAGCAACAGGGCCAATCAAGCATGGACTAAACTTCCAGGACTGTCAATCAAAATAAATCTTTTCTCTTCACAAGCTAATTAGCTCAGGAATTTTGTTATAATAGCAAATAGCTGACTAGCACAGATTAAACCAATGGTAAGTTGAAAAGAAAAAAGAAGTAGCATGAAGAAGCATCATACTTCCTAGTCTAGTCGTGACTACCTGAATAGAGGTGGTTCCAAACCCCTGGTACTTCCCCAGATAGGTGAGTTTGAATTTTGGCACTTCTAAGTACCAGCTGTGTGGCCTCAGGCAAGCTATTTAATACTCAATGGTTTAGGTTTCACATTTGTAAAAATGACCTTTGGGAGTCTAGTAAGATCCAAACTATAGCAAGAATGAAATGAAATAATTTATATAGGACTCCCAGAATACTACTTTGAATATAATTAAAACTCAACAACTAGTTTAATAGATATGAGACACTGTAGTAAGGACTTCATAAACTATCTTGTTTAGTAACACTCCTTTAGAAAAGCTGTGAGAGCACCATTTTACTAATGAGGAAAATGAGGCCCAGAGAGGTTATGGATATTGTTCAGGATGACACAGCCAATAAGAAAAAGATCCAGGATTCAAACTAATGCTCCTAAATAATTGCATTTCCCCCGCAAGAAGAAACATCTGGAACTAAGAGTTCTAACCATCTGCTTCAGAGGAAGTGTCACAGTAAAAATAAAACAAAACTGGAATGCAGGCCTCAGATGAATACCACTAGCTGCTCAACTGTGAACAAATCCCTTTCCCTCTCGGGGCCATAGAGTCTTTGGCTGCAAAAGAAGAAGGTTCTGGTACTGAGAGTCCATGGGACAGCCTTGCCCTTCACCCCTCATCACTCTTTGGGTCTCCGCCACCAATTACCTGCCTCCATCACAGCTATCATTTCATAAACCAACCGTGACTTCTGGGATTTCTCCTTCTGCACAAACTCCACGGGATGCCCAAAGAGCTCCTTCCAGAGAGAAAAAAGGCAGCAGCGGGGTATCACCCCTGGCCCCATACTTGACTGGTCCCTAATTCTCTCTCTGCTTTTCCTACCCAAGTCAGTGCCATCCCCAATGTCAACCCCAAAGCCTGAAATGTTTAGCAAGGGGGAAGGGACCCCAAAGATGCAAGGATTTAGTTGAAATCAATGTTGTATAAAAATGCAGTGAGTACACTGGGTGTGCTGGTGCAAGCCTGTAATCCCAGCACTCAGGAGGCTGAGGCAGGAACATTGCCTTGAGTTCAAGGCCAGCCTGGACTACAGAGTGAGACCTTGTTTCAAAAAACAAAACCAAAACCAATGATAAGATCCAAATACCTGCAGAATTAGCCGAAACTTAGGTAAAGTAGGGAGGTTTCTTCTGGCAAAGCAACTCTCAAATCCCAGATTGGTGTCAATAATCAGCCCCAGCATGCCCTCCTCCATCCTCCTCCAGTAGGAATGTATCTGCTGCCCTCTCCCTGTGGCCAGTTTGCAGAAATATCCTGGGATCTCAATCTTCTCAGCTGAAAAGGAATTTATTAAAATGTTTGTTGCACTCTGAATTGAGAAATCAGCTTCCCAGAATCCGTGATCAATAGGTTGTCTCTTGGTGATAGAGTGCTTCCTTGGAATATGTTCCTCATGTTCCCTTCATGGTTCAGTGCTTCTTTAGCCATCAGAGTGCTGAGCACTGCCAGAGCTTCACTGCTGTCAAACTCCCAGCCCTCTGCAATCTGCAGCACCCAGCCCTTGGCTCCTAACTGTGATGACTCAGCTCATCAGCAAGGGAGAATGAGGTAGAAGAAAGACATTACCAGTGGGGCTTAACTGGGGGTAGGTGGCATGGTGGGATGCTGTGTTGTCTGTCTGAGTCACTTCCAAGCTTATATCTAACTGAGAGGCTGGCTGTGGGTTAGTGCCCTGTGACACTGAATTCATCATCCAGCTCCCTCTTAGCTTATGTCCTGCAAGTATATATTGCCAGGGTGCCAACTACTTTTTTCCTTTATTTCCTCATAATCTTCACCAACACAGGACTGTCTTCTGACCCAGTGGCTCACTGACACTCTCTCCTCTTCTTGTACATTGCAGCCTCCTCCACATTGGTGTTGATCTTTGTGATTCTGCAGCCTGTACATGTTGACAGGCACAGGATCTCTCAGGACTCTTCCATCTGGCATCCTCTGGGGAGATGGAGAAGCTCAACAATGAGAGACTGTGCTTGGCATTTTTTGGCAGTCACCTAATCTCAGTGACCAAATCATTGCCTATTGACTTACATGGTGCTTTCAGGACCTGGTGCCAGGGACAAATAGGCAAGAAGGGTGCTAAATGGGTTCAAAGCCAACTAAGAAGTGATTTCTGATGTGTCAAATGCCCCACAAACTCTAGGCAGAGTAAAAATGCAAATGTAAGTGATTTCTCCTGGCTATGCTTTATATGCTTGTGTGTGCATACATGTGTGAACAAATTGTGTGTGTGTGTATGTGTGTTAGGAAGTTCATTTCCATGCTGCCAGAAACTGAATTGCAAGTCAAGTACTCAAACAAAAACTAAGGTTTATTGTTTGGGTCTGTTGCTGATGAATTACAGAGACTACTCCTGAAACTCAGTGGCTTAAGACATCAATTCCTTGTTTTTGTTTACACATCTGGTGTTTGCCTCAGGGTTGGCTGATCTAGGCTAATTCTGCTGGAAAGGCGCTGTTTCACGTGTCTGTCATTTTGCTTGGACCAGTGTGCTAGGTGAGGTGAGTTATCATGGTGACTGTAGAAGGACAAGAGAACACATGGGAATATGCAAGGCCCATGATGGGGCTGTGGCAAAGATATGGGCAGGAAGGGTGTGCAAGTCAGCTTCCAAACAAGTTAAAACAAGGAAAGGTTTATTTTGGCTCACAGCTTCAGACAGGTCAGTCCATGATCAGCTGGTTCCAAGGCAGAATTAGCATGATGAAAGAGTGCTGCTTACTTACTCCATGGCAACCAAGCAGATAGAAAGAAGGGACAATTATGGAACAAGAATACACCCTTGCGGGCCGGGGATTTAGCTCAGTGGTTTCGCCGCCTGCTACTCAAGCGCGCACAAAGACCCGAGTTCGATCTCCGGCACCAAAAAAAAAAGAATACATCCTTGCAGGTCATGCCCTCAGTGACCCACCTCCTCCGACCTGGCCCCATCTTCTATCAGCACTTTTCAGCTAAGAACTCATTATTATATTAGTCTACTGATGAGCCCAGGATACACTCCTTTGATTTCTCCAAACAAGACTGGGCTGCCACAGGCTTGCCTTGGCAACAAAACTCCCTGGAGAAGTCTGTTCCTGAGCCCTTTTCAGAGGGGTAGGATACATTGTCTTAAAGTCTATCTTTGCTAGGCACTGTTTACCTGCAAGGCTGGTAGGCCACCTGAAAACTCAAGCATAGGATGTGGAAATGGGTTGTGGATTCTAGTCCCTACTTGGCTCTAACTAAAAAAGTAATGGCAAGAAAGTGATTTTTAGTTCACTTAAGTCTTCTTTGATCCTGTGAGGAAAGGGTGAGAAAAATCTCAATTTTCTTAATTGTCTCAGCCTCAGGGATGAGAATTTAGTATTCCACCTCTTTCCTGTCTTTTTCTATCTTGATCAACAATACTGATTTGCATTTCTTGTAGTAGGAATCCCTGTAGTCTGCTTGAACTGTGCTTTTTAATGTTTTTGGCAGGAGATATTTGCCCATTTTTTGCTGTCTAGCATTAGATTATCTTTCCTGTGCTCAGGGGTATCTCTTACTGTTATGGTTTGGATCTAGATTATTCTTCAAAAGCTCAATTAATTAATTCCAATGCAACAATGTTCAGAGGTGGGATCTAGAGAGGATATTGGATCACAAGGGCACTAAACTCATGAATGGACAGATGAGTGAATAGCTGAATGGGCTATTAGGAGGTAAGGCCTTGTTGGAGGAAGTAGATTAGAAGGTGTGCCTGTGGAGGGTATAGCTTGTCTCAGGCCCCTTCCTCTCTCTCTGCCTCTCATCACCCATGAAGCAAGCAGCTTTACTCTACCTTGTTCCTTCTGCCATGATGCTTTCCAAAAACCATAGAGCCAAGTGACCACAGACTGAAACGTTTGAAACTATGAGCCAAAACAAACATTCCCCCGTTAGGCTGCTTATTTCAGATAAAAGCTGACTAACACACCTATCATAAGAGCTAAGATTTGAGAATGTCTTCCCAAAGTTCATGCATAAGAACCTTCTCCACGCAGTGATTTTGGGAGGTGTTGGCTCACTAGGAGGTGCTTCAGTCATGGGGACAAAGTCTTTGTGAATGGTTTTATGACTTCTTCATGGGGATGGATTAGCTATTGAGGAAGTTCAGTCCCATTAACTCCCTTCCACATGTGCCTGCTGCCCACTTGCTCTTTTGCTTTCTACCATGAGGCAAAATAGCATGAGTCCCCCACTAAATGCTGCCCAACATTAAACTTCCCAGCTTCCAGAATTATGAGCTGAAAAATGTCTTTTCTTCATCAATTACTCAGTGTCAGGTATTCTATTACAGCAGGGGGAAATGGACAAAGAAGTATTTCCAAAGGAAGCAGAACCCACCTTCTGCTATAGAAGGTAAAAAGAACAGGCATGTTTTCAGTCTCCCTTGAAATGGTAGTGGGAACCTTAGTCACACTTGGCTAATCACATGGATCTGCTCCAGACTCTGTGCTGTAATTGGCTGCACCCAAGGTGGAGGAGGTGGCTACCTTGTCATGGGTCAGCAGCAGTAGTAGCAGCAGCAGCAGCAAGATCACTCAGGTCTGGGCTGGCAGTGGAACTTGGGGAATCCAATCAATGTCTAGGATGGGTAGCCTGCCTGTACATCCTGGGTTGCAATGCCAGTAGAAGGCACAGTTTATGACCCGTTTTGGCTCCTATGTGGCTGCCTGAATTCCTTTGTTCCAGATCATTTACTGAACCTGGTTCTCACTGTGTTCCTGACAAATCAGTTAGATACCCCATATTCTGTGCATAAATTTCATTCTGGCTAGTGTGAGTTTCAGTTTCCTAAAACCAAGGAGTCTGAATAATTTGTTTTCCATGTTCCTTTCTCATAACTCCCTCCAGAATGTTCATCTATGTAGGAGAAGGTGCCCACTCCACTAATCTTGAATACCCAGGAACAGAGGGATAGAGCCAGCTGCTTCCACTCTACCAATGCTTTAGCATATAGATTTAACAGGTCAGTTGAAAGCAGCCTTCTCTGTTTTCCCTTAGGAAAGTAAACCTCTCCAGGTGGACTTCTTTTCAAGTGACTGAGGACTCCCTGGGGAGGAGTCAACTCACAAGCTCTGTGTGTCTCCTTTGATTAAGTGAGCCGTCTAAACCCTATGATTGTTCTGAAGGGGACCCATGGGCTACAACTAGCAATTGTGATTGTCTACCCCATTATACTAGCATGAGGCTGCCCACCCTGTAGAAGCCTTGTTCAGGCCATGAAAAGTGAGGAGTGTGAGAGCTTTTTGTCTCCATCCTGTGGTTCCCTCAAGGGACCATACACCAGGGAGATATGATACTTGGCATGACTCAGGATCAGGTCACTAGTAAGAGAGGAGGTTAGGAAGGGGTGTGAGACTGGTTTGGCTTTATGCAAGGCAAACAGCCACTTCTCAAAAGATTTCTCATCCCCCAGGTGAGCAACTCCCCTTTCTATCTCAGGACTCTACTACAGTTGGTATTTGTCATTTTAGTATGGTGTTTCTAAACAGGGGTTCCATTAGCATTGTAGGTGAGGCAATTCATTGTGTATGAGTGTTATGGTTGGGGAACAAAATGTCCCCCCAAGAGCCTCATTGTGTGGAAGGCTTGGTGGCTCATGAGACTTTTGGAACTGACTAAGAGGGCTCTAACATCATTAGTGGGTTAATCTACTGATTAGATCATAACTTGACAACATTACTATGAGGTTATGGAAACAGGAAGTGGGACCTAATTGTGGGGAGTGATCATGGAGGCACGAGTATGGAGAATATATCTTATCTATGGATTCTTCTTCCCTGGCTCCTGACCATGCTCTGCTCTCTGGCTGCCATGAGATGAGCAGCTTTCCTCTGCCACGCCTTTCCACCATGATGCTTCTGCTATGGAGTCTGTTGATCATGAACTGAATCCTTTGCAACCATGAGCCAAGACAAACCTTTTTTCCCTTAAATTGTTTATCTCAGGTATTTTGTCACAGTGACAAAAAGCTGATTTGCATAAGGACTATCTTGTACAATGCAAAACATTTAATATTCTTGTTCCTAGACCATTTGGTGACTGTAAATCAACCAATCCTGTGACAACCAAGAACTTAACTTCTTCATCATTTCTTTTCTTTTCTTTTTTTGGTTTTGGGGATCAAACTTGGGACCTTGTGCTTATGAGGCAGGAGGCAGAACCACTGAGCTAAATACCCGGCCCATTCTTCACCATTTCTAAATGCCCTCAAGGGGGTGATTAGCACCTTGATTTGAGAGCCAGTGAGTTACAGAGTTTGAAGAGGACTTTAATCAATGCAAATAGTGCTTTGGACATTAGGAGGTTTCGTTAACTGTTAGTACTAAATCCTAATTGATACTGCTGGACTCTCCAAAAGGGAAAATAGAATCCTTTGGTGTAATGGGGCACTGAAGAGGTTAGTTTCTTAGGATACAATTCTCAGCATCAAGACCTACTCAGTGGACAGACTTCTGTGAAAACTGAAAGTGAGTGTACATAAAATAAGAAGCTTAGTATTTGATAGAATTCTCTGCTAGATAAAATGGCCCCGGCAACCCTGCATCCTAAAATGACCCCTGCCATTGAGTCACTCCAGAAAGAACAAAGACCTGCTTTTTCCCACCTTGCCCCCAGTTGTAGCCAATCATCTGCCTCCACCATACCCCTCAGCCCTTATAAACCTCACCCAGCCAACCCCTGGTTGCTGCTATCACCATTGTTCAAGATAGCCAGGCAGCTCTGTCCCTTAATAAAAGCCCTGCTTTGGGTGTTCATGTTATGGCTCATTTTATTTCTCTTAGCATCCTTGGAACACACAGTATCAGTATGCTGGGAAACCTTGCAGGGCTATGGAGAGGCAGAGAGCTTAGATGTGGAGAAGAGGGTGAGGGGAAAACCATTTTGATTGAACAAACCCCTTCCTCCTTCAATACTCTTTGCTAGAAGTTCCTTGGTGATGATTATCCAAAGACTAGAGAGCTATGGAAGTCTGTTGGCTATCAAAAAGCTGACCTGTAGTCATGTCCAGGAGATGCTATAATAGGCAGAATGGTACCATCCAAACCTCAAAGAGAAAAATCCAGGTTAGGCAGGCCTGCTGTGTGATGGACTATTCAATTTTCCAAATATTCACAGCAACACACAAAGTTCAGTTCACAATTAATTAATGTGCGTGTTTCATATGCTGGGGCCATGTTGGACATTCAGCATATACAGATGGAGAAAACAAAGCTGGTGCTCTCCTATGTCTTTCTCACCATGGGGATAGCAGGGGTGTCAGCAAAGCATCACACTGCACTGTGACAAATGAGGCAGGATTACATTATTCTACAGAGGTGGAAGGAAAAGAGAACAGCATGAGAATAGGCTTCAGGGAAGAGTTTGAGAGATCTATGTTGATGGTGAAGCAGAGTTGTGTGATTCAGAAGGGAACGGTTTGAGCAGAGATGAGTATAATGCCTAAAAATACAGATGTTGGGTGCAAGCACTGGAAGGGAATGAGGGGTTAAAAAACCATAGCAGGGATTTGGTTTGTTATTTGTTTATGGCTCATATGTTTGTCTTTGTCATTTTACCCAGGTTGTCTAGGCCTTCATCACTGGCATCTGCTGATGTCCTCTGCTGATGTCCTATTGCCTTCAGGAAACCTTCCCTGGAGGGCATAAGTTGAGCTTTTCTTCTTTCTTTGCTGTCAGTCTGATCACTGACTTCCTTATAGAATGCACCCTCTAGCAGGTGGTTGGTGGCTGGGGAAGATTCAAGCATCCAACATTGCCATTTTCACCAGGGATGCTGTCATTTGTGACTGCTAGGAATGAATGCAGCTCAGCAGGTAGATAGGAGATGAGCCTTTCCATGCATGGTCTCCTTAAATCCACCTATGATCCAGCAAAGTAATGGGTTCTGGAAGTCTTGGGAACAATTAATGTTTCAGTCTTGGCCATTGTTTCATTAGGCAATCAGCAGGATGTGTTGAATTCCTTTTTAGTCTGTACTCACACAAAAACTGAGATCATACTCAGCCTTTCATTAAAATTACTATAACTAAATGTTTGCATCCTATCCAAATTCATATGTTGAAAGTAATGACCAATGTGATGATATTAGAATGTGGGGCCTTTGAGAGGTGATTAGGTCACGAGGGTGGAGTCCATACAAACTGGATTAGTGCCCTTTATGGAAAAATAAAATAATCCGGAGAGCTCCCTTATCTCTTCCACCCACAAAAGATGCCTTCTATATTCCACAACATAAGTAGGCCTTCATCAAATCCTTCAGTGCCTTGATCTTGGACTTCTAGCCTCCCAAGCTGCAAGATCTACATTCTGGTGATTATAAGCCACCCAGTCTATAGTTTTCTGTAACTGTGATGGTTAATTGATTGTATCAATTTGAGTAAGAGAAGCTCAACCAAATGGGATCAGCCACTATAGGGCAGCTTGTAGCCTGGATGATATGAAGGGGAAATGAAGAAGGACAGATCTGCTTCTGTTTCTTTGGAGAAGCTCCAGTCTTCACCTTCACCTTGGACATCATCTCCTGAGTTCCAGTGTAGACTCTTCAGCCTTCTGGTGTAGACTCTTCAGCCTTCCATTGTAGACCCATAGTCTTCCTGGTACTGACTCTCATGGGACACTGCAGTGAGCTCCAGACCTTCGACTGGATCCTTTGGGCTCCAGCGTGTAGACAGACCCTCTGCACTCTTCCTCATCTGACTCTGTAGGAGGCCATTGTAAGCCAATCTTGTAAATTCTTAACTATTTTATATCTTGTATTATATTTGTTTTCTAGTAAACACTGACTTACACATGGACTAAGACAAAACCCACAGAGAAGCACTGTGAATTGAAAGGCTCTGTAGGATGCAGGACAAGAGTGGGACTTGGAGTCAAACTCAGACTACAGAGGAAGCTGCAGCACTTCAACCTGCTCTGTGTCCCTCAGCAAATCATCAGGCCACCCCTCCTCCCATAAAATGTCACTTTTCCTCCCAGATAATAAAATAAGAGGACTGAAACCCACCGCAGAGCTGAGTTTGCAGTCAAAGAGGAGAGAGGAGAAAGAACCTTGGCAGTGCCAAGTGCAGTCACAGGTAGATCAAGGAGCCAGAGGAGAAGAAAGGACTCCTTGGAGACGCGGCATCCACATGAAGACAGCCCTCCCGAGGGTGCAGCCTTGTTTGTACCGTAAGAGGCCTCAGCAAGCCCTTCATTCTTAATTACCCCTAGATAAAGAATGAATACAACCGCAAATGTTGTTAGAATAATTTACTGTTCATCAAGAACAGGGGACGATCAGAGTAATTCCCTATTAGCATTCACACATCCCATGCTGAAGGCGCCCCTCCACCTTGGGCCCCAGTGCTCCCATTACAGGCACAGGATCCAGTCTGCAGCCCCAGCCCACAGCCAGCAGGTTATTAGGCAGGGGGAGTTATTGGTTGTGTAATTAACTATGTAATTAACTCAGCGCTCTGAATGCAATCAGCATCTAATCTAATAGAAATGTATAATTAAATTGCGTCTTTAATCCCTGGGAAAATCTCTGGATTGGGGTGTGGGAATCAGCCTGGCAGGGTGCCCCCAGGTCTCCATTATCTTCAATTAGACAATTAATTGATATTCAAGTTACCTTTCTCGTTCAAACCTAATTGAATTTCTCCCTACTCCCCATGAGGTGTAATGTGTTTATAAAGATGCTTTTCTCTATTCACAGCCTGAAGAACCCATGGTGAAGTGGTCATCACCTGCCTCCCACTGCCACTTACTTGGATATTAGATGCCAGCTAGCGGCCCCTTTAAGAGATTGATTGGCGCTTTGCTTTCTCCTCAGTGCCTTTGTATCCACACAGTGGAAACTGGCTGGAGCACAGTTCAAACTGTGACTAATGAAATTTCCCTCCTTATTGCTCCAAAGTCAGGCAGTAGGTGCCAACACCTCCATTTTGTTTTCCAACTCCTTTGATTCAGCTGCCTTCCCTAAAGTCCCTCTTTGTTCTCCTCCTACCCCAAACCTGCCTGTCCCGAGCAACCACCCGGAGTGCTCTACTGTCCCGTACCCTCCTCCCTCCTCAGATTTAGCTCTTGGAGAGCTAAGGGCCCAACCTGTATGATTGTGCCAAGCCTGTTGTTCTGCAGATGATGCTACCAAGTCTGGAGCCTTAACAGCCTCCCCAGGGCTGGATTTTCCCTGGGTGCCAGGAAGAAAGGAGCTTCAAGACCAGGGTGGTAATGGGGGCATGGAGGATAGGGAGGTGGAGACACAGAGGGAAAAGGACAGAAGGACAGTGGGAAGGAAAACAACAGGGCAGGGGTGAGGAGGAGAAACAGGAGGGGGTGGGGCCAAGGAAATCAGGTTGGAGGAAAACATGAGGGAGAAAAGAGAGGTGGGCATCAAAAGAGGAGAAAGGGGAGGAGTTATTAAGATGTAATAGACCTGTCCTTGAGGACACAGAGGCAACCAGTAGATAGGCAAGGGAGCACCAGCCATTTGAGAATACTTTTATGAAAAGCTTGAATATCAAACAGAGGCTCCAGCAGAAGCGAAGTCCCGATTGCACTCTACACCTGATAGCTTAATCTGAAATGAGAATCTTAGGGGAGGTACAACCATTTGCAAAAGGGCTGGTCGGGAAAAAAGGCAAGAAAAGAAAATTCCCCATCCCCTCTGCCTTCAGAAGCTTAAGCAAAGTGCATCCATTCAGACACCTCACTTATCTCCTGTGGCAATCGGCTTAAAAAGTCCCATTATCAAGCCGCCCGTTACTGTACATCAGCCGCTGTTGTACCAACCCAGCTGAGTGCGGGTAACACATGAGTAATTGTTTGTCTGTTTAAAGGAACTTCAGTTACCAGAGGAGGAAGAAGGAAAGTGAAAGCCAGAGAGGTGGGTTGTGCCAGCTGTGGCTCTGGGCTTGGGGCATCTCAATCTGAAGGCTGAGTAGCAGGGAGCTCTGTAAGCCTGGAGGGGAGCCAGATGTCTGGCACAGAGTGGGCCAGGACTACATAGCAGAAGACAGATCTCATCCTGATAATCTGATCACACAGTGACCTTTTCTTTTTAACTTTTTAAAATAATGATATCCATGCCAGGGAGTTGTAAGTCTTGAGTGGACAGTGTGAGATCTCATTTTCAGCAAAGAGCCAGTGTTTCTGTTTTCTTCATACACCCTAACCCAGAGCTCGGGTACAAGTCTTCCTCCATAAGACAAACTCACAGAAGCAGCAAGGTTTACTTTTGGGAATACAGCCACTTATCAGATGAAGAGCTAGGCCGAGTGCCTTCTTATTTGATCATCCTGATAATTAGCTCTGTTTCACCTATGAGGAAGCTGTGGTTCAGGGCAGGAGTGGCTCACCCAGGGCCACACATGCAGTACAAGATGGAGTTGCCACCACTCAGCTGCCTGCCCTGCATAGCCCAGGCCCCAAGCAAGCCCTACTTCACCTGCACACCAGGCAGCAGTGCCAGAGGAGAGCTCAGCCATGTGTTTCTGACTTGACTCTGTGTGATTGGGACGTCTCTGTTCTTCCCCTTCCAGATCTGAAGTATCAGAACGCATTTTCTGGTTTGGCTTAAGCCACTGGTGCTCCTAGTGCTGGGAGAGAGTGAAATTCAGTGCTGCTCCTAACCTACCCCTTTGTCAGTAATGACGGGCTGTGTTCAGTAGGTGGCAGTGTGGTGTATGAGGAAGCATGTACCCCTTCCCCCTAATGCGTAATTTCCTTCATTAATAAGTTGGGAGACCTTTGACCAGTCTTTGAACCCCTGAGTCTTGTCAGCTTCTTTGGGTATAAAACAGAGATAATAATTATCTGCTTTCTCAACCAGTCAGGATTATTCTAAGGATAAAATAATATGATGCATATGATAATGCTTTCAAATACACAAAAGCTTTTCATTTTGTAAATCTAGGTGTATTCATATTCATTAGGTATAAAAACTAAAACTGCAGATGAAATGCCACTAACAGCATAGAGGAAGGACTCTGTCTCTTAGTAGACTCTGTTTACAGTCTACCCTTAAGGATAACCATTTGTATGTTTTAAGGAAAAGATCTGGCTCTCAGTAAAGATATTCATGGCTTTTAGGACATGAAAATGTGCTTTGGATGTCACAAGTTTGTTTGAATCTCACTCCAGGGAGCTCAGCTCAGTAAACACTTTCATGTGTAGGCAGCACCCTTAATCAAGCCAGTGAATCTTAACCTAACCTTCACAATAAAAGTATAAATAGAACACTGATTAAATAATTGTTATTTTCCTGGTGAGAATCTCAGCTGGGATTCCGACTTTAGTGTAATATGTTATGCAAATGGTACATACAGTACGTATATGTCTCCTCATCGGCAAACTGTGTCTTTGATTATTCCAACACAAGGCTGGGAATCAAAGACTGGTTTCCAGTCCTTGTTCTTCCAGTGACTGGCTGTGTGACCTTGAGAAAGTCACTTAATCTCCCACAGCCTCAAAGTCCTCATGTTGCACAAAGAGGTTGGAGGAGATCAATGCTTTGCACATATTTGCTGCCCCTCCCCCGACCATGGAGTCCATGTTTTCAAAAACATCTACTCATCTGCATGTATTACATGATAATTAATTCATTTCCCCAAGTCTAAAAATCAAAGGTATTTTCAACTGGTAGCCAGAGATTCTGATCAGACTTACATAATCAGAATTAACACACAGAGCTGCGATAATTTCAACTAAAAGCAAAGAAGTGTGACATTTTAGTTTATTGTATAGCCATGTAAAGGACAGATGGAGGGAATGCATGGGGCTTTTTCAAATAGTAACAACAACTCCCCAAGCCCAGTCACCACCTGTGCCCAACCCCAAAGCTATACCAGCAGATTGCCTACTCATTCTATGGAGCAGACCACCGAGAGCTCTGGTTCAGCTCTAACAGGCTAAGATGCATTCTTACTGAGGACTGAAGAAGCCAACAAATGTCCCTTCCCTCATGGAACTTATGTTCTAGTGTGGAAGACGAGCAGAGAAAAAAAATCGCCAAGTACATTACAAAGTAGGCATATTAGAACCTGATAAGTGCTTCAGAGAGAAGTAAATCTGAGGAGGAGGTAAGGATTATTGGGAGCAACATGGCAGGTGATAGGGTAAGATTGAGGAAAGACCTGAAGAAGGAGAAAAAGTAAGCTTAGAGAGGAACCAGAGATCAGAATGCAAAGGCCTTGAGGTAGAAACTTGTAGGCCATCACAAGGACATGAGCTTTTCCTCTGAATAAGACAAAAACTATGGAAGGTTTGGGGCTGAGGTGCCACAAAGTGATATGGTCTGACTTAAATTTCAAAAGGATTATCTGCTCATAGGAATTGAAAATGGACTGCAGGGAGCAAGGGTTGAGGCCAGAGATCAGCTAGGAAGCTGTGCCCCTGGTTCAGTAGGAGACCACAGTGGTTTGCACAAAGATGGTAAAGATAGGGTGGTGGGAGAAATTGGTTCCTGGATTCATTTTGAAGACTGAGCCCTCAGGATCTGTGATGGGTTGGTAGTGGTGTGCAGGAGAAATAGAGATGTCAAGGTTTGGGAATCCATGTATGCTGTCCACCTTCTGATTGAGATCACAGCATTGACATACATATCACACATATGGTGGAGGACTTTGTAGAAAGTTCCATGACTTATGAGAGGGTGTAAATTTCCCTCGATCTCCAGGGAAATAGCCTAAAATAATCCATGAGGAAAACATGAGCGAATGTGAACTTTGTGAAGAAAGGCATGCTGTCCTGTATTGCACTTTGCAACAGTCAGTGGGACAATCCCACCCTCGTGATACAATTTAAATGAAGTGTAGAAGTCAGGGGATTTATCCCTCCATCCCTAAATGGACTTTTAAAAAAAATAATTTTATTGGTACATTTTAGGTATACAATATTAGGACATTCATCATTGGAAATTTATGCAGGGGGCTTCCTGACTTTAATTTCCCTTGGGATCATTGGATTTCATGTATCCTAAGTGCGCATGGAAAGTGAATCAACCACACAAGCCTGCTACTGGTGACAAGGCTTGGGGAAACCAGCCCCCTTGTTTATAAGGGAAAGAAATAAATGGTTCTCAGCTCCCTACTGAGCATAGAGAAGAAACCAACACAGTCTAAGGTATAACTTGACCACCATAATGCTTTTTTTGGAACATGGCAGGATGTCAGTCAATAAAAGATTAGGCCAGATGTAATCTTTGCAGAGAAGGTTCTACAAAATCCTAGATGGATTCAAGGACTACTAATAGGTGTTAGCTGAAAAAACTGTACCATGTATGTACAAGTTTGAGAAACATTAGGCTAAACAGTGTTAACTGGATTTCTTTAGTTTTTCTTTTTTGGTACCAGGGATCAAACTTGGGTCCTTGAGCTTGCGAGGCAGGTGGTGGAAGCACTAAGCTAAATCCCCAGCCCTGGATTTCTTTACTTTTTAGCCTTTAAAGTGTTAGTGCTAATGTTTCCAGTCCAGTTACTTGAATATTCAGAAGTTGGTAGATATTTAGGGTCATCAAATCCCATTTCATCCCTGTGAATAATACCTCACCTTGAAAAATGATCTTCTAGACCCAAGAACAATATTAAGAATAAAACATGGTAATAATCATTAAAGGCAGGAACATTTTCTGACCAGGATGGGTTGTTGGCAGCTCTTGCCTGGAGGTAGACGAATACGTGAGATAATATTACCAGCTATCACTTTTATGGTTCTGTTCTTTTAGATTAAGATCAACAATTTTTTGAGCTATACCAATTGGCCAGAACCCAGATACCTGGCTTAGATATTATCTGTACCTTCAAAAAGTTTGCAGAGTTCTATGGGGAAGACAAATAAAACGAAAATGTGTGATTGCTGTACAATTTGATACAGCTATCCCAAAAGTATGAATAGAGAGCTAGCAGACAGAAGTACAGAGGAAGAAAATGGCACAGCAGATGGAAATATGGCAGATTTTGGAGTCAGCAGTGTTATGGTTTAGATCTTGAATGTCCCCTGAATCATCATACATTCAGATGTGGGGCTTGTAGAAGGTGATTAGATTTTGGGGGTGCTATCGCTGACTGACTTTTAGAAAGTGGGGCCTGGTTGGAGTTGGGCCACTGGGGGCAGAGCTTGGAAGTATATATCTCCTTCCCTGGCTCCTCCTTTCTCTCTCCCAGCTTTGCTCTCTTCCAGACCCTGGACTATAACCATGAGCCAAAATAAACCTCTCATTTAACTTATGGGTGTCCAGTATCGTGTCCCAGTTATGGGAAAGTAACTAAGGCAAGTGGTCTTGTCAGTCAATCTTTAACTTGCTACTCATAGATGAGTGACATCTAGGCAGGCTATATATTTACTCTGAGTTTATGGTTCAATATCACCACCATGCAGGGATGTTCAGGAGCATGAAAAAGCATAGATTCCTATGAAAGCTGGCTTATCATAGGTACTTTAAAAATGGTGGCAGATACAGTATTATTGATACTAATAAAAAATGAGCAAAGCAACTCCAACAGTATTTTTGCCTGGACATTGTGGTAAGGATATGTTAGGAAGACTTTAGAGAAAATGACCTTAAAGTTGCTTCAAGAATAAATAATGTGAAGATAACCTAGAAGATAACTTCAGAGGACACAAAAGCAAACATGAGTAGGGATCACAATTCAAGATAATGCCTGGGCCAGGTGATAATTTTGCTCCTGTGGTGAGAGGAGGCATTGAGACAGGCTGACCCATGGACTAGGGGCCCCTGTGATGGTATTAGGAGGAGTGGCATAATCAGGGTGTTCCAAGATGCAGAAACACTACCTTGTCTGACGAGGGTCAGATTGCACATGTTTCATGCCCTTTAATCAATGGCCGCTGCTGCCATTAGGGTGTCCCATGAAGATACGAAGTGTTATAGTGGCCCCCACCTGGGACCCTGAACCCAGACCCACTTCAGTTGCCACCACATGCCTTAAAATATAGGTTTTCATATTGTGTTGTTCAGAAGTTTAAGGTTTAACGAAGACTATTAATTCAAGAGTTCCACATAACTGACTCTCACTTCCTATAATTTTTAAATCTTTCATTCTGTTTGACATGAAACCAAAACACATGTACCAATAAACTTAATTTTAAAAAAACCACATGTGCATGCACATGCACAAGCAATTGAAATGCTTTATGTACCATATCATACTATATGATGGCCCGACCTATGTACAGCTGGGCTGCTGGACTAAGGCGTTTCTGTGCAGTTTCACATTAAAGCTTCTCACACTCTCCACTGAACACATTTGAAATTCTTAAATCAGTGATTAGAACAATTGCATCTCAACACCATTTTTCACTTTGTTTTAATTTTACTTTTTTTCTAATTCAGACCTGAATGTAAACTAATCCTTATCCCCTTGGATTAGGATTTTCTTAATACTGTGCAGCCAACGTATGTATAAGTTGAATAATCTTAAAATTCTCATGATTACACTTGTTACCCATAATCCTGATTTCAAGCTTTTGTTTATTGAAAATTTCTAATTGAGCTGAATTTATACCAAATGAATTATAAAAATTTAACTTATAAGCAAGTATCTTTAACAAAGTATCATTTCTCTTCTAATGCATTAAGAGTCCACATTAGATTTTGTGTAGGAAGAAAGGATTTTTTTTCCTTTTTGCTGAAAAACAGTCAAGGAATCACTTCCATAGGTTACACTGTCTTTGCCAATGTCCATGACGGGCTCTATCTGCAGAAGGATGGGAAGAAAAAGGTGATGGTGACAAAGCAGGTGCATGACAGCAGAGGCTCCTCCCACAGGGTGTGGAGGCAGAGGCAAGAAGCCCTCCATCCTCCCATCATCCCTGAACTTTCCTGTGATGGTTTGTTTTCTGTATTTGAATAGGTAGAATTTTGTTTTTCCTGTTGTGTTGCACTTAGTATTATGCCTTCATATATGACAGCAAGCAACCAAGAGAAGAAAATGTGACTGTGACTAGCGGTGTATGTAATGCACACACACACATGCGCATGCACACACACAGACATACAACAGCATGTCAAATACATCCTCATTATGCTTGCATGTGATAACCCTCTGAGAGTACTGCAGAGTTGTCACAGTCCACATGCCACTGTGTCAGGAGTGAACTGTATTGCTTCACACTGTTTCTATTTGAAAGTGACGTGTACACTTCTTGGTGACCAAGGCTTGCTTGTCTGGCATTTTGGTACTTTGCACAGCTTGAATGAATGAAGCCTCGAATTCTAGGCCCAGCCAAATGATATTTATAATAAAGCTAACATACAGTGGGTCAGAGATTTTTAAAGACTTCTGAGAGCAACGTTGAGGCAACTCTGAGTGATTCTTCTCGTTCTACAGTCTTTCCACTCTGCAGCAGTGCAGGCCCAGAGAGCCTGGAAAGGGGAAGTTTTGAGTCAGAAAGATATGGATTCATTTCCATTTCTGTACCACCTAGTCATTGTATTTGAGCAAGTTGTTAACCTCACTGAGCCTTATTTTCTTTATCTGCAAAATAGGATTAAAATGGATGATTATCAGTGTTAGCACAGAAAGAGATCAAATAGATAATTACTATTAAGCTCCCCATTTAGAGTGAAGGATGGAGATGGAATTAAATAAATCTACGTATGCTTCTCCCCCGTATCATCCTTACCGTATTTCCAGATGAAATGTCACTACCGTGAGGGCCGATGTGGGAGGATTAAAGGACATAAATCCATATGTTAGTTGACCTAGAGAAGGAATTTAAGAAGTGGGGCTAATGCAACTCTATTAGAAGTAATAATAAATAAACAAAGCACAACACCACAACAATTCTTATCACTTTGTACGGCACAGTCATGAACACAACAGTTGTATAAAGCCAAGTCATTTGCTCACTAGTTAGAAAGGCCTATGACAAATGAGATGTGCGAAGTCTTGGAGTACAAGGTGGGTCAGTGTTTACCCTCCTTCTCAGGGCAGGTTGGAGATTAAAAATTTTGTACTGTGTCCAAGTGAGCACTTGGAGGAAAGGAAGAGTCGAATGAGTGTGAAGGAAGGAAAAGGTATTTGCAGTGGAGTCTCTTTGCTGGAGGAGAGCCCTGAGATAAGAATGAGAGTAGTAAACAAGGAGGGGAAGGGAGAATCCTGGCTTGGCTAGAGAATCAAGGGAGTAACATTAGCCAAGGATGCAGGACACAGGCCAGCAAATGTGGAGGCCCTTAGAGCCCTGCTGAGGAATGAGAGCTTTAGGCAGCAGTGGAAGATTTATAGGCAACAGGGAGCCATCGAAGATTCCTGAGCAGAGAAGAATCATAATGGAAAGGATAGCTTAGTGAACATGCAGAGGAAAAGAATTTTAGATAAAGAACTGGAGAATACAGAAACTGAAGCCAAGGAGTCCAGTTAATGAGTAATTGCATTTCAGGAAGCTGTGATGAGAGCATGGACCAGGCATCCCAGTTACCTAGGAAGGAAAAAGAAAGATGGTGCTGGAGACAGGGAATGTGAGCCTCAGCCACTGCACAGGGCAGCCAGATAGGGTGCTCTGCAATGAGGTAAGGTCACTCACTGGACCAGGGAACCAGCACCAAGGAGAGGGACTCTGGAATGTCAGCTTTGGGAATCGCAATCTGTTGGTTTATGCAAATATTTAATCCCCCTATCTCCTAAAAAGGGAAGACTTATAATTTATGCAATAGTCTTATTAATATCTAGGGCCTGGGAAAACAAAAGCGATGTTTAAACTTGAGGCTTTTAAATCTTCCAATTTGCACTGCTCTCTGCCTTGCTAAATTCACTGCGCTGAAGCCGTTTGACGTGCAGCAAGCTCTCGCCACACTCCCTTCCTCTTGATAAAACATTAAATCAGTGGATTTCCCACCCCATCCCTCCCTCTTTCTCTCTAAAGATGAGTTTTCCTGGTAACTGAAATTCTGTTTAAATATGTAGAGTTCTGAGGGAGCGATGGCTGCAGTGGTAATATTTCAAATCGTTAGACATTGTGACTTTAGGCTGTAAAATAGATGCCTATTAAAGTCCATAATTCAAAGTGCTTCCCTCCTGAGGGTGAGAGGCAGAGACAGCAGGGCCAGGTTAAATGGAGGGCGAGGCCAGGTTAAGACCTGACTCTGTCCTGTGACTGTGCAGGCCACGCTGGTCTCCTTTAAATGAAGCATTGAAGACCATGAGGAAGGCGAATATGTGTGTCATTAATTCTTCCAGGCCATCTATCATCTCTACTGTGCTCAGCCTGTGCTTATGTTGCTGGTTAGTGTGTGTGTGTGTTTGTGTGTGTGTGTGTGTGTGTGTGTGTGTGTGTGTATGGGATGAGGATGCATATGGGATATGCATTGGGTCAAACATGACACAATACCCACCTTTGAGAAACAGTTTTCAAGTTCAGTGTTTCTAGTTTTTTGCTATATCTACTTCCACCACCCCAATTTTAGAACCTTCTTAGGCACTTTTCCCCGTGACTGCCCCTGCACTGTGACATCATAATACTAAATATCATGGATATATTGTGCCTTTTCCTGTTTACTTATGTGCTATAGAGTGTGTCTATAGATAGACATTTGTTCTTCATTCGTAAAAAGAGTAATATTTCCCCTCTTTCCAATCAATATTCTCTCCCTTGAGGGATATATTATCCTTGCTGAAAATGCACGTTCCAGTTGGAATAGAAACAATTGTGTTTCCATCACTTATCATATTAGAGGTAACTACAAAGAGATGAATCAGCTTCAAGGGTGTGTGTTGTACCAAATGGGGGCTGGAAAGGATCTGTCCACATCCCAGAACCTGCTCCACCACCTGTGCATATTAAATAGTTAGTGTTTTACCAAGTACCAAAATTTTATCAGATTGCATCTGTAGATCTTGTTAGGTTAAGGACCTCAAAATATCCTGCATTATCCCACTAGGCCCTAAATCTAATGGCAAGTGTCCTCACAAGAGACACACAGAGAGACCAGAAACAGAGAAGGGGGACTGTGTGTGGGGATGGGTGCAGACAATGGAGTGGTGCTGCCATAGGTAAGGGACACCTGTAGCCACCAGAGGCTAGACAAGGCAAAGAATAGCTCTCTCACAAATTTGGAGGAGGCTTGGCTTCGCCAGCACCTTGATTTCAGACATCAAGACTCTAGAGCTGCAAGAGATTAAATTCCTGTCATCCAAACCATGAACTTTGTGGAACTTTATTACAGTAGCTGTAAGAAATGATTAGAGAAGACAGAGACTCAGGGAGTATGTGGAACCTCTGGGAGGAGATGACTTCAGGCTGGATCTCAATAGATGTGGTAGGCAGAGCCAAGAAGGGGTGTCTGGCAGAACAGACAGCACATGAACGCAGGTGAAGAGCGCTGAAAGAAGTGGCCCTGCCTCTCAGGTTGTAGTGTTGCTGGAGCCCTGCTCTTTGCTCTCTATACGGGAGATCTTCAGTGTTTGTTGCTAGGCCCTAATTCTCTATTTACTTTCTTTCCTTTAGGTAGTTTATCCATTTTCCCAAATACCATCTATACATTGATGCCTCTCAACTTCATATTTTCAGCCCTCTCCTGCATACTCACCTCCAGCTGCCACTTGGAGTCCCCATTTGCCGGTCTCCTGGACATCTCCACAGGCTTCTACCACATCAGCTCATCATTCCCACCCTTCAACTACAATAAGCATCTCTAACTACAGGACTGTTCATTCAGCAGACTTTAAGGTCTTCATTGATTCTTCCCATTCCCTTAATCTCCACTGCCAATCCATCAGCAGTTCCTCTTAGCTCTTCCTCTAACAAATACAACACATTGGTCCCCTTGACTCTGTTCAAAGATGGCAGAAAATGGTGGCCAAGAGCAGAGCCTGGAACTGCCTCAGTTCAAATCAGTTTCTTATCCAGAAAATGAGATAATTATAATCCCTGTCAACTCAGCGTCTCTCACACTGTTGCAATAGGGTGTCCTACGGGTTG
Organism: Heterocephalus glaber; assembly: GCF_000247695.1. The sequence goes on from NW_004624758.1 coordinate 16,492,441, forward strand.
CCCTGATTCCCTCCTTTTCCCTTTAGGAAATGCCTTTGCCGCAGAGCTTCTACATTACACTTAGGATGACACCCAATCTGCCTGCTGTACTCCCCAAGGTCTTTTATGTCCAGCCCTGTTTGTCTTTTCAGTCTCATGCAACATCCCCCTGGCTTACTCTGAGACTGAGCTTTCCAGGTTGGTAGCCACCACTGAGCTAATTTCAAACAAGATTTTTCTCTAAGTGTAAAATATATACTGAAATTCAGCATGAATTAAACTACATGAAATAAGTTGCCAGTTACAAGAAAGAAGTTCAGAGTTGAATAATACTTGCATATACCAAATTAAGTAAAATTTATTGTTATATTAATTTGTTCTGTTTTCTTTTTCTTTTTAATGTCACTCCAGGAAACTTTAGAACCACATCGATGGCTGTGATGGTTAATCTTGATAGTCAGAAGGCAAAAGTTGGCTTGAGTGGTGCCTAGAATAGTAGTAAAGCACACCTTTGGGTATCTCTGGGTGGTCATGAGGCCATGGCCTTGGGGACTAGATCTAGTGGCTGACCCCTTCCTCTTGGACCCTTCCCCTGCTCTCTTCTTTTTGGATGTCATGCGTTGAGCAGCTTTCCTCCACTGAAGCCTTGTATCACGATATTTCTGCCTTAGACTGAAACCTCCAAAACAGTGAGATCAAATAAATCCTTCCTACTTTAAGTTGTGTCTGTCAGGTATTTGGCTCCACCAGCAAAAAACCTGACTAATGTAGCGGTGTATATTTGTCTACGATGTGGTGCTATTTACAGACTTCTATTAATTCTGAGAATGTGCCAAGCCCTTCCCAACCTTTGTCTTTGCGTACACAGACACCCACTTTGTGTTGAAAAATGTTCTAGTCAATGTTTAACAAGTCTCAGAGACTATGCTAGGTATATAGTACAGGCTATCTTATTTAATCCTCATACTGATCTTTTAGGGTACATTCCATTATAATTTCAGGGCTCTACTAAAGAAACTCAGACAAGACAGTAATTCACGGCAGGCCACATCATCAGAGTGATAGAACCAGGATTTGGTCCACACTGTCTGTGTCCCCTGTCTGAGCTCTTTAATACCCCCACAGGAGGTGGTGAAGAAAGTACCAGCATGCTGGTCTGAGTTCTAGTTTCTTCTTGGAAACTACTTGAACAATTTTAGGTTAGCTCAAAATCCAACTTTTCTTCCTCAACGCCACCCCAGAGCTGCTTCTCCTTCAATGTTTCCTGGTCATACTCCACTTGGATGTGGGTAGGTACCCAGCTAACTTACCCTGGACACTTGTTGACTCCTTTCCCTCTCTCATCCTTACAACCAGTCACCATGTCAGATTTTTCAGGTTTGTCTTTATTCACGAATTGGCTATACGGAGATGAATGTGCTGATAGAGAGCCTTCCTCTTCATCTCTTCTCTCACCACCTTGGATCAAACCCACATTATCTCCCACCACAGTAGCCCCATGTGCTCCCAGCTGGCCTCATATGCTCCAGTCTCTCCCACACTATCCTTCCTCCAGCTTCTATCAGAGTGCACCAATCTAAAATATAAATCTAATCCCATCAATCTTTTTTATTCCTCATCCCTTAAAACATTTTTAGTAGCTTCCCATTTCTCATAACGTAAAGCACACGTTTCCTGGCTAAGCACACAAACGCTGTCACAATCTTTCCCTCACTCCTCATGTAGTGGGAAGACTCCTAACGTGGCCCCAGCAGTCTCCACCTCCTGGTATTCACCTTCTGTTAAAATTCCCTCCCCTCGAGCATTTGTTGGGCCTAACAACACTCTTTTAGCAGATACAATACAGCAAGCATGAAGAAGGTTACATCTGAGATGGGAAAAGTACCTCGCTTTTCACCGTATGGTCCCTTCATGCTCTCTTGCTCTCTTGCACCCTTTGGTGCTTACTCTTATGGAGCCAGTTGCCATACTGTGAGCTGCCCCATGGAGAAGCCCACATGGCAAGAAGCTGAGGGAGATCTTAGGCCGATAACTAGTGAGGTACTGAATCTTGCTGACAACAACATGAGTGAGCTTGGATGTGGATCATCTCTCAGTTGGTCTTGAAGATGCCTGAAGCCCTGGATGACCTGGTGATTTTAGTCTTGTAAGAGTTCAGTCCACGAACCACAGGCTCTGGCCACAGTGGGCCTGGTTTCTTGACTACAAAAGCTGTGAGATGCTAAGTGTTCATTGTTCTGAGTGAAATCTCAGGATAATCCATTAAGGAGGAATAGATAACCAAAACACTAGATTTCCAACTTCACCTGTTAGCCACTCATGTCTGTATATCCAACATTCCCACCACATTGAACCCTAGTCCCTAAGATGTCCTTTTTGCCTAGACTTTTGTATATATCCTTTTTCCCTACTCTTAATGCCATTTCTTTCTTGGCTGCCTGATAAACACATGCTCCTTCATCAAAACCCATCTGTAATAGCCCAGCCGTTCAGAAGCCAGCCCCATCTTGCCAGATAGCCACTCCTCCTCACATTGGAGAGACACTGTGTGCACTTGGCTTAGAGCATTGTGCTGTGCAGGTTGTTTAAAGGTGAAAGTGCTCTTTTGCCTGCACCTACTCCCTCATATACTACCACCCTCCCAAGGCCCAGAATTCCTATGTGGGTGGAACTCTGTCTTCATCTTCTATATCCAATACTTCTCACAGAGTTTTGGGTACATCTACAGTTTATGTTTTTCAATACACAAAATGTAGAAGTTGTCACTGAGTGAAGGAAACTTTTGAACCAGTTTCTTCATGTGTAAAATAATAATAAAAGTATAGCATAGTAATAGTAATAGCAAAATAGTATTTGGTAATAACAATACTGTTATAATATACTACTAATAGAATGTTATTGTCATTAATGCATTCCTAGCCAGGCTCCAAAATAAATGTTTTACACATACTATCTTTAAATATCAAGCCATATCATGGAGTACTGCAGTTTATATCCCTTTCACACAGGCTCAGGATGGTTAAATAACTTGTCTAAAGCCTGAGAACTAATGGTGGAGATAGAAGTCAATCCCTGACCTGCCCAAAGGCACAGTCAGTTTTCTTTCCACTACACACTTTAAGTAAAGGTCCCTGAGACTAAGTTATTAAGGGTGGAGTATAGGGCCCTTTGGAATGGGAATGGCAGTTTTTATTCTGGTTCTGGGAGTACCATGTAAAGATCCTTCACATGCCCAGGGATGGAGAGGACAAAGCAAAGGGACTCTTTTCTCAATAAAAGGCTGAAGAATGACATTAGAGAAAAGGCACAATAACTATGTGGTAGGAGGAGGCACAGGATGACCCCAACATCTATTAGGAAAATGCCCTCCCAGGCTCTGAAGTTGAGCAGCAGATCCAATTAGCCGACTGATATATGGATATATGCAGGTTGGAGCACTGCTAGAAAGGGTTGCATTTGGCCTTGGGAATTTTGATGAGCTTTTAAAATTCAGTGGACACCAACCCAGAATTAATCTCAATGAGTTTTGCTGCACATCCTGAAAAGCTTAAAGCTCTCACTGCATGGATCCAGTGGGCATTGTTTCCACTAGAATCCAGCCTCTCTGCTTGCGTTCCAATATTCAGCGGTTTTTCTAAAATTCCCTTTGGGAACCCCTTCCTCCTTGAATCTCTGTCACTTTGTTTAGTAGGATCTAAACCCAGGGATAGGGGTAGAGCCAGGACAACTTTCAAAGAGGGAAATTTTGTTCTAGAAAATCAGAAAAATTGTGACATCAGTCCCAGGTAAGCCAATCAGAGCCCTCAATTCAGACCATCAATTGCAGGATCCAGAGCCCCAGGGAAAATGTATGTTTTCTCATTGGGTGGCACATTACTTCTGCATCTATTTATAAATGATATTTCAAATTACTAAACATTATTGAGGAAAATGTTTGGCCATTTGGGTTTAAATTTGTTTTCTTTTTCAATGTTGCTCCGCTTCCCTTATCTCTCTTCCCTCCCCAAAGGAGCTGCGCTACCTAAAGGCAGATTTCCTGGAGGGGCTGGGGAATAGGCTGTTGAGAATTAGCATATCGAACACACCCAATAAACCAAATGGAAATTAGCAGAATCCCAACTCTGACAACTATTCTTGGCTGCACTAAATTGAGGTTAATATGACCCTGTCCTTTCCGGTTTAAACAAAGATAGGGATATGAGTACATCCTATTCCATCTCCCTCTGGGCCCACAGGCAGTCAGTCCTCCCCCATGGTGAAAGAAAGGGAGGGAGGGAAGCAAGAAAGGGAGGAAGGGGAGAAAGGAGGAAGGGGGGAAAGGAGGAAGGGAGGAAGGAAGAAAAGAAGGAAGAGAGAGAGAGAAAAGAAAAACATCCCAAACAAGTTAGTGGAATATATATGTATATTCAATGATATATAACTTAATAAAAGTTTATGGACCCAAGATAAGGAAGCCACACTGAACAGATGCACTGGGACTGAAATATGGTCCAATTAAGTCTGTAACAGGGTGAGCTTTACTTTGAACATTCTCCAAGTTGAAATGAAAGCTTCGCAGAACAGATAAATCAGGCAACATAAAATAAAATGCTGATCCGGCACCGCTCCCAAAAGGAGATGGGAGGGAGGAGGTGGGCAGATTGAAGGGGCTTGTGGGGCTGGACAGGGAGGTGAGGAAAAGGGGTGGGGACAGTTTCAGCCAGGCCTTCCTATTGGATCCTCAAACAGTTGCCTGTCCTGTGACAGTAAATAAACAGCAGCTATTTAAGCCATTCCAATTCATGCCTTCTGTGACAGCAATTTATCTATTGAAGGGATGGCAAGGATCGCCTGGTGCAATTAAGTTGTTTGCTAGCAGTGCCTTCAAAAATGCTTTGCCTTTAGCCAAAGAGTCATTTGTGGTTTACAGTGGCCAGCCTTCCTGGTGAGGGAGGGCTCTGGGAGGAGGAAAGGCCTGGCTCTCTCTTCTAGTGCAGCCCACACCAGCAGTGGCCAAGTCTCAAAGCTCACTCAGGCTCACCTCCTCTGGGAAACTTCACTGCCTGTCTGGCTCTCAGAACAATGAACAAGATTCCATGTAGTATGTCTACTGAAGGTCCCCAGCAGGGAGTGTCTTAGGTACCAGCAGACTTAGGTTTGCTTTCTTGTACCAGCTCTTCCTATCTATGAGGTCATGGGCAAATTCCCCACTCAGACTCTGATTTCTGGCTAGAAAACAGACCAATTGCTGCATTTTACCATTGGGGTGATAATAGTCCAACTATTAGTGAATACATAGAAGTGGCTCCATGTAGGAGAGTGACTCCATTTGGTTTGGTTTCTTGTATTAACCCCCTCTCCTTGTCAAAAAATAATCAATTATATTTATTCTTGAGTTTCAGCAAAAATGTTTTGATTTTAGTATCTCTCAGAATATATGATGGTTTGTTCATTTTACATATTTCTGTGTCTCTTTGAGACAGTATTTGTGTGATGTCTCTTCCTGCATCTATAATAAGCACCCTTGAGATGCTATTTAATCCCTTGAATCTTCATCTTGCTCCTCTGTAAAATGGCAATAAAAATAGCAACAATACTGTTACAGCTTAGATCTAGATGTGGCTCATGTGCTCATAGGTGGTGGTCTTTAGGGAGATGGCTGGATCATGGGTTTGTGATACTGGATTATGGTTGTGTGATAACTGGATTAGTCCACTAATTGGTTTAGCATAGTTTTGGATGTGTAATTGGAAGGCTCATTCTGGGTGTGGGCAACACTAACCAATAAGCTTGCAGCCTGGATAAACTATAAAGGAAAAGAAGGAAGGCAGGCTCCCTCCTTCCTGACTCCTGTCTACCCTGCCATGGACTGTTTCTCCTCTGCCATGCCCCTCTGCCATGCTGCTCTGCCTTGGAGGCAGCTGACTATGGACTGAAATTTCTACAAACTATGAGCTAAAATAAACCTTTCCTCGTTTAACTTGTGGGTATCAGGTACAGTGGTTCCTCAATTCACAAACTTAGTTTGTTTATGATTCTGAAAAAGATGGCCAAGTTTGTGTTTATGAGGGAAAAGTACTCATAGCTGTTTGTCGTCTGATGCACAGTTTGCAAACAAAAATAAAATTTTGACAAATGCTTCTGTATATGAACCGAATTGTTCTCAAATAAAAGTGTTTGCAAACCAAGGTACCACTCTGATATTTTGTTCCAGCACCAAAAAAGTAACTAAGACAAATAATATCTTCCACATAGGGTTTTTGTGACTGTTCAGCTTGATCATGCATAAGGATAAGGCATGGGTGGCTGCTCAATTGTGGAATGCTCTGGTTACTTTCTCTTTGAAAGTATAGTCTCTAAGCCTTAGAGAAGCTGATTCAATTTTCCTAAGCGCCAATGAGCATGTCATAGGGCAAGAGCTTTCCTTTGATCTCTAGATCTTCCCCAAATTCCTATTGTCCTCTCATGGAAAGTTGAACTTTTCAAGGGAAGGGTCAATGACTACAATGATTTTGCACCCTCCAGAGTCTTCTGAGGCATTTGGAGACTACATAAATCTTTGCTGAGTTAAAATATACCACCTGGGGCAAATTCAAGGAGGTCAGTTTCTTTCTTAGACAATAGGGGAAATTGTTTTCAAGACCTAGGTGCTAAGCAAGTAGCCTCTGTGTTTAGGACACCTGGCCACCTCCCTTGACCTTTTCCTTGGCTTCTTTCCTCAGTCGGAAGCACAGCCTCATCTACCTGGTCCATCTCTGGCATCAGGAAAATTCAAGGTCTCTGGCAGTTGGTGCCCTCTCCCACAAGCTTTGTGTTTTAGTCTGTGTTCCCCTTATGGGCTAATGGACTTCATTGCTAGACAGCAAGGTCCTACCTCCAATGGCAGAGCAAGAAACATTCCTTGAGCTCTTAGGAAAAGTTTCAGCATTCAAAGTGAATCTGGGTGTTGGGAAGCACTGACAAAAGGACTTTCCTGAAAGTCATGGAAGCTATGGTCCAGTCTGCTGTGGCCTTTGTGACTCTACTTGTAGAGGTTAGATTTCAGATGGAATACCAAGGTTCAGGCTGGGAAAACCTGATTGAGAATTTAGAGGTGTTGAACTGCAAAAGAATCAGATGAATGGATAAAGAAAATGTGGTATTTACATATAATGGAGTACTACTCTGCCATAAAAAAGATAAACTTGATTCATCTGTAGGAAAATAGATGCACCTTGAGACTATAATGATAAGTGACATGAATCAGACACACAAGTTTAAATATCACATGGTTTCCCTTATATGAGAAGTCAAAATTATAAATAAAGAGCAAAATAATAGATAGATAATACAAAGTAGGGTAATAGCTCTTTCTCAAGTGGGAAAAGGATCAAGAGATGGATGAAAGAGGAGAAAGGGAAGGGAAAGGGCATGAAAAAAGGAATTAAGATGTGTTATGTACATGACCAATTCCATATGAGGAATGTAAGTATTACATACTATAAACACATAATAATAAAAAAGGAAAGTTTATTTTAAAGACTATAAACAAAAAAAGAGAATCCTTCTGGAACTCTGGTCTGCAAAATTGGCACTGTTATTGTTGGAGTAGACCTGAGTAGGTAGAGGATGTATTCACCTTTTCCAGATATAATTCTGACATCCATCCTCATGGTGTAATCTGCGGATGCATCAGGGCCCCAAATTGGATGCGCAGAGCCTGCTGTCACCCCCCACTCAAAATCCGTGTTTCCAAGTAAATTCCTTTGAGTAAGCCAGGCGTTTTTTTGTTTGTTTGTTTTTTTTTTTGTAGAGTGCTGTGTAACATAGAAGGTGCTGAGGAGCAAGGTGACTTTTTCCATCTGTCTGGGTCATCTTTGGAAGAGCCTGAGTCTTTGTGAGAACTGGGAACAGCTGGGGAAGAGGAGGATAGTCCACAGGCCAGAAAGGGGTAAAAAGAAAAGTAAAGAGAGACTTTTCCAGTTCATAGCCTGTTTTGGAGCAGTCATGTGAGTGGAAACATTGCAAGACAAAATGATGACCATTTCCTTAGCATCTTCTCAGTGCCACATTATCTGATTTAATTGGTTAAGAAACCTTGTGACACAGATGTTGCCCATTATCCCTACCCAATACACCATAATACAACAAACTCTATGTCAGATAATCTGTTGTATTCACTGCTATAGCCCCAGCATCTAGAACAATTTCTGGCTGCTCAATAAATATTTGTTGAATGAATAAGGAGTACTATAAGTTCATTTTCTTGATGATCAAACGGAGTCCCAGAAGTGTTTATTGACTGCCCTAGGTCCTATAGCTCACAAATGGTGGAGGCCTGATTTGGACTAAGTCTCTCTGACCCTGAAGGCCATGTTTTCCACGTGCACTTGCTCCTGACTCTGACGCTACCTGTGCCCTTATGGAAGCAGGGCCTGAGTCTCTGTACACTTTCCCTGCCCACCCTGTGCTCTGATTTGGGTGCCAGCTTAGGAAAAGCAGAAAGGGGCTAGACTGAGACTTGGGGGCACAGTGTGTCATTCTGGTGCGATCATCTGCACAGACCTTGGGTGTGTCTTGCACATTCTGGACCAGAGTTTCCCCATCTGTCAAACAGAGGTCATAAAGCTTAACCCCCAGCCTCATACATTGGGTGAGAGAAGCAAATGAGTCAGGGTGGGAGTGGGAGTTGAAAAGCCACAAAGCCATAGACACTTCTCCAGGGAAAGTGCTCAGTGTGAAGAGCTGGGGCTTCCTCAATAAAGAGAAACTTAGGAGAGAAGGTGAACTGCCATCAGCCTGTTCTGACTGGTAATCAGCCTAGCTATTTGCTGCTTCACTCTGTACCTCTTCCCTCTCCACTTCTACAACAAAAGGAGATTATTTTTAATTACAGGTTTACACTGGATTAATGGATCTCCACAATAAGTTAATGAGCAGGACACGGCACCAGGAGACAGCATGTTTGATTATTTTCAGAGACTTCTTTAAGCTCCATTTTATCTAGGCCCTCCCAGCAGAGCCACCGTGACCAGGCTTAAAAGAGCCAGAAGGATGCTCAGGATTTCAGACAGGACATTTAGTATACCTGGGCCATTTCTGCTGCAAACAGCCTGCTGGAAGAGAATGGCCTGGTGGATCCTCAAGGGAGAACTTTCTCAGTAGTAAGCCAGTGGCTCAAGGACCCCTTAATAAGTACCATGAAACAGAATTGTGTATTCTTGCCTCTAGGTTTTCTGCAATGACTGCTGTTCAGATTTCATCACCATACATCTGGCCTTCCCACAGGCTCCTGACAGGTGCCCCAGGATAACTTTCTTGAATCCTTCAGTGATTCCCCTTGGCATGAAAGATATGATCAAACTCCTTAGTGCCAAGCTTTACCCTTTTCTAGGGAGTTATCCTCCCGAGAAACCACACAGCCTGGCTCTCTCGGGCCTCTGAGTGCTGCCATGTTGTTCCTTCAGACTGGATGGAGTCAATTTCCTTCTCCATCCTCTTGGCTAAATCCCACCCCATCTCAGTGAGGAAGCCTTGCTGGATGCACTGGGTCTCTCAGGATCCATGAGCACCATCTTCAGCACTTAATCCCCTGCCTGGTATTTCCTCACTCCATCTCTCCCCTTCTAGGACAGACCTGGTGTGGGTAACATGAAGTCTTCTCTCCTCACCTGCAGATCAGGATCTGGTGTAGGTCAACAGCAAGTCCTCAACAAATGTGGCTTTTCACTGAATTCAAGAGTGAGTGCGGGATTGAAGGGATGAGTTAGTGAAGAAGTTCTCTTGATTGGAAAAGAAGGCAGTTACTTTTCTCGAGCTTCTCTCCCACATGTTGTCCCTGGAGCTGTTCTGTTGAAAACTGAAGCACCTGTACTCAGAGCTGCCACAACTCTACTACTGTAGCTGCAAAGAGAAACTAGATTTTGATGCAATAATGTGCATTCCTTGATTTTCAGTGGCTTCACACAATCCGGGTCCTTTCATTAGCCTTGTCACATGTGCATGGTGAGTTAGCCAGGAGGGTTCCACTACATTTAGTCATGGGATGCGGATTGGATAGCACCACTGTCCTGTCACTGTTCCACAGGGAGGGGAAGAGAGTGAGTAGGGCATCACAGGAGAGCTTTTTGCAGGCTCAATCTGGAAGTGATAAAGATTCACATTTCATTAGCGGGAGGTAAGCACAAGGCCCCACCCAACTGCAAGCAGCTACCGGATAGAGGGGTGCCAAGCAAATATGTCACATGTCTCACCACCTCTGCCACTGTCTCAGTACACTCAGGCTATTGAAATGAAATAGCAGAGTCCGAGTGGCTGATAAACACCAGAGATCTATTGCTCTCAGTTCTGGAGGCTGAAGTTCAAGATCAAAGTGCCAACAGATTTGGTGTCTGGTGAGGGCTTGTCTTTTGACTCATAGATGGTGCCTTTAACATGGTGGAAGGTGCAGACAAATTCCCTAGGACTTCTTTTATAAGGGCACTGATCTCATTCATTAGTGCTTTGCTTTCATTATCTAACCACCTTCCACAGGCTCCAGCTCTTAACATTATTACCCCAAGAGGGCAAGATTTCCACTTAGGAATTTGTAAGGGACTCAAACATTCAAAGTATCACTCCTAAATTAAGTTTCTTTCCATCCCAAGTTCAAAGAACACTATGTCCAACTTTAATCATTCTAGAAATGGGAAAACAGAGATTGCCCTCAATCTGAGATTTGTGATTTAAACAAATTCACAAACTGCACCAGTATTAGCATCTTTCTTGGTCTCCTTGATGCAGACTAGTGGCTTCGTCTTTATCTTTGAACCTATCCTGTAGCTTCCAGGCACTTGCAGTATCTGCCTGCATGGGTCCTCTCCTCCTCTGCCCCAGTGGCCTCAGGGTTCTTACTCATCCACATCTTCATGTCTCCACATTCTTCCCTATAGAATGCTATGCAACCATCTCCCTTGACCTCAGTCTTGCTCTGAGAGCTACTCACGAAGGATATTTGAAGGAGTGCAGGTTGCCTTGACCTAAAGCTTCATGCGTTTTGGGTATATACTGCCTATACACGTGCATTATACAGAGTGTTACGTAACATTCCACTTTCAAATTGGCTCAAGATTTTAGAGCTCAGGTAGTCTGGGCCAAGGAAGAAAAATAAAGAGAGGAAAACTGTCCATCTAGTTTTGCCTGCAGCAGAATAAAATGTGACGCTTAGAGAGAATAACTCACAGAAATGGCCGTAATTCTGCACCTATAGCGTTCTGGTGATCCATGCAGACTGAAGGGGCCCACGGAGGATGCCTGCCATATGTGGGTGCCAAGGCTGGGAGGTTTATTTTTAGAACAGCTCTGGGAATTGTTATGTCTATTTGGCACTTGTAGAGACCCTGGAACATGCTGTCTCAATCAACATTGAAGCTGTTTGTGTCTATGAGGATTTGTTGTGGGGATAATTTATAAGCCAACATGTTTTTATTGGGTTCATAATCTGTTTTAAATAGTAGAGAAGCCAAAGCATGTATGATGTAATCGCTGCCTCCAGCAGCTTCCATTTGCATTAAGGAAGGAAGCCCTGGCACCTCGCTCTGAGAATCAATTCAAAGTTCACGTCAGAAGCCAGACACGGTGGCACACATCTGTAATATCAGCATGCTGGGAAGCTGAGGCAGGAGGATCGCACATTCTAGCCCAACCAGGGTATTTCAGTGACTTAGTGAGACCCTGTCTCAACATAAAAAGTAAAAATAAAAAAAGCTGGGAACATAGCTCAGTGCAAAGGCCCACAGTTCATTCCCTAGTATGGTCGAAAGAAAAGAAAATCCAGGTCAGGATGTGTTTGTCATTGTCCTGCAAGCCCCAAGGAGGGGACACCACTGACTGAAGGAATCTAGGAAGACAAAGGAGGTAGCAGACCAGAGTCACCGTCACAGGAAGGCAAAGGATGCTTGAAAGGATGGTTCAGATGGGAGGAGTGGCATAGCAAGCAGGTGGAGTTATACAAGACAGAGGTAACTATGAAAGATGGGCCACTTCTATGAAGTTTGCAGAAAGGAGAGCAAAAGATTGAAGGAGGAGGAGATTTGCAAGCTGGGTAAAAGTCTTACCTTCCTCCTTGGTACCATGAAGATGCTTCTCTCTAATGCTCCTCACTCTCCTTCCTGGAGCTCTTTGAATTTTAGACTTATCTTTACATGTAGAGTTGAAATACTCTAAGGGACATTCTGTGTTTCCTCATTTCCTCCTCTTTGGCTACACATTCTGCTTCCTATTCAGCAAAGATGCATTGAGCTGAATGGAATTTTTCTGAATGGCAGCTGGATTTTGAGAACCTGTGCCTGACAGGAGTAAAGGAGGGAAAGTGTTAGCCTGTAAACATGCACACCAGGTTGAAGACCTTGGACTTATCCTGAAATCCATAGGAAGCCATTGATCATTACAAGTGAGGGTATAATATGTGTAAAAATCCATGCAGAACTGACTGAAGTGGAGAAAGTCATAGTAACTCACTGTGGACCACTTGCACCTATGCAGAAGCCAGCCCGGGGTAGTCTGAAGATCCTCACAGGAGCCAGGCAGGTACTTGGGACAGGTGAGATGGCTGAGCGCAAACAAACATACTTTGTTTTCATGTTAATCATGCGAGACCAAGCTTCTCCTACAGAAAGAAATAGCTCTGTCCATCTTCCTTATCTTATAGGTTCTCTCAACCTATATCATCAATTTCCTGATTTCTATAGAATCATGAGTACCATGAAATATTTCTATCCTGTAATATTTATTTTCCTATAAGCCTCCCAAACATCATAATAAATGGCAGCTGACATTCAATCTCAGTGTCAAGGATACCAGGATGAGTGATGGATGTAGTGACAGACAAGAGCCTCACTTCCAGAGTAAAGGGAGGCGCTCCTGTTTTGCTCCAGCCAATTGTCAGTGAGCAGGAACACAAGCCTAGCATTATCAGATCTTGTGTTAAAAGAAATAGAAATCTAGAGTTGTCTATGACATCTCTAACTCTTTTAATGTTGACAGAAATGCACTGAAATACTTGAGGTGCCAAGCAAAATCTAGGTGCCAACCCCTATTTTTCAGCCTCCCTTTGTGTGTAAAAAAGATGGGTCTGCAGCCCAAAGCCCAAGAGTTGAGTCCTGAGTCTAACAATCAATAACCCTTACCGTCTTTAAATCTCAAATGTCTTATTTAAAAATGCAACTTATATATCTTTCCTTGCCAACTAGTAGATTGAATGGAGTGATACATGGGAAAACATTCTGCAAACTCTAAGTGCATGAAAAACTTTAGATTTTTGAAGTCTGAGCTAGAAGGAGGTACAAATAAACTGCTTCCTACAGAATATAATTTCTTGGTAGGGTTAGATTAGGAAAAATAAGATATGGGCTCAACTCAGGGGCAGTTATGGGACTGTGGCTTTGGTGACAGTGTTCCAAGAAATTACTTGGTCATAGAAAGCATCTAAAATCTGGGCATGGAAAATACATTTGGACACAGTTACCTAAAGCACTGCCAAATGTAATCAGTGGCCCATGTAAGGAAAGGTATCTGTACAAGTGAAATGAATATGATCTTTAGGTAAACATAACTTCCCTTGGCTGTTTGTTGAGCTCAGAGTACTGGGAGGGAGGAGAACCCCATATGTCCAGTTGAACTAGTAAGAAAGAACAGTGAAGTCAAGACATAAAGATGATCAAAACACAGGCAAAGCCTGGTATCTCACCACTGGAGAGGCCTAAAGTCTTTCCTATCTTTAAAGTTCAGCTTGCATTTGGTCTCAGTTTGATAAGCTCTCCCTGAAAGCCCCTTTTCATGTTCTCAGCTTTCGCCGTGGTTGGCTGGCTGAGCCACCGGAAATTATCCTACAGAAAGACTGAGTCAATGTTGAATGACTTTGGCTGCAGTGCCCTTTACAGAGTTAACCCTCTTATAGCTTTTGCATCTGTAGCGATCTATTCTTCACTTCACAGAAAAGCCAATTCTAAAGCTAAACCTTACATGTAAGGGGTAAACACAATGTCTTTAAACAACATATATGAAAGTGTCTATGTGGAGTTTTCAGGGAAAGCCTTACCTATATGTGGGTTTGTCTAGTTGTACAGGGCCACCCAAAGACTATAAAATTCATCCAGGGTCCACTATGACCTGGTGGCAAAGCCTTCACCTTCAGGAAGGACACGTACAAAGAAAACATGATAGCTGACTCCAGTGAGGTCACAGACTTACCAAGGTTCATGCCAGGGAGAGAGCATGGAAACTGCTGCCTTACTGGAAAACTCTGTGAGCCATACAGGCACAAGGTTTTGTGTCCCTGTATAAGAGGGCAAAACGGAAGGATGTCCACATCCAGACCCAGTGCTGACCTCATAGCAATCATACCATGAAGTAGGGCAGCTAGACCACAGATAATGTGTTCTTCACCTGAAATTCAAATTAGGGATCTTTACATATTTGCTAAATTTGACAACTCTACTACAAAGTCCCCATTGTTGAAAGTGTGAGGTTGCACAAGTGTCTCACAGAAGCAATGTTTTCAAGATGCCCTCTGGCCTTTCCTGGGAGCTGAGTGAACTGATATGCAGACAGTACATGGTGAGATCCAGCAAAATATTTACTGTTGCTGATGAGGTGCCACCCTTAGGCTGGTGAGGTGTGGAAAAACTTAGATTACGTCTTGTTCTTTTTTTCAAAGAAGTGAAAAAATATCATGGTTGACCTTGGGCTATTTTTCTATTTTATATATATATATATATATATATATATTTTGGTACTAAGGGTTGAACTCAGTACCTTGTGCTTTCGAGGCACACAACGGGAACCACTGAGCTAAATCCCCAACCTAAAATATGTTATAAAAGTCAAATTATCCTTTTACAGCTATGAGGTTTGACAAATAATTGTATAGTTATATAAACATAAGCAAAATATGGAATAGTGCATCATCCCCATAATCTTGTTGTACCCCTTTGTAGTCAGATGATCATGTTGATATACACAGAAAAAATATTTGACAAAGTTTAACATGCATTCATTAAATCTCTTATTAAACTAGGAATTGAAGGAATCTTCCTTAATATGCTACAGAATAAATTGCAACAAATCTATAACAAACATCATATTTATGATAAAATATCAGAAATATGAAATTATGAGTAAATGATCCCAGCTATTACTGCTTCTATTTAACATGATTCCAGAGATTTTTAACCAATGCAATAAGAAAAGAAAAACAAAAGATATAAAGGCTGGAATAAAGACATAGGAAGTAAATTTTAATAATCAAAAATAATTTATGGAAACACTATTTGAGTTAAAAATGAATTCCACATTTATGTAGTTGAACAGATAAACTCAGTATGTGAAAATCAAATTCTGTTTTCTTCTGATACCAACAATAACTTTCCCAAAATCAAAAACAGAGAAAAAAACATATCAGCCAATCATGCCTACAACCAAGGACTTATATCTAATCTATATCAAGAATTTTACAACTCAATAACAAGACAAATCACTCAATAAAAAACTAGGAAATTTACTGAAGAAAGTTTATAACGGAAAATGAATAAATAAAAAGTTGCTCAAAAATCTTCACCCGGTGAAATGAAAATTAAAATCATAAAAAGACATACTCACTAGTCAACTAAAATTCAAAATCAAACTTCAAAATCAGCCCTCACCAAGTGTAGGCAAGGAGGTGTGTCTATTCTCCTGTGATCCTGTTAGGAACAAAATATGATACAGTCTGGAAGATAGTTTGGCAGATTTAAAAAGTTAATCACACACTTATCATACATCCCATTTGTTGTACTCGTAGGTATTTAGTTAAGAGGAATGAAAGGACATATCCACATAAATATATGTATGTGGATATTTTTAGCAGCTTTGTTTAAAATAGACAAAAACTAGAAAAAGTTCAAATGTCCCACCAACAGGGAAATGGCTAAACATATTGTGGTATATCCATACAATGGCATATTATTCAGTAATAAAAAAGAGTAAACTATTGATACACACAACAATTTAACATGATAAACATTCCAACTGTTGATAATAAAACTGATGAATTTTTGTAAAACCCGTACAACAGAACATGGCAATGAGTGTGAACGAGCTGTTCAAACTATTTCTATCAGCAAGTGTGCAATAATGTGAATTTACAAACATAACATTAAGAGTAAAAGCCCAGGAACAAAATAATATATACTCTAGGACTTTATGCATCTAAAGTTAAAAATTCTAAAAGTCACTTTCAGTTGTAGTTGACATCAGGACAATTATTATTTGGGGGAAAGAATTAGTGACTGAGAGGTATCCAAGGGGAGCTTCTGGTTGCTGAAATAATGGCCTATTTCTTGATAGGAGCAGTGGTTTTAGAAGTACATTTTTTTGGTCAAAATCTATTAACAAATTTACAAATTGTTTACTTTACTGTATGCCTATTATATGTCCTTAAATGTTTTATTTAAAAATTTAAAAGAAGCTTAAAACATTTGAATGGTCTTTGTTTATTGATCTTTAACTTGGACACACCATTCCTTAATAAATGAAATTAGATTGTGAACTCTCATCTACTAACTAAAACACTAATGTTATGGATTCACTCTCTACTCTTTCATTTAGACTAAGCTCACTGAGAATAAAGACTATGCTTTAATAGTTTTACCTTACGTGGTTTTGATTTTCTTTTAATGTTATGTCACCATGTCCACATATATATATTTTCACTGTACTAGTCACCACATACATACCTGAATCATGATGTCATGTGCCTAATAGGTATATGATAAATTTTAATTAATATCACTTGAATGTAATTTCTTGGTTTATATATCACAATTTTGAAATTGATATGTTGAGTTATACTTACTCATATTCAATCCTGTGCTAACAATACCTTGGTCAACGACAGACCACTTGTATGATGGTGACCCCATAAGATTATATCACCTAGTGACGGTGTAACCACCTTAATTTGTGTAGGAACCCTCTATGATGTTTTTACAGTGATGATATTGCCTAATGGTGTGTTTCTCAGCATGTATTCTCTTTGATAAATGACACGTGACCAGTCATACCCCTTTATGACCATTTTGAAATTTACTAAATGTCTATCTCAGCCAAACAGGTAGGGACCACAACAGCTTGTACTTTGGATAATTTCTAAAACCAGTTTTCACAAGTCAGTGCAGAAGCTTAGATGCTTCAAAGCTAAGTGGATATATAGCCAGTTCTCCTAGGATCTGGGGACCAGGAGATGAATGATGTAGTGGTTAAGGTTCAGTGGCCAGAACTGTGAATTAATTCTAGCCTCCTCTTTTTAAGTGTGTTTTGGGCAAGTTAGTTAACCTGGTAAGTTCCAATTTCAATCTTTGAAATTGAGGTAATGATTATTATCTCACAGGATTATTGTGAGAATTAAATGAAATCTTGTGTCTAAAGTACTCAGGACTGAACATACCAAGTATATTTTAAAACAGCAAGAATCATTGCTGTTATTGTTCTAAATCACTTATTTGGGGGAATACACTCTCAGGAATGCACTGACAGTTATGCTTACATATATTCAGGAATATTTCCACACACATAGTGGCAGGTGAAGATTTCTCGTTTTTCCACTCCAAGACCCTTCTCTGTCTTCTGGTCTAAACGAAAGGTGTGAATCCAGGGCATTTCCAGCTGAACTTCAGTAGACATCCCTCTGTAAGAAGTAACCAGATCTGCTGCAGAGGGGAGGAGGGCTATGAGAGCTCTTTGAGTTATTTAAAGGGACAAATTCTAAATCAAAGTAACCCCATAATGGCATAACATGGCTCACTAGGTTGTTTACAGTTCTGGGATGCAGAAGTGGTGGAATCGCCAGGCTAGAAAGTACACCTTAGCTTCCTGGTGACGGGGTGCCCTTTATCTCTGTTTACTTGACTTTTTAGTGGGATAGGCTGGGAATTTGAGACAGAAATAGGAATACATTAACAGAATGAGCTCAAATATTAAGAAAGTTGCTGGGAAATTATTCATAAATTTGGTCTCTACTGCAAAGTTTTCAGTGGAATGTAGTCACATTTTGAAAGTTTACCAGACAATTACAGGAGTAAACAGAAGCTTATTGATCCGTAGATTGTTGGGTGATGGAGCCCCTAGCTACCAGTGAGGAGATGTTTTGTGACTGTGCTAATTGCCATGTGGATAAAGATATGTTAACACTGGTGAAATAATATTGGCTGGCACTTGAGCAATGTGTGTGAATTTCAATATGTTACTGAGAAACAGAGTTACTGGAGTTTAGAAGCATTAGGGACAGAATGGAATTAGGGTATGTATTATCTCTAAGCAAAGGAAGAACTCAGAATCAAATGCCAACTAGAACCCCAAATACCTATAAGAAAGAATGAAAATGCACATGAAACTATGGTATGCTTTGACTTCTGAATATCTTTAGAAGCAGATAAAGCATCATAGACTCCTGTTCTCTTAAATTATGTTCTTATAGCAAATCTTTCCTGATCTTTTAATTAAAATAACTCATGGGACATGTGTTTTATTACACTTTATTCTTGCATATATTTACATATATTGAAGAATATTTGTACAAGTTTTATTCATATACATATACATGTATATGGTTACACATGTATATAGTTTTTTGGGGGGTTTTTTTTGGTACCGGGGATTGAACTCGGATCCTTGCGCTTGCTTAGCAGGCGGCGAAACCACTGAGCTAAATCCCCAGCCCCTTACATGTATATAGTTTTGCAGTGTGATCCTGCAACAAATTCTGATAGCAAAGGGGGATGCTTGTTTATCATGCTCCTTGGCTAAGGATTGTACCCAACACTTTATCCTGGGTGTTGCAAATGTAGAGATCCTGCAAACAGGCAGCATATGTGTTTTGTTTGGTCTGTGTGATGGGAAAAATAATTTCAAGTGTGTTGCAATGGGCACACATTTTCCAGGGATGTATGTTCTATAGATCTCCATGCCTTATTGTCTTATGCTTGGCTTTCTCTACTCATTTAAATTATTTTCATGGCCCTTGCAGTGTGGTTTTTGTGAGTTTAATGGCAAACTAAACTTCAGGTACTCAACAAAGCAAATACTTACATCTGAATATTAGGAGGAAATCTAAAAAGTTTATCCCAGAAATTAAGAGAAAGTAGCTTCAGTGTTAGATACAGAAAGTAGAAAAGAATGCAAGGAAGAACTAGTCAAACACTGAGAAAGAATATGTAAGAAGAGCAGTGTATTTCAGATGACATTATAGCTTGTGTCTAGATGTCCCCCCAAAGCCTCATGCAGTCATAGGTGGAGCTTATCAGAGATGGCTGGATCTAGGGTATGTGATGCAGGGATTAAATGTGTAATACTGGGATTAAGGATGTGTGATTATTAAATTATTCCACTGATTGGCTTGGCATAGTTTTGGGTGTGGATAATGGGAAGGCCATCTTGGGTGTGGGTGGACAGCCTGGAAGGGACAGAAGAGAGAGACAGGCTGCTGCTGCTTTGCTACTTTGCTACTTGTTACCTTGCTTCCTTCTGCTTCCCTGGCTTCTACTGTTTCTCCCCGGCGAAGCCCCTCTGTCATGCCATGCTGCCTTTGAGCCAGTCAACTATGAACTGAAACTTCTACAAAAACCTTTCCTCCTTTAACTTTTGGTGTTGGGTATTTCGTCTTAGTGATGAGAAAAGTAACTAAGATACATTATGTAAAAGTTTCTGGTCAGTGAACGAGATGTCTTAGATGTGCACGACAAGAGAGAGAAGGCTCTGTGAGTCAGGCTGCATGTGTGAGGCAGAGGAAATCTTCTTTAGGAAAGGGGTTGACTCTGCTCTGAATATTTATTCCTCAGAATTCTTGTGTTGGGAACTTAGTACAAAAAGTAATATGTTAATGGTATTTTGAAGTGGGGACTTGGAAAAGCAGTTAGGATTAAATAAGGTTATCAGGCTGGGGCCCTTAGGGTGGCATTAATGGTTTTATAAGAAGAGGGAGGCCAGAGCAAGTATGCTTACTCTGTTTCACATAGCACCCGCTGCCGTGTTACAATGTAGCAAGAAGGTCCTCCCCAGATTCCTGGGCCATACTCTTGGACTTCCCAGCATCTACAACCACAAGACAAATAAACCTTTGTTCCTCTTAAATATCTGGTCTTTGGTGTTTTGTTATAGCAACGGTAAACAGATTAAGACAGTGTCTAAAGGAAAAAGACTAGGACACATAAATATTATTTCCATATGCTACACTAGTTATAGTGGCTGATTTTTAGACATCCGTTGATGGTACAATATTGAAAAATAAAATTCTAAACAATGTATTCCTTCTGACATTTCCCTTTTTGGCTCTTTCAGAAGCTTCAGTTTCTCTAGTGGTTTCATTATTGGGAAATCCCTGTGGCAGTGGAAACCTGGAAATGACTACTGACAAGCCTACTTTTATCACCATTTTTAACTTCACACGGCTTTGTAGTGATTTTATTTAGTTTTGTACCAACTAGATTTACCATATTGCAGATATTTCTTGCACATTGCTGTATAAAACCATCAACATCTTGGTAGTTAGATGAGGAGGTGGTTCATTGTAATCAGGAGTAAATATGAATCCACAATGACTTTCCACTGAAGGTGGAGAAAAACCTCTACCTTCTTGTCCAAAAAATAAAATGAAGATATATTGCAAAATGTGCACCATCTGTAGGTTTACCCTTCCATTTAACCACCACCTTTCTACACAAACAACTGACATAGGAAAGAAATAGATGAGTAAATTCAAGACTAGACCAGCATGGATAACCCATCTGATGAGCTCCTCTACAATTTTCAGTGTGAAAAGCATTCCCTTGCGACTAGCAGAGTTATAGTAGATAACAAAACAAGCTAATACCACTCCAGAGAGCTTAACTCTCTTTTAGCTTAGCAATCTTAAAACTTCCCCATGGAGATTCAGGGAGCATTTGACATTTATGAGGAGAGATGAGAGTTCATAAAAGGTGCCAAAATGGAAGTAATCAGAGGATGGAGCAGGAACATTGGAGAACTGAAGGAACTCCTGGCTTCCAAATAGAGAGGAGCAGCAACACTGGTCCAGAGAAGCAATGTCATTGTAGATCACTACCTCCTGAAGACCTGGCCAGTGGGATGAGAGGCTGGCAAGTATCCATTCCCACACTGCCCCTGGAGTCTTATTAACTTTCAGCTATCAGTAATGGGACTGGGTCTGCAAACTGTGTGTTTCTAGGCAGTCTTCCTTTTGTTTATGATTGGGTATAAATGGTGTCATCTATTAACCAATCCTCATATTCTTGATTCAAGATTTCTTGTTCTACATCTCAGAAGTTGCTATGAAGATTCCAGGAGATATTTTACATAACCAACCCTCTTGGGATATTAGAAAGATTCCATGGATGTTGGAGGTACAGATGGATGCAGCGTTAATTCCTTCTGACTTTCATTAGCAATAGTAGCTCTTGATTGTAATGGGAACCAAGCAGCTGCCCAATGAAGAGAGAGCAGGAACACCTTCCTTGGCTCACCAGCTTGCTTCATTAAGTGTTCAACAATCTTTTTTTTTTTTATTTTTTGTATATCCTTTTATTGGTACATTTTAGGTATACAATATAATGACATTCATCATTGGAGATATGCACCTTTACATATCCTCTCTTGGTTCTTATTTTTCACCCTTCCCCTGCCCTCCCTTCATCCCCTCCATCCCTCCCTAATTACAAAGACTTTGTTTCCATTTTTTCATTTTCTCATATTAATTCCATTCCCTTCTTTCCTTTCCTCTACCCCTCCCACTTCCCCCTCCCCTTTGTCCCTTTTCTTCCTGTTTCACATTATCTATTTCAACAATCTTTTATTGGCCAACAATCATATACCAAATTTTGTGCTAGGTACTTAAGAGAACAAATGAGTTTCTTTTTCAGGAGCATCCTTGATTTCTTCTTTTCTGTATCACCTTGGATCTCTTTCTGAAAATCAAACTTTACCCGACTCCCTCTTAATAAATCATCTCACTAAGTTGCTTTTAACCCCTTTATGTTGTGAGAATATTTTGTATCCATAGCTACAGAGATTGCAAAGTTGGAGGACTCTTATAGCCTCTTTGTGTCCAATAGAATTCTTCTTAGGTATTTTAGAATCCAGGCACACAATGGCCATGGAAGGGATTTCAAAGTCATGTACACCGCAATCTGAATGCTTTTCTTCTCTCTATTTGATTATAATAATTACAATATCTACAACATATTTTATGGGTTTTATGCCGATGGCAAGACATTTTACATACACTGCCTGACTGAATTCTCTCAACACTTTGAGGTGGGTGGTTTCATCTCCATTTTACAAATTAGGAAAGTGATACTAGATTCAGAGTTTGAACAGTTGATTTTCAGACTGTAAAGGTTTGGTTCTTTCAAACCACCATACTTTCCAGAAAATGTAGGATAGTAATTCCAAAACACATATGTTTTTCTTTATAATAACCTACAATGCCACAGAAGTAGAATCCTGCAAATATTTTTAGATAACATCATACTAGCAATTGTAAGTATTTAATTAAAAATGTCACCTTATTTTTACAATTCTGGGGATTGAACTCAGGGTCTCAGGCATGCCAGGTAAGTCCTCTCCCACTGAGCGACAACCTCAGCCTAGAGAGCACCTTCTTTCTGGGGGCCCTAGTGATCTGGACTCCCTGCCATTAGCAGACAGTGGTCTGGGGACTTGGGGACTGGTAAAGCAGGCACTAGATGCTTTGTCACCTGGAGTAAATTGGTTCTTGTCCATGCTCCTCAGTTTCCTCACCTGAACCCTGTGGAGATGGGCCAGCTAGTTGGTCCCACAGTCTGGGATACCCTCCAGCAGAGACTGTATCTACTGAGACTCCTGCAGCTTAGAGCTTGGCCAGGTCTGACAGTGAAGACAATGCAATAGCCCCCTAACAAGGTCTGTCCTGGGACGGGAAGGCCTGAGATCTTCTCCACCTTTGTGATCTTGGACAAGTCACTCTTCTTCTTGATCTTCTGCCCCTCATGTGCCAGATGAGAGGAGCCATGGTTATTAGATGAATTTTACACCCTTTCTGTCATGAAAATTCTCACTCTCACTCCTGCAGATGGTAGAGAGAAACTGCCTCCTCCTACCCCCAAATCCTCTCAGTCTGCTTCTCTTACCACGAGACAGGTGCCCACTGTGAGGCTGTCTGATTGTTGCTGCTGCACTTAAGCCATTAACCTCATGATAACATTGTGGGGGGCATCAGGTTATAACAAGGACATAAAAATTATGAGCTGGATTTGTCATTGACTTCATGGCCTTTAATGGCCCTGCTGTCTCCTTAAGCAGATGGGAAGTAATCTTCTGGCTGAAGCTTGGGGAAAGGAAATGTCTGGAATGCTTCTGCATAGAAGAAAAGAGTGGGCAGGGCCTGCCATGGCAGGCAATAGGCTGGCTGGCATGGTAATAAAGTCTGGTGGCAAAATGAAACATTAAAACACCCCATAAAAACCTAAGTGGTTCATCACCATCACTAATGAAAATATATGATTGCTTAATAAAATGTCCCATGCTGGCTGCTGGCCATGGATCTGCATTGATTATCACCTGTTACAGCTGCCATCTCATTCTTGGGAAGGGCAACCTTCCACTCCAGATGGTCCATGGCCTCGGGGACTCAGCACAGGGCAAATATCTGGCCAGTGGGTCTCATAGGAGAACACTGCTGACTTGGGACCACCAACGCCTGCCCTCCCTTAGGCAGTAGCAAGTCAAGGGCAGTGGCTGGGGAGCCAGTTGGAGCAATAAAACACAGAGTGCAATCTGTCTGGACTATGCCTCTTAGACTCAGGACATGCCAGGTGGGTTATGAACACAGGGAACAAAGCCCAGGGGTGCTACATTATACCTAGGAGGCATAAAAGAAATAATTGGTTTTCCCTTCTCCAACTCTTCTCCTTCAATGAATATTTTTTTTAAACATTGTTTAAAGCAGGAGTCACCAAGACCATCTAAAATTTGAAGGTCCTAAGCAGTTTGCAGACAGGCACTCTGAAGCCAGCCTCCTGTTAGCAAGTGTATAACACTGGCCTTGGCGCAAGGTTCTCTCACAGTGTGAAACGCCTGCTATTTGATGCAATCAATTGTCACTTCAGACACAGGTGTCACCTCCATGGATCCTAAGGATAAAACTCATGAAGTTGGCAGTTATTGTTGCCAAATTTGTTGGTGAGATTTAGGGAAATTAGTTAAATTATGCAAGGTCTCAGAGCTTGTAAGCTTCAAAGCTGGGTCCCAAACAGTGGTCTCAGGTTCCTTAATCTGTTGCTTAGGCATCGTGCAGTAGAGAGGACCCACCATCCCCAAGACCAACTGCATCCTGAGGGTGACCAGTGTCATCCAAACTTCAAGGGGCATGATTAGCGTCACAGCACAGCAGAGGCTTTTACAGAAAATTTAGGATTTGTGTGTCAGCAGTGGGTTCTACCAGATCCTGGAGACCCTGCTTATAACAAGGAAAGGAAAGCGGCTTCACTTCTGGTGCAAGGCCTCCAGCTCAGAATACTCCTTTCCTCCTTTCCGTCTGCACCATCTCACATACACAGTGATCACCTGGAACTTGGGAGGTTTGCCATCACATTACCAAATTGAGCTTTCCTTTTTCTGTTTTGTAAAATGAACAGGTGGAGTCAGATGCCCTGCAGCTTTTCCTTAGCTTCAAATTTTCATATCTCTACTTTTGGCTCAGGTGGTGCTAATCTGGGGAAATAACATTAGGCACATCTATTATACATTTAATATTTTACAAGACCTGTTTAGATATTATTTCATTTAATCATCCAACAGCCTTGCAAGGTAAATATTATTGTCACTATGTTAAAGAACCAGTATTTGAGTCTGATTCAAGGTAAGAAATTAGCTTAGTCCACCCAGTGGAATGAAAGGGGGGAAGTCGTACCTCAGGCCTCATCCCATCCAACACCATGTATTTTCATCACACCACACCAGCATCCAATGACAGCCCCACCTTGAATCTCCTTGTCTCTGTCAGGAAGACCTTGGACCTTAAACCCTATTATCTAGCTCACGATGTCTCTCTTCTCATAACTTGCCTCCTGGCAAAGGCACTTTATTACTGGCTATGTTCTCAAATACATTTTCCCTTCCCAGCCACTACAATTTTCCCAAGCAGAGGGGCGTTGTTAACTCGAGTTTTCCTTGGTGGACTTGACGTTGGCTGATTGCATTCGGCTGACATGCACTTCTCCTGCTGTGTTGCCGAGATAGTCCCCTGTCATTTCTGCATCCCAAGCTGGCAGGGTGTGTGGCTTTGCAGTATCTTTTTTCCACTCCAAAAAGAGTAGGATAGAACAGGACGGATGGATGAAAATAAGAGGCTCATATA
This sequence comes from Heterocephalus glaber, assembly GCF_000247695.1. The sequence goes on from NW_004624758.1 coordinate 16,517,780, forward strand.
ATGAGAAATCCAGATTACTGCTTTCCTACAAGTGAGAAGAAAAACTTAGCAACATGACTATATATTCCTGTCCTGTCCTCTCGCCTCCCTCCTGTCTTTCCCACTTTTCTCTTTTATAAGTATGTACTATAGGGAAAGCACAGTTCTGGTTTGTACATAGTGAAGGAATTGTCAGTGTTCAAAAGTCCCATTAGTAAAGAATTCATACAGTGGGTTGAGTTACAGTATCACAAGCCAGAATTCGGTGGCAAAAATCTTTCCAGCCGTGTATTAGAAATTCTTGCAACAGATTGGCTGATCTCCTGGTAGGTTAGAATCGGGGTCACAGGTCATTCAAGGCTACTTGGGAAGAAATAGCCCCGGACCTGGAAACAAAGGGGAAGAGCAGGTTGGGAAAAGGAGGCACAAAGAAATGAAAAGCTGTATCCAGGGTAGAGAAGAATTTGGGGACAAGAAGCTAGAGAATTCTAAGGAATGTTGCACATAAAGGTTGGTGGCGACAGAAAAAGCATGTGTCCCAACAGTGAGCACTTCCCTCTCTTCAATAAGGAAAAGAACAGCAATGTAGAAATAGCACTTGTATCTGGACATGGGAGAATAGCAGGCAGCATTACCCAAGGTGGCTTGGAGGAGGCACATGGTGGGCAACTGGGAAGCTCGTGATTGATCCCAGCTTTGCCTTTCACCACCTACACTGCTTTGCTTTTGGCAGATGACAAACTCTCTAAGGATCAGTTTCCTCTTCTCTGAAATGGGGAGAATATCACCAATTCCATGTGATCAGTCTAAGAATGGAACAGGGTGTGCAGAGTTAAGACACATGCCCAACTCACCACCAGGATGTGATAATCATTAAGCGCATGATGCAAGGTGTTGTTTTTTTTTAATCGAGGTCATGTCATTGAATTTATAGAATATGTAGGACTTCTGTTTCTTTTCCTTTTTTCAGTGGCCATTTCTATTTTGTAATTCATTCTCTTCCCCAGTGGGGAAGGGAGTAAGTAAGAGGTGCCGTGACAAGAAACATCTGTGAAAGTGAGTAGTGATTGGTTGGTATTTACAAGTTAAGAGATATAAAGCTATAGATAGGAAGCATGTCTTGGAGCAGTGATACAATTTAAGGAGAAGTTTGGGGCCCATCATAGTCCATTCTGTGCTGCTATAACAGAACTTCTGAAACTGAATAACTTAAAAAACTAAAATAAATTTAGTGGCTCATGGTTCTGGAAGCTGGAAAGTCCAAGACCAAGGAACCACTTTTGGTAAGGGCTTTTTCATTTATTCATCCCATGGCAGAAGGCGAAAGAGGGGAAGGAGAAGGGGAAGAGAAAAAGAGATCAAACTCAAAACCAAACAGCCTTTTATAATTGACATGAATTCATTCACGAGAGGACCTGAACACCTTCTTTTAGGCCCTACCCCCCCCCCACCCACACACACTGTTGCACCAGGGATTAAGTTCAATTCTTGCTCTTTGATGGACACATTCAATCATAGAAGGGCTTGTTAGTCTTTCGTGCTTAGGAAATCAAGGATTAGCTCTCAGGATGCAGACCTCATTCTGGACCTACTATTGTTCTGTCTCACAGTCGACTAGGTGAACTGAGGTGGTAGATGTCCTGGGACACAGAGAGGTCACGCAGTCACCCTTGAGAATCAAGAGGCCTTGGGAAGAGAAGCCAGCTCAGCCCACAGGGACCTGTCTGGGTGGGTGACTAGTAAGCAGTAGGAGGAAGCCATGTTAAGCTTATTAAGGACCAAATTTCACCAGAAGTGGCTGCTCTAGACAGGTATAGGCTGTGAAATCTCTTTTTAGGCCCTCACTTGTTAACAAACATTTACTCAATACCCACGATGAGAGTCTCTGTTTTAAGCACTTTGCTGTTTTTGTGCAAACCTTATTCTGTCTGTCTCCATCCCAAGCTGGAGCTTAAAGAAAAGAGGAAGGTATCAGGGTATGCTGCAAAGCTGGCTGCAAACATGCAGGGGAATTTTCAGGCGGCAGTCATTCCACCCATATCTACTGAGTCCTATCTTGCTAGACATCATGACTAGCACAGTAAGAAACACAAAGGCAAATAAAACATACTCTCTGTCCTTGAGGATCTTATGGTCTAGTGGGTAAGACAAATGAATAAGGAAACAAGAATAACATAAAATGATCCATTCTGAAATGGAGCTGTGCGGAGTGTACTCCAGAAGGAATGGTAACTACCAGCAGGACACATAGGAATTCAAGATGGCCCTGCTGGTGCCTGACAAGTGAGAAGCCAGGACCAGACAGCAATGTGAGAGCTGAAAGCAGACCTTGAGCCCTGCCAGGCATGGTCTGGGGACACAGGGAGGAGGGGACAGGGAGCTCAGAGGGCATTGAACAAAGTTCTAAGTTTTTCTATATATTTGCAGGGGGAAGATTCACTTTGTTTTATATAAAAGGAAGGTCAAAAGTGTTTTTAAAAATCATAAATCCAGGGAGTTGTACAGCTTAGAGCCACTCAGCAGGAGACTTCTAGAACCAAATGCCAAATGCCAAAGGTCTTTGGATTAGATCTCATGACTCTCTGCAGTGAGCAGCAGCAGTTCAAAGGCAGAAGAACCTGGGTTGTAAATTCACCAGGTATGGGGTTGGAGCTGCTTTTATTTTCTGTGATGTGTCTGTCTATGTCAAACACTCTGCTTGTGCTTAATAAATGCTGACTGTGATCATTATTAATAGCATCTTGGCAAAATTCTTGCACCATACAAGTAGCTGCTCTACTACCTATTTTCTTCCTCTTATCTAAACCTCAATCTGTTCTGTGACAACCAGGAGGTTGATTGAAATGCAGAGCTCTGGAGAAATAGAAGTGTCCTTGTGTGGAAGGGATTTTCTGGGGACAAGGGACAGGCTAGGGTGATAAGCAGCATCAGGGCATTCTTCTAGTGACAGACGAAATCTATGTAGCACTTACTTCACTGCAGTTCTCTGGCTTGTCTTTCAGTTGTAGCACTGGTCCAGTTGGCTGGGACAGCTGTGTTTCCTTCATAGGAAACAAGATTGTGTTTCCACAGGCAGAATAGTTTCTTACTTCCATCTCTCTGATAGCCTCTATGTAGCTAGCATTCATTAAATGAAGCTCCAATCATATGCCCCAGGGAGTTGAATTTGATTTAGGATTTCAATAGCAATGAAAATTCAGAGTTAACAATTTAGAAAATACACAACTGCTGCAATTTGGATAAATGTTCTGCAAAAGTCCATGTGTTAGAGGCTTAGGCCCTGAAGTGGTGGTAGTGGGAACTTCTATGGACCTCGAGGAGATGGGGCTTGACGGGAGGTCTTTAGGTCATTGGAGATCTCTGAGGGAGACCTTGGATTGCAGCTCCTTCTTCTCTTTTGCTTCCTGAGTTATGACACAAGCAATTTCGTTGTACCACGTGCTCCCTGTCATTGCCATCTGGCACCTCCACAAGAGGCCCAAAGCAATGGGCTACTCAATCATGGATTTGAGCTTGCAAAAGTGTTGAATAACAACCCTTTTCTAAATGAATTATCTCAGGTATTTTATTACAATGATGGTATTTTATTATGCTCCAGGTAGGGCATCTATATTGTTTTGAGAAATTCTAACAAGAAAATACAGACCCTTGAATACTTTAAAACTTGGATCAAAATCTCTTTCCCTTCAGAAAGACAGAAAGGTCTGTAAAGCTTTACCTCTGAGCCTGGGACACAACTGTGCTAACATCTGGTGCTTAATAAATGCTATCTCATTAGAATGACATTACATTCCAATGACAGTCCCAAAGAATGAGTCTTTTCTGTTTAACCCAACTACCCCAGTCATTTGGATTATATGGGACCATCTTGGCAAAAAAAAACTTACTGAATTTCTGCTAAATCTGAGAAATTATGATATATGCTAAAAGTTAATAGGACAGAGTACCTACAAATTTAGAAGCTTACCTTTTAGAAGCTTACAAATTATTTAGAAAAACTAGACTTAGAAATATAGAATGTTAAGTAATAAAAATAGGTTTTAAAATAAATTAATCATGTAGTACAAGATAATGGAGGAATAGATTGAAATTTTAAACATGAGAGAAGAATCTTGATGGGCATCTTAAATGGCAAACATTTATCCCTAACAGTTCTGGATCCTAGGAAGTCCAGGGTCAAGGGAGTGGAAGATCAGATGTCTGGAGACAATCGCCTTCTCATTGTATGCTCAAATGTCCACGAAAGAATTCTTTCCCTTCTTTTAGGGGAACTAATCCCATCCCTCAGGGCTCCACCCTCTGACCTAATCACCTTCCAAACCTCCCACAACCAAGCGTTATCACATTGGAGATCAGGTTTCAATTTCCAAATGGGGGTGTAACATTCAGTCCATGGCAGGAAAGAGAAGGGCAGGCTTCAATTAGAAGGGGCCCAATGAGTAAAGATTTGAAGGAAGTGGAGTTGGTGGTCATGTGATCTGGCACAGAGCATCCCAGTTAGAGGGGACTGTGAGAGCAAGGTTTTCAGAAAGGCTCTGCAATTAGGGTGGTGGAGCCAAAGCAGGGGAGGAGCAGTAGGAGAAGAGGCTTGAAAAGTAACTGAAGCCCAGGCCATGTAGAGTTCTGCAGGCATCCAGGAGGATTTTGGTACTTACTTCCAGGAAAATAGGGGACAATCACAGACTTTTGAGGAAAACAAGAATGTGACATGGTTGTTTAAGATCTGAAAAAAAATTATTCTGGTTGTTCCATCTGGCCTCAGAAGGCAGAGGAAAAATAAGAGGACATATCAGGAAACACTACAGTAATCCTTGCCAGGGACAGCCATGGTGAGCAGAACCAGAGGTGGCCATGGAGGAAGTGAAAAGTGATCAGATGATGGGTGTATTCTCATGATAGAATGTGATAGAATTTTACCATAGTCCATTCAAGCTGCATTCACAAAATGCCTTAGAATGGGGAACTGATAAATAAAAGAAAATTGTGGCTGCCAGTTTTGAAGATTGAGAAGTTTAAGAGCAAGTGTGTTAGTTACCTTTCTGTTGTTGCTGAGACAAAATACTCGACCTCTAAAGTTAAAGAGGAAAAGGTCACAGTTTGTAGAGGTTTCAGTCCATAATCAGCTGGCTACAAAGCAGGGTGGCCTGGCCGAGGAACAGCAGTTTATAGCAGCAGAAGACAGAAAAACCAAGAAAGCAAGGAAATCTTAACAGTGTCTTTCTGCCCCTTTTATCTTATCCAGACTATTGGAATTGGGGTGTACCAAACCAATCAATATACCGGTTTAGTGATCACAAGCCCTCAATTCCAGCATCACACACTGTAGATTCAGCCACCTCTGAAAAACCCTATGACCTCATGAGGCTTTGGTGGGACATCTAGGCCCAAGAGATAACAGTGAGATGCCAGTAGATTTTGTTGTCCAGTCAGGGCTTGCTCTCTGTTTTATATATGCCTCCTCACGGTGTAAGGGGATGGGGCCTCATTCAGGCTAATCTCATCCCACCTCTTAATCTTATTCCACTGGGTGCTAGGTTCCAACACATGAGTTTGCAGGGGAGGTGTACCAACATTCAGTCCACAGCGAATTTCAAAGTGCATGACATGTTTAATTAGAGACGATTTCAATACAGAAGTTGAACTTTAGCTAGCTATTCAAAAATGTGTCATTAAGACTGTTGAAAAAGAAGAGAGAATTTGGCTAGCTACTTTCATTTCAAAATACCTGACACACACAACTTCAAGGAGGAAGGGTAGATTGATTTATTTATTCTGCAGTGCTGGAGATTGAATGCTGGTCCTTTGCACTGAGCTACATCCCCAGCTCTTTTTACATTTTTTAAAATTTTGAGATAGGGTCTCACTAAATTATTATGTTGTCTAGGCTGAGCTTGAACTTGTGATTTTTCTTCTCTTAGCCTCCTAGAGTACTAGTATTACAGAGGTGCACAACTATGCCTGGCTAGAATGGTTTAGTTTAACTCATGGCCTCAGAGGTTCAGTCCATGGTCCCTGGTTCCAAGACAGAAATATCAAGACAGGGGACATGGAAGAAGAAAGCTTCTCAACTCATGGCAACCAGGAAGATGAGAGCAGAAGGGCCTGGTAGGAAGGGCCCAGGGCCTAGATACAGTCCACAAGAGCCATCCAGATACACTCAGAAGTGTGCTTTACTAATCTGCTACAGTTCTCTCAAACCAGTCAAGTTTAATCATCACAAATGATTATCAGAGAGTGGAATAGGCACAGCACCAAAAGTACAATCAGTTTCCAAAATAAGGTAGATTGGTTTGGCTACAGTTAAAATTTCAAGAAGATCAGCAGTAACCTGAAACTAGTACATGGTAAAGTGCAAGTGTTGCATGGTCTCTTCCTGCACATCTCCAGGGGCTAATTCATTAGTGCAGAATAGCCCCTTCCTCTGGGGCAATTTCTGGTTTTGGAAGATCTCCCCATATTGAACTGAATCTGCCCTTGTGTGACTTCTAACCATTGGCTCTGGTTCATTTTCAGTGAGCAGTAACTAGTTCATTTATGCAAGAGATGCTTCTTAAGTGCCTACTAAGACAAAGTAAGAAAAGAAGTGATGTGACTTGAATTTCTTCTTGCTACCATTGTGAAGGCTGCTTTACATCAATTATTTGACTTAATAATCATAGTAATCCTGTGATAGAGAAGGCTCTCAAATCAAAGTGTTCCTCCTAATACAGAGTATATATAGTGTGAGAGGGGGAGTTGAGGAGAGAATTGATAATGGACATAAAATAGCTCTTCACCAAGAGGTAGCTTTTCACCAAAGAAGGTAAAATAATGCAACATTTTTTTCTTCCTTCTGCTTCATTCACTTCCTGTGTGGTTTTTGAGCAGCTGAATATTAAGGGAGACTTGAAGACACAGGACTTGAGTTACTTGCTCACATCTGAGACAGATTTTAAGGGAAAAGAACGGATGTGTATGTACACAGGAGGGTCACGAATAGCTCTTCCCAGTTTACCAAGTTGTAGAATACAGAAATATTTGAATAGAGACCTCAGCTAAGAGTAAGGTGTAGACTAAAGAACCAAACAAGGTAGCTGTGGAGGAAAATAAGAAATTCGATTACTTGAATCCATGCCAAACACAACTGCATATTCCACTACTCCTGTTTTAAAGAAGAAGCCTATGGGTTAAGGAAACATCTCTAGGTAAATGTTTGTAAGTGGGAAAGCCAGGGGAGAGTACAGCGCTGACTGAGCCCAGGAACTCCCACAGTTTACAGGGACTATGGTGGGCCCTACAGGGACACCATGAGGAAGGAGGTAGACTTAGCCAGCCTCACATTGCTTGCCATCTCCTGGGAGATGAATGGACCTAAAGTCAACCAACCTGCAAAGGTCCAGGAATGCTATGGAAGACCAGGGAGTATAAGGTTACTTGTGGCTGGGGTGCTCCGGGGTTTGGAGGAGGGATGATATTTTTGATTGCTGAAAATGGTCATGGAAAAGAGAGAAAATGTTGATTAAAGATGTAGAGGAAAAAGCTGCAGGTGGTATAAGTAAGTAGTTCCATTTGACTGGTGTATTGAGTTCATGAAGGGAAGACACACCAACAAAGTTTGGAAGCCGTGGCAAGGGCTTGCACACCGAAGACTGTGGATGAGCTGCTGGATTTCATTCCACAAGTGACAAAGAACTATTGAAGATTTTGAACATTGTGTAATTTGGCTAAAGCTATGTGCATCATTTTTAGCCTCTGGAACCAAGAGAATAACTTTAATCCCAGATGAGTCCCTAAAATGCTTACAAAACCCCCTTTTATCTTGAAGGTAAGTATTTTCATTTTTTAAAAATTTCTTCTCTTTAAGGTATGGTTTCAACCTCCCTAGCAGTCTGGTTATCATCCTCTGGACATGCTACACATTATACATAAGTATCTACCATTAATTAAAATCTTACAATAGGCCAAGCACTATGGTAGAGATTTTAAATGAGCTGTCGTATCCAACTGTTACAATAGCCCTATCATTTTCTTCCCATTTTACATACAGAAAACCATTGCAAACCTGGGTGTTCTGCCTGCTAAAACCAAGCTCCCTAAACACCATATTTCTACCCTTCCTCCAAACTCCCAGGCCCAGTAAAAAAGGGGGGGGCCCTGTGGAACTTGAGGTACACTCCACACCACCACACAAACCTTCTATTCTGAGCCTCCATTTCCTAACCATTGAATAGGGGTTTGGACTGGGACCGCCCAAAGTTCAGTGGTCAGTTCTGACATGCCACTAAAAGATTTCTACTTGTTTATGTAAGTAATTGCAGTCTTCTAGGGTCAGAGTAGCTGTGACTGCATTGATTAAACTAATGCCTCTCAGGAATGGCAGGGCAATGAATTCTAAACCCTATCCATTCTTAAGATAACCTGGGAAACTTTCATCTGCTCTCCAGTAGCTTATTTTATATAAACCAGTGATAGTAAATCAATCCTGTGTGATAGATATCATGTGCCACACATTTTAAGCTCACATTCAATTAGATATAATATTGTACTCACATAGCAGTTTTCTTATCATCATCATCATTTATTCATGATGGGAAGAAGAGGGAAGGGAAATATGCTTCTGACTAGTACAGAAGAAGAAAAATCCAATATTCTCTTTACCTTGCAGCACTAAGAGCTTGAGTCGAAATGATTGAGAACTGCTATGTAAATATAAAAATACAACAACAAGCATAAATGGGTACGAGAATGTGAGAAAAAATCCCCACCTTGCTGAAGGCAGTGGGATCCTTAGACTGGGTGCGACCAGGTGAGACAGATGGGCACCTCTGGAGACAGTCTTGTTCTCTCAGATCCACCTCCATTGTCAGCCTAGTGAAATGGCCAGTTTGAAAAAGGCAGGATGGAAAGAACCTCACCACACTGTGTTTTTTTTCCTCTTCACTTTGCCTCTCCATTGGCCCCACAGAGTGCTTCCTAACCAGGCTACCCGTTTCTCTGGGAATACAGCAGAGCTCTTTACCTTGTTTCCCACAGATGCCCTCTGCTGGTCTTCTCCTCTCTGGACCCAGACCCCTGGCTCCTGGTTCTTGTCTACTCCTCACAGTGCCAGGTCTTCTCGGCTCTACAATATCTACAAAGCTGGAGTCTATAACCTGCCAAACAGCCCCATCCTTCAGTTGCCTGTTGCCTGATGTTTTTGTCCACATACAAGTAGTGAGTTCAGTTGTCTCTGTGCTGCTCTCTCTGCACAGAGCCTGGGTGTGCGCTAGGCTTGTCTCTGTGCCCCAGAGAGCACATCCTCCTTTCTAGAAGGAGAGGGGGACTCCCATGGGTGACTTCATGGGCAAAAAAGCCTCTCACCTGAGACCAAATATGTTTGGTCCTAGGAGTTTTGTCTCAGAGATAATGCTGAGACCAACCATAAAAAAGGCACCTCACATCAAGTCATCCATGTTTCAGGGCTGAATGAAGCAGGCTTGGAAAAATGAGAGGTGAAAGAAGGAACAGCAAGCAACTGAGAGGCAGTGTGGGTGGATCTGGAGGCAGAGGGCTGCCTGCAGCCACTGGCAGCCACTTGTAGCTGGGGACTTGGGCACAGGCTCATTCATATTTGATGGGCCCTCTAATTCAGCCCTGGAATCTGGTATTCAGAGTCCAAAGATGGATTTGCATCCCAGCTGTCCTGACTGCTCGCTATGCTGTGATTGTTCCAGAATTTCTCTACTGCAGTGCCTGAGGGGAGCCATCTGGTTGGAAGAGGAGCTTGGGAACTTGTCTTGAAGCTGCCTTGGCATGGTGCTATAAGTAATATTGAAAAGAATTAAGTGTCCATATCTCAGAATGCTCCAGGGTGAGATGGTAGAGCAGTATTAGTCAGCTATTGTCAAAATAATGCTACATAACAAACAACCAGGCAAATTTCAATGGCATGTAACAGTGAGCTTTGATTTCTATGTTCACTGGTGTACAGGTGAGCTGGGTGGTGCTGGGAGAGGAAACAGACCTAGGGGTCCTTGCATCTCAACTCTTCTTGTGTTTCATTAAGCCTGGCTTCAGGGCGAGAATGGCTCCAGGTTTTCTCTGCCTGTCTTAAAACGCCCTTGAACTCTGGCCATGTGAAGTGTCTTCTCCTCGGGGAGAAAGGAGACACATGGAGTCAGCCCAGCACAGAAGCACACTTCAGGCCTCGCTCCAGTCGTACCACTAACATCCATCAGCTAACGCAAGCAGCAGGGCCAAGCCCAGAGGAGCAAGACAGGATGCTGATTCCAGGGAAAGAATATGTGGATGGAGAACACAACCACAGGCCTGGAGAACTAAGACCAGGACACCTTTCAATAACGCTGCATCGTACCTGACCTTGGGCAGTCTCTTAAAGTCTCTAACACAAGCATCCACCTTCTCTGGTGTAAGTTTAGGCTGATGTAACACAGAGAAGCATGAAGGCCACAGAGTAGACCCTGGAGTCAGACTTACTGTGTTCAAATCTTAGTCCCAGTGCTGATCCATAGGGTCCCCAGGCAAATTACTTAACTGTCATGTGCATCAGCTTTCTTGTCTGTAAAATGGAACAAAAAATGATGATATGATATGATATGATAGCAATGGGAATTTTGTTCACAAGATTACTGAGAGATGGAACAGAAAATGTCTGTTGTGCCTAGAATTTGCCCTGGCTCAGACCTTGGCAGCTGTGGGTGACACAGCCACTTGCCACACCCCTTGACTTTTGTCCTGCCTTTCCTCCATGCCCGCTCAGGCGGGCCCTTTCCCTCTAGCCTGTGTTACTCCCCCCATGCCTCTCCTCCAAACTTAGCACTTCCAGGAGAACCCATCCCCAGTGACTATCACTAGTTCCTGGTCTGCATTTTCTCACTAATCCTCCACTCCAGCCTCCTTCCGGGACTGACAAGGCTCAAAGCCTTATATGACTTGGGAGAACAGAGTAAGCAAGATGAGGGAGCCTGAAGTCCCCGAGAGGAGGAAAAGTAGAGAAAGCCTGGAAGCTTGAGAATAATGTGGGTCTAGTCGGGGGTCAGTGGCCCACAATGGGCCCTGCAGTGATAAAGCCAATGGAGCCAGGGCTGGGTGGGACCCAGAGCCCCATGAGCTATTGAAGTTTTAAAGCTTCATTCTGTACTTACCAATTTTTGTCTTCATGACCCTGGTTTCTGTCATTTTTACTTGTACCAACAAGTTCGCAAATTAGAGTCTGCATTTTGCATCTTACTAAAACCATCATTCTCCCAGGAGAACATAAACCCCAAAAGGCTAGAAATTCATGTCATTTATCTTTATATTCACTTGGTTCCTTTTATGTCCTCCCCTTCCCTTTCCTGTGTGCAAATGTTTGTGCCTGGTAGGGGCTCTCTACTCACTGAATAAAATATTCCACCAACCTGAGGGAAAGTCACCACTGGGGTGACTGTCAGAGATGAGCTGGCCAAGCCCAGAGCTCCACTTTCTAAAATACCTTTCAGAGCAAGGTTGGCAGAACAAAACCACACACACACACACACACACTCACACACACTCACACACACACTCAGAGTTTAATCACTCTAGGTTACCAGCATTTGGGTCATAGAAAATGTGAAAAAGTGAGATTAAGAAAAAATCTTCTCATTTTAAACTTTGCAGCTAATTCCATTAATTATGTTGTGATGCAATTAAGCATTTTATTTCAGAGCTATTACAGCTTAAATTATTTATTAATAATTACAGATCATTACCTGATAGTGTTCACTTGGCAGAGCAGAAGACAAATAATTTAGTGGCATTGACATTGTTCCCTGTGCACAGCCTTCTGTAGATGGTGTCTATATTTTTACATGTCAGGTTGCCAATATGTGTGCCTGTTTGTGTGAATGTACCTGTTCCTTATGTTTGTACAGGGTCTTCCTGACTTCTGAATGTAGTTTAAAACTTCTCATGCTTAAAGTTTATAATATAGACTGTAGGCCAAGCAAGAATAATGGTAAGGTTTTACAGCTAAATTGTGCATTTTTTCCTCACCAAGAGATGGACTGAAGTTCAAAAATAAATTAGAATCATACTTCTTCATCACAGGAGGTTTTTCTATCTCCTCTCTTTCCTCTTAGATTCTTTAATTATTATTATTATTATTATTATTATTATTATTGGATTATTAGTATACCAAGCATACTCAAAAAGTAATGCTTTTTAAAAACTCTATTTAAAGATTGATTTTAATCAAAATTAAAAAAAGATAATTAAAGTGCATGAACTTTTTAAAAGCATGAACCAATACAAACGGTAATTGGCCAATGGGTACTGATGTCACTGGCAAAGAAATAAAGAGCAAAGAACAGTTATTCTTGAGCCTAGCAAGTTAATTTGAACATCATTCACAGTGATTCACCCTAATCTTGTAACTGGGTAAAGCGCTAACTGGATTGTGAAATTACTCAAGACACACAAGGAGTGACTGAAAAAACAGAGTGAATGTTATGTTAAAACATTACAGTAAAAGACACTCTGTCAAAAATGATGGGATAAGTGTATTCGAAGACAGAGGAGTATTTGAGGGGGATTAATGGCAATGTATCTTTTACTGTAATAAATGTTTTTAGGTAAATATTCACCATATCTTTTGATCGACCCTTGCATTCCAAGAACATTGCTACACATGACAATCGCACATTGTCAAGAAGGACATAAGCATATTGTTATCTCTTTTAAGCTTTTAAAATGAAAGTCATTTCTTCATTCAACAAATACTTTTGGAGTATCTAAGTTGTTCCAGCGCTGTGCTGAATGCTTGGGATATGGCAGTAAATAGGCTGAAGCAGGGGGCCTTCTTTGATTTAAGACAGAAATTCTAATGGCTTTATAACATCCTCTTTTCCAGTTGATCATCCATCATTCTTCTGTCTTCTGGTAATTCAGCTAGCAATGGAGAAAAGGCTGTCCATTCCAAAGCAAAATTGATGCAAAAAAGAAATCAATTCATCATGATACATACTTTCCCTTTAACCCTGCATAGACCTGCTGCTGAGAGTGATTTGAGTGTAGTGTTTATATCTTGGCGGCCATGTCCTGGGCAGATTAAGAGCAAGGTGTGTTTTTATGCACCTTCTGCCAGAACCTCGACACGGTCTAGGATTGTTTACTTATGCTAAGATACATCTCTCTGCTCCAGATGCATCTCCGGAGATTATTTTTATTGTGGTAAAATATGCATAACATTTTATGTATCATTCTAACCATTTATTTGTGTGCAAGTTGGTACCATTAAATATATTCACAATGTTGTGTAACCATCCCTACTACTTATGTTGAGAATTTTCATCCTCTTCAATGAAAACTCTGCACCTTATAACCAAACTCTTGATTTTCCCTACTCCCAGTCCCTGGTAACCTCTATTCTATTTTCTGTCTCTATGAATTTGACTAGTCTAGGTATCATCTAGAAATGGAATTGTACAATATTTTCCTATGTCTGGCTTATTTTGTTAATCATTTTCAAGGCCTATTCATATTGTCATGTTATTTTCACCTTTAGTTGTTAATAATGCTGCTATGTACATGGGTGTATGAATATCTGTGAGTCACTACTTTCAATTTGTTTGGATATATGCCTAGAAGTGGAATTACTGGGTTGCATGTTACTTCTATGTCTAGCCATTTGAGAAACTGTCATAGCATTTTTCCCAGTAGATGAACTATTTCACATTCCTCATAGGGTTCCAATTTCTGCATATCCTGTTGTGAAGCCCATAAATGTTTATTTTGTGATGTGGAGAAATTGGAGATTTTGAGTCTATTTTATTTGATATTAGTATAGCCATCCCAGTTCTCTTTTGTTTACTAACTGCAAGGGCTAGGTTTTTCCATACTTTGACTTTCAACTTATTTATGTCTTGGGATCTAAAGTTGGACTCTTAGAAATGGCATATAGTTAGATTATTTTTAAACCATTCTGACAATCTTTCTTTGTTATTATACCATTTAATCCATTTATATTTAAAATAATTATTGAGAAGGAACTGATTTCTGCCGTGTGATGTTTGTTTCATATATGCCGTAAAGAATTTTTGTTACTATTTCCTTTATATTGCCTTCTTTTATATCTAAGTTCTATAGTGAAATATTTTAATTCCTTTCTCATTTTGTCTGTGAATGCTGTAGAGATATTTTCTTTGTGATTATCATAGAGATTACATTTAATATCTTAATGTTGCAGTAATTTAATTGGGATTTGTACCAACTTAGCTTTAATGGCTTTTACACAAACTCTACACCCACCCAATTTTGGCCTACCCCTTCCCATTACTGAAGTCACATACACATCATTATATCTTGTGGGTTCAGTGACAGGTATATAATCTTTTTATGCATCTTATTTTAAATAATGTAGACTATAAATAGCTGAGTTATAAACAAAAACTACCATAATATTAGTTTTTATAATTCCTTGTACTTACCTTTATTTTATAACACAGTTTTCTTGTACTGTAAAGCTCCCTTTTATTTCAATACAAAGGACTCCTTTTGGCAAGCTTTTTAGGGCAGATCTAGTGGTAATGCACTCCTCATCTTTTTCTAAATATGAACACCTCTTAATTTCTCACTCATTTTTGAAGGATAGTTTTGCCAGATATGTAATTGCCAAATGACTTCTCCTTTAGTACTTTGAATATTTCAATCCACTGGGTTTTGATTTATGATGAGAAAGGTAAGAAATCTGAGATTTATGATAAGAAACTGACAGTCATCTTGTTCAATATCCCTTGTATGTAATCCATTGCTTCTCTTTTGCTGATTTCAAGATTCTCTCTTTGGCCTTTGAGTGTTTGATTGTGATAAAATTTGGTTTGGGTCATTTCAAATTTATCCTACTTGGATAGAGTTCACTGAGCTAGTCAAATTTGGGAAGTTTATACCCACTTTTCCTTTCCTTTCCTTTCCCTTTCAGTATTTTTCTGTTTCTTTCTCCTCTTTTTGCAGGATTCACATAATGTATATGTTGGTTCTTGTGATGGAGTTCTTCATACCACTTAGGTTCTTTTTTCTTTATTTAGTCATTTTTTTCTTTCTGTTGCTCAGACTCAATAATTTTAATTGTTCTGTCTTTACATTTGCTGGTGTTTTTCTCTGGTTTGTGTGTATCTTCCTTGAAGTCACTGTAGTGTATGTTTCATATAAGTTATTGTAATTTTCCAGTTCCAGAGTTTCTTTATGATTCATTGTTAGAATTTCTGTCTCCTTATTGAGGTTAATTTTTCTTCTGTTTTTTATTAATATGTTTGGAAAACATAATCAATGCATTCATACTGGGGAATTGGTAGATTAAATATTGCATCTTGATCCTTTTTGCTTTCTCTTCCACTCCTCCTCCCTCCTATGTTCCCCAATCCCTACTCAAAGTTTATCTCCTGTTTCCTAACATTTATCTGCTCTGCTTCTAAATATTTATACCTTGAGTTTTTCATATAGTAGAAACCATGCAATATTGAACCTTCTGTGTCTGACTTATTTCACTTAGCATTACGGTCTCAAGGTGCATCTGTTTTCCCTTGAATGACTCCAAGTTAGCCATCATTATGACTGAGTAGCCCTCCATTGTGTGTATATGGACGGAGACCACACTTTCATTTTGCTTTTTTCCTTTTTTTTGCTAGCACATTTTCTTCCAGTCTTTGTCTACACTTTCCCTTAGCTTCTTCAGATCTCAAAGACAGTTGCTTTAAAGTTTTGTCTATCAAGTTTGTCATCTTGGCCTCCTCAGGTTTTTTTCTGTCAATTTACTTTGTTCTTTTTAATAAGACACACTTCCCTATCTTTTTGTCTTACAATTTTCTACTTCTTTGTCTTATAGGTCTTTACCGAGCCTGTGCCCCTACATAGGCAAAAATCATCAAATAAAATACAAGGGCAGATATTAACAGGTCCCTTTAAATTCCCTCAAAATGACATCATCTGGGGGTATTTTAACAATGGCCAACTTCTGTGTTCACATCTCAGTGATCAGAAGCAGGTGCCCACAATCAGGACACAGACCCCAATATTTGGATGACAAGGTCTTTATTTCTCAGCCTGGCTCCAGGGAGCCACACCAGGAATGCAATTGCTGGGCCAGTATTGCTGGCCATGGGGCTAAAGGTAAGAGACAGAAAGTCACTTCAGGCATAAGGCTTACATTGACTGATGCTATTGGCAATTTATTAGCCACACTTTCCCTTGTAAGCATTCAAATAAACTCTGTCATTGCACAGTGGTTACCTCAGACAGTGTTTAACAATACAAATGCTGTCTAGGTGGAAAGATGGACTCCTGGTACTTCTTACTATGCCACCCTCTCTGACATCAAGATTCTCCAGAGATATTTTCCAGAAGGAGTAATTGCAGAGGGAGTCAGGATGGAGGCAGTCAACCTGGAAAGCTGCTTTTACCCTGGGGATATTCCCCCAAGAGCCCTTCCCTGAAGAATGACGGGCAACAGTGGACTTCCCTCGACATCTGCACCCATAGGGCTATGGAGGTACCTAATCCACCAAACCTAGGCGAGAGGAGAAAAGCCACATCCGTTGATACTTTTACACACTGTTAATCCATCCATTAAACTATAATTCTTTGCTGAGCAATTAGTATCTACAAAGTACTGTAGAGCTGTAGACATACATAACACAGAGTCCTTGCTCTTGAATAATTTATAACTTATGTCCAAGTGGAAAGTAAATAACTATTTTGTTAGGAACAACATGTTGTCTAAGAGAATAAGAACAGAGCTGCAATATATTAATGAGTGAATGAATGAGAGAGATTGCTGAGTGCTTGGAAGATCATGAAATGTGTGGGAACATTTAGGCTAGGAAGGGGACAAAGGATAAACGGTCACCAATTGGATAGTATATAAGAAAAAATGCCAAAATAATACTCAGGGCAAATATCAGAAATAATTTAATTCTTTAGACTAGTTTGGGTAAGGTAGAAGGTGCAGAGAAGTGAGAATGAGACAAGAAATATTTATGGATAGCTCATAAAGTTCATGAAATGGATGTTTTACATACTTTTTAAAGGAAATATCTCAGACAAAGTATAAATAGACAAATATATAACTACAGACACCTATGTATCCACTACCTATCATAGGTTTAAAAAATAATACAGTATAGTTGAAGTTACTGAGGTATCCATTCCAGATTACATAGGTGATACAGAGCATTTCTCGGTTGAAATTTCAAATTCTGACATGTTGCAAAATCTAAACCTTTTTAAGCATTGAAACAATACGACAAATGGAAAACTCTACACATTGAAACTCTTTTTTTCCTTTTTGGTGCTGAGGATTGAACTCTGGGCCTCACATGTGCAAAGCACATGCTCAAAGCACATGCTCTGCCACTGAGCTACACCCCAGCCTCCGCTCCAGGAAACTTTCTTTCATGTGAAAAATTATTAAAAATATATTATAAACCAACCTTCACACTGTGTCTGTAAGGTATATATGAAACATAAATGGATTCATGTTTAGATGTGGGTCTCATCCCAAGATATCTCATTATGAATATACAAATATTCCCAAGTCCTCAGAAATCTGAAATCCAAAACATTTTGATGCCAAGCATTTCAGATAATGGATACTCAACCTGTATTTTCATTCCTTCTCCAACCAGAGGTACCCTTTTCTGGAATTCTGTATTAATATTTCTTACAAACATCAATATATTGTTACATATGTATCGCTAAAACATATATAACATTAACTTTTATATCTAAAAATTTCCTTTAAATGTCATAATGTAGGAATCTCTGGCGACTTTTTTATGGTGTGTTTTATCCAGATGATATCTATGGCTGTAGATTATTGAGCAGGAGAAGACTTTTAATGTGTTAGTTAGGATATCAGTGTGCCCAAAGTACGAATTTAGAAAGATTAACCCAAGAAAAGGAAGTTTGGAGACAATACATCATTGCTATCAGTGATCTGTTTTAAAATACAGGTTTTTTTCTCTTAATGTGCAACAGTGGTTATTTGCAAGGATCCTGTTGTATACTTTTCATAGTCGTGTTTTAGATTTTGAAGGAATTATTATAATCCAACAAAAGCTCAGAGAATGTAAAATAATTTCCCTTCAAGCCAAATGGACAAAGTGTCCAGTCTGCTGTCCTGGCTTTGTCCTTTTCCATTCCACACTTCTGAGCTCTTCAGTCCAGTATAGATTCTCCATAGAGTCTAAGGAAGTCAGTGCATGATATTTTTTCTTATCTGAATTTTAATAAGGACAGGAAAAAAATTTGTTAATGGCCTAGAGTAGGGGGTCATCAACTTTTTTAAAGTAAAAAGTTAAATAGCAAATATTTTAGACTTTGTGGACCATGCAGTCTCTGTTCATAGATAGATCTGATGCTGTGAGGAGTAGCACAATGAGCAAATGAGTGTGGCTGGGTTCCAGTAAGATTTAATTTACAATATGAGACACGGGGGAAGACTGAGCTTGCTGTCTGTAGTTTGCTGTCCCCTTGCCAGTAAAAATGAATCCAATGTGGAACTGACATGCTGGAGCTGAGGAATTCCTAGTAAACTTGAATTGATCCTTACCCTTTTTATGTTCCAGGTGGAGCTGCTCAGTGGATGGCAGCTACTGTCTTCATGCGACTCTCCTGTGAGGATTCGTGATCAGTGAAAGACATCTCAATTACTTGACTGCCACACACCAGCTATCAAGGTTTCTTTCTTCTCAAACTGTTTATTTTTGTCCACCAGAATTTTGACTAGCGCACCAACTATGCATAACCCATTTTCCTTATCTGTATACCTTTAGGAGCTATTTTACTTCTCAACCTTACACAAATTAACAATTACTTGCAACAGCATAAATATATACAATGTTGGTTTCCCCAGGGCCACATCAATTGAAAGCACAATCATGAGACATTGGTCATAATGACAGTATTCTCTGCTTTATAGTCTTTTCTAGCAAAAGAAGTGGTGAAGCAGCCCTGCAAATGTTCCCTACTGTATTTAACGGACCCCAGGCTTGTTTAAAAGGCGTCCCTGTGTAGCTATTGCAATATTCCAGTTGGCCATCTGGTTACCTTTTATTTTGTTTTCTTCGCCTCTGATGATACAGCCTTTTGTTTTATTGAAGCCCTTATGTTCATCTCTCCATGAGAATTTGACTGGAGACCAAAAGGAGAATGGGAAGATGACACCAAACAATGCTACTTTGGAAATTTTCCTTCCTTCAAACTTCTTAGTCCATTAAGATTCCTGGATATGTGTCATAATCCCTAAGATCTACCCAGTCCTATAGCAGAAGACCATCAATACATTCAAATGGGAGAAGAGAATGTAATAAAAGGACCATGTACAAGCATGTAGGCAAGGCTAGACAACCCTACAGATACAGTTCGATACCATGAGATCTGCTACTGTAACTAGGACTTCAAGGGGAAGGGTACTTACCAGAACCTGGAGAGGGCGCCTCTCTCAATAGGTCGCCAGGCATTAGCTCGGATCTTCCACAGAGGATGCCTCCAACCACAACAACTCAACAAGGAAATAACTAGTGGTCACCACCAAACTCCTGTTGAATGCTAATGCATTTCATTGGTCATTAATCCATGCATCCCTACATCACCTCCTGTTCACCAAATCTAATCAAAAGCTGGGATAAGAGACAAAGCTGTACTTAGAAGATAGTTTTCCAGAGTACAAAGCTGGGTGAATAAGAATAAAGTAGATGTGGAGGGCCGGGGATTTAGCTCAGTGGTGCCACCGCCTGCCTCACAAGCTCAAGGTCCTGAGTTCAATCTCTGGTACCAAAAAAAAAAAAAAAACCTAGATGTGGAGGGACAAACCAAATTGCCAGAACTACCCTGCCTCTCTTGTCCAAAGCATGGGTTCTTTTGTCTTTTTGCTCTCTAGAACTTAAGTGCCGCTTGCTTTTTCCTTTCAGGACTTAATGCAGAACAAAAACCATCAGTTCCTTTGTGGATCATTCCATGAAGAAGCTTTTCAAAAGTGTAATTTGAGGGTGATATTCTTTAAAACAATAGGATTCTAAAGCCACATTGACTATGTTGAAATCCTGGCTCCACACTAGCTGGGCCTTTGCACAAGTTATTTAAAGTTTTTGTGCCTCAGTTTCCTCATTAGCAAACTGAGGTTAATGATAGTACCCACCTCATGAGATCATTGATGACATGTAAAGTATTTTGGAGAGTGGAAGGGCACATAGCCAGGCACAAATTATTTTTAAATGAGATACAAGCAGTTATAATAGATTGTTATGTAGACATTCACATCATACTAGGAACAATCTTAGGATTTGGTTTGAGATCCTTGCAAAGTGGTGATGTGTTCCAAGCACCATAGATGTAAAGATGGTGATTCTTTGGATTAATTTCTAAATATTGTGGTTTGAGATTTTGTATAATCTCTTCTACAAAAGCTAAAAGGGCTGTTTCTGGCCCAGTCTTGTTTGAGTTTTCTCCTTGTTTCATTTCTCAGCCTCTATTCATGTCTGGTGCTCATTCAAGCCTGTCTTATACTGGAGCTGCTAAATTGTGTAGAATTAACTGTCTTTCTGTCTTTAGTAGCCCAATGGACCAACTCAATGATGTCTGTGATTTAAAATATTTTTCCATAGCTCTATGTGTTTCAATTCTGATCAGCTACTCTACAGATCTGTGCAAAGCTGATGTGTGAAGAAGTTCATTCTACTTCAATTAGTGTTCTTCCAGATGTCCTGTTCCAGCTGCCAGTTAGCAATGCCAGACAGGAGTGCCACTTCTCACCTGGGAGTGCTGGGAGTGGTAGTGCTTTGGCTATCTACTGCTAACAACGCTCCCCTAAATGTAATAGCTTAACGCAGTGGGCATTTATTATTTAATGGTTCCTGAGGGTCAGGAATCCAAGCAAGAATTAGCTGGACTCCTCTGCCTCTGGGTCTCTGCAGTTAAGTTTCTGGCCAGGCTGTGTCCATGCCAAGGCCCATCTGGGAGACAATGTCCTTCCCAGCTCATGCACAGGGCTATTGGCTGTCTCAGGTCTGCTGCCAGAGACATCAGTTTCTGGCCCTGTGAGTCTCTCCGTACAGCATCTCACAAAATGGCAGCTGTTATCTCTCACAGCAAGTGCGTGAGCCAAAGGAGGCAGCCAAGATGGAAAACATCATCTTTTTGTAACCTAATCCTAGAAATGATCTCCATCATCTTTGCTGCATTCTGTTTGCTTGGGAAAGCCGCTAAATGCATCCCACACTCCAGGTGAGACCTTACCTCAGGTCTTGAGTACCAGGAGATGGGCTTATGGGAGAACATCTTACAGGCTGCTTACTGCACCTAGCATTAGATTCCTGTAGATTTTCATGATTTTTTGATAGAAGAGAACTCCTTCTGAGCTGAGGTCTACTGGGGAGAGTCCTCTCACAATTGAAAATGAATTTCTCCTTGGTTACCTTCTGTTTTGCATTAAACAATGTCTGTCTGAATGCAGCCCCCTGGGGTTATATAGCTTAATATTTCTATGCTCTCTTACATGTGGGCCACACGTCTGGATTGTAAGCTATAAACTATTGATGTTGGGGTTTTTTTTTCAGTCCTGGAGATTTCAACCACTTTTACCATTTAGCTATCACTTCTGCAGGGAACTCTGAAACTCCAACTATCTCCAAACTGACTCACTTCAGACCACGGCTTTCAAAAGTGCTGTCCAAACCAAAATGACAAGTTCACAATGGAGCTCTTCAACTCCTGTTTGATCCTCGCTGCCTCACGCGGTGGCTTGGCCATTTGGTGATACTTTCCACATGGAGAATGTGGATCTTTTCCCCTACTACCCATATCTGACCAGTTGTAGAATCACATTAATATAGGGAGCTTGCTAGTAGAGTAGACTCACATGAGCTTTAGAAACTGGCAGATTGTGTTAAAATCCAGGATTCACCAATTACCACTTCACTATTTAAGTGTGTGTTGTCAAGTGATGGGGTGGGTAGAAAGGGGAACGTAATGGGAGAAATAGATGGAAAAACTTTGAATGCCAATTTGAGTTATAATTGATTTATGTAGTAGAGAATCATCAAAATAGTTTTAAGGAAAAGGTGTGAATTTAGAAATTTGACTGGCACAATTTTCTTTTCTGTCTTGTTTTCTCTCTCCTTCTCTCCTTCCCCTTCCTTTCTTGTATTCTTCATCCTTCTTTTCATCCTCTCTTCTTCATTCTTACCTGTGAAATGGAAAGAATAGAGGAAGGTTTTCCTGAATGATCTCCACCACAGAATGACCACATCCTCGAAGGTCACTATAGCCCTGTTTACTCCTCTGCCTGAGCACTAAACTACCTTCAAAACGCTCAGATGGACTTATTTTATCTCATCAGTGGATGTGGCCCCACCAAGGGAAGTAAAGAGTCCTGTTAAATGTTATGTTTCCCATGGTACTTACCACAATGTATTGCATGTGGTAGATGCTCCATGAATTACTATTCAACATGTTAATTAAGAAAAAGGAAAAAAGAGGAAGGAAATTCCAGAGGTAATTTGAATTCTTGAAGACCAAAGTGTTGGTCAGCAGAAACCCTCATTGCCTGGTACTCACACCCTATGCAAGCCTCTCCCTTGAGTAGGTAGGGCCTGATGAGTGACTTCTAACAAAGAGAATACAGAAACAGTGATGGGATGTCACTTCTGAGATTAGGTGACAAATGGCTGTGGTTTGCTAGAATCTTGGCCATCTTCCATTGATTTCTCCTGGATTGCTCACCTTAAGGCAAGCCAGCTATCACGTGTTGAGGCAGATCTATGGAGAAGCTCACCAGGATGAGGCACCCAGGCCAGCCCACTACCATGAGAGCGAATCAGAAAAAGTTTCCAGGCCCAGCAAGCTCAGATGAGTCTGCAGCCTCCACCAATAGTTTGATTGCAGCTTGCATCATAAGACAAGTCAACCCATACTTCCTATACCACACTGCATTCCTGACCCACAGATATCCTAAGACCATGAAAATGGTTTTTTAAAAAGGCCAAATTTGAGGGTAAGCTGATACACAGCAATAGATAGTTAACACAGCAAAAAGAACTGACCTGCCCTAACTGCTGCTCACCCTTGCTTCCACTGCTAACTCTCTTGCCCTTAGTCTCTTTGTGTTCTTGGGGCTGAGTGCTGCACCTGAGAAGAGAGGAAGAGAAAACCTTACAACTGCAGCCGGTATACTTCCTGTCATTCAACATGCCAGAGGATGGGAGAAGATCTGGTCCTAGCTCATCTCAAAAGTTAGAAGTAGTAGGCCGGGGATTTAGCTCAGTGGTTCCAGTGCCTGCCTTGCAAGCACAAGGACCCGAGTTCAATCCCCAATACAAAAAAAAAAAAAAGTTAGAAGTAGTTCAATCAGACCATGAGCTCCCATGGCTCCATCACAAAGGCAATGAGGTAGTCAGCTATATTGTGAGTGTCACTGAAAGTCTGTTTTTCACTTCTGGCCTCCCCAGAGCTGTCCTTAATTTCACTTGAAAGCAGCTGTGGTAGGGAAAGTTTTGGTTAAATGGTCAAGGCCACCACATTCTGAAAGACAGCTTCTGGTTGTTGTCTCTTTTGCACTGATATTCTTCTGCTACCTATGTCTGTGTCCTTAGTGAGAGGGGCCATGTCTATGGCATTCCTGGGTATATGGACCATGGACAATTGAATGGTGCAGAAATAGCTTTTGAAACAGAAACGGATTTTGGTGTAGACAGACTGCAGATTAAAGGTTAGTGATGTGGCCTCCTCATGTCCTCATCTGTCCTAGCTATTTAGTAGCATCTGTCTTGTCTGGTGACCCAGTTCCAGGGGTGGCAGATGTGCAAGCTGACTCCACGTACCCAGCGGGATTGTCATTCCCATGAGAAGCAGCTTACTCTGGTAGTTAATGAGCATGCCAATGGGAGATAAACACCCAGTTGGTTGCTCTCCCCTGGGTGCTGCCCTTTGTTGTACAGACTGTGGCAGACTGGGCAGAAGGAGGAGGAGAAAACCGAGGTATAAGCTGAAAACATCCCAAACCTGACCTAGCTTCTGCAAAGAGGGCCCTGTGATCCCATGCCTCTGGAACTTGCCAAACAGAATTTAATAGTGTTTGAATTTGTAAATTAATGATAAGAAATAATTGCTAAATAGAGCAATAACTGACAGGAAATTACCCTTATTTCTCTGTAACAATGTGGCAAGACAATTCAATTATGGTTATTGTAGATTTTAAAAAGTGTTTGTTTACATGATTCATTTCCAGTGATGACAATAGATGAGAAAGATAGAAGGTGTGGGGAGAGGAGGTGCCCAAGGGTCTCACAGCTTCCTTGTTTGTTCAAGTCCTTGGGGACAGCGAGGCAGGCAAAGATAAAGCTGCTGGAGTTCAGGAGCCTTCTCCTTTTAGGCTCTTCAAGGGGGAACACATGGGCCACGCAGGTCCCCACAGGATAACCTCTTACCAGACTGCTTGATGGGAGGAAGGTTGGTCACTTGGAAACCAAGGAAAAGTGTCACTCGATCCCCCCCGCCCAGCCCCATTTCCACAAGAGCTCTTAATGTGCACTGCAGAGCTCCCAGGAAGCATTTGATGGTCCCAGTGGATAACTGGAGCTGAACGGTGTCCCCTTTCAGCACTCCTGTGATGGAATTACTAAAAGTAGTGGGTATCTAATTTAGTACAAATAGTCTTGCAAGATTTCCCTTAAAGACTCACCCCTAGTCACCAGTTTTGTCCCACTAGGTCAGAGAAAAACAATGAATCAAGAGCTGGAGAAAGAACAAAAATTCACTGCAAAAGCCACGCTGAGTCTGTTCAACACCTCTGAGGCTGAGACTTCTTTTTGACATATATACAATTAACAAATAAATAAACACCCTTGTAAGATAGGCAGTTCTCTTTGAGGAAAATTGTTTACATGAATCAGCGTTTCTCCCCAAATGTCTTCGAATGAATCATCCCAACATATGAAGAGAAGGAGCAAAATAGGGAAACAGTGCAGATTAGCTATTTGGGGCAAATACCTACCCAGAATTGCCCTCTTGTCCCTTAGTGCTCTGAATGCCAGACAGCACGGCCCCTCCTCAGTCCGGTGGTGTAGGATATCTCTCCCACCAGTAAGATCCTGAGAATCTAAGGGAATGATGTCCAGAAGAAAAATCGCCACAAATGTCATCTTCACTGTAGTCAGGCTTCCAAAGAACACATTTTCTCCCTTTGTAAATAAACCCAGGGAACCTGCTGAGCCCAATTTCCTGGGCTCCCCCTTACTTACAGAAGTGAGTCAGCATTGCACTTTGTTTCTCATTGCAGGAGTTTTCAGAGCAGAAAGTTAAACTTCTATCTGCAAACCTGAGTGCGATTCAGTTCCTTCTGCCTCCTCACTGCCTTCCTCTCCCTCTCCCCTAGTGTTCCTTCCTCCTCCCAGTCCCACACCAGGAAGGCAAATCTCTGGGAGAGAGGGCTAGCTTTCCTCCTTGGAACCCAATTACAGTTGGCTGTTGCAAAATTAACATTCACAGCCATGAAATTATGCTATAGACGCTTTATAGAAATCACTCAATCAAACAGAGTGAAACCTTTTTTATATGGTAATCATTTCCCACCATCAAATTTCATAGGAAAGAACAGTTTGATTGAACCACCTAGTTAAACTGTGTATGAAATTAGTCATTCTCACCATAAACAGTGTTCTGCTGCCTTCCCAGACAAAAGCTAACAGAATCAAGGTAGTAATTGTTTAGGAAACGACAGGTCCTAATTCTGCCTGAATTGTATTCCAGCTCCTTTCTGCAGCTCCTGGAAATGCTGAAGTCACGTGCCTCACAGTGTGAATATTCCTCTCTCCTTCTAAAGTGGTCCAACAGAGTGGACAAATGGTTTTTGCCCCCCTTTTTAATGAAGTTGCAATGGGACCATAGATGAGTGGCTAGCCCTCTGTGGACCATGAAATCAGCAACGGGGCTTCATCTCTCTTTGGTCTAAAGTAATGCTGTTTGATAGAATCTACTTCTAATTCTGCTCAATGAAAAGGTCTACTCCACAGGAGCACCTGAAAGAGCTTACTTCCCTGGGCCAAAGATAAAGAACAGCACAGGAGAAAACTAAAGATACGTGATGAAATCAGCTCCTTTGTACGAAGTCAGTATTCATAGATGGAAAATAATTATCTCAAAAAAAAGCAAGTGATCTCTGAGTTTTTATTGAAAAACACAAAACATTCCATGCATCCATTATAAGCTTCCCTTTTCCTTTGAAATAGCTGCTTGATATTTACTTATTTATGACCATAGGGCCTCCTTTCTGGCTGAGTCCCGGTGGCTCCTCTGTACCTACCTTTGGTATTACCTGCTGGCCACAGGACAGCTCCTGGAGCCAGTCTTAGGTACTCCCAGGCATGCATAAAGCTGCAGTTCTGAGATGTTAAGGATTCAGTATTAATAGCTTCTGGCTGTTAGGTGTCCTTATTTTCCTCACAGTAATGTTGTTAGTGTGTATAAATTCTGATCATGTGGTTTTACCAAGGATTCCACATGCTTTGGTAGTACCAGGGTTTCATTTTTTAATTCTATAGTGTTTAATAGCTTATATATTAATTTTGCAAACATTGTCTCATTAAATTTTTATAACCACTCCATCAAGTAGATACAGTGATACCTTGGCTCACGTACATAATTTGTTTTGCCATTTTGGAAAAAGATGGCCACATTTGTGTTTGTGTGGGAAAGATGGCTGTGGTTGGTGTTTGTCACGTGATGCACAGTTTGCGAACAAAAACAAAATTTTGCCAAATGCTTGTGAGCTAAATTGTCTACAAACAAAAGCATCTATGAAGTGAGGTACCACTGTACTGTCATTCTCCCTAATATACAGGTAGGATAAATAAAGGCTTGGTGGTAAAATGAGTTCACTGAGTCCCTCAACTAGAAAATATAAGTGTCACACGGGGACTCATAAATTGGAGGATTTTGTGCCACACTTCCCCGACAATATAAAATTACAAAAATCTCAAAGATTTTTGAGCAAAGCAAGTGATGGGTCAGCAGGGGCTGGGTTGGGTTGGGGGCTTCACTTAGATGCTTAGGGTCTAG
Source organism: Heterocephalus glaber (assembly GCF_000247695.1). The sequence goes on from NW_004624758.1 coordinate 16,544,804, forward strand.
GATGGACCCTCCTCTCCTGGAGTTCTATTGATGAGCCTCTCATTCCATAGTAGGCCAGTCTTGACTTCTTCAGAGCGCAGTGATCTCAGGACGTAGGAAGGAGGAGGCTGCAAGGGCCCATGTCTGCTGGGTCCTGAAGGCCCGATGATGTCACTTTCACCATGTTCTGTGGGTTGACGCAAGAGTCAATAGATTCTATTTGATCAGAAAAACTGCAGAACACCATAGTCATGATTTTCAACCTGGTCACAAAGAGGTAGAACTTAGACATAGTTGGTGCCTACACACCCTTCCCCTGCACAGACCTGGGTCTCTTGAGTAGACAAATGAGCCTACATAGGGCAGGTACCACTTCTTGGATTGTTCTAAAATGCATGATGTGGCTAATGAAATATCCAGGTTAATGGAAAGAGTTTTAGGGTATCAGAGAATGAGAGTCTTATTCTATGTTCACTGTAAACCAGCTGAATGAGGCTGGGAAGGTGAGTTTCAGCCTAGTCTTCTGCAGTGAGAATTTAATGTTCCTTCTAATCAGAACCCAGGATGGGTGTCATGAAAAAAATGAAATACCAGATGGGCAGTCCCTATAAAGCATGAAGTTCCTGAATGAAATCTAAACATGGCAAGGTACTGGGAGTAATGGCATGAGGTTGGAGTCTAAGAATCATTATGGGACATGTTAATGAGGTCTTCTAAGAAGTTTTTACCCTCCTCCTATATGCACATAGCTGGGTATTTCTGTTCCCTTCCCTTCCGTGCCCTCATTAATTGCTTGGCACTTCCTTAAATACTGCTCAGAGTTAGCTAAAATGTCACTGAGATTTTGGTGTCTGATAAGCCTTGGCCAGCATGGTAGCTCACCACCTTCTAATTGAGAGTGTGGATATTTAGCTTCTTGGGGATCATAGTCTGTGTCTCATAGAATTGTGAATGTCATGTCAGGTGAATCCTTCTGGAAATGCTTGGTATTTTAGTGGTATTCAATGTCTCCTGATTCCCTGACTCCCTGTTTCTCCAATACACTGTGAGCTTCCTGAGGGATTTTGGTCTCCACAGCCTGGAGTCATGGAGGATGCTACTTGCTTAGAGATTGTATTAGCTAGATTTTTCATTGCAGGGACAAAATACCTGACACACACAACTTAAAGGAGGAAGGGTTTATTTTGGATCAGAGTTTCAGAGGTTTCAGTCCATGGTCTGCTGGCTGCAAGGCAGAAACATCATGATAGAAGGGTATGGCAGAAAAAAGCCACTCAGCTCATGGAATCCGGAAAGCAGAAAGTAGGAGAAAAGCCCAGAGAGGAAGGGACCAAGGACCAGATATAATTTCCAAGGTCATACCCCTGACTCACTCAAACACACACAGAAGTAAGCTTTATCTCCTTGTTGTCTTTCAAACCAATCAAATAGAATAATCAAGATTAACTGCCACAAGCACTGTTGGTGGCAGATTTTACTCTTGTTCAGCAGTGTATCTAGAGAAATACTGGTGTGACATTGGCACTCAATAAATATTTGTTGAAGGAACAAAAATACTTTTTCATGCTGTACCTATGTCATAGGTACATGAGAAATGGTTACCTGGCTATCTAAAGTATTTTTCATAGTCTCTCTGGTAGGTAAGACATAAAGACAGTGTTTAAGTCAGTTTCTTACTTGTGAGAAATGGTTCTTTTCTCCACACAAAACTGGGTCATGAGCCACAAGATGTGGCTGTGGTGAACTAAGAAAAAGCACATAGACAGGTGTGGCTTGGGTCCTACTCCGCTCTGTGTTCCTCAGTGACCATCCAACCCTAAGCCCATCATCTTACTCTGGAGCTCAGATTCCCAACTGTACAATCAAGCACTGGTCAGATCAGGAGCCATATCTCTGAATTTCCTTTCAGATGTACCATTCCTCAGATGTGATTCTTCATTGGATCAAAGAAGGATGCCACGTTATCTGCAAAAGGTATTAGGGGGAAAGCATGGAAAAGATGGGAGGAGGGCACAATGATTACATAATACATCACATAGTGGCTGCTGCCACAGGCTTTACCCCAGAAACCATATGGTTTCTCCAGCCAGTTAAGTTCAATGTCCTCTTGACAGCTCTGACCTGCTGTCCTAGGAGGCTGAGCCAGTCAGCTTCTCGGGGTGGCTAAAATCAACACTCTGAATTCTCCCACCTAGTCAAACAACAAAAAATCCTGGAAACTTCTCTTCCTGTTGGAAAAAGCTCCCACAATCTGTCCTCTTCCCCTGGTGATAACATGCCCCTAAAGTCTAACAGTTTGTCATCAGATGGTCCCAATTTCCTAGGGTTGTAACAGTGGACTCTACTGCTCTGAAAGTATATGGGCATTTTCCACTTCATGGGAGTCTTCTGGAGAATTCTCACTCAGGCCTCTTGCCACGTTGGGATTTTTCAGGTGGGGTACTGGTGTGAGGACAATGGAACTAAGATGGAGTGGAAAGGGAGAAGCAGCTGAGAGTCAAGGGGCTGGAACAATCAGCAGAGGGAAAGATACAAGTGTTGATGTATTGTCTTTTATAGAAACAAGGACCACATGGCCTTCCTGATTGTCTTCCCCAGAGAATCATGGTTTCCAGATTCATGCCATCCCCTTACTCCTACAAACTCTTTCCCTTTCCTGGCTCCTGTTTCCACAGTGAAAGCCAACTTCAGGGTAGTTAAGTGTGAAAGAGGGCTGGGGCATGTAACTAAGTGCAGAGCACTTGTATGGCAGGCATGAGTGAGGCTCTCTCTTCAGTCTGAGAGAGAGAGAGGAGAGAGAGAGAGAGAAGCACGAGAGAGAGAGAGAGAAGCACGAGAGAGATATCAAGTGTGGGAGAGAATGACATTGTGACACACAAAGTCAGGGACAGCCGTGGTCATGACCCTTCCTCCAGGTGGATAGGTGAGAAGAGGTTGGTGGTAGAATGTGCTCCTGTCCAGATGTGCTGTCCCTCAATTGAGATGCAACACCTTCTGCTCTTGCCCTATAATGCCCTGCCCTTGATGCCTACAGATGCTGTTCTAATGGGAGACACGTGGGGAGACTGAAGCCCTACACGAAACACAGAAACATGCTTATTCATTGTTCCCCTGACCATACAGCCTGGAGCTTGAGACAGATACTCAGATTTTTTAAATGGTCTTCCTAATCAGGACTAGACAGCCAGCCTTCTGTTGGGGGAAAACTGTGGTGAAAGCATTCTACAAATGGTGAATGTGGTCCTATTACCCTTAGATATCTGTGCTTGCAATGAAGTCAGACCCAGAGGAAGCCCCCTGACAGAGGAACGTGAGTGGCAATGTGACCAATGGAAGGTCCACTGGGGTTGTCCTCAGCAGTGCTGCTACCCCAAGTCTTCCCCAGCCTCCCTTCCTTTAAGCCTCACTCTGTCTTCTACATACCTGCTTCTTCCTTCTGAGTGCTGTGGAATAGAAGTCCTCTTCTCTGCCTTTCCAGTGAGCCCTTTTTGTCAAGCCCTCGGGAATGACTCACAGGTTCTTTCTCCGTGTCTCTCTGATATATTTATTCCTGTCCACCTGTAGCCACTAGCACCCTATCCAAACAAGCTCCTTCAATAACCACACCCAGTGTGGTCTCAGAATAGCCAAAGCCCAACCAAAAAGATTCTCAAGAGATTGCTCTCCTAGGCCTATTGCTACAAGGAATTCTACCATGTAGCACAAAAGACATGGGCTAGAATAATCATAACAGAACGATTCACAAAACCCAAAACCTATATAGAAACAATTCAAATGCTCATCCAGAGAATGAATAAAGCATGAGCTAGTCATTCAGGGGAGTATTCTATAGCAGCAATATGTAATAATATGGCTGCATCTCAGGAATCTAGTATTAACAAAAAAATAAATTCTAAGCAATTACATACAACATGGTATCCTTATACAGTTATACAAATAATCACTTATTTAGGAAAATACACAGAACCATAAAATCAAATAGAAAAAATAATTCATAATGATGGTTACTTTTAGTGAAGGCATGAGAACGGTGATATCATATAGTTCAACCCAGGCTAGTATTTGTTTTGGGTAGAGAATTTGTAAATTCTTGTTATGTAATGAAAAGTACCTGAATAAAAACAACCCACACATGGGCCAACATGAGAACATGTCATGAACTAAGATTACGATTAATCCAATTTTAAGCACCTGAGGAAAATCACTTGGGAAAGGATTATAAGTGGGTCTTAAATCATCTCTAAGAAAATGACAGAGTTGGTTGGGTGGTAGATATCTTCCTCTCCACTCCCAAGCTGTTAGGAGAATGACTAGTTTTAGGCTTGTCCAAAAGTCAAAGTCATGGACCTTTGTTTTATTTTTCTATTGTTGTTATAAAAAATTATCACAAATTTAGTAATTCAAAATAGCTCATGTCTGTCATACATTTTTACAGGGAAGAAATCTGACAGAGGTCCCTCAACATGTCAGCAGTGGCATTCCTGTCTGTAAGCTGTTTCTTTGACTTTTCCAGCTTCCAGAGTCTGTCCACATTCTTTGGCCTGTGGACCCTTCCTCCACCTTCAAAGCTGCAATGGCAGCTGTGTCCTTTTCACTTTATATTACTCTGATCCTCTCTTCCATCTCTCTTCTACTTTTAAGGACCCCTCTGAGTAACTGCATTAGGTTTACCTGTAATCTAGGATAATCTCCTCATTTTAAGATTCTAATCTTATCTGCAAAGACCCTTTTACCTCACAGGATGACATACCATATTCACAGTTTCCAGAAATGATACAGAGGGCATCTGTGGAAAGCCATTATTCTGCCTGCCATGCGCCAGTGGGGACCTAGCCAATTAGCTCATCTGTACTAACTGTTCCCCTCCTTCCCATGTGGCTCCATTTGCTTTGGAAGCAGCTGTTTTAAAGATTCAGTATTGGAAGGAAAGGAGGGAATTAATAGACTAGGAAAACAGGAGCAGGATACATTAGGGGCTTGACTCCATCTCAGAAATCACCAGCCCCCGAGTGAAGTCAGGCTGAATCAGTCTCTAACTCATTTCATTGAGCAGGATATTGGAAGTCTGGGCCATAGTAGCTGGGTGCACTGAGCCTTGCAGTCTTGCTTTGGAAGTAGGAGCTCTGACAATGTGGATTTAAGAGGAAAGTCAAGAAATTCAAACTCTTTTATAGAGATGTACTACTGGAGCTAGCAATTCATGTATCGGAGCCTGGATCCATGGGCAGAATCAATAGTCTGGAGCTAAGAACTGGCAGGGATTCCTCTTTTCCCATCCTTCTTTGCTTGGTAAGATCCTACTTAGAGTCCATTTTAGGTCAGTACAACTTAGGGATCTACAAAGAAGTATAGAGTATACAGATGATGACAGAGTTCCAAAACTACATAGAAAGAATGAAAAGACTAGAAAGAAAAAAGTGAGTTATTTCATATAAAAGGTAAAAAAAAAAAAAGACACTGGCTAGTAACGTACTCACTGTGATCATCTTAAGCTTTATGACACCACTCCCTGGACAAGTCAATACCTTCCTGTGGATGTCAGGTTTTAGCCTAAATAATGAGAGTTTAATTGGATTTTTAAATTTTGAGACAAAGGGCCGGGGATTTAGCTCAGTGACTCCACCATTTGCACCGCAAGCGCAAGGACCCAAGCTCGATCCCCAGTACCAAAAAAAAAAAAAGTTTTTGAGACAAAGTCTCACCAAATTGCGAAATTGCCCAGGCTGGGCTCAAAATTGCCATCCTCCTGCTTCAGCTTCCCAAAATGCTAGGATTACACCTTTGTGCCGTCACACCTGTCCTAGACTACCTCTATGTTCTTTCTATGCTGTGCAGTTCAATGAGGGGAAGATTCTTGGCATAAAGCATGTTTAGCATGCTTTCTGTACCCCACAGTGTGGTGCCAGGCATAGCGTTCTCTGCCGTACTACTTCACCTCTGATGGTACCTGCTGTACCCGCTGGGGCTTCTTAGAGAGCCACCAGGGATACACAGCACAGCGGTGGGCAGGGGCCAGCTCATGCTGGCTCAGAGAGTTGCATGTGCCTCTCCTCAACTCCACATTCACCTTGGTAGCTTGTCATCGGCCCTGGTGGGAGCATTTATACCACAGAAATGGACCGACAATACAAATCAGGGATTTCCCTGCCACCACCACTGGAACCCATTTACCAGGAGCCACGCACTGGATGGCACTGCCATTTCTGCTGGTGCCACTCTTGGGAAGTGGAGAGCTTTGTTAAGAGCACAAGCTCCTGACTTCACCCAGCTTTCCAATCTTGATTTTCCTTTTTCTACCTGTGTCACCTTGGACCTCATATGACATTGCTTCACATTTAGTAAGATTGCTACTGGGGTCAAATGAGCTAACATGTGCAAGCACTCAGCCCAGGCCTTGGTGGACCACAGCACCTTGGTAAGTGTGCTGTTTTGTTTCTGTAGTATCACTGCCGTTGCATGGGCATTTCACCAACATTGCACTGAGTGGCTGAGAGAAAATAGCTTTCTTCCTCCAGATTGTGCATATACATAGAAGGGAATCGAGGCAGAATTCTCCTGTGGGAAGGATTTACAGAATTTTAATAAAAGCTGGATTTTAATATTCTATGTTTTTTCATTCTCTAGCCTCCAAAGTTCACACAGTCATATACGGTGGGTTGATCTAAGAGGCAAACTCTAAACAGAGGTATTGTATTGTTCCCAGAATCATCCTTTCTCTCCAACCTCTACCAGCTGTGTCCAATTTGTGGCCTATGAGCTGGACACATCTGTGTGATAATTAAAAATGTAAAGGACATTTTGTTACTTGTATATGTCAACTATATTACATATGCTACATGGGTCTCAAGATACTTCTTTGCTCAGTGAAGCAGAGGCAAACCAGGTGTGTCCAACTCATGGGCCACAGGTTGGACACACTACAAAGCTTTCTTATGAGATTATCTGTCTTACTCTCTGTTCCCTTGGGGGTCAGTTTTTCCCTCAAAGCATCCTCAGTCCAATTGGAAAAGAGACATCTGAGCAGAGTCTACCCGACTAAGATCCAACTGCCCACTCACAGACCAGGCTAGAGGGCCTGATGCCAACACCAGGATCCCGAGCCCATAAATAAGCAAAGGATCTTTGTCAGCAGGTTTATGTGTCCAAGGGTGCTCCACCCTTGTTGAGAACTGAGAAAAAGGAAATCAGGATAAATTGTATCTTTTTTTTTCCTTTAATTCTTTTATTGATACATTTTAGGTATTCAATACGTTTACATTTATCATTGGGTACTTGTATCTGTACAAGATGTATCTTGGTTCTTACTTTTCCCCATTTCTCTGTCCTCCCTTCACCCTCTCCATAATTCCCTATTTACAAAGACTTTGCTTCCATTTTTTCCTTTTCTTATATTTTTTTCCTTTCCTTTCTATGCTTTCACTTTCCCCTCCCACTTCCCCTCCCCCTTTGGACCTTTTCTTCCTATTTCAAATTATCAGTTATTCATTTTAATCATTTTAATCCTTATTTAC